>OY728162.1:389886947-391136947 GCA_963277665.1 Viscum album | reverse complement strand
TCACAGTGGTAGACCCCAAAAAAAGAGTTTGGTTCCAGAATCACCGCACCATAAATCCCCCATTATTTGATCAATCGTTCACATCATATATAATAAAACATATTATTATTATACATGTAACTAGCCATTACTTTTTTTCATTTAATACACTATTAGTCAATTGTAAAATTTATATTACATTTCATAATAATCATTACGATATATAAATTGTATTGATATCATTTTTAATTAAATTACCTAAATTTGATTGAATTTTATTGTTTTTCCAAGGTTATTTATATGTAAGATAAATCAATTCCAAAATATTTTAATATATTTAATTACACATATTTAATATATATATATATATATATTTATGCAATCCATCAATTATGTTTTTGGTGTTATGTGTGTTGGAAATGTCTTTGTAGGCGATAAACTAACCATTAATAAGGCATTTTCCAATGAGGAGGAAATAGAAGTTTTCCATTTAAATATGATATTAATATAATAATTATAGTATGTTAATATTATTAATTTAATTTTATTGAAATAATAAATTATTTTTAGATGAGTTTTGTTTAAATGTAATGGAGAAAATTATGATGAGTAGTGAAAAATATGAAAAACACATGAGAAAAATGTACCCTCTTCTCAGTGTTTCTTCTTCTCCGTGACACTAAAATCCTGAATTTCTTAGTGTTGAATGAAACCATAACATCCCTCAGTATATTAAGTGAATTATGTGCATGAATTTTTGTTGAGGTTTTTATTTGGTAAATATGGGGAGGGTGGTTTTCTATTGGAGGGTGTGGGAATATTTATACATGATGAGGGAGGTATTTTAATGATAAAATTGTGAATATATTATTATATTTGAGGTAAACATTTCAATATTATCATATTTAAAATTATGATATATAATTTTATAAAATTAAACTACTTTAGGCAATATAGTTAGAATTTTTATTTAATTTAATTTTTTGATAAGTGGAACGTAGAAAATTGATAAAAAAACTTATTTTATGGGAAATAGTTTACTTTTTTACATTGGAAGAAGATAGTTAGTTTTTAAATTACAATTTCATTAAATATTTAACATAATAACCATTTTATTGTTGATTCCTAAGGTACTATAATTTATCAGGTCATTATTATATCATGAATGAATAATTGAAAATTCACATATTACAAGAAACATTTCTTTTTTACTATTCACAAAAAATTTATTGTATTTCAGAAAATTACCAAAAAAATTATCATTAGAAAAATTTAACATTCAGTTAATAAAAAATGACTCTATTTTGTAAATACAATATTTAATACAATGTCTAATGTTAATAATTTTTTTTTAAAAAAAATGAATTTTATGGGATACAATATAATACATTTTCTCATAAATGTTTCTATATTTTAAATAGGTTTTTTATCAAGATATAAATAGATGGAACTATAATACTTATATATTCATAAATTAATCATTAAAAATATTAGTTATATTAAATTTTATTATTTTTGGGTTGGAAATAATATTCCAAAAGATGGGTTTCTATTCCCAATGATCATGTCACTATTCAAAACAATTAGGTTATTCTTTCAAAGGCAACATTGCTATTCAAATATTCTTGTTACCTGATATATATACCAGCACATTCTATAATAAAACATTTAGTAAAATTACTCCAGAAATTATATATTTTCTATTTCTATGACGTTGATTGGTTTACAAATATATTATCTCTTTTCTACAGTGTTGTTCATGGTGGTGATGATTCTAGAAAATTAAATGGTTTTGAATTATCACAATATGTTTCTTTTATATTTTACATTAATCCCATTGTCATTTTTTGAATTTTTATGGTTTTAGTTTCTAAAAAAATAGAATGATCTATAATAACGAAATATTTTTTTCTATGTGATTTACTTGTATAATAATATAAGTAGTGAATTATAAAATAAAACTTATATGGGAAAAAATATAATATACAATATATGGCTTATTAGATGTATGATTGGCCATATGGTAAATAATTTAATCATTTATTTCATAAGAATTAATTTTAATATAATATATTTTGAATGTTTTTTAGATTTACAATCATAGTTTCATGTTATTATACACCAAAAATATATTTCAGTCTTTCTATTTAAAAAAAAACTCAGATATATCTAGCATTATGAATTTAAAAATAAATCATTGTTAATTTTATAATTATATCATGCGAATAAGGGTTTTTGGTGACCTCTTAGTGAATGTATGTCATGAATTTCATTATACTAAAAAATCCTTCTTCAGCCATTCATAACACATGACTTTTCAGATTAGTGTGACATATAATAAGATATATCATCAATAATTCAATCATTTTTATTCTATTATTCTTTGTAAATACCAGGAAGTTCCATGTATTTTTTTAGTTATATGGGAATTTCACGAGTACATGAAATATGACGGGGTGAGATTCTGTGGCCCGGTGTGTCCAGAATGAATTTCTAAACATTTTTAGTATGTTTAGTAAACATGCGAGCGGGATTTCATAGCATTTTAACAGGTTACTAGAATTGAAATCTGGGGACATCATTGAACTTGCATCACCAATATTTTATTAATTATACTTTCACAGTGATGGTAGTTGGTTGAGGGTGAATGGTAGTTTTCATGTTTATTGTGGAAATAAAAATGAAATAAAGAATAAATTTTATTTTATTTTTAACCTTCCAATTGAATGCTCAGTGGTGGGGAGAACCTAAGCTAGAAAACCCCCAATTCAATCCATGGTGGTGGGAACCACCCGAACCCCTCTTCATGGGGGGGGACCTATCAACTCCCCATTAATGTACTTATACCATTTAAGTGAGCCAATTAATTATGTCAACATCAAGATAAATAACGGACAACACATATTAAATTATTAAAACTTAATTTAATAATTGGGCTATTTCTTTTTTTGTGGTATTTGGGAAAAGGGTTGGAAAAAGGGAGAAGCTTTGGATAATTGTGGATAAACACTTCCTCTCCAACACAGAATGCCTATCCAAGAAATAATGAGGAAAATGAACCCGAGCCTAGATCCGAAGCACCTTGCGGAGGAAACAGATGTCGATGTTCTCCAATGGCTTTGACTTCTTCATTGTGAAATCCTCTTACGGAACCATCAAGTTAGGGGTTTTGTTGTTCTTCATGGTCTGTGTTGAAATAATCCTCTTGATCTGTCAGCTACCGATCTAATACAGAGTGTGTGGTCCAAATGAGCATGGAATGATCCCTCCATTATTCTTCATGTTTGTCATGTTTTTTGCAGTGTAGAAAGGTTGTAACACCCCAATCTTCCACGATACTCTTCTCTTTGAATAATACAGTAGTGTGTGTTGTACTCAACTTCGAGTTCTAACACACACCACAACCAATCAAATTAGCCGTTATGAATTGCAATACCCAATTTTTGAAATTTTATAAATTTAATATTTCATAATGGACTTAATTTTTGGATTTAGAATATTGAAATTATCTTAGGTTTAATTTTTTGTACTTTTCTGATAACATTCATATTTTGATGAATTGTGAAAATTTCTAAATTATAATTAAAAACAAATTTTTAATCGAAATAATTAAAAGTGATAAATTAATAATTTCAGTGATTTTAAAGTATAATTAGATTATATTTTTACCATTTAATCCAATTTTGGTCATTGGACAAAATTTCACATTTAAACTGGATGTAAGAAAGTGCCAATCTTTTGATAGTTATTATTTCTTAAAAACATGCTTTTGTTTTGACAATGTGAATTAATTTTAAATTAATTTCTGTCACTTCTGTGTTATGAATTTATAAAAATGGATTTCATATTTAAATTTAGGAGTTACAAATTGTGTAAATAGGTACCTTATATTTTTAGACATTTTGAATAATTATTTCGGTAAATATTTTAATTACCAACGTTGAAGGATAAATCCAGTAAATAAGGGTAACAAATTAATATTATAATAATATTAAATTACCCTAAAACGTGTCCTAACCCTATTGGTTGATACATGTAAGACCACGAACTTCTTTGGGTCGATATTTGGACCCCATGGAGCCACTTGTAAGTGATAAGGACACTCTATATTAATTAAATTAAAGTAAATAAAAAAGGAAATAAGCATATATCTTTTAGTAAAACAATTTTTACATAGGTTAATATATGTTATATTTTTAACTATAAATATTAATTAGAAAGATAAAACGATTTTCCACCTAATAGTATTTTATTTATAATTTTTAGACAATGAATAATTAAATATATTTATGACACAATAATGATGTAGTATTTTATTTATTAATGAAAGAATCAAATGATTGGTATTATAAATGTTAAAATAAATATAATTTAACATTTTGTTGACATACATGAATTTTATTTGTTAATATGACTTGTTAGGATTTCTTAAATGATTTTTTTTTCAAATTAATAATGTTTTTAATACTATAACAAAAATAAATTATTAAATACTGTCAAAATCGACATAAATGAGTTTTTAAAACAAATATTATATTAGTAATTGATATTATATTACTAAAAATTAAAGGTTCTGCCAAAGGACATATATAATGAGATTTTTTTTATTAATGGACCTCATTGAGGTCTCTTGGAATTATATAGTAAGTTTATTTACTATATAATATAAAAATAGAAACAGACATGGTAAATGTCAAACTATTTTACTAAGAGTTAAATGAAAACGACAAAGTTAATATAGTGACCCAAACCTGTCTAAAACCTTTTGGTTGAGAGGTTTCCAAAATATCCCCATGTTAACCTTCAAATCATCCACTTAAGATCAATTATAAACCGAATATGAATTTATTATAAAATAATATTTATTGATTTTTCATAGGTTCCCCTCACCCCTCTTATAAAAGGGCATTCCCCCTTCTCACTAATTCACACATTAAATGCCTTTTGGCTCAGCCAAACTCTACCCAAATACCCTTTCAACTATTGTCCCTTCATTTTAGAGTCATTCCTTTAGTCAAAAACAATCCTAAGGGGCCATTTGGATCAAATCAAAAGGAAGAATTTGAAGAAGCGGTAATGATTTCACCACCCTCATTCAAGTTTCATTCATCATCCACTTCTTCTTTATTTGTTATTTTCATTATAAAATAATACATCTGGTATCTTATATATATAATGATGTTGTTATAAATATCTTAAAAAATATTCAGTATTCTATCCATCCTTTTAATGACATGTCACCATACGTGCGTACGTATGGCTTACCATCTCCACGTCGTGGGGTAATTGTTATTCAAAACATTATTATTTGGATGGGTATGAAAATGATTTGTAATTGAAGTAAATAATAAATATAACATTATAATTTTTCTTAATATATGATATACCATCAAATTATATACTATTTCAATATCAAAAGAATGATATTGTCGCTTGTGCTTACATAAGGAATACCGTCTCCACGAACTCCATGAGATTCATTCCCCATCGTATCCATTCAAGACTAATTCTCATTTGATGATTAAAAATAATATTTAAGTAGTGGATATCATTCTTGATATGAATAGGATACATCCCATCCATAACAAATATGACACCCATAACAAATAATATAAAGGAAAATGAATCTTTTAAACACCCGAAACGACGATAATACTAATATATTATTTACAAATCAATGTTAAAATATCATATATGATATCATATTAATGTATATGATTATTGTATAATTTAATAACAATTATTTCACCATTATATAGTAGGTTAACCTACCCTCAACCAAGGAAAAGTATAAGTTTAGTGTTTATTTCACAATCTCTTCATTATCTGAGGTTGTTTATACATAATTATCTACTGGGACCTCTTTATCATCCACATCAATGTTTCATTAAAATGTATTTTAAATAATTATTAATATTTTACATACTATGGGTTAAATTAATTTATACCCTTGTTTGAATTTTTACAAGAGGTTTATAAATGAATCTTTCTGTCGTTTTCCAAACAAGGTCATTTTTAAACATTTCGATAGAATTAAGGAAAGGATGTATTTTTTAACTTATACGGCGTGTGTGGCTATTTTACGCCATTATAAAATAATTGAAGCTTCCCTTCTAAGATTATACGAATATTTTCAATGTTAATGTTTTATTTTATAATTATGTGACTATTAAATAATTTGAAAAAATGAGATATTTCTCTCAAATGGTTTTGATTTAATCTACATCAAAATGCTTTGATGGATTTTAAGATTATTTGAAGATGATTTGTTATGGTACAAAACTTCTATATTGTATTTAATATCTTGTGATATGTTTGACTCTGGATGTGTTATTTTTATACCATTCATGGTTTACGAAGAAAGTATTGACATTTCGTATTCTAGTTTTAATACTAATGTTTATGTTATGTTTAAACCTATTCATATGAGGAATGCATTGGAATGAATAAGTGATGAGTGGAGCCTGCTATATCTCCACGATGCATCAGTAGGTATCATGAGACAAACTATTGTCTTGTCATAAGTCCTTGACAAAATATTATTTGTAGTCTTTTCACAAGGCCTTGATTATGTGGTTATGATAGTCTATCATTATGCATTCCATCATTATGAATGTGGTTATTGATATTTATTGTGATTATTCGACTAGTAGAATATCCATGTGAACAAGTAAGTGGCATTATTTCATTTTATTTCTGCCATATTATTCTGATGTTCATGTTTAAATAGGATTATTTAGTTATTCATTACCTTAAATGTTGATGCTAATTTTTGAAAGTATCTGCTATATTGTTATCCTTACTGGGAATTTGATCTCACCCCATTCTATGTTTTATTTTTTCCAGGATGTGAAGAAGTATTTTATGAATGACCTGCAAGGATATTATAATAGGATATGAGTTTGGAGACAAGATTTTTTTGTACTTTTCACATTATGATGTAATGTAAACATTATGAATTTATGTAGTGATTAAAAGTCTACTAAACTAATCGGCATTTCGAGACTTGATCTTTTATGATAAAGCCAATGTTATGTAGTAATGCACTGACTTTGGGTAACTGGGGTCGGGGAGTTACAGTTGGTATCAAATAAAGTTTCGTACAATCCTTGGAAACTTGATTTAGATAAACTATGATTAGAGAACATATCCCTAAGATAGACTTTGAGTATTATTATTGAAGAACATCCTAGAATTTTGGTATTGTAGAGATTTTGAGAGATTTCTGAGCAATATATCCTTGTCTGGATATGAGCAGATATAGGCGGCTATGGCACAGATTTACCTAGGGGTAAAACCCAAAAACCCCGCTTTGAGGTAGACTCGAATGAGAACTGGTGCACGACAACTGGAATTGCTGCACTCTTGATTACGACACTCTCGGGGGATTTTCTTAGGATAATTTTCATTATATTAAAAAACCATTATGAAGGGTTTATGACTATATACTTATTCAATGAAATCGTTTTTATGATTATGGATTATATCCATAAACTGTTCAATTTTTTAAGTGTTTTACAAGTTTGGATTTGTGTATTGCGATTTATAAACTAATCTTGTGTATGCCATTGTTTAGAGATGGCGCCTAGTGGACTAAATGGAAACCGTATTAATGTAGACACTCAGTGTAGGGATTTACCTCTTGCTCAAAATAATTATAGTGGATATAGTGATACAACTGGTGCTGATCAGCTAATCGCCATGCTAGGACAACTCAATAAGGTTATGAAAAATAACATTACCCATATGAACCACCCAGATCCACAACGTAGAGGATCAATGTTAGATCGCTTCATGAGGAAACAAACACCAACATTAAATTGGAGTAAAAATCCCTTTGTAGATGATCAATGGATATATTTCTTGGAAAAATAATCCATGCCTTGGGGAGTAGTGAAAGAGAAAACATTATCATGGTAGTTTACCACCTCACCAGAGATGCTGACCAATGGTGGTCATTGATTCAAAACACAAAGGAAGATGATGAAGTATAAAATATGGAATGGAGGGAGTTTAAAGAGATTTTCTTAGAAAAATACTTTCCTCGTGACCATCAAGCAGATATGTGATGAAAATTTATGAGTCTGAGGAAAAAGGAGGATGAGAATGTCGCAAAGTATGAGCCTAACATTACAAGGTTAACGAGGTATGTTTTAGATTATGTATATATCACATGAATTAAGATTGATCATCTTTTTTATGGGTTAAAATTATTTCTCCATCGAGCATTGGTCTCAAAAACCATCACATTGTATGAAGATATTCTCTCATGCGCTATCAGGACCGAAATAGAATTCTCTAAGTCGTACGACTTTAAAGAAAAGAAAGAGAATAAGATATCTGATGATCAATATAGAAATAGAAATAAGGGGAAGAAGGGAAATTTTTATTATCCTTCCTGTATTATATGTGGGAAGAAACACCTCAGTACTTTCTTGAATGGAATGAGAGTCTGTTACAAGTGTACTGAAAAAGGACTCCAAGCTCATGATTGCAAGGGGAAAAAATAAGCTACCGATATTCAATGCTACAACTGCATAGAGATGGGACAGAATGAAAATGAATTTCCCAAGTGTCAAGGGAACGTACCTTTGAAAAGATAAAGGGATCAAGGCCATGCCTATGCTATCACTACTGTAGAGGTAGAAGCTCTAAAAGACATGGTGGTAGGTAATTTAATGGATTCTTCAAGTTTTTAAAATGAATTATTTGATTCTGGATCATCACATTGTTTCATATCGTCCCAGTTTTCTAAGAAAATTATATATTTCCAATTTGATTTAACAAAGGAGTTGTCAGTTGAACTCCAAATGGAAGTATCATCACAACAATGTTTTGCGAATTTGTTCCCATTTGAGCATATAAATGTTCTTTATCTGCGGATCTCATCGTCATACCAATGATTGAATATGACATAATCCTTGGTATGGATTGGATTTCAGACCCTGATGAGAAGATTTATTGTAGGAATAAGGAGGTTATGATTTTTGATGATGATGATAAGGAACACCTTATCATTAGAGAAGAATTGTCACCACCTGATTCATATTTAGATCCAACCCCAATAGCTCAACTAAATTCAATTCTCGGGGAGGAAGAGAAAGAAATAATTGTGGGTGATGAAAGGAATGTTCAAATATAGGATGTACCTATTGTGATAGAATATGTTGATGTGTTTCTAGAATATTTACCCAGACAACCTCGAGAATGAGAAAATGAGTTTTCCATTGATTTAATTCATGGATCATGGCCCATATAGAAGACCCCTTATAGAATGGCCACTGTGGAATTAGTTGAACTAAAGAAACATCTAGAGGAATTGAGTAATAAATTATTTATTCACCCTAGTGTTTCTATATGGGGATCCTTTGTCCTTTTTTTATAAGAAACATTGATCTATGAGGTTATGTATCGACTACAGGGAAATTGATGCTATAAAAATAAAGAACAAGTATCCCCTACCTCGCATTGATGATTTATTTGACCAACTGCATGGAGCTCAATACTTTTCAAAGATTGACCTTCGATCTGGATACCATCATTTGTGTGTGATGAAGGAAGACATTCTGAAGACAGTATTTTGAACCAGGTACGAGCATTAGGAGTTTACAGTAATGCCTTTTGGGATGACTAATGCACCCTCAGTTCTCATGGATCTAATGAACAGCTTTTTCATGGAATATATCAATGATTTAGTAGTTTTATTTATTGATGATGTCTTGGAATATTCCCAAAGCTACGAAGATCATGAAAATCACTTGCGCATTATCCTGAAGACTCTTAGAAGACATGATTTATTTGGGAAGTTTAGCAAGTGTGAATTCTGGCTTCATGAGATTTCTTTTCTTGGCCATATTGTCTCTAAGGATGAAATCTATGTTGATCCTTATAATACCAAGTCAATCCATGTATGGCCAACCCCGACGAGTATATTTGAGGTACGCAGTTTTATTGGTTTAGCATGTTATTATCGACATTTCGTCCAGAATTTTGCTCGATTGGCTAACCCATTAACAAAGCTCAAATGTAAAGGGGTAAATTTTGTTAGGAAAAAAGAGTGTGAAAAATGTTTTGAATAACTGAAGAAAATATTATTCAATGATCCTATATTGATTGCACCATCATGGAATGATGGGTTCATTATTTATAGTGATGCATCGAAGAAATGACATAGTTGTGTCCTAATGCAGAATGATAGAGTTATTGCCTATAGATCACAATAGGTGAAAATTCCTAAGAAATACTATCGTACTCATGATCTTGAGTAAGAAGTTGTAATATATGCTTTTAATATTTAGAGAGACTGCCTCTATGGTGATAAATGTGAGATTTATACTGAGCACAAGAGTTTGAAGTATATTTTCTCATAGAAAGAACTCAACATGAGGCAATGAATATGGCTTGAACTACTCAAGGATTATGATTACACCATACACTACCACCAGTGGAAGGAAAATAAGGTGGCAGATGCTATGAGTAGAAAAGATTATGGAGGTTTGAACAAGATGAGTGTAACGCCCCGACCCCAGCTACCCAGAGCCGGTGCATTACTTCGTAACATTGGCATGATCACAAAAGATCATGTCTCGAAAGACCGATTAGTTTAATAGCCTTGGAAACACTAGATACATTCATAAATGTTACATTGCATCACAAAGTGAAAATCTATAATAACATAGTCTCCATAGTCCACACTTCTATCCTCTTCGGACTATCCCTGCAGGTCATTCATAAAATACTTCTTCACATCCTGGAAAATATTAAAACATTGAAAGGGGTGAGCTCCGATGCTCAGTAAGGATAACAATATTGAGGAAGCTTTCATAAATAAACATAAAAATTTAAGGCAATGTATAACTAAAACAAAAGCCTTTTAAACTTGAACATCAACATAATATGGCAAAAGTAAAATGAGATAATGCCATTCACTTCTTCACATGGATATTCTACTGGTCGAATAATCACATAAAAAATCACTAACCACTTTCATAATGATGGAATGCATAATGCCAGACTATCATAACCACGTAGCCAAGGCCTCGTGCCAAGACCACAAATAAGATTTTGTCAAGGCCTCGTGCCAAGACACTAGTTTGTCTCATGAGACCTGCCGATGCATCGAGGAGCTATAGCGGGCTCCACCCGTCACTTATTAAGTCCAATGCATTCCTCATATGAATAGTTTTAAACATATCATAAACCAAAACATAATCGTATCACATAAAACATGCATAAAGGAAACATAACATTTCCACATTTCAATCACAAGATATCAATACAACACATTGATATAATAAAAACACTTTCAAAACCATTTTCAATACCAAAATAAAAGAAAAGTATAACATGGTATTTATTTTTCATTAAAAAAAAGGTATGGCTTGTAGAGGAAGCCGAAACTCAAATAGTGGTCACGGCGGCAGAGAAGTCGTTGTCGCTGCATACGTACAACAAAAACATTCCCTTTTGTCATTTAGTATACGCTTCGTATAAAAAATATTCCTTTTGAATATATGTAAAAGTCAAGGGGTTTCTACACCGTATAAAAGAAATTTGTGTATAAAACCAAATATGCCTCAATGAAAGGAGATTGAGACGAAGTCCTTAAAAAGATCATTTTTTAAAATAAAATAGATATATTATGTGTATTCACTATAGGTACACATAAAGAAAGTAAAAATACAAAATAAGACATAATAATATCATGACATAATTTGAAAGTAGGAGATTAACCCAACGAATGGAAGTTGGGTTAAGAAGTCCCCTTACCTTGCGTTCTGTCCTGAATCGACCGTTCTTTAACCTCCTGAATAATAAAATAGAGTTAATTCCTATTTAATTAAGAAAATTTTTCATGTTCATTATTCCTTTTATATCCCTTATTACCATGTTATGAACATTATGTAATTATTTAAGTTAATAACAGTCGTTTTGTCGATCTTTGGTACTTGAGTCAAAAATAAACTTCCTATAATTTCAAGTTGTTCATGTGGTGAAATATCCATTATATCCAGAATTATATTCATGATGTAGATATCATATATATGATATATATCCAGTATATACATTCATTCATAACGTCACGTAACATTTAGAGGTAAGAAATGAAATGCACCGTTCATGGAGACGGTAAGCCGTACGTACGCATGAACGCTAATTTCATTTCTATTTCATATTTAATGGAATGGAATCATAATGATATAAATTTATAATATAATTAAAGTATAATATAGTTTATAATACCATTTAATCCATCCTTTAAACATCCCACATATGGCATTAACGATTCAAATCACTTTGAGGGGGCGGTAGTCCGCACTTCCTAAAATGAAATTATCGTGTTTTACCAATAATGGAAATCATAAAGAATGCCATAAATGAGAAATACAGAAGAATAATTAATACATAAACACATTATATATCATATATAAATATAGTGACATCTTAATGGCCACATTTTAAGGTGTTATATGAGTGTTGAACAATCATCATTTCGTGAGGCAGAAATTCGCCATCCACAGAAACTGTATGTTCTTTAACCATTAGATGTAGGTGTGTGTAAGTGTAGCTCGAATAAATCTTATAACAACATCCTAGTATATTTAGGATACTGTTTTTGTTACAAAATAAATTAATAAAAAGAGTTTAGGGGGTTGGAGAAGAAAAATAAAACAAAACAACATTAGAGAAGACATTATCTCAAAATCGGGTAACTCTTTTTGATTTGAGCCAAAGGCTTACTTGGGAAGAGTTCTGCCCAAAGTGAGGCTTCTAAGAGTAAGAGGGGAAGTTGGGAGAGTATTTGGGTAGAGGTTGGCCGAGCCATATGGCTTGAAAGTGTAAATGAGGTGGGAGAGGTGGGGGCCTTTTATAAGTGGAGAGGAGGGGCTCTTTTGGAACGATTGAAATGTTACATTATTACACAATGATTTTCGGATTCTAAAGGTCCAACACATATATAATTCGTGGAAAATGTGATAAAGGTTAGAAATATACCCATACAATAGTCTTTGGACAAGTTTATGCCTTGAATTTTACATTATCTTTTCATTTTATTAAAATCGTTAAATAATGAGGTCATCGCTGCATCATAATGATGTCATAAATAATTTAATTTATTTAATGTCTACAAATTATAAAAAAAATACTATGATGTAGGAAATCATTTTAGCTTTCTAATTAATATTTATAGTCAAAATTTGGACTTGCATAACCCCACTTAAAAACTGTTTTTGTAAAAAAACTCATGTTTGTGTCAATTTAATTTTAACATTAAATAAATATATATTAATGTCTTTTTCCAACCAAAGTGGCTCCATGGGGTCCCCAAGTTGACCCATGGGTTTTCTTGGTCGGCCATTAATCATCTAATAGTAGTAGGACAAGTGTCAAGCTCATATCATATTATTAAAACATTGTTTTTACCTTAAACTACACTAATTACCTCTAATCGCGATTAAGAACTTAAAAGTCACTATTCACCAAAAAATTATTTTAATCTCATCGAACCAAATTTTGCTCCTTAATGACAACTATGTATGTAGGATTTTTGAAAATCAAATCACAGAAGTGGTAATATTTGATTTTAACGAAAAATCAATTTTTAACAACCACTTAGTGGTTTCACTATTCATCAAAAATTGAAGTTTTTCAGAATAAGGCCAAAATTTCACCCTAAGCTATAATTGATATTCCAAATTCAAAAATGATGCCTATTTTAAAAAATTCCAAACAAATAAGTTGCATTAATTAATTTTATAATTAATTCCCGATGTTACAACAAATAGCGTGTTTTTAAGAAACAATTTATATCAAAAGATTGGCAATTGTTTATGTCCAATTTCAATGTTAAATTAATTCTAATGACCACCATTGGATAAAATGGTAAAAATATATTCTAATTATACTTTAAAACCACTAAATGTTATAATTTATCACTATAAATTATTTTGATTAAAAATTTTGTTTTTAAGTATTTTTCAATATTCATAAAAAAATTGGAAGTTCTCAGAAAGTTACAAAAAATTAAACTTAGGATAATTTCGATATTACGAATTCAAAAATTAAGTCCATTTTGAAATATAAAATTTCTATAAATTTAAAAAGTGGTTATTACTATTCATAACAGCTACTTTGATTAGTCGCGGTGTTTTAGAACTCGAAGTTGCATACAATGAAAACTATTGCATTATTGAATGAGAAGCGTATCGTGGAAGCTCGGGGTGTTACATTCTCCCCTACTTCAATAAATTGCGTCCACGCAATTTGAATTTTTTTTTTGAAAATAAAAGGTTGAAAAGAGAAAATACCATTGAGGAAAACCCACATCGGAAATAAGGTTAATAAATATATAATATTAAAAGAAAGCTGGATAAGTACAAAGGTCACCCGATATAGCCCATTCTAGGATTCTATGAAAATATGGATATGGAGTAGAAACAAACCATCAAGGTCTGATGGAGAGTTATAGAATACAGTATTAGGAATAAGTTTAACCACAAGAAAATCACAAACTTGTGATTGGTTAAACGGTCATTGAATCCCCAGTTGGAAAAAATAACCGACAACATTTTTGTTTTAAGTTACCTTTTATAATGTTGAGAAATTTATTTAGGTGATTTACTAAGAACGTAAGGGAATATACATACTTGTTATGTATACTTTCATTCATTAATAAATTTTTACCACAAACCCAGCTTTTACTCCAAATGGTAACAGGACTCAAAAATATTATATTTATCCTAATTGTATAAGGTTCCAAATGTTAACACATACCATTTAGAATAGTAAAACTATTTTGTAATAACCAGGGACTTCCTGTAGGCTAGTGGTAGGAAATAAAGGCTGGTCGCACTATGGTTGTGGGTTCGATTCCAGCAGCTTTGTCCGACGCGACGGGTTATTCCCCACCCTGCAGGTTGTCCTTTTCCTAAAACTATAGTATCATAATATTCCAAAAATAATCTTCATAAATTTTTTAACCTTAAACAATACTATCCAAAGATCAACTTAATCCACTCCAACCTTTATAGTTATCCAAAATACCTTTGTCCAGACTTTCTCTAAAAGGTCTCTTAATTCCAAAATCAATTTATCAGATTCCCCAAACAAAGTAAAGTTTCTCTTATTTTCACATACTAAAAATATAATTACCTTCAACATATTAAAACCTTACTGAAATCAACAAGTACTGCAGTACAATCCTTATATACATATCACATTATTCTAATAACTAGAATATAATCCATGAGTCCAAAAGCACCAATACATTAGTTATTCTACTTCAACTGTAGTAACAGCATAAGATTATCCTTGATCCCTTGGCCTTTTCTGAGGTATGTTTCCCTGACGCTTAGGACATTCATTTGCATAATGACCCATTTCTCTACAATTGTAGCATTCAACATTGATAGCCTCTTTCTTTCCCTTGCAATCACGAGCCTGGTGACCCTTTTTCTCCACATTTATAACAAACTCCCATTCCTTTTAGACAAGTACCAGGGTGATTTTTCCCACAATTATCACATAATAGAAAATCCTTCTTTCCCTTTTCCCCTTTATCTGTCTCTTGTTCCATCGTTCTCTTCTTCTCTTGCTTTACTTTGTTGTCATAAGACTTAGAGAATTCCTTTTCTGTCTTGATAGCACACGAGACAATATCTTCGTATGATGAGAAGGATTGTGATACTAAAGCTCGACGGAGAAATGGTTTTAACCCATCAAAGAAATGATCAATCTTACTCCTTGGGTTATGAATATAATCGGAATCATGCCTCGATAACCCTGTAAAGTTAGCCTCATACTTTGCGACATTTTCATCCTCCTTCTGCCTCAGACTCATAAATTGCCTTTCCATATCTGCTCGATGGTCATGAGGAAAGTATTTTTCTAAGAAAAGATCTTTGAACTCCCTCTATTCCATATTCGTTACGTCATCATATTCCTTTGTGTTTTGAATCAGCGACCACCACTGATCGACATCTCCAGTGAGGCGGTAAACTGCCATGACAACCTTCTCCCTTTCACTACTCCCCAAGGCATGGAATATTTTCTCTAAGGAATTTATCCATTGCTCAGATACTATAGGATTTGTACTCCCATTGAAGGTTGGTGGTTGTTGCCTCATGAAGCGGTCTAACATTGATCCTCCACGTTGCGTATCAGGGTGCTCCATACGAGTAAGGTTATTATTCATAACCTGAGTGAGTTGTCCCAGTATGGTAATAAGTTGATCAGCACCCGTTGTATCTCCAGCTCCACAATAGTTATCTTGAGCAGGAGGGAAATCCCTACACGGAGTGCGTGCATTGATACAGTTTCCATTCCTTCCACTAGGCGCCATTTCTAAACAATGGCATAAACTATATTAGTTTATAAATCAAAATACATAATTCCATACTTGTAAGATACTTAACATAAATTGAACTATTTATGGATATAATCCATAAAAAATTTTTCTTTGAGGAAGTATATACTCATAACCCTTCATAGTGGTTTATAAATAAAATGAGAATTATCCAAAGCATATCCCTCGGGAGTGTCGTAACCAAGAGTGCAGCAAGGCCCGTTGTCGTGCACCAGTTCCCGTTCGAGTCTAGCTCAAAGTGGTGTTTTCGGGTTTTACCCCTTGGTACATCTGTGCCAGAGCCGCCTCTACTTGCTCATATCCAGAAAGGGATGTATTGCTCGGAAACTCACAAAATCTCTAAATAAAAAAAATTCTAATAACTTCTTCTATACTAATCCTCAAAGTCTATCTTCGGGCTATGTGCTCTAATCAGAGTTTATCTAAATCTAGCTTCCAAGGTTAGTACTAAACTGCCTCTGATACCAACTGTAACGCCCCGACCCCAGCTACCCAGAGCCGGTGCATTACTTCGTAACATTGGCATGATCACAAAAGATTAAGTCTCGAAAGACCGATTAGTTTAGTAGCCTTGGAAACACTAGATACATTCATAAATGTTACATTACATCACAAAGTGAAAAATTATAATAACATAGTCTCCATAGTCCACACTTCTATCCTCTTTGGACTATCCCTGCAGGTCATTCATAAAATACTTCCTCACATCCTGGAAAATATTAAAACATTGAAAGGGGTGAGCTCAGATGCTCTGTAAGGATAACAATATTGCGGAAGCTATCATAAATAAACATAAAAATTTAAGGCAATGTATAACTAAAACAAAAGCCTTTTAAACTTGAACATCAACATAATATGGAAAAAGTAAAATGAGATAATGCCATTCACTTCTTCACATGGATATTCTACTGGTCGAATAATCACATGCAAAATCACTAACCACTTTCATAATGATGGAATGCATAATTCCAGACTATCATAACCACGTAGCCAAGGCCTCGTGCCAAGACCACAAATAAGATTTTGTCAAGGCCTCGTGCCAAGACACTAGTTTGTCTCATGAGACCTGCCGATGCATCGAGGAGCTATAGCGGGCTCCACCAGTCACTTATTAAGTCCAATGCATTCCTCATATGAATAGTTTTAAATATATCATAAACCATAACATAATCGTATCACATAAAACACGCATAAAGGAAACATAACATTTCCACATTTCAATCACAAGATATCAATACAACACATTGATATAATAAAAACGCTTTCAAAACCATTTTCAATAACAAAATAAAAGAAAAGTATAACATGGTATTTATTTTTCATTAAAAAAAGGTATGGCTTGTAGAGGAAGTCGAAACTCAAATAGTGGTCACGGCGGCAGAGAAGTCATTGTCACCGCATACGTACGGAAAAAACAATCCCTTTTGTCATTTATTAAATTCTTTGTACAAAAAAGATTCCTTTTGAATATATGTAAAAGTCATGGGGTTTATACACCGTATAAAACAAATTTGTGTATAAAACCAAATATGCCTCAATGAAAGGAGATTGAGACGAAGTCCTTAAAAAGATCATTTTTTAAAATAAAATAGTTATATTATGTGTATTCACTATAGGTACACATAAAGAAAGTAAAAATACAAAATAAGACATAATAATATCATGACATAATTTGAAAGTAGGAGATTAACCCAAAGAATGGAAGTTGGGTTAAGAAGTCCCCTTACCTTGCATCCTGTCCTGACTCGACCGTTCTTTAACCTCCTGAATAATAAAATAGAGTTAATTCCTATTTACTTAAGAACCTTTTTCATGTTCTTTATTCCTTTTATATCCCTTATTACCATGTTATGAACATTATGTAATTATTTAAGTTAATAACGGTCGTTGTGTCGATCTTTGGTACTTGAGTCAAAAATAAACTTCCTATAATTTCAAGTTGTTCATGTGGTGAAATATCCAATATATACAGAATTATATTCATGATGTAGATATCATATATATGATATATATCCAGTATATACATTCATTCATAATTTCATGTAAAATTTAGAGGTAAGAAATGAAATGCACCGTTCATGGAGACGGTAAACCGTACGTACGCATGAACACTACTTTCATTTCTATTTCGTATTTAATGGAACAGAATCATAATGATATAAATTTATAATATAATTACAGTATAATATAGTGTATAATACCATTTAATCCATCCTTTATACATCCCACATATGGCATTAACGATTCAAATCACTTTGAGGGGGCAGTAGTCCGCACTTCCTAAAATGAAATTATCGTGTTTTACCCATAATGGAAATCATAATGTATGCCATAAATGAGAAATACAGAAGCATAAGTAAAACATAAACACATTATATATCATATATAAATATAGTGACATCTTAATGGCCACCTTTTAAGGTGTTATATGAGTGTTGAACAATCATCGTTTCGTGAGGCAGAAATTCGCCATCCACAGAAACCGTATGTTCATTAACCATTAGATGTAGGTGTGTGTAAGTGTAGCTCGAATACTTCTTATAACAACATCCTAGTATATTGAGGATACTGTTGTTTTTACAAAGTAATGAATAAAAAGTGTTTAGGGGGTTGGAGAAGAAAAATAAAACAAAACAACATTAGAGAAGACATTACCTCAAAATCGGGTAACTCTTTTTGATTTGAGCCAAAGGCTTCCTTGGGAAGAGTTCTGCCCAAAGTGAGGCTTCTAAGAGTAATAGGGGAAAGTTGGGAGAGTATTTGGACAGAGGTTGGCCGAGCCAAATGGCTTGAATGTGTAAATGAGGTGGGACAGGTGGGGGCCTTTTATAAGTGGAGAGGAGGGGCTCTTTTGGATAGATTGAAATGTTACATTATTACACAATTATTTTCGGATTCTAAAGGTCCCACACATATATAATTCGTGGATAAGGTGGTAAGGGTTCTAAATATACCCATCCAATAGTCTTTGGACAAGTGTAAGCCTTGAATTTTACATTATCTTTTCATTTTATTAAAATCGTTAAATAATGACGTCATCGTTGCATCATAATGATGTCATAAGTAATTTAATTTATTTAATGTCTAAAAATTATAAAAAAAATACTATGATGTAGGAAATATTTTTAGCTTTCAAATGAATATTTATAGTCAAAATTAGGACTTGTGTAACCTAACTTAAAAACTGTTTTATTAAAACAACTCATGTTTGTGTCAATTTAATTTTAACATTAAATAAATATATATTAATGTCATTTTCCGACAAAAGTGGCTCCATGGGGTCCCCAAGTTGACCCATGGGTTGTCTTGGTCGGCCATGACTCATCCAATAGTAGTAGGACAAGTGTCAAGCTCATATAATATTATTAAAACATTGTTTTTACCTTAAACTACACTAATTACCTCTAATCGCGATTAAGAACTTAAAAGTTACTATTCACCAAAAAATTATTTTAATCTCATCGAACCACATTTTGCTTCTTAATGACAACCATGTATGTCGGATTTTTTAAAATCAAATCACAGAAGTGGTAATATTTCATTTTAACGAAAAATCAGTTTTTAACAACCACTTAGTGGTTTCACTATTCATCAAAAATTGATGTTTTTCAGAATAAGGCCAAAATTTCACCCTAAGCTATAATTGGTATTCCAAATTAAAAAATGATGTCTATTTTACAAAATTCCAAAAATATAAGTTGTATTAATTTATTTTATAATTAATTTCCGTTGTTACAACAAATAGCGTGTTTTTAAGAAACACTTTATATCAAAAGATTGGCAATTGTTTATGTCCAATTTCAATGTTAAATTAATTTTAATGACCACCATTGGATAAAATGGTAAAAGTATATTCTATTTATACTTTAAAACCACTAAATAGTATAATTTATCTCTATAAATTATTTTTATTAAAAAAGATGTTTTTAAGTATTTTTCACTATTCATAAAAAAATTGGAAGTTCTCAGAAAGATACAAAAAATTCAACTTAGGATAATTTCGATATTACGAATTCAAAAATGAAGTCCATTTTGAAATATAAAATTTCTATAATTTTAAAAAGTGGTTATTACTATTCATAACGGCTACTTTGATTAGTCGCGGTGTTTTAGAACTCGAAGTTGCGTACAATGCAAGCTATTGCATTATTGAATGAGAAGCGTATCGTGGAAGCTCGGGGTGTTACATTCTCCCCTCCTTCAATAAATTGCATCCTCGCAATTTGAAATTTTTCATTGAAAATAAACGGTTGAAAAGAGAAAATACCTTTGAGGAAAACCCACATCGGAAATAAGGTTAATAAATATATAACATTAAAAGAAAGCTAGATAAGTACAAAGGTCAACCGATATAGCCCATTCTAGGATTCTATGAAAATATGGATATGGAGTAGAAACAAACCATCAAAGTCTGATGGAGAGTTATATAAAACAGGATTAGGAGAAAGTTTAACCACAAGAAAATCACAAACTTGTGATTGGTTAAACGGTCATTGAATCCCAGTTGGAATAGTTAACTGAAAACATTTTTGTTTTAAGTTACCTTTTATAATGTTGAGGAATTTATTTAGGAGATTTACTAAGAACGTAAGGGAATATACATACTTGTTATGTATACTTTCATTCGTTAATAAATTTTTACCACAAACCCAACTTTTACTCCAAATGGTAACGGAACTCAAAAATATTCTATTTATCCTAATTGTATAAGGTTCCAAATGTTAACACATACCATTTAGATTAGTAAAACTATTTTGTAATAACCAGGGACTTCCTGTAGGATAGTGGTAGGAAATAAAGGCTTGTCGCACTATGGTTGTGGGTTCGATTCCTGCAGCTTTGTCCGACGCCACGGGTTATTCATCACCTTGCAGGTTGTCCTTTTCCTAAAACTATAGTATCATAATATTCCAAAAATAATCTTCATAAATTTTTTAACCTTAAACAATACTATCCAAAGATCAACTTAATCCACTCCAACATTTATAGTTATCCAAAATACCTTTTTCCAGACTTTCTCTAAAAGGTCTCTTAATTCCAAAATCAATTTATCAGATTCCCCAAACAAAGTAAAGTTTCTCTTATTGTCACATACTAAAAATATAATTACCATCAACATATTAAAACCTTACTGAAATCAACAAGTACAGCAGTGCAATCCTTATATATATATATCACATTATTCTAATAACCAGAATATAATCCATGAGTCTAAAAGCACCAATACATTAGTTATTCTACTTCAACTGTAGTAACATCATAAGAATATCCTTGATCCCTTGGCCTTTTCTGAGGTAATTTTCCCTGACGCTTAGGACATTCATTTGCATAATGACCCATTTTTCTACAATTGTAGCATTCAACTTTGATAGCCTCTTTCTTTCCCTTGCAATCACGAGCCTGGTGACCCTTTTCTCCACATTTATAACAAACTCCCATTCCTTTTAGACAAGTACCAGGGTGATTCTTCCCACAATTATCACATAATGGAAAATCCTTCTTTCCCTTTTTCCCTTTATCTGTCTCTTGTTCCACAGTTCTCTTCTTCTCTTGCTTTACTTTGTTGTCATAAGACTTAGAGAATTCCTTTTCTGTCTTGATAGCACACAAGGCAATATCTTCATATGATGAGAAGGATTGTGATACTAATGCTCGACAGAGAAATGGTTTTAACCCATCAAAGAAACGATCAATCTTACTCCTTGGGTTACGTATATAATCGGAAGCATGTGTAGAGACCCGAAACTTGACGTACATGGACATTACATCACATTTGCGGAATACTTAGTACATAACAAAAAAACACACACACACAAGGATCGTAATAGTTTAGTGTCTTTGGAAACTCGGAATATAATCTTCTAATCGTGGTGAAATATCTTCCAAATCTCCCATAAAGATCTTCCTTTTTTTCCTAAAACCTTCCTTTATATCCTGGAGAAAAGAAAACATAAAAGGGTGAGCTCAAATGCTCAGTAAGGGTAAAAAAAAGAAATATCAATCACATAATATACATAAGTACATAACTTTTGGAAATCTTAACCTACAAAAGAGATCATAATTTCATAACATGGGGTAAATCATGGCAGTGAAATTTAATCACAATAATCATAACTTAAAACATGAAACTTTGTGGCATTCACACATAATCATAGAGAATCATTTCTTGTTAGTCAAGACTCATTGCCAAAACTATCTTAGTGGATAAAGTCTCTTTCTGAATCGAGTAACCCTCGTTTCAGTCATGTTTCACTGAACCGGTATAACCTACCATTCCAGCCATGTCAATCTCATGAGATATAAAATCGTTACCCAATGCATTGGAGGGAGATATATGTCCCACCCATCTTATAATGAATCCTTTCTTATGTGTGCCACATAATCATAAAACATACATCATCGCATAACACATGTAACCAAAATGGGATTCTTGAAACATCATGACATCATAAATCAATTCATATAAGATAAAGGAATTCATAAAAATAATTCCATCACAACATGATCAAATCAATGTAATAATAGGGATAAAAACAGAACCCTTTATTATCTTAGATGGAAAATAATTTTGATAAAACACTTGAACTCCATTCTTGAGGAAAATATCTTTTCTTCTTCAAAAACATTTTTCCTTTCATAACATGTCATACAACTTTAAAATAAAAGAGTTTGATTAAAAATAAACTTTAAAACTTGTAAAGGAAGCTTCTTGGAAATAATGTTTTAAAAATCCATTCATGCCGTATAAGTTAAAAAAACATTCTTCGTACTTTTGTCGGAAAAGTCAAAAAGTACCTCGTACGACAAAAGATTCCTTTCATAGATATTACTAAAAACTCACCGAAGGGTAAAAATGGATTTAAACAATTGTAGGTGGATGGAAATAATATTACATATTGATGAAACATGGATGTGGATGATAAAATACACCCCAGTAAATACTTACGAACAAACAATCTCGGATAAAAATGAGATTGTGATATTTCCCTTACCTTAGGTCCGATTTGCTTCGTATGTGTCCGAACCTCCTGTATAATGATTTAAATAATGTCATTGACTTATTACAGAATCATATTCATTGTTATGATATCATATATGGTTCACTTATGACTTTATATTACCCGTTCTTTTGTAAATTCCATGTTAAAGAAGCGTTTTGGGTAAAATCGTTTCATTTATCGTAGGTGTTTTGACTTGTTGTTCTTGACATTATTATTACTTATATCATGATTTAATTACTTCCAGAATATAAAATATGATTTATATATCATATATATTCAGTATATATATATAAATAATAGATAGATAAATGAAATGAAAAACACCGTTCATGGAGACGGTAGTCCGTACGTACGCATGAACGATGTTTTCCTTTCCTTATTGTCTTGAGTGGAAGTAAGTAGATGAAATACACACACATATATATACATAAATCCAGTAGCTTTATAATGTCATATATTTCATTATTATTTCTTATATATACTTTATAATCATTCTTAAATGGTTAACATGGAGAATGAATCTCATCGCGTCGTGGAGACGGTAGTCCGTACGTACGCACGAGCGATGATATCATTTCCATAAATATTGAATTGAATTGGAGTGGATTATACAATATATCAGAATCAATATGATGTTGTAATAACTATGTATAGTTATTATTTACACCATTATACCCATCCATGTAAGGTGGTGGTGGAAAATAGATTACACCACGGCGTGGAGACGGTATTCCGTACGTACGCACGTGCGGTGATTTCTTTTTCCGTAGGATGGATAGATGGTGAAATAGGGTTGTTTCATACATATAATAACATATAGGTATATAAGTGATACTTATGTTATTACTTCTTAATGAAACAACCTAAGAAGAAGAAGTGGAAGAATAAATAAAGATGAAAGAATTGGTAACGGTAATTACCTCTTCTTTGAAGCGCCTCTTTGAGACCTCCTCTTAGGGCACTAAAATTGGTCTTTGAGGAAGACCAGAACCTCTAGGATGTTGCTAGGGAAGTGGAGAAGATATTTTGGCAGGGGTTGGCCGATCTTGAGTGCTCAAATTGGTGTGAGGAGGAGGGGGAGGAGGTGTCCTTTTATAAGGGAGGAGAGGGGCACCTTAGGAATATCTCAAAATATTATTTTATATTAAAGTCAAAATCGGATTATAATGGTCCAAAGTGTCTTATTTAGAAGGTAAAGTGGGGATGGGTCGCAATCCTATCAACCAATAGGATTTAGACAAGTTTAGGGTATTATTTTAACATTATCAATTAGATTTAACTCTAAGTTAAATAATTTAACTTTTACCGTGTCTTTTTGTTTTCTTTCACTATATGGTTAATACACTTACTATAACATGCCAAACGAACCCCAAATTGTTTATTATTAATATATATATCCTTATCTAAGTCATTTGTCCGACCCTTAGATTTTTAGGAATAAAATAACAATTAATAATATAATATTTGATTTAAAAACTATTTTGTGTCAATTTTGACACTATTTGATATATGATTTTTGTGAAAGTCATAACAGAATTATATGTTCGAACCAAGTTTCTTAAATCAACACTAATATATCATAGTAACCTAGAAAATTAGTGGAATTCATAAAAAGTCTCAAATTACATTCATTTGAGCATTTATAACATCAATTATGTTAATATTTCCTTAAAAGGGTAATTACTACATCATCGTTGTGTCATAAATAAATTAATTTATTTAAAGTCTAAAAATTATAAATAAAATATCATTATGTATTAAAGATTTTTATCTTTCTAATGAATATTTATAGTCGAATTTATCTAATGTATAACCCCATATTAAAAATGTTTTAGTTATTAAACTTTGATTTTAACTATTTTAACTATTCATTAAATAAAATAATATTAAATGTCATAATCTAATCCAAGTGGACCTAAATGGTCATATTTTATTCCTAAGTTTGTTTTTGGTCGAATTAAACTTATCCAATAGAATTAGGACATGTGTTAGGGTAATAATAATATCATTTTTACCCTTAGTTACCCTATTTACTATTAACCGCGGTAAAAAAAAATTAAAAAGTTACTATTCACCAAAAATTATTTTCATCTCATTGAACCACATTTTACTTACTGACATCAACCGTGTCTCTCGGATTTTTGAAATTCCATTCACAGAAGCGGTAAAATTAAGATTTATGAAGAAATTAATTTTTTTAACTACCACTTAGTAGTTTAACTATTCATCAAAAATTGATGTTTTTCAGAACAATGCCAAAATTTAAACCTAAGCTAATTTCGATATTCCGAATCCAAAAATGAAATCCATTTTGAAAAATAAAATCTACAAAATTTCAAAAAGTGGTTATTACTATTCATAATGGCTAGTTTTAATAACATTTTAATAGCATATCGCTGTTTAGTGAAACTCGTTATTGCGTACTATACACGCTATCGAGGAAGGTCGCGATTGCGTGTAATACAAGGCAAGTCAAGGATGCGTGTTGTGCATGCTCCTTTTGGTGTAGCGTACAACACAAGACATTAGTGAAATTAAAAAGAATATTTTTCATAAAATCTCGGGCTGTTACATTCTACCCCCTTAAAATGAATTTCGCCCTCGAAATTCATCGGGGTTCTAAATGGTTTACTATTCGAATGTCTCTTTAATAGAAACCCATATCTTAAAAAAGAATACCAAAACTTGGCTTTAAAAACTAAAGTATGAAATGTAATGATTACCCAAATAAACTAATCACTGGGTTTCCACATAGGTGAAAATATGGATATGGAAGAGAAATCTAACCATCATGTTCTCAGGGAGAGTGGTAGAGAACATGGCTATGGAAAAGCCAGTAATCACAAATCCATAGATTTGTGATGATATAAGGTACCATCTGATTCATTAGGTATAAGATCACTAGGACAACATTTTTTGTTTTCAAGATCATTTCTCTAAAGTTGAAAATTTGAATTAGAATAAATACTTACTTTATTTTGGTACAATTTCACTGTTGTTCGTGCCTTGAACAATTTCCACTTCATCTCTTAAATAAATGAAGTTGAATTTGTTATTCGTGAAGTGTTAGCAGATCATGTGATAGAATGACGGGTCATTCCATCTGTCTCAAACAAAAAGTTAGGAAACATTATATACATAAGTCGATCTATAGTGATATTAATCATATATGGTTCCTAAAATGGACTTATACTTCATATATCATACTGCTTAATATAATAAAACTAGTTTCTACTAAACTGGGACTTCCTGTAGGCCAGTGGTAGGAGATAAAGGTCAGTCGCACTTCGGTTGTGGGTTCGATTCCCACAGCCTTGTCCGAAGCGATGGGCTGTCGCCCGTCCTGCAGGTTGTCCTTTTTCTAAAACTACATTACTATAACATCCCATCAATAATATCGAAAAAAACTTCTATCCTTAAACAATACTCACTTATGTCTGACATAATCCATTTCAATCTTTAGGCTTATCCATAATACTACAGTCCACTCTCATAACATAGTGAAAACGATTACCAGAGATTTAATACCATCGTGATCCCCATATATCATAAGATATGTTTTGTTGGTCACATTCCAAACATTCAAGGGCCTTAATCATGTATTCTCTTGAATACCCATCGAACCTTAGTGAAAACATGAATGCAGTTAAAAGTTAACACTTTTCACATACTAAAATCCTCAAAATTCTATATACTCAAACCATGATATTACTTAGTCCTTATATCAATCATGAGCTCATGAATACTGTCAAACATTTCATTTTCTCCTTATCCCTTCATTATGCACATATCATCTACATTCCAAAAATATCTGAATAACCTTTCATGGATACTTGTACCATTAATCATACACTTTCAAAACTCAAGGAAGGACAACAGTGTAATAATCCTTAGATGTCTCTTTATTCCATAGTACCATGACATTACTGATACAACACTACACATGATAAACATGTCATCATTCCACTACATTCTTAAACCATTGACCGAGCTTCAACAATTCTTTCATCTCACATATCATTTGTAGTCTCTTCATCATCATCAACATAAATACTACCCATACGACCATACCGATTCTCTTCATGAGACTTTACCTTAGGGCATTGGTTTGCATAATGCCTGTATATTCCACATTTAAAACATTTAACCATTGTTGATGTCATAGCAATACCATTATCTTCATCCCTGGTGTTAACTGAACCTTTTCCTTTGAACTTATTGGCTTTGTGTCCTTCTTTTCCACACCCAAAGCATCTTCCAGTTCCTTTGAAACATTCTCCTTGATGCCTCTTCCCACATGATTTACATAGGGGAAATTGAACTTTCTTTCCTCTATGATCATCATGAAACTCCATCTTTCTCTTATTAGCCGAGTCAGGAAACTTACCAAATTTAACATTATTGATCATATTATGAGATTGCTGATTCGGCATAATAATGATCTTTGGACATCCAAATCCAATTTCATTTGGTTGCTCATGAAGAATATCATTCCATTGTCCATCATATCCTCCATTATCGTGAATCATCTTGTTTCCAGCCATTTTCTAAAACCCAAAATGAATAGTGTGAGAGGCAAAAATCATGCTAGGGAAAACAACATAATAAAGGGGGAGTACCTTCAATATCTAACATCTTAGGTTTAATTCTATGATTGTTAGCGTAGTTCTAGTACTATAACCTATACGTATACTTAACCTTAGGAACATCCCTAGACATACCGTAGAAATATCTCTAGGGATCTCACTAAAGTTCTGGAATCCTAGTTTCCAAAGGTTGACTAAACCTTTCCTCTGATACCAACTGTAGAGACCCGAAACATGACGTACATGGACATTACATCACATTTGAGGAATACTTAGTACATAACAAAAAAAACACACACACAAGGATCGTAATAGTTTAGTGTCTTTGGAAACTCGGAATATAATCTTCTAATCGTGGTGAAAGATCTTCAAAATCTCCCATAAAGATCTTCCATTTTTTTCCTAAAACCTTTCTTTATATCCTGGGGAAAAGAAAACATAAAAGGGTGAGCTCAAATGCTCAGTAAGGGTAAAAAAAAGAAATATCAATCTCATCATATACATAAGCACATAACTTTTGGAAATCTTAACCTGCAAAAGAGATCATAATTTCATAACATGGGGTAAATCATGGCAGTGAAATTTAATCACAATAATCATAAATTAAAACATGAAACTTTGTGGCATTCACACATAATCATAGAGAATCGTTTCTTGTTAGTCAAGACTCATTGCCAAGACTATCTTAGTGGACAAAGTCCCTTTCTGAATCGAGTAACCCTCGTTTCAGTCCTGTTTAACTGAACCGGTATAACCTACCATTCCAGCCATGTCAATCTCATGAGATATAAAATCTTTACCCAATGCATTGGAGGGAGATATAGGTCCCACCCATCTTATAATGAATCCTTTCTTATGTGTGCCACATAATCATAAAACATACATCATCTCATAACACATGTAACAAAAATGGGATTTTTGAAACATCATGACATCATAAATCAATTCATATAAGATAAAGGAATTCATAAAAATAATTCCATCACAACATGATCAAATCAATGTAATAATAGGGATAAAAACAGAACCCTTTATTATCTTAGATGGAAAATAATTTTGATAAAACAGTTGAACTCCATTCTTGAGGAAAATATCCTTTCTTCTTCAAAAACATGTTTCCTTTCATAACATGTCATACAACTTTAAAATAAAAGAATTTGATTAAAAATAAACTTGAAAACTTGTAATGGAAGCTTATTGGAAATAATGTTTTAAAAATCCATTCATGTCGTATAAGTTAAAAAAACAGTCTTCGTACTTTTGTCGGAAAAGTCAAAAAGTACCTCGTACGACAAAAGATTCCTTTCATAGATATTACTAAAAACTCACCGAAGGGTAAAAATGGATTTAAACAATTGTAGGTGGATGTAAATAATATTACATATTGATGAAACATGGATTTGGATTATAAAATACACCCCAGTAAATACTTACGAACAAACAATCTCGTATAAAAATGAGATTGTGATATTTCCCTTACCTTAGGTCCGATTTGCTTCGTATGTGTCCGAACCTCCTGTATAATGATTTAAATAATGTCATTTACTTATTACAGAATCATATTCATTGTTATGATATCATATATGGTTCACATATGACTTTATATTACCCGTTCTTTTGTAAATTCCATGTTATTGAGGCGTTTTGGGTAAAATCGTTTCATTTATCGTAGGTGTTTTGACTTGTTGTTCTTGACATTATTATTACTTATATCATGATTTACATACATCCAGAATATAAAAAATGATTTATATATCATATATATTCATTATATATATATATATATATAATAGATAGATAAATGAAATGAAAAACACCGTTCATGGAGACGGTAGTCCGTACGTACGCATGAACGCTGTTTTCCTTTCCTTATTGTCTTGAGTGGAAGTAAGTAGATGACATACATATATATATATGCATAAGTAAAGTATCTTTATAATGTCATATATTTCATTATTATTTCTTATATATACTTTATAATCATTCTTAAATGGTTAACATGGAGAATGAATCTCATCGCGTCGTGGAGACGGTAGTCCGTACGTACGCACGAGCGATGATATCATTTCCATAAATATTGAATTGAATTGGAGTGGATTATAAAATATATCAGAATCAATATGATGTTGTAATTACTATTTATAGTTATTCTTTAAACCATTATACCCATCCATGTAAGGTGGTGGTGGAAAATAGATTACACCACGGCGTGGAGACGGTATTACGTACGTACGCACGCGCGGTGATTTCTTTTTCCGTAGGATGGATAGATGGTGAAATAGGGTTGTTTCATACTTATAATAACATATCAGTATATGAGTGATACTGATGTTATTACTTCTTAATGAAACAACCTAAGAAGAAGAAGTGGAAGAAGAAATAAAGATGAAAGAATTGGTAACGGTAATTACCTCTTCTTTGAAGCGCCTCTTTGAGACCTCCTCTTAGGGCACTAAAATTGGTCTTTGAGGAAGGCCAGAACCTCTAGGATGTTTCTAGGGAAGTGGAGAAGAGATTTCGTCAGGGGTTGGCTGAGCTTGAGTGCTCAAATTGGTGTTAGGAGGAGGGGGAGGAGGTGTCCTTTTATAAGGGAGGAGAGAAGCACCTTAGAAATATCTCAAAATATTATTTTATATTAAAGTCAAAATCAGTTTATAATGGTTCCAAAGGGTCTTATTTCTAAGTTAAAGTGGGGATGGGTCTCAATACTATCAACCAATAGGATTTAGACAAGTTTAGGGTATTATTTTAACCTTATCAATTAGATTTAACTCTAAGTTAAATAATTTAACTTTTACCGTGTCTTTTTGTTTTCTTTCACGATACGGTTAATACACTTACTATAACAAGCCAAACGAACCCCAAATAGTTTATTATTAATATATATATCCTTATCTACGTCATTTGGCCGAACCTTAGATTTTTAGGAATAAAATAACAATTAATAATATAATATTTGATTTAAAAACTATTTTGTGTCAATTTTGACACTATTTGATATATGATTTTTGTGAAAGTCATAACAGAATTATATGTTCGAACCAAGTTGATTAAATCAACACTAATATATCACAGTAACCTAGATAATTAGTGTAATTAATAAAAAGTCTCAAATTACATTAATTTGAGCATTTATAACATCAATTATGTTAATATTTCTTTAAAAGGGTAATTACTGCATCATCGTTGTGTCATAAATAAATTAATTTATTTAAAGTCTAAAAATTATAAATAAAATATCATTATGTAGTAAATATTTTTATCTTTCTAATGAATATTTATAGTAGAATTTATCTTTTGTATAACCCCATATTAAAAATGATTTAGTTATTAAACATTGATTTTAACTATTTTAACTATTCATTAAATAAAATAATATTAAATGTCATAATCTAATCCAAGTGGACCTAAATGGTCATATTTTATTCCTAAGATTGTTTTTGGTCGAATTAAACTTATCCAATAGAATTAGGACATGATTTAGGGTAATAATAATATCATTTTTACCCTTAGTTACCCTATTTACTATTAACCGCGGTAAAAAAAAATAAAAAGTTACTAATCACCAAAAAATAATTTCATCTCATTGAACCACATTTTACTTACTGACATCAACCGTGTCTCTCGGATTTTTGAAATTCCATTCACAGAAGCGGTAAAATTAATATTTATGAAGAAATTAATTTTTTTAACTACCACTTAGTAGTTTCACAATTCATCAAAAATTGATGTTTTTCAGAACAATGCCAAAATTTCAACCTAAGCTAATTTCGATATTCCAAATCCAAAAATGAAATCCATTTTGAAAAATAAAATCTACAAAATTTCAAAAAGTGGTTATTACTATTCATAACGGCTAGTTTTAATAACATTTTAATAGCATATCGCTGTTTAGTGAAACTCGTTATTGCGTACTGTACACGCTATCGAGGAAGGTCGCGATTGCGTGTAATACAAGGCAAGTCAAGGATGCGTGTTCTGCATTCTCCTTTTGGTGTAGCGTACAACACAAGACATTAGTGAAATTAAAAAGAATATTTTTCATAAAATCTCGGGCTGTTACAGCATGCCTCGCTAACCTTGTAAAGTTAGCCTCATACTTTGCGACATTTTCATCCTCCTTCGGCCTTAGACTCAGAAATTGCCTTTCCATATCTGCTCGATGGTCACGAGGAAAGTATTTTTCTAAGAAAAGCTCTTTGAACTCCCTCCATTCCATATTCGATACGTCATCATCTTCCTTTGTGTTTTGAATCAGTGACCACCACTGATCGGCATCTCCAGTGAGGTGGTAAACTGCCATGACAACCTTCTCCCTTTCACTACTCCCCAAGGCATGGAATATTTTCTCTAAGAAATTTATCCATTGCTCAGCTACTATAGGATTTGTACACCCATTAAAGTTTGGTGGTTGTTTCCTCATGAAGCGGTCTAACATTGATCCTCCACGTTGCGGATCAGGGTGCTACATACGAGTAAGGTTATTATTCATAACCTGAGTGAGTTGTCCCAGTATGGTAATAAGTTGATCAGCACCAGTTGTATCTCCAGCTCCACAATAGTTATCTTGAGCAGGAGGGAAATCCCTACACGGAGTGCGTGCATTGATACGGTTTCCATTCCTTCCACTAGGCGCCATTTCTAAACAATGGCATAAACTATATTAGTTTATAAATCAAAATACATAATTCCATACTTGTAAGATACTTAACATAAATTGAACTATTTTTGGATATAATCCATAAAAATGTTTTCTTTGAGGATGTATATACTCATAACCCTTCATAGTGGTTGATAAAGAAAAATGAGAATTATCCAAAGCATATCCCCCGAGAGTGTCATAACCAAGAGTGCAGCAAGGCCCGTTGTCATGCACCAGTTCCCGTTCGAGTCTAGCTCAAAGCGGTGTTTTCGGGTTTTACCCCTAGGTACATATGTGCCAGAGCCGCCTCTACTTGCTCGTATCCAGACAGAGATGTATTGCTCGGAAAACTCACAAAATCTCTACAATAACAATATTCTAGGAACTTCTTCGATACTAATCCTCAAAGTCTATCTTCGGGCTATGTGGTCTGATCAGAGTTTATCTAAATCTAGCTTCCAAGGTTAGTACTAAACTGCCTCTGATACCGACTGTAATGCCCCGACCCCAGCTACCCAGAGCCGGTGCATTACTTCGTAACATTGGCATGATCACAAAAGATCAAGTCTCGAAAGACCGATTAGTTTAGTAGCCTTGGAAACACTAGATACATTCATAAATGTTACATTACATCACAAAGTGAAAAACAATAATAACATAGTCTCCATAGTCCACACTTCTATCCTCTTCGGACTATCCCTGCAGGTCATTCATAAAATACTTCTTCACATCCTGTAAAATATTAAAACATTGAAAGGGGTGAGCTCAGATGCTCAGTAAGGATAACAATATTTCGGAAGTTTTCATAAATAAACATAAAAATTTAAGGCAATGTATAACTAAAACAAAAGCCTTTTAAACATGAACATCAACATAATATGGAAAAAGTAAAATGAGATAATGCCATTCACTTCTTCACATGGATATTCTACTGGTCGAATAATCACATGCAAAATCACTAACCACTTTCATATTGATGGAATTCATAATGCCAGACTATCATAACCACGTACCAAGGCCTCGTGCCAAGACACTAGTTTGTCTCATGAGACCTGCCGATGCATCGAGGATCTATAGAGGGCTCCACCCGTCACTTATTATGTCCAATTCATTCCTCATATGAATAGTTTTAAACATATCATAAACCATAACATAATTGTATCACATAAAATATGCATAAAGGAAACATAACATTTCCACATTTCAATCACAAGATATCAATACAACACATTGATATAATAAAAACGCTTTCAAAACCATTTTCAATACCAAAATAAAAGAAAAGTATAACATGGTATTTATTTTTCATTAAAAAAAGGTATGGAATGTAGAGGAAGCCGAAACTCAAATAGTAGTCACCGCGGCGGAGAAGTCGTTGTCGTCGCATACGTACGAAAAAAACATTCCCTTTTGTCATTTATTAAACGCTTCGTATAAAAAATATTCCTTTTGAATATATGTAAAAGTCAATGGGTTTATACACCGTATAAAAGAAATTTGTGTATAAAACCAAATATGCCTCAATGAAAGGAGATTGAGAAGAAGTCCTTAAAAAGATCATTTTTTAAAATAAAATAGATATATTTTGTGTATTCACTATTGCTACACATAAAGAAAGTAAAAATACAAAATAAGACATAATAATATCATGACATAATTTGAAAGTAGGAGATTAAACCAAAGAATGGAAGTTGGGTTAAGAAGTCCCCTTACCTTGCGTCCTGTCCTGACTCGACCGTTCCTTAACCTCCTGAATAATAAAATAGAATTAATTACTATTTACTTAAGAACCTTTTTCATGTTCATTATTCCTTTTATATCCCTTATTACCATGTTATGAACATTATGTAATTATTTAAGTTAATAACGGTCGTTTTGTCGATCTTTGGTACTTGAGTCAAAAATAAACTTCCTATAATTTCAAGTTGTTCATGTGGTGAAATATCCATTATATCCAGAATTATATTCATGATGTAGATATCATATATATGATATATATCCAGTATATACATTCATTCATAATGTCACGTAACATTTAGAGGTATGAAATGAAATGCACCGTTCATGGAGACGGTAAGCCGTACGTACGCATGAAGGTGACTTTCATTTCTATTTCGTATTTAATGGAACGGAATCATAATGATATAAATTTATAATATAATTTCAGTATAATATAGTGTATAATACCATTTAATCCATCCTTTATACATCACACATATGGCATTAATGATTCAAATTACTTTGAGGGGGCGGTAGTCTGCACTTCCTAAAATGAAATTATCGTGTTTTACCCATAATGGAAATCATAAAGTATGGCATAAATGAGAAATACAAAAGCATAAGTAAAACATAAACACATTATATATCATATATAAATATAGTGACATCTTAATGGCCACCATTGAAGGTGTTATATGAGTGTTGAACAATCATCGTTTCGTGAGGCAGAAATTCGCCATCCACAGAAACTGTATGTTCTTTAACCATTAGATGTAGGTGTGTGTAAGTGTAGCTCGAATAATTCTTATAAAACCATCCTAGTATATTGAGGATACTGGTGTTGTTACAAAAGAAATGAATAAAAAGAGTTTAGGGTGTTGGAGAAGAAAAATAAAACAAATCAACATTAGAAAAGACATTACCTCAAAATCGGGTAACTCTTTTTGATTTGAGCCAAAGGCTTCCTTGGGAAGCGTTCTTACCAATGTGAGGCTTCTAAGAGTAATAGGGGGAAGTTGGGAGAGTATTTGGGCAGAGTTTGGCAGAGACAAATGGCTTGAAAGTGTAAATGAGGTGGGAGAGGTGGGTGCCTTTTATAAGTGGAGAGGAGGGGATCTTTTGGAAAGATTGAAATGTTACATTATTACACAATGCTTTTCGGATTATAAAGGTCCCACACTTATATAATTCGTGGATAAGGTGATAAAGGTTCTAAATATACCCATACAATAGTCTTTGGACAAGTTTAAGCCTTGGATTTTACATTAATTTTTCATTTTATTAAAATCGTTAAATAATGAGGTCATCGCTGCATCATAATTATTTCATAAGTAATTTAATTTATTTAATGTCTAAAAATTATAAAAAAAATACTATGATGTATTAAATCTTTTTATCTTTCTAATGAATATTTATAGTCAAAATTTGGACTTGTGTAACCCCACATAAAAACTGTTTTAGTAAAACAACTCATGTTTGTGTCAATTTAATTTTAACATTAAATAAATATATATTAATGTCATTTTCCAACCAATGTGGCTTCATGGGGTCCCCAAGTTGACCCATGGGTTGTCTTGGTCGTCCATGACTCATCCAATAGTAGTAGTACAAGTTTCAAGCTCATATCATATTATTAAAACATTGTTTTCACCTTAAACTACACTAATTACCTCTAATCGCGATTAAGAACTTAAAAGTTACTATTCACCAAAAAATTGTTTTAATCTCATCGAACCACCTTTTGCTTCTTAATGACAACCATGTATGTCGAATTTTTGAAAATGAAATCACAGAAGTGGTAATATTTCATTTTAACCAAAATTCAGTTTTTAACAACCACTTAGTGGTTTCACTATTCATCAAAAATTGAAGTTTTTCAGAATAAGGCCAAAATTTCACCCTAAGCTATAATTGATATTCCGAATTCAAAAATGATGTCTATTTTACAAAATTCCAAACATATAAGTTTCATTAATTAATTTTATAATTAATTCCCGCTGTTACAACAAATAGCGTGTTTTTAAGAAACAATTTATATCAAAAGATTGGCAATTGTTTATGTCCAATTTCAATGTTAAATTAATTCTAATGACCACCATTGGATAAAATGATAAAAATATATTCTAATTATACTTTAAAACCACTAAATAGTATAATTTATCACTATAAATTATTTTGATTAAAAAGTTGTTTTTATGTATTTTTCACTATTCAAAAAAAAATTGGATGTTCTCAGAAAGTTACAAAAAATTCAACTTAGATAATTTCGATATTACGAATTCAAAAATGAAGTCCATTTTGAAATATAAAATTTCTATAATTTTAAAAAGTGGTTATTACTATTCATAACGGCTACTTTGATTAGTCGTGGTGTTTTAGAATTCGAAGTTGCGTACAATGCAAGCTATTGCATTATTGAATGAGAAGCGTATCGTGGAAGCTCGGGGTGTTACAATGAGAGTTGAAAAGGATCCTATTTTCATGGATCTAGTAAAGATGGATATGGGAATTACCATGGAAGGTGAAACAACAATACTCTTTCAAATAGTTTCCAGACCATATTTACTATAAAGGATAAAGAGCACTCAAAAGAAGATTAAAGCTATGAATGATGGGAGATTGAGTCACTTTGTGTATAGAGATTGAATTTTGAAATTTGGGAAGAGACTTTGTGTTCCTGACATACCAGATCTAAAAAGAGAATTTTTGGATGATGCTCATAGTTCCAATTTCTCTATAGACCCTAGGAGCACCAAAATGTATAGAGATTTAAAGGAACATTTTTTGTGGGATAACATGACGGGGGAGATTGCTGATTTTGTGTCAAGATTATGGTTTTTCAACAAGTGAAATCTAGAAGGAAACAACTTGGAGGAGTCACGCAACCTCTTCCCATACCTGAGTGGAAATGGGATAATCTCACACTGGACTTTGTCATGAGACTACCAAATACTCCTTGAAGGAATGATGCAATATGGGTCATTGTTGATCATCTTACCATGTCAGCACATTTTCTTACTATATGGGAAGATTTACCCCTTGAACGTCTAGCAGGACTATATATTAATGATGTTGTGAGGCTACATGGAGTACCCCTATCAATTGTTTGGGATCGAGATCCTTGTTTTACATCAAGATTTTGAAAAGACTTCAGAAAGCCCTAGATACTGAAATTCGTTTGAGCACTACTTACCAACCCTAAACTGATTGAAAATCAGAATAGACTGTTCAAACCATTGATGACATGTTGGGATCATGCTCACTTGACTTTCAGGGTATGTGGGATCAATATGTAACTCTGGTAGAATTTTCATATAACAATAGCTTCCATTCGAGTATTCTGATGGTACTATATGAATCGTTATACAGAAAGAGTTGTCGCACACCAACCTGTTGGGATGATGTTGGTGAAAGAATACTCATAGGCCCACAACTACTGGAGGAAACGATGGAAAAGTTGAAAGTAATCCAATACCACATCAAAGTAGCTCAAAGTAGGTAGAAGAACTATGCCGATAACCGAAGAAAGTATTTGCATTTTAGGTAGGAGAACATGTTTTGTTGAAGGTATATACATGGAAAGGAGTTATACGTTTTAGTAAGAATGGTAAATTGAGTCCCAGCTACATCAGACCTTTCGAAATTCTAGAACGGATTGGGGCTGTAGCTTATAATTTGGAAATGCCGCCATGTCTCACAAAAGTTCACGATGTGTTCCATGTATAACTATTGCGAAAATACATGTCTGACCCAATTCCAGTACTCACCTATGAGGAATTAGAACTAGAACCTGATCTGTCTAATTGTAAAGAGCCTATCAAGATTCCAGATATGAGAGAACAAGTGTTGAGAAATCAGACGACTAATCTGGAAAAAGTTCGATGGAGAAACTATAAGATGGAAGAGGTAGCGTGGGAACCTAAGGAACTTCTAGTGAAGAACCACCAAATTATTTTCACGTGGTAGTATTCTAAAAATTTCTAGGAAGAAATTATTTGATGTAGGGGAGAATGTAACACCCCAAGCTTCCACGGTACACTTCTCTTTGAATAATACAGTAGTGCGTATTGTACGCAACTTCGAGTTCTAACACACACCACAACCAATCAAACTAGCCGTTATGAATACTAATACCCAATTTTTGAAATTTTATACATTTTATGTTTAAAAATGGACTTCATTTTCAGATTTATAATATTGAAATTAGCTTATGGTGAATTTTTGGTACTTTTCTGATAACTTTCATATTTTGACGAATAGTGAAAATTATTAAATTTTAATAAAATTTTTTTAATCGAAATAATTAATAGTGATAGATTGAGAATTTGTGTGATTTGAAAGTATAATTAGATTATATTTTTACAATTTAATCACAATTTTTTCATTGGACATAATTTGACATTTATACTGGAATAAGCAAGTGTAAATATTTTGATAGTTATTATTTCATAAAAACACACCTTTTGTTTTGACAACAAGAAATAATTTTAAATTAATTTCTGAAACTTATGTGTTTTGAATTTAGAAAAATGGATTCCATATTTAGAATCAGGAGGTCCAAATTGTGTAAATAGGTAACTACTATTTTTAGACATTTTGAATAATTACTTCGGTAAATATTTTATTTCACCATGGTTAAAGGGTATATACGGTAAATAAGTGTAAAATAAGATTATTATAAATATATTAAATTCTCTAAAATGTTTACTAACCCTTTTGGTTGATACATGTCCGAACATGGTCATATTTTGGTCGATTTTGGGACCCCATCGATCCACTTGTAAGTGATAAGGACACTTTATATTAATCAAATTAATGTAAATACAAAAATGACATAAGTATATATCATTTAGAAAAACAATTTTTACATAGGGTTATATATGTTATATTTTCATCTATAAAAATTCATTAGGAAGCTATAAAATTTTCCTAAGAAAATATATTTTATTTGTAATTTTTAGACATTGAATAATTAAATATATTTATGACACTATAATGATGCAATATTTTATTTATTAATGAAAGAATCAAATAATTGGAATTATAAATGTTAAAATAAATATAATTTAAATGTTTTGATAACATACATGATTTTTATTTGTTAATATGACTTTTTTTTATTTCTTAAATTAATTTGTTTTGAATTAATAATGTTTTTCTGACTTTAACAAAAATCAATTATTAAATAGTGTAAAAATTGACATAAATGTGTTTTTAAATCAAATATTATTTTATTAATTGATATTCTATTCCTAAAAATATAATGTTCACCCAAAGGACTTATATAATTATTGGTTTATTATTAATGTACCACTTGGATGCCTCTTGGAAGTATATAGTATTTTTAATAACTATATAATATACAAATAGAAAGAGACATTGTAAATGTCAAACTATTTAAGTAAGAGTAAACTAAAAAAGATAAAGTTAATATAATCACCCAAACCTATATAAAACCTATTGTTGTAGTGGTTTTCGACCTATCCCCACCTTAAATTTTAAATAATCTAGTTTGGATCTATTATAATCTGAATATTAATTTATTATAAAAAAATAATTCTAGCTTTTCATAAGGTGCCCCTCACCCCTCTTATAAAAGGGCACTCCCTCTTCTCACGAATTCACACATTCAAAGCCTTTTGGATCTGCCAAAATCTACCCAAATACCCTCTAAAATATCATCAATTCATCTTAGAGGCCTTCCTTTAGTCAGAAAGCCATCCTAATGAGCTTTTTTGGTCAAATGAAAAGAAATAACCTGAAGAAGAGATAATGATTTATCCATCCTCTTATAAGTTCCTTTCTTCTTCCACTTCTTATTTCTTTGTTATTTCAATTCTAAAATAACAAATCCAGTATCATCTATACACTGTGATGTTATTATATATATGGTACAATCATATTCAGTATTCGTTCCATCCTTTGAATGACATGTCACCATACGTGTGGACGTACTGCTTACCGTCTCCACGTCGCGGTGTAATTGTTATTCAAAACATTATTTTTTTGATGGGTATGATAATGATGTGTAATAGAAGTAAATAATAAATATAACATTATAATGATTCTTTATATATGATATACCATCCAATTATATACAATTTTAATATCCAAAGAATGATATTTTCTCTTGTGCATACGCACGAACTACCGTATCCACGAATGCATTGTGATTCATTCCTCAACGTATCAATTAAAGAAAAATTTTAATTTGATGATTAAAAATAATTTTTATGGGCTTGATATCATTCTGGATATGAATAAGATACACCCCACCCATAAAAAATATGACTCACATAGCAAAGAATATAATGGAAAAAGAATCCGTTAAACAACTGAAATGACGATAATAATAAGATATTATTTACAGATCAATTTAAAAGAACATATAGGATATCATATTAATGTATATGATTCTTTTATAATTTAATAAAAATTATTTCAAAATTATACCGGAGTTTAACATACCCTCAACCATGGAAAAGTACAATTTAATGGTTTATTTCACAATCTCTTCATTATCCGAGGTTGTTTGTGTATAATTATCTACTGTGACCTCTTTATCATCCACATCAATGTTTCTTAAAAATGAATTTCAAATAATTCTTACTATTCTACAAACTATGGGTTAAAGTTACTTATACCCTTGTTTTACTTTTTATAACATGTTTAAAAAGGAATATTTCTGTCGTTTTCCAAACAAGGTACGTTTTAACCTTTTCGAGAGAATTAAGGTAAGAATGTGTTTTTTATCTTATACGGCATGTGCGGATACTTTCCACCATTATAAAATTGTTGAAGCTTCCCTTACAGGATTATAGGAATATTTTGAAATTAGATTTTTTATTTTATAATTACGTGACTTTAGAATGATTTCAAAAAATGATATATTTCTCTCAAATATATTTGATTTCATCTATGTCAGCGTCCTTCGATGCATTTTAAGCTTATTTGATGTTGATTTATTATAATACAGAACCTTCATATTGTATTGAAGGTCTTGTGATATGTTTGACTATGGATGTGTTATTTTATACCATTTATGCTTTATAGAGAATGTATTTTCATTTCATATGCTAGTTTTCATACAAATTATTATGTTATGTTTAAACCAGTTCATATGAGGAATGCATTAGACTAAATAAGAGATGGGTGGAGCCCGAAATAGTTCTTCGATGCATCGGTAGGTCTCACGAGACAAACTAGTGTCTTGGCACAAGGCCTTGACAAAATAATATTTGTAGTCTTGGCCCAAGGAGTTGACTATGTGGTTATGATAGTCTGCCATTATGCATTCCATCATTATGAAAGAGGTTATTGATATTTCATGTGATTATTCGACTCGTAGAATATCCATGTGAATAATAAAATGGAACTGTTTTATTTCATTTCTTCCATATTATGCTGGATTTCATGTTTAAAATGTCTTTTGTTTTTGTTATACATTTCTTTATATGTTTATTCTTATTTATGATAGTTTCCGCAATATTGTTATCCTTACTGGGTATTTGAGCTCACCCCTTTATATGTTTTATTTTTCCTAGGATGTGAAGAAGTATTTTATGAATTACCTTCATGGATATTATAAGGGGATATGTGTGTGGAGACAAGATTTTGTTGTAGTTTTCACTTTATGATATAATGTAAACATTATGAATGTATCTAGTGATTCCAACACTACTAAACTAATCTGTCTTTCAAGACATAATCTTTTATGATCAAGCCCATGTTATGTAATAATGCACAGACTCTGGGTAATTGGGGTCGGGGCATTACAAAGGTGGCGGTCGACACCTGGGCTAGCCGCAAAGAACCAGGGCGGCGTGTGTCTATGTCGACGTTAGGGAAGGAGGTCATGTGGAGGCCGGAAGGCGGTCGACTATGGCTAGCCAAGGCGGTGGATATAGGGCAGCCGATGCTTCGGCCTGCTACGGAAGCATGGATGGCGCGACCATGTGCCGCCATCAGAGCAGAGGTTGTGGCCTGCCTATACATGGTGGATGGTGGATGGTGGCCAATAGAGAAAGTGTTTTGCACATTTCTAGAAGGATTAAATGGATGGTCATTTTGGCTGGTCGAGTTGTATCAAGCAGGACCTGCGGCGGGTCTTCAGTGCAGGCTGGCGACCAAATGGCTTTGGCCATTTTTTGATCGAAGGCAAAGGGGTGTGCGACACCCCCCCCTCCCACATGTGGATAGGGTTTACCCCACCATGGTCCGCCTAGCACGGGCCAGTCCCCCCTTTATTGGTCCGGTCCACCGTGGCACAGCCTAACCGGGCCGGACCTGAGCCCTGGTGGACCTAGAGTCACCTTATTGGCCATAACATTGTCACCGAGTGTCTATTGGGTGAACCTTCTATGACTCCAGAAACCTCAGATTGAGATGTTCCTTTTGGTATACCCCATTTTAGTTTTGGATTAAGTTGGGGTATAGTCGGGTGGGATCTAACACAAATTCTATTAGGCCCTCAGGACTAAAAAAATAACTTACAGACCAGGTTTCCAATTGACGCACCATCTATTGCATTGACACCCCTTTTATGTGTAAATACTTTTGAATAATTCTTCATGGGACATCATGGTAGTTGGAGTATTGACATGTGAATTGAGGAGCGGACCCTCCCTGAATCATGCGAGCTTAGTGTGGGAACACTGTAGCTAGCTGTAACATGAGAAAGCAATCTCATGTGGGTCTATGCTTTGGGATCTTTTGTGGGTTTGTGAATGAGGGTCACACATGGATCTACTCTATGAATCTATGAGGGACTACTCTAGGATCCTTTGTGGGTCTACTTTACTAGGATCTTTTGTGGTTCTGATGATGTACTCGGATCATATGTGGGTCTGATGATGTACTGGCATCCTATGTGGGGATGATGATGTACTAGTATCCTATATGGATCTGATGATGATTTAGGATACTACATGGTTCCACCTCTTAACAGAGTATGATAATTTAGTAGTTACATATAATCAACTTTACTACCGTACCTAAGTTATACCAGGTGTAAGCAGAGTCATTTCCTTTGTGGTAATCTTCTGTGTGGCGTACCATTGTGGTACTTACCTTCGTGGTGAATCCTTTGTGTTATTCTTCTATGTGGTGTTACCATTGTGGTAATAACCTTTTTGGTGTTACCTTCGAGGCACTCCTTCTTTGGTGATATAGTTGATATTTTGGCTTTTGAGTTGGGCCTTGAGTTAACTCATGAATGTGATGGGTATACATGATAACTTAGGTATATGTATGGGAATATACCTATGTTGGGTTGACTGTTGATTCCATGCTTTGTGGTTTATCCTTTTAGGATTTTGTGATACCTTTAAGGGTCTCAAGGTCTATACTGAGTATCGTTATACTCACCCCTGCACAGGCTATGCCTGCACATTTTTGTGTTTGGTGTAGATGATGGACACCGCTAAATGATGATGAGAGTTTCAGGACTAGAGGTAGATCAGAGGTGGACATTGGATGAGTCGTACAGTAGAGACGACCATTAGAGAGGTGAACCTACCCTTAAGGTAGGATTCTTGGTGGGTGTTCATAGGAGCTGTTCAGTTTACTAGTACTTTCCAATTTTCATGTACTTCCCAGTTGGGCTTGTATTTTGGCCCCTTTCACTTACTATACACACCATTTTACTATTTAGTTTACTCATGTTAGTATCTTACTATGTGCTTGGTTACAAGAGTTTATAAGCTATAAAATCAATGCATTCCCAGTTTTTGTGAATACTCCTTCAGTGCTAGTAGCCAGCCTCTACCCTATGGAAGAGGAGCTTGGGGTAGTCATGACACGAGCCCTAGGGGATGGGTCATGACAAATTGGTATCAGAGGAGTCAGTTCTACCATATAACACTGGACACTAATCTTTTGTTTTAACAGAAATAGTGTCAAGTTTATTAACTGTGTATATCGGTTTAGGGAATCCAGTGTTGGTGCGGCGGATGACGTATCTGTACCCCCAGACCCTGACTTATGATTTATTACTCAATGCACACAAACACTAATTACGTGTGTGTTTTGAAATGTTTTCTTTGTGATCTCTTTGATTCATCTCACCAGGTATTACTTATTGACAATGGCGCACCCGTTTCTTTTCATGATGTCTCTACACAGACACCCAGCAAGGTTTCTGGGTATAGAACACGATGATAGTACAACGAGAAATTATGCCTCGGTGCATGTCCCTCTTTTAGTATAGGCACTAGTGGAGGAACCAGCAGAAACATTACCCATTCGGCCACCTATACCACCATCCCCAGCAGTAAAGGGTGCATGCTTCTTGAGCACGTTGCACGCATTCCAGTGCCAGATGCCACCAAGGATCATGAGTGAGACAGACCCACATGTTGCTAAGGATTGGATGGAGGCCAAGGTGAGAGTCTTTCGACTGGTAGAGACACCAGCTGATCTCATGGGGATCCTTTCCACCTATCATCTTCAAGTAGAAGCAGGACTATGGTGGAGCTTGATGCTCTAGGTTCATGATGTGGTGACACTCCTCTGGGCAGAAATTGAGAGCATGTTTTATGCAGAGTATATCCTAGAGACCCTTCACACAATGCGCATAAAATAGATTCTTCATCTGCAGCAGGGCAGCATGACTGTGGATTAGTACTCAGTGAGGTTCGCTGATCTTTCACGCTACTCCACTAATATGGTGTGAGACCCATTCACCAGGTCCCAGACCATCAACAAGGGACTGATGAGATATATCAGGGATTCGATGATTTCTCTCAACATCCTGACGTAGTAGGGGGTGGTAGAAAGAGCCCTCTTAGTGGAGATTTTTCTAGCTTAGCAGTCACCAGGAGCGAGACCCACCACCGAGCATCATATAGCAGTGTCTTATGCATCTGGTAGTAGAATGATGTCATAGTGGTCCAAGAGGACCACATATATTAGTGGACAACTGCAGGATACTAGGTCGTTTGTGCAGGGAACCAGAGAGAGAGCCAGTCAAGCGAGGAACATGAAGGGTTATGCATGCAGCGGGTTGGGTCACATGGTTTGTGACTGCCCGAACTGTCGTGCAGATGATCGGCAGATGATCGAAGGACCACCCATGCAAAAACAGAGGTTCGACTGAGGAAGTCCGTAGGGAGATGGAGGACGTGGAAGTGATGTTGGTTGTGTAGCTGGAGGAGGGCAATGATTCAAGATGTTACCTCCACCACCACGAGGTGGTCCACCCTGACTATAGGGATCAGGTGGATATGGGTGAGCTCAGCTCCAGGCAGTTGAGGCCTATGACCATGGAACTCCAAAGATGATATGAGGTATGATATGTGTCTACTCCACCTTATATTTAGTACTTATATACATAATATATATTCATTATTTTATTTCCACTCCCCTCATTCAGATCTCGGAGATTACGGTGGAGATGTTTGCTCGATCATTATGGATAGAGACTCCTTTAGGAGTGGATTCGATGAATACGAATTGAATTCAGCAGTGTGATCCTACTCTGGGAGGCATGAGCTTTTTCTGGGATCTCTTAGTAGTAGCATCGAGGCCTTATGATGTATTCTTGGGAATGGACAGGTTATCTACAGTCTATGCTCTGATTGATTGTATTAGGCGTAATGTGCTGTGTGTCCACTTGGATGGGACCAGGTTTACCATCACCAGTGAGAAGGGAGACTTTGGAAAACTATATGAACATACATGGAGGAGAGTATAGATTATCACTCATTAGTTGGATAGCTATACCAACAAAGCGTTTGATGTGGAGAGAGTCCGAGATATCCTGTAGTGGCGAACGAGTATGCAGATGTCTTCCCTGATGATGTCCTATGTCTACCTCTTCACAGAGAAGTCGACTTTTATATAGAATTTTACCATGAGACGAAACCCATATCAACACCAGCATATCATATGGATCCCATATAGCTTCATTAGTTGTCGGTACAGTTGGAGGACTTACAGAGAAATGGGTTTATCTGGCCCGGTGCTTCTCCCTGGGCACCCCCTGATTTTGTTTGCCAAAAAGGCGGATCAGAGCAGGAGACTTTGTGTTTACTATTTTCGCCTGGACCAGGTGACCGTGAAGAACATGTATCTTCTTTTGAGGATTTATGACATATTTTATTAGATGAAGGGAGCACTGTGGTTCTAAAAAATAGACCTCAGATCTTGTTATCAGCAGCTCAAATTGAGAGACGAGGATGTGCAAGAGACAACTTTCAGATGTTTTCATGACCGCTATGTGTTATTGGTTATGCCATTCGGCATGACCAATGCTCCATCAGTGTTCATGGAACTCATAAACAGGGTCGTTTATCTATACCTTGATCACATTGTAGTAGTCTTTATCGATGACATGCTGATCTACTCAGCTATGAGGAGGAGCAATCCTATCATTTACAGATAGTTCTAGACACACTCTCAGAGCACCAGCTTTCTGGTAATCTCTCTAGGTGACATTTCTGGATCCGATAGGTGCACTTTTTGGCACACTTCATCTCAGAGGATAGAGTGGCAGTGGATCCTATGATGATAGTTGAGGTACTTTAATGGAATCCACCAAGGAGTGTGACGAAGGTACATAGTTTCCCAGGTTTTGCAGGATAATACTAGAGGATTATGCTAGATTTCACTAGAGTTGCAACAGGTTAATCAGAATTTGATGAAGTAGGAGAAACCATCCGTGTGGTCGGAGAGATGCCAACTGATTTTTCAGAAGTTGAGGCAGAGGATGAAAAGTACCCCCATCTTGAGGCTTCTGGAGGAGGGTGTTGGTTACACAGTCTACAACGACACATCATATACGGGGCTCAGATTTCTCCTCATGTAGGAGTGAGCAGTTATCGCTTATGGTTCTCGAAGATGAGACACAATGAGAAGAATTATGCTACCCATTCATTATATTTGGTAGAAGTAGTCTTCAATTTGATGATGTGGTGACACTATCTGATGGGAGAACATTTTAGAGTCTACACTGATCACAAGAGTCTCATGTATATCTTCTCTCAGAAGGACCTGAACTTGAGGCAACAACATTGGATCGAGTTCCTCCAGGACTATGTCTTTGAGATAGTCTATACTCCTAGGATGGGGAGAATTGTAGAATATGAACTCAGTATGAGATTTAGTTTACATCTTCTAGGAGAAGTGACAGAGAAGCTAGTCGCTTTGTAGATATCCTTTGTGGATCGAGATGGAGCAGTTTTTTTCAGTCTCTTACAGTCACTCCACAACTTCTTCAGTGAGTCAAGGAGGCACACTGTAGGGATAGTGACTGTGAGGCTTGACATTCTTAGATATCCATAAGAGAGGCACCTAATAGATTTTCTAAATGAGGGGAGCATGCCATCCTCTTCAGAGGATGTACCATGGTTCCGATGTCTCATTGGAAGGATGTATTAAGAGAGTTCCACAAATCCACTCTAGCGGTACATCAATGAGTGGCAAAGATGTACCAGTACCTCCGATGATAGCATTGGTACCCAGGAATGATGAAATTTGTAGTAGAGTTCGTTTCCTGGTGCCTCACCTGTCAGCAAGTGAAGGTGAAGCATCAGGTACGAGGAGGATTAGTTCAGCCTTTAGTGGTTCTGGAGTGGAAGTGGAATGGAATATCCATGGACATTGTGATAGGACTTCAACGTATATCCAGGGTTCATGATTTTATCTGGGTGATCATCAACCAACTCACTATGTCGACCCACTTCCTTCCAGTTAGAGAGCAGGGTTCAGTAGAGGGAATGTCATAGTTCAATGTACAAGAGATTGTGTGGATACATGGAGTACTCTCTATGATTGACTCTGATCCTGATGCACATTTCACTTCCTGTCTATTGAATGGGTTGTAGGAGTCTTTCGGGATGCAACTTCGTTTCAGCACCGCCTTCCATTCTCAGAAGGATGTCTAGACAGAGTGATCCATTCAGACCCTTGAGGACATGTTGCGTGCTTCTGTCATTAACATGGGTCGCAGCTGGGAGGATCACATTCCATTGTTGGATTTTCCATCAAATAATAACTATCACTCCACCATTGGGATAACACCATTTGGGGATTTTTACGGCTGACCTTTCAGATTGTCTTTGTGCTGGACTGACCCAGGGGAGTCAGCACTCATGGGACCAGATATGGTACAAGTTAAAATGGAGAAGGTGTAGATCATCCAGGAGCATATGAAGACTATAGATAATAGGAAGAAATCGTATGCCGACATGATACGGAGACCTCTGGAGTTGTAGGATGGTGACCACGTCTTTCTACGGGTCTCACCCAGATGAGGTTTGCTGTGATTTTTCCAGGGCGACAAGTTATCTCCGAGGTTCATCAGACCCATATAGGGAAATTTTGTATTTAGTGTTGTATCATGTTTAGGCTGGGGTAACAATCTTATGAAATGTGGTCATGACATTTCCTATGGATATCATTTTATTAGGTCACATAATATGAATTACGCAACCCATGACCTTTATGGTGAAGATATGATGCACACACATATTGTAACATCCCAAGTAAATAATGAATAATATATATTCTTATCTATGTCTATTTATGAATTAGATAGTGTTTCATAGTCTTAAAATGAGAATACATACAATCTTAAGCATGGAATACTCTAATATTCCTAAAAGATTGTTTAACCGCCTTTTGATGGCGAACCATTTTTAAATATAGCTTTTAAAAATTTTATAAGCTATATTTGTCAAATTAAACATATTATTTATGATTGGGACGTTAAAATTTACTTTGGATAAATTTCTGGTATTTTTCTGATAATGTTAATTTTTTAATGAATAGTGAAAAGTATTGAATTTTAATTAAAAACCTCTTTTTAATATAATTTATTTATACAGTTAGATTATATTTCTAATTGATTTTAAAGTGAAATTAGAATATATTTTTTCCATTTAATCCAATGGCGTTCATTGTAATTAATATCATATTGAGATTGGACATAAACAAGTGTCAATCTTTTGAAAGATATTGTTTCTTAAAAACGCGCTATTTGATTTGACTGTGGGATTTAATTATAAAATTAATTAATGAAACTTCTATGTTATGAATTTGGTAAAATATAGATCATTTTTGAATTTGGAATATCAAATATATCTTAGGTTATTCATTGGTATTTTTATAAAAAACCTTAATTTTTGATGAATAGTGAAACCACAAAGTGGTAGTTACAAAAACTAATTTTTCGTTTAAATTGAACATTACCACATCTGTGATTTGAATTTCAAAAATCTAATATAAATTTTTTTCATTGTTATGTAAAATTTGGTTCAATGGGTTGAAAATAATTTTCGATGAAAAGTAACTTTTATGTTTTATTAATCACGATTAAAGGTAAATAGTGTGATTTAAGGTAAAAATGATATTATAATAAAAATAAAATATGTTTACACTTTTCCTAACCCTATTGGATGAGTCATGGCCGACCAATAAAACCCATGGGTTGATTTTTGGGACCCCATAGAGCCACTTGGGTAAGATAATGACATTAATGCCTTTTATTTACAGTAAAAGTAAAAATGACACAAACATGTATTGTTTTACTAAAACAATATTTTCATGGGTTTATACAAGTCATATTTTTGACTATAAATAGTAATTGGAAAGATAAAATGATTTCACACATAATAGTATTTTTTCATAATTTTTAGACATTATATAAATTAAATTATTTATGATACCATGATGATGCAGTGATTACCTCATTATTTAATGATTTAAATAAAAAGAAAATATAATGTATAATCTAAGAACTACACTTGTAAAAAACCTATTTTATGGGTCTATTTAGAACTCTTATCATCTTAACCTCTAAATATACAATTTTGGGACCTTTATAATCTGATACGAATTTTATAATAATGTAACCCTTTATAACTTTCCAAGAGTTCCCCTCCTCTCCTCTTATAAAAGGACCCCACCTCTACCACCTTACCCACACTTATAAAGCCTTTGGCTTGGCCAAACCCAGACCATGTTGTCTCTCTACATCCCTATCTTACTTTTAGAAACCTCACTTTTGGTATAAGTCTTTCAAGGAAGCCTTTGCGCTCAAATCAAAAAGAGCTACCCGTTTTAAAGGTAGTGTCTTCTCTTGTGTTCTTATGTTTTATTTTGCTTCTCCAACCCCCTAAACTCTTTCAATTCCATTATTTATTTAACAACAGCAGTATATTTATTATACTATGATGTTGTTATGAGAAGGATTATATCTACACTTACACACACCATAATCTAATGGTTAAAGAGCATACTGTTTCCGTGGATGGTGAATTTCTGCCGCACGAAACGATGATTGTTCAATATTCTTCTAACACATTAAAAGGTGGCCATTAAGATGAAACTATATTTATATATGATATATAATATGTTTATGTTTTCATTAAGATTATTTATTTTTCATTTATGGAATACCTTTATGGCTTCCATTATGGGTATACTCGATATCCTCATTTTAGGAAGTGCGGACTACCGCCCCCTCAAAGAGATTTGATTCGTTAATGCCATATGTGGGACGTATAAAGGATGGAGTTAATGATATTATATATGACATAATACTGGAATAATAATATACCTTTATGTCATTATGATTCCATTCCATAAAATACAAAATAGAAATGAATGTAGCGTTCATGCGTACATACGGCTTACCGTCTCCATGAATAGTGCATTTCCTTTCTTACCTATAAATGTAATGTAATATTATAAATTCATGTATATACTAGATATATATGATATATATGATATCTACATAATGAATATAACTTTTTATATAATGGATACATGAACAACTTGTAATTATGAAGAGTTTATTTTTGACTCAAGTACCAATGATCGTCAAAACGGCCGTTATTAACTTAAATAATTACATAGTGTTCATGAAATGGTAATAAGTGATATAAAAGGAATAATGAACTTGAAAAAGATTCTTAAGAAAGTACAAATTACATCAAGTTTATTATTCAAGAGATTAAAGAACGATCGAGTCAAGTCGGATACGAGGTATGAAGATTCGTCTCAATCTCCTTTCATTGAGGCATATTTGGTTTTATACACAACATTCTTTTATACGGTGTATAAATCATTTTTAATTCTATTTTTATTCAAATGGAATATTTTTATACGAAGCGATTACTAAACGGAAAAAGTAAATGTTTTTTTGTCGTACGTTTATGGTGACAATGACTTCTCCGCCATTGTGACCATTATTTGAGTTTCAGCTTCCTCTACATGCCATAAATTTTATTGAATGAAAAATAAATAAAATGTTTTAATTTAATTTTATTTTGGTATTGAAAATGGTTTTCATGATGTTTTTATATCAATGTGTTGTATTGATATCTTGTGATTGAAAAGTGGAAATGGTATGTTTCCTTTATGCATGTTTTATGTTATACGATTATGTTATGGTTCATGGGAATTATTATAAAGACAAGTGGTTACATGATAAACTAAGGTCGGGTGAGCCTGATATAGATCTCCAATGCATTGGGTAATGTGAAGGAGTTAAACGTTAAGGTTTTTCCGAGGAGATTTAGGGAATACACTGTGATGGGTATTCCAAAAGTAACCACGAGGGTTACTCCCTACGTAAGAATGTTATGAATGCCTCATGTTACCTTTATGTCTTATGATTTCTATGATTTATTCATGATTTTATGAGGTATGTGATTATGTTTTATGAGTAAAGTATGATTACATGCATGGACTAATGTTTTCATTTCGTACTTTTATATCCTTTACTGAGATTTTTATGCTCATCCCAAGCTTTTGAAATGTTTTTCAAGGGTCAAGGTAAAGGTACTTGATGTGATGATAGTGTCATGGAAGTGTCAAGAAAGTATCCATGTTTTATTTTAAATATGTTTCCATTGATGGGAAAAATTATTACTATCTTTTATGTAACCACTTTATTTAAATGAGGAATGTAATGCATGTAATATGATCTAATTCTCTTAAACTCTAAACCTGAAAAGATCCTCAATGTGTATTCATGAGGTAACTCAAGATTAATTAATGTTTAAGACTGGGGACTTATAGTTGGTATCAATGGTCGTTTTAGATAACTTTAGGAGTTAGAATTATATTATATGATTATCAAATTTTTTTTTTGATATATCATTAGAAGATTACCATGTTGCTTCATCTAAGACATGTTTTTTTAGAATGGTTTTCCATAGAGGAAACATAGAAGCAGTGCTAGGAAGGAATACAGAAGGAAATGAACTTCCGAATCAGCATCATGAGATGTTCGGAATTGGAACTGAACAGTTTGTTGCAGTAATGGCGCAGTTGACTCAATCGATAAATGGTGGTGGTATCCATGCATGAGATCATCCAGATCAACTACAAAGCAACATGTCAGTGGTGGAACATTTCATGAGGAAACATCCCATATCATTCAGAAAATAATCTGACACTGTGCTAGCTGAAGTGTGGATTAAATCATTGGAGAAGATTTTCGATGTCATGGGGTGTTCAGACAATCAAATGTTTAGTCTTTCTATTAACCGTTTGGAGGGTGAAGCAGATCAGTGGTGGTCTATGGTTAAAAATATCAGGGACACTGATGAGATTGATTCTCTCGATTAGGATGAATTCAAAGGTATGTTTCTTGAGAAGTATTTTACTATGGCTGTTCGACATAGGATGGAAAAACAATTCTTGGAATTGAGGCAAGAAGAGTACTCAGTGGCTGCCTATGAAGAAAGTTTCACTTGATTGGAAAGGTATGCTCTAGATTTTATCTGAGACCATGATAGTAAAATCATTCGTTTTTACTCAAGATTAAAGACAAAATATCGAAGGGCGTTAGCTTCTCGCGAGTTCAAGAGTTATGAAAAGCTTGTTCGATGTGCTTAGAAGGTAACCATGGAGTTTTCCGATGATCAAGTGTTCTATAACAACCAGCAGAGGAAGAGACCGAGGTGACAAGAGAAAGGAAAGAATTCTTCAAAAAGGTCTGATGGTTAGAAAACAAAGATTCCAGTTTGTGATAAATGTGGTAAAAGGCATGCTGGCGAATGTCTTATGAATTCTGGAAAGTGCTACCGATGCGGTAAGATGGGACATATGGCTCGTGATTGCACTGAAAAAGATCAGCGTGATGGTAAGACCAAATTTGATTTACAGTTAGTGAAATGTTTCAAGTGAAATGAGATGGGTCACTATGAAAATGAGTGTCTGACAAATAGCTCGAGTGATGGGAAGTAGTTAGACTACATGAATAAAGGGGCATTGAAATCCATTGCAACTACTTCGGCAGATGTTGGGCCATCAAATGAAGTGGTATCAGGTACCTTGTCTGTTTTTTCAGATTATGCCAGTGTGTTGTTTGATTCGGGGTCTACACATTATTTCATCTCTGAAAATTTCTCTACTAAAATGGTAATACCATCTCAATAAATGACCCTTGAAATTGTGGTAAAAACACCTGGGGGAAATGTTGAGGCAAAAAATAATTTATAAGAATCTTCCTATCCTTATCCGTGGAAAGAACCTACTTGCAAACCTTATTATTTTACCTATAGTAGAGTTTGATGTTATCTTGGGTATGTATTGGCTCTCTATTTACCATGCTAAGATTGACTGTAGAGCTAAAGACATTTCTTTTTAGAAATATTTTCAGATTGTGTACAAGAATGAACCCTTACTATTGATAACATATCAAGAGGCTGAGAAAATTGTATAAGATGGAAATGAATGTTTCCATGCACATATCGATGAAAACAAGGGAACTGTTCAGATTAATGATGTGCCAGTGGTAAATGAGTATCCTGATGTTTTTCATGATGAGTTTCCTGGAATAATACCCAATCAGTATGTTGAGTTTACTGTTGACATAGTTCCTGATGTTAAGCCAATTTCAAAACCCCCTTATTGAATGGATCAAATTGAACTTTTAGAGTTGTAGGAGCAATTGCATGATTTATTAGAGAAAGGTTTCATTCGACCTAGTACATCACAATGGGGTGTTCCTGTTTTATTTGTTAAAAAGAAATATGGTTCTATGAGACTTTGCATTGATTATAGAGCCTTGAATAACATCACTGTTAAGAAAAAATATCCTTTGCCTCATATCAATGATTTCATTGATCAACTCTAGGGAACGTCATTTTTTTCAAAGATTGACCTGAGATCGGGGTACCATCCGTTGAAGATAAAGGAAGAAGATGTTCCAAAGACCGCATTTCGTACAAGATATGGCCATTATGAATTTGTAGTAATTCCTTTTGGGCTAACCAATTCACCTGTTGTATACATGGACCTTATGAATAGAATTTTCCATGAGTTCTTGGATATGTTTTTGGTTGTTTTCATTGATGATATTTTGGTGTTTTCTAAAAGTAAAGAGGAGCATGAAAGTCATTTATGGGTTAATTTTCAAAACTTAAAAGAAAATAAATTGTATGGGTAATTCAGCAAGTGTGAGTTTTGGTTGCAAAAAATTTCTTTCCATGTTCACAGTTTTTCTAATGATTGAATAACTGTTGATGCTGCAAAAATAAAGGTTGTTGAAGAATGGCCAATACCCACAAATGTAACTGAGATTCGTAGCATCCTTGCTTTGGAAGGCTATTACCAAAGATTCATTAGAAATTTTTCCTGGTTATCTAGTCCAATGACTAACCTAACTCGGAAGGGTGTTAAGTTTATCTGGTCAAAACAATGTGATGATTGTTTTCAGGAACTGAAAAGAATATTAGTGAATGCTTCAGTTTTGGCACTACCTTCCAGGAATGGGTTGTTTGTTATCTACAGTGATGCTTCATTGAAAGGACTTGGTTGCATCCTAATATAGAATGATTAGGTAATTTCATATTCTTCACGTCAGTTGAAAACTCATGAGGTAAATTACCCTACACATGATTTGGAATTAGCTAATTTTGTTTTTTGCTTTAAACATTTAGAGGCATCATTTGTATGGAGTAAAGTGTGAAATATATACCAATCACAAAAGTTTAAAGTATATATTCACTCAAAAATAATTGAACAGGAGATAGAGGAGGTGTCTAGAATTAATCAAGGATTATGATTGTACAATTAATTACCATCTGGGAAAATCAAATAAAGTGGCCGATGCTTTGAGCTGAAAAAGTAATGCCTCATTAACAATGTTGTCTTTGGAACGTGATCCTTTGGTTAAGGATTTGATGAAATTTGGCATAAAAGTTGTTGGTGCAGGATGTCATTCTATTATGTTTCAGGTATCAGTGAAATCTTCTCTATCAGACGGAATTAAGCAAGCACAGATGAAATACAGCGAGTTGCAGAAAAAGGTAGAGCTGGTTACGAAGGGTAAGTTGCCTGAATTCAACATTGATAATGCTTGTGTTTTGAGATTTGGGAAGAGATTGTGTGTGCCTTGTGATTCAAAGTTGAAGAGAGAGTTGTTATGTGTTGCTCATAGTTCTCCATTTTCAGTTCATCCATGCAGTACTAAGATGTATAGATATATTCGGGAGTATTACTGGTGGGACAGAATGAAATAAGATATTTTTGATTTTTCTGTGAAGTATTTGACTTGACAAAAAGTTAAAGAAGAGTGGCAGTTACCGAAAGATATGCTTCAGCCTTTACCAGTGCCAGAGTGGAAATGGGAAAATATATCCATGGACTTCGTTGTGGGATTGCCGAAACACCTCGAGTTAATAATGCAATCTGGGTTATTGTTGTATCCAATCATGATCCCAGGTTTACTTCTATCTTTTGGAAAGGACTTCAGAAGTCATTGGGTACTGAATTATATTTTAGTACAGCTTTTCATCCTCAATTAGATGGGTAGTCAGAACGAACAATCCAAACATTGGAGGATATCTTACATGCTTGTTCGATGGATTATCAGGGAAGTTGGGACCAAAATCTTTCTTTGGTTGAATTTTCATATAATAACAGTTTTCATTCATGTATACAGATGGCACCGTTTGAGGAATTATATGGGAAGCGGTGTTGAACTCCATCTTTGTGGGATGAAGTGCGTGAAAGGAAGTTGATCGGACTAGAATTGGTAGAAGAGTTGGCAGAAAAAGTTAAAATGAAACAGAGACACATGAGAACGGCTCAGAGCAGGTAGAAGAGTTATGCGGACAACAGAAGGAAGGATCTCTCTTTTGAGGTAGGTGATCATGTTTTTCTCAACGTATCACCATGGAAAATTGTGATGCGATTTTTTAAGAAAGAAATTTGAGTCCAAGGTTCATTGGACCATATGAAATTCGGGAGAGAGTTGGATCAGTTGCATACCATGTGGCTTTACCTCCGAGTTTGTCTCAAGTATACATTATTTTTCATATTTCAATGATAATGAAGTACATGCCAGATAAATCTCATGTTTTGAGTCTAGAGGTAGTTCAGTTGGAAGAGAATCTATCTTATGAGGAACAACCGGTTCAAATTCTTGATAACAGGGAGAATGTGTTGCAAAATAAGTTGATTCATCAAGTAATGGTTTTGTGGAAGAACCACATGAGTGAAGAGGCAACATGTGAATCAGAAAATGCAATGAGGGATAAATACCCCACCTTATTTGATAAGTAAATAAATTTCTGGGATGCAATTTTCTAAAGTGGGGAAGGATGTAACATCCCAAGTAAGTAATGAATAATAGATATTCTTATCTCTGTCTATTTATGAAATAGATAGTTTTAGAGGTTTAAAATGAGAATAAATCCAATCTTAAGCATGGAAAACTCTAATATTTTTAAAAGAATATTTTACTGCCTTTTGATGGCGAACCATTTTTTAATCTAAATTTTTACAATTTTATAAGATATATTTTTCAAAATAAACTTATTCTTTATAATTGGGACATTTAAATTTACAATGGATAAATTTCTGTTATTTTTCTGATAATGTTCAGTTTTTAATGAATAGTGAAAAGTGTTGTATTTTAATTCAAAGCCTCTTTTTAATATAATTAATTTATATAGTTAGATTATCATTTTAATTGGTTTTAATGTGAAATTATAATATATTTTTACCATTTAATACAATGGAGTTCATTGTAATTAATATCACTTTGATATTGGACATAAATGAGAGTCAAACTTTTGATAGATATTTTTTCTTAAAATCACTCAATTTGGTTTGACAGCAGGATTTAATTATAAAATTAATTAATGAAACTTCCATGTTATGAATTTGTTAAACTAGGAATCATTTTAGAATTCGGAATATCAAATATAAATTAGGTTGATTTTTTGATATTTTTCTGAAAAACCATAATTTTTTATGAATAGTGAAACCACAAAGTTGTAGTTACAAAATATGATTTTTCGTTTAAATCGAACTTTACCACTTCTGTGATTTGAATTTAAAAAATACAATATAATTTATTTTAATTATTAAGTAAAATTTGTTTTAATGGGATGAAAATAATTTTTGATGAAAGGTAACTATTAAGTTTTATTAATCGCGATTAAAGGTAATTAGTGTGATTAAAGGTAAAAATGATATTATAAAAAAACGAAAATATCTTGAAACTTGGCCTAACCCTACGGGATGAGTCATGGACGACCAAGACAACCCATGGGTCGATTATTGGGACCCCATGGAGCCACATGGTTAAGATAATGACATCAATGCCTGTTATTTAATGTAAAAGTAAAAATGACACAAACGTGTATAGTTTTACTAAAACAATTTTTACATGGGGATATACAAGTCAGATTTTTGACTATAAATAGTCATTGGAAATCTAAAACAATTTCCTACATCAGAGTATTTGTTTTATAATTTTTATAAATTAAATAAATTAAATTATTTATGACACCATGATGATGCAGCAATTACCTCATTATTTAATGATTTAAATAAAATTAAATGATAATATAAAATATAAGCCTTACACTTGTCAAAAACTTATTGGATGGGTGGATTTAGAACTCTTATCACTATACCCTCGAAATATATAATTTTGGGACCTTTAAAATCCGAAAATTATTTTATAATAATGTAACCTTTTATAACTTTCCAAGAGTGCCGCTACTCTCCTCTTATAAAAGGCACCCACCTCTACCACCTTACACACACCTCGCAAGCATTTGGATCGGCAAAACCCAGGCCCATTTGTCTCTCCACATCCCTATAGTACTCTTAGAAGCCTCAATTTGGGCAGATGTATTTCCAAGGAAACCTTTGAGCTCAAATAAAAAAGAGTTACCCGTTTTAAAGGTAGTGTCATCTCTTGTGTTTATATGTTTTATTTTTCTTCTCCAACCCCCAAAACTATTTTTATTACTTTATTTTGTAAAAAAACCATTATATTCAATATACTAGGATGTTTTTAAGAGACGGATTAGATCTACACTTACACACCTCTTCATCTAAAGGTTAAAGAGCACACTGTTTCCGTGGATGGCGAATTTCTGCCTCACGAAATGATGATTGTTCAATATTCATCTAACACCTTAAAAGGAGGCCATTAAGATGAAACTATATTTATATATGATATATAATATGTTTATTTTCTCTATAATATTCTGTATTTTTCATTTATGGAAAACCCTTAAGACTTCAATTATGGGTATACGCGATATCTTCATCTTAGGAAGTGTGAACTACTGCCCCCTGAAAATGATTTGATTCGTTAATGCTATATGTGGGACGTATAAAGGAGGGAGTTAATGATATTATATATTAAATTATACATTAATTACAATATACCTTTATTTCATTATGATTACATTCCATAAAATACGAAATATAAATTAATGTTGTGTTCATGTGTACGTACGGCTTACCGTCTCCATAAATGGTGCATTTCATTTATTACCTCTAAATGTTTTGTAATATTATAAATGCATGTATATCCTGGATATATATGATATCTACATAATGAATATAACTCTGGATATAATGGATACATGAACAACTTGTAATTATAAAGAGTTTATTTTTGACTCAAGTACCAATGATTGTTAAAATGACCGTTAATAACTTAAATAATTACATACTATTCATGACATGGTAATAAGTGATATAAAAGTAATAATGAACTTGAAAATGATTCTTAAGAAAGTAGAAACTAACTCAAGTTTATTATTCAGAGATTAATGAACGATCGAGTCAAGTCGGATACGAGGTATGGGACTTCGTCTCAATCTCCTTTCATTGAGGCATATTTGATTTTATACACAACATTTTTTATATGGTGTATAGACCACTTTGACTTCTATTTTAATTCAAAAAGAATCTTTTTATACGATGCTTTTACTAAATTACCAAATGGAATGTTTTTTTGTTGTACGTATGCAGCGACAATGAATTCTCCGCCGCCGTGACCATTATTTGAGTTTCGGCTTCCTCTACAAGCCATAACATTTTTTGAATGAAAAATAAATACCATGTTTTATTTTTCATTTATTTTGGTATTGAAAATGGTTTTCATAGTGTTATTATATCAATGTGATGTATTTATATCGTGTGATTGAAAAGTGGAAATATTATGTTTCATTTATGCTTGTTTTATGTGATACGATTATGTTATGGTTTTTGGGAATTGTTATGAAGATGGGTGGTTACGTGATAATCTAAGGGACGGTGAGCCCGATATATCTCTCCAAAGCATTGGGTAAAACAAAGGAGTTAAATGTTAAGATTTATCTGAAGAGATTTAGGGAATATACTGTGATGTGTATTCCAAACGTAACCATGTGGGTTACTCACTACGTAAGATTGTTATGAATGCCTCAAGTTACCTTTATGTATTATGATTTCTATGATTTATTCTTGATTTTATGAGGTATGTGATTATGTTTTATGAGTAAAGTATGATTCCATGCATGGACTAATGTTTTCATTTCGTACTTTTATATCCCTTAATGAGCTTTTAATGCTCATCCCACATTTTTGAAATGTTTTTCATAGGTTAAGGGAACAGTACATGATGTGATGATAGTGTCAAGGAAGTGTCAAGAAAGAATCCATGTTTTATTTTAAATATGTTTCCGTTGATGGAAAAAATTAGTACAATCTTTTATGTAACTACTTTGTTTAAATGTGGAATGTAAGGCATGTTTTATGATCTAATTCTCTAAAACACTAAACCTAAAAAGATCCTCTATGTGTATTCATGAAGTAACTCAACATTAAGTAATGTTTAAGGCTGGGGCCGTATACATATTATTTGGAGGCATTACCTTTTTGGATAAAGGTTTACCATGTTTTAGGACTACTATATCTTATGTTATATATTATCTCAAGAATATGTGAATTTATTCCAATTTTTTTGGATGGAAAACCTGCAATCATGCAACATTGAAATCACATATACCCCCAGGAAAAAGAAATGTCATCGTAGCTAATTTTTATAGAAAACTTCTTATATAGGTTTTAAAATATTTTTTAGAAGAGTGGAACTTGATGGATCTCATTGAAAATTTCCATATTAGGGTCCATGTATTATGGTATTAGATTTAATTGTATAGTGTTTCACTTAAATATTCTATTTATGAAATGATTCTCCAGAATTAGTATCTTCATGATGAGTTCCATTAAACAATTGACTCTCATTGTGGTTCAATGACTGTATTTGTGGTGTCATTAACCATGGAGAGAACTATATTATTTCAGAAATGCTTTTCAAATTAGCACCATGGAATGTTATGATGGGTATTTCCATAACTGCCTGTGGACTATTCATCATGGACCTAGGAGGATGTTAATTGACATGTATCATCATCTATGGTTCCCAGGTATGGGACATGACATTTTGAATTTTTATCTCACTGTTTTATAATCTAACAGGTTAAGTTCGAGCACCCGAAACATTCACATTTGATTCAACCACATATTCTTCCCACATGATTGTGGTATGATATTTCTATAGACATTGTGGTTTGGTTTCCAAATAACTAGAGAAAGAATAAATCGATTTTGTTTGTGATTGATAGGCTGAAAATGTTGGAGATCTTTAAAAACAATCATGATACAACCAAGGTCTGGTATTTAAGAAAAAAGTATTTGGATGAATTTTTTTGGAACATAGTTCCATATTCTACAGTCTCTGATATGGATACTCAGTACACTAATCTCTATTAGGGTAGCCTTTAAGAAGAACTGGGATCTAACATTCAGTTGAGTACGTCATACCATTTTCAATCCAATGGCGAAAAATAATGATATATATATATATATATCCATGAGGATATTATATGTTCCCGTTTTAATAACATTGGTGGGGATTGGGATGATCATTTATGTATGTTTCATTTTACATATGACAATATTTATCATTTTGATACTTATATTGGAACAATTTGTGTCAATGTACAACCGTCCTTGTAGGGTTCCATTGTGTTGGTTAGAGATTGGTGAAAGTTCCTGGGTTAGACCAATATGGGTTCAAGAGTTGATACAAGAAAAATCAATTTTTTTGATCATATAATTTTAACAACACATATACAAAAAAAGTATTATGTTGATCATCATTCTATATTGTTGGAGTTTTTAGTTAGTGACCTGGTGTTCTGTAATGTTTCTCCCCAATTATGTCATCGATGGATTGGGAGGAAAGGTAAACATTCATTTCACTTTGTGGGACCTCCTTGGTTTTTTAAGTCTATGGGGGATGTTTCTTACCATTTTGAACATCCATCACAGTTAATGTTGATACATAACATGCTCCATGTATCTCATCTACAAAATATATATTCGATAAATCCCATATTCTAAGATAGAGTGATCTTAATGTTAATCATAATTTATCCCTAATTGAATTGATAGTATGGATAATGAATCTAAAACCAATATACTTCATTGGATGAAGATACCAGTAAATCATGTGATATGGTAGAATGGTTCTAATAATCATGATATGTGGAAGAGGGAGGAAACGATCTGAGAAAAGTGGAATTATCTTTTTTTAATAGATGCTTCCAAGTATGATTACATGGGACATAATTATTCTATATTGGGGAGGTTGTAACATCCTATTATTTTTTTCAGGTATTCATAAACACCAATTTATACCATCATTTGTTTGGGTTTCTTTTGTGGTTGATTCTAGTTGAAATGTTTGATGTTTTGAAAATTATACGCTTGTGCATGTTTAGGGATCATATTTCCCACACCATAACCCCTCGCAATCCAAACCAATAAAACACAAGAAGTGGGTTATTACACTATTTTTTCAAGGTAAGTCAACCCACAATCCCTATTAGAAGAAACATTGTGTCCTATTTAAATGGTTTTATTTCCCGGATGTATAGTTTGCTCAAACAATTCAAATTTGACCATCTAACCATGCACGTGATTTATGTAATCTGAAAATATAACATTAAATTACTGAAACCCACACATTTGGTTTCATACATACGCATCTAAATACCATTTTTTCCAATATTTATAAACCACTAAGAAGATTGTTTTTTATCTCTACACATTCCCAGAAGTAAATCGATCCATGAAGAATGCCATTAGATCCCATCTTGGTTAGTTCCCTCACCCCATTCTCTACCTCCCACTCACTCTCTTATACTCCAATGAGTTTTTTGGATCCCCAGTTTTCTATTAATACATAACAAAATATTTTTTGTGAGCATAATATTAGGTTTGATCCATTATTCCTAGATTCAATCATCATCGTTATTCATAGAAAAATCCCGATTTCGTTTTGTTGAATTAAGATCATATGATCCTGGGGTAGGTGTTTCCATTACGATTTCCAATTATTATTAACCCTAAAATGATTAATTTAATTTAAATTATTGAATTGAATTAAATTTCTTGATTTTAATTTAATTATGTTTATTTGGTTTGCTGAAAAAACCCAATTCCATTGAAATGGGGATTTAAAATTAGATATTGGGAAAAACATTGGAAAACTCCCAATTCCCATGAATTATGGTGTGTTTATGGAAATTGATAAAATATAATAATTTTTTTTAAATTATGTCATGTGTTAGATGGAGAAATATATGGAATCCACAAATTCCATTAAATTGTTGAATTTTTGTAATGTTTATGGATATTATATGAAATTAAATTATTGATTTTCATTGTGAAAGCGAATTATGAAATTGAATATTTAATTTATTTAAATGTTGTAGTTGAGAAAAAATGGCTCAAAATTGTTTTGAATGAATCATAAGTGTTTTATTATTGAAAAAATAAGGTTTTTATTAAAACTCATTTTTGGGTTTTAAATGGATATTTGAATTTTTGAAATGGTATAATGATATTTAATTGTATTTTATGTTTTCATAAAATAAATTTACTACCATTTAATTATACTTGATCATATAAAATCCTCATTAAACCGTTTGTTATTAGGTAAAACATGATAGGTTGGAATTTCCCTAGTAATGGATTAATATATTACACTAATAACAGAAAATTGTTTAAATAATCTTATTTCCCCAGTGGGACATGGATGAATACTATCTTGATAGTATAGAGGGATACATGTACACATTGCAGTTTATCACATGATTGTTTAAGGATCCCACAATCTATAATAATCATTCATTTTGGAAGATTTCCATGTTGCTCACTTTTTTATATGTGATATAAAATGCATGTAAATATGTTAAATTTTTTCACATTCCTTTTGAATGCATATAATATATTTCATATAAAAGTTTTTATTTAATCCATTAGCGTATATAACCATTGTTTAAAGTATTTCCATTGTTTAAAATGAATACCATTTTTTGAAAATTAAAATCATGATGCTTTTAAATATTCATTTGTAATACCAAAACTTTTTATTTGATAACTGAAAGAACATTAATTGGTAAATTAAATGACGGAATTTTATTATGGAATACTTTGTGAGACACTAATTTTATATTATCATTTATTATACATGTTTATTTGTGTTTTTATAGAATATATCCTTCCATGTTTGAGAAGTGTAAAAGAACCATATGGAGGTGGTTCAAGCAGTTGATCTTTGGACATGGAGGGATATGCATGTTGAGACATGGATTTTTTATATATCCATTTTTTATGATGGGTTTTTGGTAGTACTTTGGGTTTCCATAACTTTTCTAATTTCCGGGAACTTCCCCTATTGGGTTTCATTTGTATGTATATAGATTTCATATCTTCCATCTACAATGTTTGTTATAAATTTGTTCCCACATTAAATTTTTATGATGGCTACTGCTAATCGCCAACCACTAAAAGTGAATAACTCCCTTCATAACCTATATGTTTTGGCTCATTTATCGAGTTAATAGGGTACCCATTCTAGTTTTTTATAGTATATATTGTATCCTTGTGATGTAGTGATGAAAAATGTAATAAATATGTTAGCAGGGAGGTATCCCAAACATAGCCATGAATGATTTATTATTTTTACATTAGATAGAGAACTAGATGATAAAAATTTATAGAAAAAATAAAACAATTAATGAATATGGGATATAAAAAATTTATTAAATGAAAATGGTTGAGGTATTTTTGAAGGGACAAAGATAAATAGTAAAATAAAAGAACTCCTTTATAAAAAATACCTCTTCTTAGGAAACCCACCTTATATTTCTATGAAAATACACCCTATAATATTATTATGATAAAACATTCACCCATATGATGTGTTGATGGATATTAGAATTTTATTTAGGTAGTTATTTTCTGTGATAATGGGCCCATGATGTGTGGAAATGAGAGGAGAGGTGATAAAATTAATATGTGATGGAGAGAACTCACAGAAAATATTTGAAAAGAATAAAATATATTATTTTATTAACCAATAATATTTTTTATAAAATGAAGAATATTTTAAAATATATTATAAATGGTATAAATATTATAATTAAATAGGATTTAAAAAATGGTCCTTGTAGTACAAGCCATTTTTTTCATACATTTAACCCATTTAAAATGTTTCTATGGGTAATTTTGTTTTTACCAATGTTACTATTAATAATGCTACAAATGAGGATTTCCTATTTACCTAAATTTTAAAATACTAATTAATAACAAGGATTTCATTTTTCATTATTAAATCTATAAAGGTGGTGAAAATTTGTTTTATAATCTGAACACAAAAATAGATGAAGAAAATATTTTCTCTAAAATTAATTTTTTGTACAATATGGTTTTTATAAGTATTAGAACTATTATTTTTACAAGAAATAAATTTAATTAATTAGATATTATTAAATGGTATGAAATTAATTTTAATATCAAATAACTACTAATTTATTCATCATTAATACTTTATTATGAAATAAATTTTTGATAAATATTGATCATTCCACTATTTATCCTACATTAAACATTATCTAATGGTTCTTAAAAATATCAGTGATAATTATGAAATTTTTATATCGAATTGGATATCCACATTTTAAATTAATATTTCGAACAATAATGTATAATCGATGAAATAGAAATTTGTCTGAATAAAACTATATTATTTGTGACTAATATATTTTCTATACTTATTTTAATTAATATAAATAAATGAAATATAATTCATAAATACTAATAATGAATATAAATGATCTATTATTAATATTACATGTGTTGGAAAATTCCTCACCACTTTTGTTAATTTTTTCCTCTTAATTTTTTCAAATCATAAATATGTGGGGATATTTTCCTATTATAGCATTTTTCAAATTACAATGTTGGTTCAAGAATCATATTTATTTACAAAAAAAATATGCTACAGAATCACCTTATTTTATAATACATATTATATTAATTAAATAATCTGAATAAGGTATTCCTAAAATGTGTGGAACTATTCAAAATGAACAATTTTGGAATTGAAAACATTAGACAAATTTGAAACATTGTACAAAAATATTGAAAATGTAAAATATTGGGTACTTGAGATAAAATATATGAAAATTAAACATTACAAGAACAAAATCCGAAATATTTTACCAAATTATAAATATTATAATAAAAAATCAATGTCACATTCTTTTATTATCAAAATACTTTGCAAATTTCAGTTGAAAACAAAATAAAATATATGGAGAACATCCTCAAATGAATGATCTTTTATATTGTTAGCCCCATGATATTTTCCTACTATGAGATTCAATAATTTGATACTGAATTGGATTAACTTATCAATTATATGATTTTCCAATTCTGGTACCAGAAACCTTAATTCACAATATTTATCTTTTCCATACAGAGTCTTAAAGTTCATACAATATTATTTTTAAAAGGATCCTTTTTATTTTTATAATAGAAAAAATTATCATATGAAAAATCATGTGGTGAATGATATTAATCACAATATCATTTGTAATCCAATTAATAATCATGAAGTATTTCCTCCAAATTCTACAATAATATCATATATTTTGTTCTGATTGACGATGAAATATTGAAATAAATATTTTTCATTTCCCAAAGAATTCAAAAGGACATTCTAAAAATTATTGGGAAGTATAGGATCATTGCTAGATGAAATATAAATAGTGACTCAATGAAATCTAATTATCACATTAATATATATTGTGTAAGGAAAATTCAAATTGATATTACCTATAGTAGAAAAAAATTCTTATATCTAATAAAAGGATCAATAATAAAACATTTCTCACTATTAACTAGAGTTGAATTTTATAATGAAACAATGAAGTCCATTTTTCTTTTTTATAACTTATATTCCAAAGTGGTATAATGTTGAAGAATCCAATTTAGTAATTTTAAATATATTTTAACCACCTTTTAACAAAAACATTTTATAGTATGGTCACCAATAATTATTGTTACTCCATCCCACTCGAAATGTTCGTAGAGATATTTATAAATATTAGTGTCACTAGGATGTGAAAAAAAGTATCAATGACTTTTATTAGCAATTATTTATCAATTGGGAATGAAAAAATCATAGAAAATATTTTCATAAATATAAAAAAAGGTAATAGAATTGTATTATGTTAATGAAAATTACTATTTAAGGATAATTAAAACTATTCTTGTAAAACATGATCCTAATTTTATAAATTCATAATTCAATATAATAATTAATAGTAAACACATACATAAAACAAAATTGAAGTAGTCAATACATTCAAAATTTTCAATCCAAAATTCATCAAATTGTTTATATATTGGTTGTATTATATTCATATTATAGTCAATGATGAATTATTGGTCTCACATGAAGTATCATCAATTATGTTTTCCATTCATAGATGGCAATAAATCATGAAATATAAATCCTTAATTAGGTAATTCAAAATCCATTACATATTTTTAAATTATTTTTTAGTTATTACATAAATATATATTTTATTATAAATATAAAATTTTCATTTTAAAATATATAGGTTATTTTTTAATATATATAATGAAAACACCATAGCTGCATGTTTTGGGTCATGTGTTGAAAAAAAATAAGTTAAATGGTCTTAATTTTCTTGAATCATAATAAGTTGACCAATAATTATATATCATAACCCAACCATGTGCCTTCCAAGAAAAATTATTATGGGTAAAAACACTCCATTTTAGCATGGATGTCCAAAAAACTATTGAATTCAATAATATATCTTTAATTCATTTCATAAATCATCACATTATATAATGTAGTCAAACCAATACCTATTTTTATTTAACAAAATTAGTGGACTAGAAAATTGAGTACTCTTTTAAACAAAACATCGTTTATAACCCATTAATATAAAAAAACCCATGAATATACTTAACATAATTATATTTTTTTCCTCACTTCTAAATCATCAGTATGTTATAGATCAATATTTTATTCATAATTATTTAAAATATGATGAAAGAAAAATAATTTAAATACTATAATTCAATTTTATTACATTTTCAATATACATTATTTTCCATTATAGTTTTTAGGAGAACCCTATTTTTTCAATATCATAAAAAAGTTATAACATATAAAGGTTTCGTTAATAAACACAACCATGAATTTACCAATGATCTCATATAAACCCCAATTATTAATGACAATAAATAATATTGTAAAATTTTTAAACTTATTGAAAATAACCAAAAACACATAATTACAATACCTATTCCAAAATATTATATTTGTAATGTCATCCATCATATCTATTAGATGACGATATACAAACCTGAGATCAACTTTTAAAAAATACTAAACTCTAAATATCTGATCATAAAATCCATATATATATATGGGAATATATTCTTATTGTTAACCATTAGGCTAGTCATATTTTTATAATCAAGGGAAATCCTCATTTTACGATATTTGTCTTAGAAAATATAATAGTATACCCCCCATGATGAATTTATATGCTGAATGAATCTTTTCCTAATCATTTTGATTACTACATATTTATACCTAAAATTTATACTTTAGTCATTGGATAAAGTAGTTTTGATATTTTCAGAGTACAATATATAAATATAATTGTATATTTTACATTCCAATCTAGTATAATACTATAACATTCTTGAGGAAATATGTCTATATATTGATTTACAATTGGAATATCAATAATTTTAATATTTTATTTCATCAAAAATATATGTGTAGTATAAATTAAGTTTAAATCCTTAATTAATTTATAGATCTCTTGATATGTCATCAATGTTAAATCATTTATTTAAAATTAATATAAATAAAAATATAACATGGTTATCTCAATAGTAAATCATTACATTATACATGAAAAACCAATCCATACCTTGAATAAAATCAATCTGTATTAGGGGAAATAAAAAAATACTTATAGGTAAAAAAATTTAATGCCAACAATATGAAGATTCATATAATGTTACTCCAAAATTATATCCACATTCATTTTTATCTAATTTTATATAATTAATTTTTTAGTTAAATTTAAAATTTTCCATTAAAATTATCACTATTGAGTAATTATGTATACCTAAAATCAACCAATTAATTGGAATAAAATGAATAAAAATGTAATATATATGAATCCACATCATAGGATGGTACAAAAATTGTACAAGTATTCATAATGTATTTCACTAATCCTTTGTTCCTGTGATAATGTAGAATTTCATCCTTCATTCCTACATTCAGATAATTACTTATATAATGACCCATATCATAACAATAAAATCATCCGAATATGGTTTTTTAAATATTTTTTTTATTATTACTTTGATCCTGTTATTTTCACTAATGATCAATGTCTCCATATTTACGACATCTAAAAAAATCCATGATCTGTTAGGATTTTCATCTGGTTTATTTTTACCAATCATAAATTTTGGTGGAATATTCATATTCTTATCATTGGATTCCCTTGAAGGATGTTTCCATATACATAACACCGAGACTAAGTTTTTGAATTAATGTTGTAGAAATCAAGATCATTTTGAAGCTCTATTTCTATATTTAGGGATCATTCAACACATTTCTCATAAAATTTAAATTAATGAGAATATAATTATCTGAGATATATTGGAATCCATCCATAGTAAAACTAATTAATTTTAAAATAAAGATCTGATATATAAATAGGTAAATACATAACAATAATGTTAATATTTCTTCATAAACCACTAATAATTTATCCTCTTACCTCAATTATAAGAAATTATTTTTCATCAATATTTTAACATACATAGGTAAATATTTCGTAGGAAATAATTTCACAACATTATTCCATTCTATGTCAGGAATCACTTATATATCATGGGAATTATTTTACTCTAAACACAATTTAATGGATTTCTATTCAAAATGAAAATAGTAACAATAATTTTTGATTCTCTAAACATATCATGACATGAAATATCATTTCCAATTATTTAATATATCTCTCATATAATATTATATATGAATATGCATCGAATACTTCAGGATGTTACATTAGGAAATGATTAAATTTAGACATGTTCTAATATAATGAATGCGTTTTTTCCCTAAAATTAATTCAACCACTATTAGTATCCATCATTAATTGATCCATCACTATAAAAAAATTGGTTATTTCAAACTCCTAACATTCTATGTTACTAATTTGGAATGATACATTTCTCTTGGTGAATTCCTACTCCATAATCCCTATTTTCACTATATAATACCATTCCTCGTATGAAAGGATTAGATGAGTCAACATAATAATCATCTAAAATAATATCCTTATTTAAAAAAAATAGAATTTCTTAAGGTTACTTGACAACAATATCACAAAATCTAATATTATCTAAACATTTCCTTCGACAGCCACAATAAGGACTTGATCCTTATTCACCCCAAAAATTAATATTTAAATAATAATTTTCCTTCACTAATATAAATAATCTATATATTAGAGTGTTATTGAGAATTAATTCAAAATTATTACAGAAAAAATGATTTGGTAAAAATCAGTCACATTTACTTAGTGTTTATTTTTATAACAATGTAATACATTTATGAGGAAACATATTACTTTTTAATGATAAATAAAAAAATAAAATTGAATTCATAACATTTATATCTCATACATAAACCAAAGAAATAAAATTAGAAAACATGGTATCATCTCGAAAATGTCCCTATGAGGTTAAAAAGTTATTTAATCAAGTTGCCAACTTCAAAATAACTAGTTATTATAAAAGACATTATCATTAAAATTAATAACAATGACCTAAAACAACAATTTATATAAATATGAAATCATCATTAAAAAATCTAAAGATATTTTGTATGATGATAAAATAGAATAGTCATAATCATTATTATTTTATATAAAACATGATATCCAATTAAATAAATTCATAAAAACATACATTTTTCCCATAAATAAAATAATAATTGAATTAAAAAATTATTATCTTACCATATGATATGAATAGATAAATATGAATTTTTATTTATTACATTGGAAATTTATGTAGTTATCATGATACCTCATCTTCATAGAACACTTATAGAAACCAAAACAAATAGAATATCCTACCCAAAGGATTCCATCAAAATTCACTATACATTATAATCACTACCCATTAAATTATAGAGTTATATCATGATTACCTATCATCAAAAAAAATGTTGAAGGAAAATAAAATAAATGAAACACATAAATTTTATCCTTTATATAATCAATCTCATAAAAATATTCTTTTGATAGGAAAATTAAATGTTTTTTTATTATTTATACATGCCTTTCATTAAATCATATTTCTAAAAATTATAATACACAAAAATGTCATGATATATGGTGTTTATTTGACGAAAATAAGTAGTGTTATAGAGTAATACAAATATCAAAAAATTAATGCAGGGGAAGGAATATATTTTATGTTCTATCTGTTCAGAAATATTCTTTTTGATCATTCTAGGGAAAGTGAAATATAAAATATAAAATAATCCAAAATATTCATCTAAAAATCCATCATAAAAAATTAAATGAGTTCTAAGATAAACTTTTAACTCACTTATTCAAATATTTACTCATACATCAAAATTTTTTAACATGGAGGAAAAATAATAGAATGAAATATTCAAAACATGTTTTTAACTCCTTTTTATATTGAATATATCACACCTCGAGTCCAACATGTCAACTATATTCATTACCATCGTAAATAATAATGTAATTTTTATTATTTGAAATAATAAGAATCCTTTTCATGTACATATTAATTTTATTATTCCTTATATTTCACTTATTATTGGGTCATACATATTCACATAGTTTATTAATTTTACATCGGTTGTTTTGGGTGCATTTAATTCATGAGTCCAAAAAGTCTTTAATCAGTTGACAATTTTAAAATGAATAATTTTTGTATAATATCTAAAATATTTATTGTTTTATTATTTTTATTTTGATAAATTATTGCTAAATGTATCACGAACAATTTAATATGTTATAAAAAAATGAATTTCATTACAACATGTAAATGATAGTCATTACATATACTTGAATAACATTTCCATTTTCTATTATGTATAAATGAATGAAACAATGTATTATTTTATAATCTTATAATTATAATTAATTGTTTGTCTTCATATTATGTCATTAAATTTCACTAATTATAACATCCATTTTAGTTGGTGATGAAAAATATATATCAGATAATGTCATCTATCATGATTCAAATATTTTACTCCATCATCAATAAGTTTTAATAAATGATGTTATTATTCTTTTACTCATAATTTGAACCACGTAATATTAATCTTGTTAAAATAAAAATATTACATCAAATGTATTGTTGATGGATATATTTTTTTAATTATTAATTTTATATATTATATCAATGATTTGATTAATAAAAGAATTTACTTTCATGTATAATATTTTTATTTAATTATTAGTTCTATCTTATAATTTCTATCAATATATTTCTATGCATTTATTATTTTTATCAACAGAAATAACATGTAATGGGAATCCCTGGGATGATATCTGAAAAATCAAGGGATAATAATATATTACCCATGAATCAACTATTTTTAATGAACCCTAAATATATCTGACAATACTTCAGTGGTTCTAACTATTGTTATGTCTTGAAAGGGTAAATCAATAATGCCCCTGTTTAGAGAAAACATTACTGGGGCCCCTCGTTTGTTAACCATGTGAACTTAGGGGTTCCTCCCTAGATGTCAGAGATTTCAAACAATAATAGGGGTAAAAATATTGATATCTGATGAGACTATACATATTGAATCATTTTATAGTAATATTGAAATAAATACATATTATAAATTCCAAATAAACGAAATCAGAGTATGAATGATATATAAAAAACAAACCAACAATAATATTCTATCATGAACAAGTCTAACTATACATTGATGGTAACCCACTAGGAAAAACTTATAATCATATATAGATTGTATAAAATAATAACATAATAGTTATAGTGGAAAAAATACATAATAATTCCTCAATTCATCACACAATCAACTCTTACTCAAAATCTCATCTTAGTAATCCACATCATACCAACCCTCAACCCATCATATGCATTTTCAAAGTGAAAGGTGTTTCTAAGTATCCATGTGCAATAGTAAAACATGTAGGCTATGATTATATAAATAAATAGGGAACCACCATCGGTTCCTCATACATAACCAATATATGAAATTTATGTTCATGATAAACGAAAAGATAAAAAAATAAAATATTGAAAAATAATATAATGTAACCTAATAATGTTGACTTCAATTTTATATCTAAAAGTATCTATGAAAGTGTCTTGTAATGTTCCATCTCATATACCAAACCATTTTATCTTCCTTCTATAGTTTGATGAAAATGATCGTGCATACATTCTTTATCATATATTGATATTCTTCAAAGCACATCTTGATAATATTCCATCCGTATATATATATGATCATGTGGTTTTATCTAGACATCTATAATGTTGGGATCAAATCTAAATAACACATCACACATTTCACAATAGACAAATCACAAATAAAACTAAAAATATTCTCATCCTCAAATATCGTAAATGGATCAATTTAAATACCTAGACATCCTAGGATTTAATTGTACATCCTGTCATTCTCCATGTCTGTATGCCAACCTATCTTGTTGTAGGAATCATGGTAATCCCCTTCAGTTACATGTAAGTTCAACATTCCAAACATGTTACATGAAATGAGATACCTAGTTATATTGTCCTAATAATAGTTATTACAATTTAATTTCAATAATGACATGATCCTTAACATGTATGGCCTCCTAGGGATACATGGAGACCATGGAGTTTCAAATAGACCCATTTTCTAGTCAGGACATCCAAATTATTCTTCATGTTTCTTAATATATTTATCCCAAGATTCAAAGATTACATTAATAGTATCACCAAATAATACATGATGTATACCAATAAATATCACTTGATGCCTAAATCTAGATTCCCAGATGTACCTCTCAGAATTAAACATGATTTTATCTTGTTAGTTTCATTTGAGGATCATGTAGGATAAAAAAAACATCCTTATTGTTACCATAGTGACACCATCACATTTCAGCAGAGCCATAGAATGGGTCATATGAATAATATTTAGAAACCTCAAAATAAATCCATTATAAATATCTAAAATAATAAATTCAAGGTTTTGTTCGACCGAACACCTAAAATCATCATTTATATCCACATATTTTCAGATGGTTATCAAAGATAAGTATTATTACAATACATCAATAACCTACTCTATTTGTATGTATTTCCACCTTATGAATATGGACAGATGTCATAATGGAACCTAATTTTTTCCCATTTAGTTTAATTTAGGACTTCATATCCCCCACTAAGTCTCGCACTAGGGATATGCTGTAACACCACAAAGATATAATAATATATTGAAACACATAAAACACTTAGCCTCAACGTAATTGTTCTTTTTTGTGGATATAGTTATAAAATAACTATTATAAAAAAGTTTGTCTCTTCTATGATTTAAATTTTGAAAAAATAACATCTACGATTTTGAATCGTATGTTATTTTGAGTTTGATAGAACCATATGTTTTTTGGTAAACAATAACATTCACTTATGAATGTTAGTATGAATATAAATATGAACCTTATGACTAGAAAATATGATTTTTAGTTTCTTCTTCTTCAGGATATATGATAATGGATGAAAGTTATTTTTTTTTAATTTATTGAAAATACAAGAAGGAACCCCACACCAGCCCTTAAAGGATGGAGAAAGTGATGGAGACCCAAGGCATCCCCTTGAAAAATGATTTTTCACTCCACAGTTAGAGAGTCTAAACTATCAAATATTAGAAGCTCCTCCTCCTGTCTACCCAGGCTAGCCAGGGAGTCTACTTCAAAATTAGTTTCCCTCCAACTATGGTAGACAATATGCCCCTACTTGGTCTATCCTTTGCAACATCGAATTAGATATGTCAAGTCCCAAGGGACAACATGACGTCCCTATAGAGCCTTCACAAGGACATCAGAATCAGATTCAATCCCGTCCACCCATAAACCCCTTGTCTTACAAACCACCAGTCCGGAAAGTGGGGCCCGCACTTCAGATCCCAATGAGTTACAAGGACCATAATAAGTTCTAAAGCCGATATGAACCGAGCCCCATAGGTCCTGTAGCACTCCCCCGCCACTCATGACACCTTCCATAAGGTAAACTTCCACATTTGGTTTCAACACACTGGTAGTAGTTTCCATCGAGTCCAAAGACCGCCCCCTCTTCTCTGATTGTGTGGCCGATTGGTAAGATCAAAAATAGACACTGAAGCCTGCCCTCCCTTCACAAGGAAAGCCAGTTCATCAACGAGAGATTTAAACCGCATCTCCATGAACAAAAGAGGTAGACTGGAACCCAGCCACACACTATTACAAGCTTCCCAAATGGTCCATCAAATAGCCACCAAGATAATCATCCGAGTGACATGATCCAAGGTATTGTTCTCAGACCCTTGAAACCATACAAACAGAATTATTTTCTTGGAATGGGATTATGTGTCCATGTCAAGATGCATACTGACCATGGACCAAAAATAAAAAGCCCAATGACCCTGGAAGTATAGATGAACCATCGACTCAATTCTTAGACTCACACAACAAAAGCAGCGGGATTCCATGTATATTCCCTTCTTCTGAATGTTCTCTTCCGTTGTAATGGCTTTATTTCTGATCTGACAGATAATGAAATTCAGTTTCATCGGAATCTCCTTGCACTAAATTTTTGGAGTCCGCGCAGCTGAAGTATTTTCATCCGGTAGAAATGTAAGGACCCGACCCCAGTTGCCTGGAGCCGGTGCCTTATTTGATTACGTTGGCATACATACAAGGAATACGAATCCTGAATGACCGAGTAGTTTAGTATTATTGGAAATAATATACATACATAAGTTTATCATTACAACATGAAGGGAAACAAAAACATTATTTTAATCCACTAGAAACATCTCGTCTGCTAGATTATACTTGTAAGTCATTCACAAATTACTTCTTCATATCCTGAGAAAATGAAACATAAGAAAGGGGTGAGCTCAAATTCTCAGTAAGAGTAAGCAATACAGTGGATGATAATATAAACATTAGACATGGTGAATAATTGAAAACACATGCCTTTAATAATAAACTTGAAACATATTATGTAAGAAATATGAGCTAAAAAAATAATGCCATAATTAAACATAATTATGGGTATTCTACTATTCGAATAACCACATGAAACATGAGACCATAAATAATGTCATAGAGGTATCTTGGGGCATTACTTACATAATCTTGTAACCATCTTGGCTACCTTAAAATTTGTAACCCTCACGGCTACCTTACTTTGTGTAACCATCACAGTTACACTTGGAGTAACCATACGGCCGACCTCCAACTTACTCATACCCAATGCATTGGAGGGAAATAAATGTCCCACCCTTAATAATAAACAATTCCCAATAACCAAAACATAATCATACAATATAAACAATAGCATAAAAACATACCTTTTGAATCTTATAAAACAGAATTTTAAAAGAGGATTTTAGAAGAAAAGTCCCTTATAAACATCTTATACTTGAAGTGAGACTTAATAGAGTGGATGGAATATGTATATACTCTGTAAATACACATAATGAAACATAATATAAACAGAACCCATCACACAAACAATTTAAATAGAACATAAATTAAAATGTAGAAGGTTAACCCAAAGAATGGAAATCGGGTTAAGAATTCCCTTACAACAATGTGATCGGTCGAATAATATGACCAGAACATAATAAATATCAGTTGGATCATTGAATAACATTAAAATAAATAGAATCATGTTATTATATATATCAAATGACAGTACACACATTCCACATACAAGAAATAAGCGGCGAACGACTAAAATCTCACAAAAATGAAAGTGAGACGAGGAACCCCTTACAACATTGTAATCAATTGATTTGTATGACCCAAAATTAATGATTGTCAGATGATAAATTTAAAATCATAAAAATAAATATATTCATGATATGATACAATAATGGGTAGTATACATACACCATACAAAGTAATAATAGTGATTACAGAATATCTCACAAAAATGGAAGTGAGATGAAGAAACCCTTACCTTAATCTTGTCTTACTTCAAACTTGTTAAAACCTCCTGTATAATGGTTAAAATAATGTTATTAGTATTTTACAGAAACATTTTCATTTTTATAAAATCTTATATGGTCATTTCATAACCTCATTTCACCCCTTATTTGTTAGTATTTTGCTCCTTGCATTATTTTGGGTGAGTTCTTTTGTGATTTTCACGATCGGTTCATGTTGAATCATCCTTGTTGATTAGAAGTGAAACTCCATAATTGGAAAGGAGTAGTATTTACATATTTCCATTACGATAAATTTTACCATTTATCACTTTGATACTTTATATGATGATGATTTATAAGTTAAAACATTAATTATGTTCGTTTAGATCATTTAAGTGGTTCTTTGATAATTACAACTTCATTTAGTCTTATAAATTTGAATCTTGAGTACAAAATAATTCCAGAACCTTATATGAGTCATAAAACATATATTATAACCTGTTTCAACCATATAAATGGTTTCATTACCAGACTTGAAATAATTAATGGAAATTGAAAATACATCGTCCACGATATCGGCAATTCGGCACAAATGGACAATGTTTTTTGATTCTTTAAATAAGTGAGAGAGGAGAGGAATAATGATTTGTAATTTACCATAAACATGAAAACATCTAGAATATACATGATTCTGGAGATTTCATGCCTCTTGGATAAGAGGGGGTGAAGAAAGAAGAGAAAGGAATCATGAAATGAATAAAACATGAGAAATTGCTTACAAAAATTCGGCAGCCTAACAACGTCTCTTAAAATTTCATAAAAACAAGATTGATGAGAGGAATGGAATATCTCATCATCATAAAAACTTTGGACAGTAAGAGGAAATATTTAATGAAATATCCCAACAAAATACAAAGGGAAAGGAAGAGAATAACATGAAATGGAAGAAAAGAATGAAAATGAAAGAGGATGTTTACCTCTTGATCACTTCTCCTTGAGATCCTTCTTAAGGGCTTTGGTCTTGGTCTTTTGGTGAGACCAGCAGCTCTAGGACGTGGGGAAGAAGATTGGGGAGGGAATTTGGCAGAATTTAGACAATTCTCAAGGCTTGAGAGGTGTGGGAGGAAGAGGGGAGTGAGGGTGGTATTTATAGTGGAGGAGGGGAGGTTTTTTAGATTATTTTAATCATTATTATAATATTTTTATCAAGACTATGAATAATCTCAAAACAAGTGTCCCTAAATAGTGATAATATCATGTGATTTCGAATCCAGTGTCCTTGCATCACTTATGATGTCATAAATAGTGCATATTTACTAATAAATTGATTATACGATATTTTATCGTATTTCACTATTCACTGAAAATTCAAGAGTTTCAGAAAAATACCAAAAATTTACCCCTACCATTTTTCGACGTGTAGAATTCAAAAGTGAAATCCATTATTAAAAAATAATTTTCTAAATATTATTAATTTAATTTTTAAATAAGGTCACAGTTAATTCGAAAAATAACAATATTTAAGTGCAACTAGTATTATGTGACATTGGAAAATTAATTAAGATCCCATTATCCTATTGCCTTGGGAAAATAAAATAAGAATAAAATTTACTAATCATGAGGTCATATTACTGTTCATATTACTATTCATAAGGGTTTGTTACTATTCACAAAAAAAACATGTTTGTTCTATCAGACTCCAAATGACTTACTGAGCACAACTCTAGATGAACATTTCTTGAAATTCAAAACATAGAAAAGGATAGATTATAAAATTGAATTCTATATTTATTTCCAAAACCATGGGGTGTTACATTATTCCCTCCTCCAAAGAATTGCATCCTCGCAATTCATTTCAAACCCACAAAAGAAAGCTCTCGGACGTTCTTACCACATCTCCCGTCGTAGAGGATCCTCAGGTGCGTTCAGCGGAAAACCCAAATTATTGCTCAACTCCTCTAGTTCTCTGACCCTGACACACCTCGGACAGAAGGGGTTGAACTCTTGCATCGAACACTCGGGCTTCCAAAGGGAGGCTCGAACAGTGCAATGTTTAGAAATGTCTGAATGGACCAATATACGAAGAAATCGCCAAACTATGTCTCGACTGAGAACATCTAAGTCGTAGATAGTATTGTACAAGATAAATCTAAGAAGTTGATACATGTAAGCTGCTCAAAGGTTTCCCCCTAAAGCAGCCTCTTGAAAACATAACCTGGCCGTATAGTTTCTTCCTAGGGTGAAACATTGGAAAATCCCTTCGTGGTATTTCCTCTTCGCCTGTACTCAACCAATTGTGCCATGGATAAGCGGTAGTAAATGGAAGCATTCCATTGGCAAGTGCGGAGAATGTCCGGACTATTTGTCACTTCATATAGTTTCTTACACGTTTTTCGAAAGTTTTGGAGAGGTAGGTACCCTTCTTCACAGGTTTTGATTGCAATCATTTCCAGGATCTCCACAGGAAGAGATAACATATGGGTTTGTCCTTCCATCTGAAAATTTATTATAAAATTTTACATAGTGATACTCATTTAAAAGTATAACCGATGAAAGGATAACAAAAAGAAAAGACAACATGCTATATTTGTATATATCCACTGGTTCAAAAAGTAAAGCTGTGTATGGTTTCCCAAGACCCCCAAAACCAAACGCAACACCAAACACACGTTACTCTAGAAGTCCATTTACCGGAGACACCACCGATGCTAGGGTTCTGAAGACCTCAGGTGAATTCCTAAGGTATTATTCAGCTGCTCGATTTCCTTAACCCAGACACACTCCAGACAGATAGGGCCGAAACTGTGCTTAAAGCACTCAGGCTTCCATAGAGATGTATGAGAAGTGTGGAGGTCAGAAATTTCAGTGTGGACTAAATCCCTATAATTCCCACGCACCACATCAATTTTGAAGATATTGATGTCATAAATTTTTCCATACACACTAAAACTCATGATCTGAAATAGGTAGGTCGCTTGATGGTCACCATCCAATGAAGCTTCAAGAAATTTACTCACAGCTCGGTTGTTATCAGCCAGAGTGAAACATAGAAAAAGAGCTTCATGATACTTCCCTCTTTTCCTATATGCAGCAAATTGTGCATATGCAATATGGTAATAGACCAGATTGCTTCCTTGGTAAAGATGGAGAATGTTTGGATGATTTGATACCCTATGGAGTAGTTTACAAGTCAGACGTATGTTGGCATAGGGCTGGTCCTCTTCCGAGCATGCCATGACAATTATAGTCTCTAACAACTCGGTAGGTAGTGATAAAATATTGGTTGGTTGACTCATCTTCTATCTGAAAAGTTTTAGTAAATCAACATTCAGTATGGAAAATCCATTTTAAACCAAGTTATTGCTTTATATAAAAACATAACAAACAAGAGAATACAACATCATTCATTTAGACAAGATTTATAAAACTCAATAAATTACACAATCTCTTGATCCCATTCAAAAAAAAACATTAGCATGGACTTCCTGACATCATTGGTGATGTCCCTCTACCTCCACCACCTAAGGAGGAAGGTTTTATTCAACTCTACTCCCAGGGTAGAACAAAGCTCGCGGTTCTCCTCTTCCAAAATACACTTTATGCAGATTAGATCATGTTTAAACCCAAGCTCTCGTTTGATAGAGGTTGTTTTCCAGAGATAGGCATGAGTAGCATCAAGTTCTGAGACATCCTCTAGGATTTGATTCCTAAATATCATTCGAACCACATCATATTTTAAGGATTCGATGAAAGATTCAAAATCGCAGAGGTCCCCAAGCATGCTGAAACTCAGGATTTGGTACATAAAGACTGCGCGGAAGTCCAGCTCCTTTGCAGCTTCTCCAAAAGCCGTGATGGCCAACCATTTCTTATCCAGGTTAAAACACAGGAAGAGTCCCTCATAGTACTTCCCTTTCTTTTTATAATTCGCGAATAGTGCATTTTCCATTTGGCTATACGCAACTTCCGATCCCCGAAAGATTCGAAGGACATTTGAGTTGTTCGAAACAGTGTAAAGAAACTTGCAGGATAGTCGGAGGTTTCCAAAGGGTTCAAAGTCTTCTGTACAAGACTTCACAATTATAGTTTTGAGGATTTCCGTGGGGAGGGAAAAAAGACTTGTACTTTAATTTTCCATCTGAAAATAAAAAAACATCGCTCTTAGTATTGTTTAAGCAAGTTAATAATTGTTCAGTTCTGGTTTCCAGAGTTATTCAAACCCAATACTATGAGGAAAAATTTACATTAAATCCCTTATAATGGCTAAAAAAATATGAATTATCCTAAGCATATCCCCCGTGAGTGTCATAACCAAGAGTGCAGCAAGGCCCGTTGTTGTGTACCAGTTCCCGTTTGAGTATAGCTCAAAGCGGTGTTTTCGGGATTTACCCCTAGATACATTTGTGCCAGAGCCGCCTCTACCTACTCGTATCCAGACAGGGATGTATTTTCTATAAGTATTAACATATTATATTCCTTACCAAAATACTAGGATGCTTTTTTTAAGTTTATCTTCAAATGCTATCTTAGGGATTTGTTTCCTAATCTACGTTTTCTAAATCAAGTTCCCACGTTTTCTACTAAACTTTCCTCTGATACCAACTGTAAGGACCCGACCCCAGTTGCCCAGAGCCGGTGCCTTATTTGATTACGTTGGCATACATACAAGGAATACGAATCCCAATGGACCGAGTAGTTTAGTATTATTTGAAACAAGATACATACATAAGTTTATCATTACAACATGAAGGGAAACAAAAACATTTTTTTAATCCACTAGAAACATCTCGTCTGCTAGATTATACTTGTAAGTCATTCACAAATTACTTTTTCATATCCTGAGAAAATGAATATAAGAAAGGGGTGAGCTCAAATGCTCAGTAAGAGTAAGCAATATAGCGGAAGATAATATAAACATTAGTCATGGTGAATAATTGAAAACACATTCCATTAATAATAAACTTGAAACATATTATGGCAGAAATAAGAGCTAAACAAATAATGCCAAAATTAAACATAATTATGGGTATTCTACTAGTCGAATAACCACATGAAACATGAGACCATAAATATAGTCATAGAGGTATCTTGGGGCATTACTTACATAATCTTCTAACCATCTTGGCTACCTTAAAATTTGTAACCCTCACGGCTACCTTACTTTGTGTAACCATCACAGTTACACTTGGAGTAACCATACGGCCGACCTCCAACTTGCTCATACCCAATGCATTGGAGGGAAATATAGTTCCCACCCTTCATCATAAACAATTCCCAATAACCAAAACATAATCATACAACATAAACAATAGCATAAAAACATACCTTTTGAATCTTATAAAACAGAATTTTAAAAGAGGATTTTAGAAGAAAAGTCCCTTATAAACATCATATACTTGAAGTGAGACTTAATAGAGTAGATGGAATATGTATATACTCTGTAAATACACATAATGAAACATAATATAAACATAACCCATCACACAAACAATTTAAATAGCACATAAATTAAAAAGTAGAAGGTTAACCCAATGAATGGAATTCGGGTTAAGAATTCCCTTACAACAATGTGATTGGTCAAATCATATTACCAGAACATAATAAATATCAATTGGATCATTGAAAAACATGAAAATAAATAGAATCATGTTATTATATATATCAAATGATAGTACACACATTCCACATACAAGAAATAAGCGGCGAATGACTAAAATCTCACAAAAATGAAAGTGAGACGAGGAACCCCTTACAACTTTGTAATCAATTGATTTGTATGACCCAAAATTAATTATTGTCAAATGATAAATGTAATATCATAAAAATGAAGATATTCATGATATGAGACAATAATGGGCAGTATACATACACCATACTAAGTAATAATAGTGATTACGGAATATCTCACAAAAATGGAAGTGAGATGAAGAAACCCTTACCTTAAACTTGTCTTACTTAAAACATGTTAAAACCTCCTGTATAATGGTTAAAAGACTCTTATTAGTATTTTACAAAAACATTTTCATGTTTATAACATCTTATATGGTCATTTCATAACCTCATTTCACCCCTTATTTGTTTGTATTTTGTTCCTTGCATTATTTTGGGTGAGATCTTTTGTGATTTTCATGATCGGTTCATGATGAATCATTCTTGTTGATTGGAATTGAAACTCCAGAATTGGAAAGGAGTAGTATTTACATATTTACAGTACCATAAATTTTACCATTTATCACTTTGATGCTTTATATGATGATGATTTATAAGTTAAAACATTAATTATGTTCGTTTAGATCATTTGAGTTGTTCTTTGATAATTACAACTTCATTTAGTCTTATAAATTTGAATCATGAGTACAAAAGAATTACAGAACCTTATATGAGTCATAAAACATATATTATAACCTGGTTCAACCATATAAATGGTTTCATGACCAGACATGAAATAATTAATGGAAATTGAAAATACATCGTCCACGATATCGGCAATTCGACACAAATGGACAATGTTTTTTGATTCTTTAAATAAGTGAGAGAGGAGAGGAATAATGATTTTTAATTTTCTATAAACTTGAAAACATCCAGAATATACATGATTCTGGAGATTTCATGCCTCTTGGATAAGAGGGGGTGAAGAAAGAAGAGAAAGGAATCATGAAATGAAGAAAACATGAGAAATTTCTTACAAAAATTCGGCAGCCTAACGACGTCTCTTAAAATTTCATAAAAACAAGATTGATGAGAGGAATGGAATATCTCATCATCAGACAAACATTGGACATTAAGAGGAAATATTTAATGAAATATCCCAACAAAAGACAAAGGGAAAGGAAGAGAATAACATAAAATGGAAGAAAAGAATGAAAATGAAAGAGGATGTTTACCTCTTGATATCTTCTCCTTGAGATCCTTCTTAAGGGCTTTAGTCTTGGTCTTTTGGTGAGACCAGCATCTCTAGGACGTGGGTAAGAAGATTGGGGAGGGAATTTGGCAGAATTTAGACAATGCTGAAGGCTTGAGAGGTGTGGGAGGAAGAGGGGAGTGAGGGTGGTATTTATAGTGGAGGAGGGGAGGTTTTTTAGATTATTTTAATCATTATTGTAATATTTTTATCAAGACTATGAATAATGTCAAAACAAGTGGCAATAAATAGTGACAATATCATGTGATTTCTATGAAAGTGGCCTTGCATCACTTATGAAGTCATAAATAGTGCATATTTTCTAATAAATTGATTATACGGTATTTTATCGTATTTCACTATTCACTGAAAATTCAAGAGTTTCAGAAAAATACCAAAAATTTACCCCTACCATTTTTCGACGTGTAGAATTCAAAAGTGAAATCCATTTTTCATAAATAATTTTCTAAATATTATTAATTTAATTTTTAAATAAGGTCACAGTTAATTCGAAAAATAAAAATATTTAAGTGCAACTAGTTTTATGTGACATTGGAAAATTAATTAAGATCCCATTATCCTATTGCCTTGGGAAAATAAAATAATAATAATATTTACTATTCATGAGGTCATATTACTATTCATATTACTATTCATAAGGGTATGTTACTATTCACCAAAAAAACAAGTTTGTTCTATCAGACTCCAAATGACTTACTGAGCACAACTCTAGATGAACATTTCTTGAAATTCAAAACATAGAAAAGGATAGATTATAAAATTGAATTCTATATTTATTTCCAAAACCTTGGGGTGTTACAAGAAATCCCCTATAATTCCTTATGTTGAATCTGCCTGAACCGGATCTGGTGAAGCAGCAAAAATCCAGATCGTCTCTCATTACAATGGTTTAGAATATGTGAATTTGATGAGGGATGAGTGTCGCTTGAATGAGATCATATTGTGACGTTGCTTCTCTGAAAGATGAATCTAGATACGGGCATCCTGGGAAATCCATTCTATCCCCAGCGCAGTCAGCTTCCTAGAAATTTATGTCACCCCTTCCAATGACCCTCTGTGTGTATCCTTGTAGCACCTCGACTTGTGTCACCATGCAGCACACCAGCACGGACATACCGTGATGCTCACCCTCTCCCCAATGGATGCCATACCACTTCTAGAAGAAACTTTCCCACAACGAATCCCCAATAATCACCTCCCATTCCATCTGACCCTGTATTCTGCTGATAGTCCCCTTAATATACTAAAGGCCAACCCCCCCATCAGTCACTGGCTATGCTAAATTCTTCCAAGAGGCCCAGTGGCTCCACCCAAGCTGCATCACATCATACAGGAATACATTCCTCATTTTTTTCATTTTCTCAACCAAGATCATGGGGGGGAGGGGGGTTAATAATGGATAAAATATGCATCGGTATAGAAGTGAGTACACTATTGATCTGTGCGACCCATCCTCCAAATGAAAGCAGCCTATTTTTCCAGCTGAAAATTCTTCCGAGAAGAACGTCCAAAATTCCATCGAAATCTTGCTTCTTGATGCGGCCGCATGATTTGGGACGCCAGGATACAGGATTGGAAACTTCCTCTACTGGTACCCAAGAACATTTTGAATACCTCTACATCTTCTATCTGAGAATTTATTTGAGATATACACTTGGGAATTCAAGGCGTTGATACTTTTCCCGCTAAGGCGGCCGTAACAATTAAGAATCTCTGAGAATTGGAGGAGACACCTACTCTTGTCATTCATGAAAGTAAGAACATTGTCAAGAAACGTAAGATGTGAAATGTTTTCCATACCCCGTTTTCCACAAAAAGGTTTCATCCTACCATCCTCTAAACCCCAATTCAGATTCCGTGACAGCGCATCCTGTGCCAAAATGAAATGAGTAAGTGACAACAGATCTCCTTGGCGAACCCCCATACTGATTTGAAATAACCAAAGTAATTCCCCAAAAAGGAGACCGAAATCCAGGGTGAATAATAACACCTAAAACACAGGTTGGAGAAATTCTCTTGGAACCCGACCCTCTTCATAACCTGAATAATGAAACTCCATTAAACATTGTCATAGGCCTTATTCATGTCAACTTGAAAATTGACATTGGAACCCACCGTCCGCCAGTGAAGGTCATTCACAAGCTCACTAGAAATTCCAATCACCACATGAATACATCTCCCCTGAATGAAAACATGTTTCTCTTTGGACACCAACTTTGGAAAAATTCCTTTGAGCCTTATGGATATAACCGTGGCAAGAATCTTGTATAAAACATCACAAAGACAGATCTGACGGTATTGGATAATAAGGGTTGGGTTCTTGATCTTCAGAATGATATGAATTCTCTAGGAACACACACCTCTATTGAGGGAACCCCCTCTAAAGAAATCCTACACTGCCTCAACCACCAGCAGGCCAACCAAATCCCAAGCAGCCACATAAAATGAAGCCGAGAAGCCGTCTGGCCCGGGTGCACTCTCCTGATGCATGCTCATAATATCCTCTTCCACTTCTCTCTCCAATGGAATATTGATAACGAAGTTGTTATTCACCCCCATCACATATCATGGAGTCCTGCTCAAGAAAATGTCCCCATTTGTTGCATCTCACTGGAACGTAGACGAGGCCTCCCCCGACAGTATGCCTTCAAAATGATCCAAGGAACATTTTCCAGTGATGTCGATGTCTGTTGTGAAGCCCCCATTTCCAAGGATCAAGTTGATCTACAATCTCCGTTTTTACTTAATGAATGAATGGAAGAAGGCTTTACTATGGTCTACTTCCCTAAGCCATCTGATCTGTGGTTGCTGAATTTAAATTCTCTCAACATCGATAAGGTTTTCAGCCAGTGCTGCCCTCTTATCATAGAGGGACACAAAGAGATTATCATCCCATGAATTTTGTAGAGAGTCCTCTTGCCTATCCACCTCATCCTAGAGCATGGACACCCCAACCTTCTCCTCAGGTCTGTTCACAAGCCTTTCCTGAATGTCCTACTTGAGCCATTTTAGATGATTCACTAATCCTCTCCATGACCATCCACCATCCTTCTGCTGCCAGGACTCTTTTAGAAGTTGCCTAACAGATTCATTCTGATGACATGTGTTGGAGTAGTAAATGGCATGGCCAACTACTAAGTAGCGCTTGATTTCCACATGAAGCGGTGCATGATCCGAAAGCACTCGGGAGAGATGAGTGATTGAGGTCTTTTGGAAAGAATCCAATCCCTGCACATTCGCCATGCATCTATCAAACCGGCTCCAGATACGACTCTTCCCTTTCTGGTTGTTGCACCACGTAAACCAGGAGCCTGAGAATCCCAAGTCCAGGAGCCCTAGTGCTGTTGTGAAACTCTGAAACTCTTATATGATTCCAAGGTTGAAGTTGGATCCTCCTTTCTTCTCTGAAAAATCCAATATTGTATTGAAATCCCCACCAATGAACCATGTAGTGGTACCCGATTGGAGTGCTTCCAAATGTTGCCATAAATTAGTCCGCCCATTCGAATCTGTACTAGCATAAACAAAGGAGAAGAGGACATCGAACCCACCGAAATAAAGTTTTGTGTTGACACATTGTGACATGAGGCTCACAACTTCCACTGTCACGTTATTCTTCCAACATACCCATATTTTATAATTATCCAACCCTTCATGGAAATCATTAGGGAATACCATTTTTATGGCCAAATAGGATTATTTGCTCAGATCTTGCTTAGGTTTGAGTATAACCACTACAGAGGAGATTCTTCGCCTGGCCTCCATAGCAATAATAGCATGCTTATATTGGGCCCCCAAACCCTGTTCCTTTCAGATAATAAAATAGAGAATTAAACAAGGTCATTCCGGACCTTATGGCTTGGAAAAAGAGAGAGAGTGTGTTGAGGATGAAAACATAATTTTTCCCTTAGATTTTGACCTTCTAATTGGCCCCGATGCCCCCATAGATTTGGTATCCCTAACTGGGGTCTGCACAACCTTCTTGAACTCCTCAGCTAAGCCCTAAAATAGGGGCCCCCTTATGTGCGAATGATCGCAAGAGGACCTTGATTCCATCTCCCCTTCATCATGGAGATCAGAAGGAGCCACTGGGGGACTGACACGAAGAGATCAACTCCTTGTCCACACCATAAGAAGGACGCCCATGAATTTTCATTCCATCTGAGGGTTGTACGAGATTGCTTACGAGGAATCGATGGAGAAGCTCCGGAGAGAGCTGAGAGGAGATGTGAAGCATCTAAGGTGGAGGGGTCAATGATTTGGCTAGAATCAACATTGTACCGAGCAAGACGACACCATGATTAAGCCATAGTGGTAGAAGATCCACGAGACATGGATCACTAGAAAAGATCCGTCCATCGGTAACAGTCACAGGAGAACATCTAATTAGGTATTCAGGGGCGCCGACAGAGTCATCCCACTTCTGGAAAAGACAGGGCTTCTCCCATGAATCTCTAACACTGACATCTGAAACGTCAGAGGAGAAATAGAAAAAGAACAGGGAAACCCAATGGTAACATTTCCATATTTCTTCCCCATCGAAACGGGCGGGTCATGACCATGTTCTCCATCCGGGCTAGATTGAGACGGGCCCGCATCACCCCGCCTCCTTCGACAATGCGACTCCAGATGGCCATGCAGACCACAAGCGGTGAAAAACGTGGGGAGCCTAAAGATTAATATATGTTTCCACTAGTAGAAGTTGTTACATGACTTAAGCAATACCCGGAATTTCCGTTTAACCAAAATTTCTTTCTCCATGCAGATACGAGGGTTGGCTGCCGACTGAAGGCATTTGCTGTTCTCATCCGCCCAAAGAAAAGACCCTATCAAATCACCCACTACCTTTAGAATTGAAGGGTTTTGAAATGGAATTGGCTGTCCCCATAGAGATATCTAGTCCTCTTTAAACGGATATTCGCATCTGAAATGACAATCCCACGACAACCTTGACAGAGAAAAATTCCAGGAGCCACGCCGCCAATCCTCTCTCGCCCAGGACGCCACGAAATCCTCTCTGGAATACAGATGAAAAAAAGGAAACACTCAATAGTTATGAGACATCCACAGTGAAGAGAATCCCCCAAGACTCCACAATGCTTCTGAAGAAGCCCAGGGAGAGTTTTTTCGCCCGAAACGAGCCACCAGCGAGATCTCGTGGAAGGACGCCACCTCCTGAACTTTACGCACAGAGAGTTCCGACACTGGGAAACCCTCTTAATTCATGGGAGGCTTGGGGCCACCAAAATTTTTGTAATGTCAATAAGGCTCACCGGAGGAGCATGAGACTACCCCACTACGCAAGCAGGCAACTTTGACGTGCCGCAAAGAGCATCCTTGAAGGATGTGCACAACATCACCCCTTCAGTTAAATACACTATTCCTAGCATCATGGCTAATGTAATTACACATTGTTAGAAATTACGTGCTCTAATTACTATTTGGGGTCACATTAATCAACAATATTCATAGTATTCAGAGAAAAATATTAAACTAAAGATTAAATTAATGGAAAACCACTCCTCATGTCCACTATAAATACCACTCTTGTCCCATTTTTCCTCTCACACCTCAAAATCACTTATCATTGTCTACATACTGGCCAATCCCCTTACCCACATCCTTGACCATTTTGTATCACGAAAATTAAAAAAACAAAGTGCTTAAGTTTTTTCTAATGTAAAAGATATCATGATGTAAAAAATCCAATTTTTTATGGTGTTTTTATTTAAATTGTTTTCATTTCTTATACTCTATTGTACTCCCTCAATCAATGAGGCATGAAATTTCCAGTATAATATATATTCTTGATTGATATCATTTTCATTTATCAGTATATCATTATTTTTCCTCTCATATTCAACTTGTTTTAAAAATTAATACATCATCCACGATGGGCGGATTTTCCAAAATCGAGGACGATGTGTTTTAAATTTCCATTACATCCTTTCGAAATTGTTATAAAACAATTGAATGATTGAAAAATTTGTTTAATATTTATGATATATCCTTGTTAATGTTTTAGATTAAAGTTATATAAATAATATTATGTTATATAATGGAACTAGTTTTTGATTATCAATGAACAAGTAAAATGATCTAAATAGATAACACCAATGATTTAATATATGATTAATAATCATAACATATCAACAAAATGATTTTTGGAATAAATAAATATTATGGAAACATATTAATAACATTTAATTCAACTTATATCATTTATATTCCTTTGTACAATGAAATCATTTACAAACTGGTCGTGGAAATCATGTAAAAATGAAACCGAAACAATGGAATAAATAAAATATTATTTATTGATGGATGGAATGATGTCATAAAATTATAATATATTTCCTTATAAAAATCAATATATTTCAATATAATATATATAACACTCTTATATCAATTATATAATAGTTTTAAACATGTTTCAAGAAAGAAAACCCTAGGGTAAGGGAATTCTTAACCCATTTAAAATTCTCCATGTTAACCAATTATTTCATTGATTATTATGTAATAAGTTTATTTTTGTAATGAAATTTTTTATAATATTTTTAGTTATGTTTATTTTTAGTTTATACCCATATTAATTTAATTATATTAATTTTCAAATTAATTATATGATATTTTTATGGACTATCGATTAAAATTCTTCTATTAAATTTCAATTTTCCAAAATTCCGAAAAAATGTTTTTAGCCTTTATCATATATTTTTTGATTTTGTATTTGTTATTGGGAATTTTTTATGATGAATGGTGGGACATATATATATACCTTAAATTCATTGGGTTTTTGTAATTTTGTGGTCGTATGTGTGGTTACTCCAAGTGTAACTGCGATGGTTACTCCATAAGGTATCCATAAGGGTTACATTGTAAGTTGATGTGATGGTTACAAATAATAATATATCAATGAAGGTTATAAAATTCAGTATGTAATTACCTGATATAATCTTTTTATATATTTATGTATTCTATGATTTATATAAATTTCATGTTTGACTATGTAAGTATATGATTATGTATGGGTGAGAAGTATGACTTTTTGAAAATGATTTTATGTGTTTATAAGTATTCATAGAGTAATTGTTCCTTTACATTTTTATATCCATTTCAGAGATTTTTATTTTCATCTAAAGTGTTTAAATTTTTTCAAAATGGTATAAGTATGTGTAAGAGAAATAAATAAGTCAAGATATGTGTTATGAATATATATCAATAAAATCATTTTTTTGGGAAAAAAACTTATGTTTTGGATGAATTGGAGACTGATTTAATGGTACCCAGATTGTAAGTTTGTTTTTTCATATGTTTGAGTTATATTATAACATTCATAAACTATAAACCAAAAATATATTTGGGAATGTAAATTAGTTAAATCTAGATGAAATAACTAGAATATGTAATGTTTACAGTTCGGGCAATATAGTTGGTATCAGAGCATAGTTTAGATCACATTATGAGATTTTATGAAGTTAATTGAATACCTTAGATGATTTTTACCATATTTTTAGTTTTAAAATGGAATGAATGAAATGAATACCATGTTTCTTCATATAAGATATGCCTGTTCAGAATGGATTTCCATATAACAAACAAGGAAGCTAAAGTTGGAAACAATCAAGAGGCTAGTATCCATCTTAATCGAAATTTGGGAATGGTGTGAATTAGAACCAATAAGCTTGGTAAAGTAATGGATTTTATTATGCATGAAATAAATGGTGGCTTCATCTATTAAAGAGAAAAACCAAGTCTACCACAATGGAACATAATCACATGGGAAAATTTTATGAGGAAACACCGTCCTGTTTTTACTGGATCCTCTGACCCAGTAGTAGCTGTAGGAAGGATTAAATACCTTTGATATATATTTGATGTTATGGGATGTTCACATTATCAAATGGTTAGTCATTCCATTTATCATTTAGAATGTGAAGCTAATATATGGTGTTCAGTGGTCTATAATATAATGGAAAGAGGGGATATGGAAGATTTAGAGTGGGACGATTTTAAAATCCCTTTCCTTGAAAAATACTTCACAAAGGATATTAAAATTATGATGGAAAATAAATTACTTTAATTGTGGAAAATGGGGGATGATTCAGTGGAAACATATGAATCAAACTTCACCAAACTGGAAAGGTATTCTCCAAATATTATTGTAGATCTTGATAGAAAAATCAACAATTTTTAAAAGGATTACAACCAAGATATCGAAGGGAATTGACCACTTGATAATTCAAAAATTATGTGAAACATGCACGATGTACAAAAGGGGTTTAAATGTAGTTCGCTGATGATCATGTGTACATTGAGAATAATTAGAATAGGAGGTACTAATGGAAGGATATTGGTAAGAATCAATCAATGAAATAGAATTGTATAAATTTTCATTTCCTAATTTCTGAAAACTGTGGTAAAAAACACCCTGGAGAATGTGTAACCTATACCAGAATGTGTTTTGTATGTGGTTAGTTTTGATATATTGTCTAAGTCTGTAATGCAAATATTCCAAGAATAATATTTACAACTAAACAAAAATGTATTTTAAATGTGGTGAGAGGGGTCAGTATGATTATTTCCTCTCAAAGAGAGATCTGAAGGATACACCGAATCCATACTATAAGAAGAAAGGTGTAGCCAAATCCTCTGAGACTATTTTAGCAGACGTCCGACCATCCAATGTAGTTGTGTCAGGTACCAGGGTCTTTTAATCATATTTTTCTAATGTTTTGTTTGATAAATTGTCTTCACATTCCCTTAATTTTGATATATTTTCTAGTAATTTAGAAATATCACCCCAAAAAATCAGACTGAAACTTATTGCTAAAACAACAAGGGGAAATCTTATAGAAAAGAGGAGTTATAAGAATCGTTATATTATTGTATATGTGAATAATTTACCTACAAAACTTGGGGTTTTCCCTTAGTATATTTTATTTTATTATGAGTATAAATTGGCTTTCTATTTATCCTGCTATGATTGATTATAATACTAATGAAGATATTTTTATAAAGAGTTTCAGTTCGTATAAAACATGATTCCATACAATTGGTAACATATTAAAAATCTGATAAACTATTGAAATGTGGAAATTAAATCTATCCATCTCATATTTTTTGAAATAAGGAAATGTTCAGATTAATGATGTTGAAGTGGTAAATGAATATCTTGATTTGTGTCCTGATGAGTTACACAGTATAATACCTAATAGGGAAGTTCAATTTACTATTGACTTAGTTCCGGATGATAACACATTTTCTATAAACCCTTATCAACTGGATCCAATATATCTTTTAGAGTTGAAAAAGAAGATGGATGATTTTAGATAAATTCTTTATCCGTCCAATCACTTCACCATGGGGTGCTCATATCTTGTTTATTATGATGAAATATTGTTCAATGTGACTTTTCATTGATTATAGATACTTTAATAACATCACTATTACGAAAAGTATCATTTGAATCATATTGATGATTTGTTTGTTCAGCTCCAAGGAGCACAAAATTCATCATTGAATGGCCTGAGTTTAGGGTACCATCAGTTGAATGTAAAGGAAGAACACATCCTGAAGACTGCATTACATACTAGATATGTGAATTATGATTTTGTTTCTATGCCATTTGGGTTTACAAATTTTCCTCTTGAATTCATAGATCTTGTGAATATAATATTTCATGAGTTCTGGGATAAGATTATGGTTTTTGTTTATTGAATAAATTCTTGTATATTATAAAGAAAAGAGGATATAGAAAAAAAATATGGATAGGATTGAAAATTATAAACAAAATGAAAATGTATGATAAAATCTTAATTGGGGATTTTTTTCCAATAAATTTATTTTCTTGGGAATATTGTAAATAAGGATGGAATAATTGTTGATCCTTCCAAAAAAGAAGTTCTTTATGAATGAAAAATACCTATAAATTTTTCAAATATTTATTATTTTCATGGACTAGCATGTTATGACTAAGGGTTTTTTAAAAACATTTCATTGTTATCTAGTCTTATAAGTTTGTTAACACAAAATTGGGTTAATTTTTTTAGAATTAATAATGTGAGGTATTCATTTATGAATTGAAAATAAGATTGAAGAATGCTCTAGTCCTTACTCTACACTTCTATATATGGAATGTTAGTCATCTACAACAATGATTCATTAAAAGGGCGTGGTTTAGTTATGATGCATAATGATTAGGTAATTACTTATGCTTCAAGAAAACTAAAACATCACGAGTTAAATTATTCGACAAATGATTTTGAATTAGAATCGACGATTTTTTCTTTCAATGTTTTGAAGAATAATTTATATGGATCCATATGTGAAATATATGCTGACCACAAAAGTCTGAAGTCTACATTCATAAAAATGGAATTAATCTTGAGGAAATGAAGATGGATTGGATTGATAAAAGCTTATGATTTCATGATCAATTACCAATATGGAAAATCTAAAAAAATGGTTGAAGCCTTAAGCTAAAAACACCAGGCATTATTAAATATGTTACAACTAGAATAAGACCCTATAATTAATAATTTAATGAATTTTTTCTTGTAAGTAATTGGTTTATGAAATTTTCTATTTTTTCCGGATTCATGGTAGTCATCATTGTCAGAGAGAATTAAGAAAGCATAGAAGGAAGGCCTTGAGCTACAGAAAAAGGTAGAACTGGTTTAAAAGGGTAAGTTACCGGAATTTTACCTTGATAAGTATTGAGTTTTGAGATTGGGAAAATAATTTTGTGTGCCTTGTGATTCAAAACTGAAGAAATAATTGTTGTTTGAATTTCATTGTTCTCTATGTTCAGTTCATCCTATTAGCACAAATATATACATAGACCATCAAGAGTATTACTGGAAGTGTGGAATGAAAAGATATAATTCAGCATTTACAAGATAACTTTTTACATGTAAACATGTAAAAGAATAGTTTCTATTACCGAAGGTGATTCTCCAGCCTTTACCAATGAATCTTTTTAAATTGGAAAATATTTACATAAAATTATTTGGGGGCTACCAAAGAAATCTCAAGGTAAAAATGAAATCTAGGTTATTATTGATAAACTAACTAAATCTTCTAATTTCTATCCAATTTGAGATATTATGTCATGGGACTAGAGTTCTCAAATGTACCACAATGTGATTGTTATGTTTCATGGTGTTCATATTTTCATTGTATCTGACTGTGATCCAAGGTTCTCTTCTCACTTTTTTAAAGGCCTTCATAAGTTGTTGGGAATATAGTTACATTTTAGTATATATTTTCCTCATCAATCATATGGGATATCAGAGTAGACAATTCAAAATTAGGAGGATACACTTTGAGATTGTTTAATTAATTACCCAAGAATTTGGGATCATCATATTTCATTAGTTATATTTTATTATGAGAACTATTTTCATTCTAGTATACAAATGGCACATTTTGAGGAATTATATTTGAAATAGTGTTTAACACCATCATTTTTGGATGATGTTGGGGAAAGGAAGTTATAAATACCATAATTTGTAGAGGAAGGGTTTAAGAGAGTGAACATGATACAGAAACATAGGATATCGGCTCAGATGAAGGTAGAAACATTATGTAGATAAATGATGGATCAAATTTTCTTTTGAGTTAGGTGATTATATTTTTTATTTGAATATCACCATTGTAAAGTGTTATGACTTTTACTAATAAAGGAAATATAATTAAATGGTTCCTTGAACCTTATGAAATCATGGAGAATGTTAGAATAGTTGTCTACTGGTATCATTTTCTTCTGATTTTATTTTAGGTACACAATTTTATTCATGTCTCAATGAAGATAAATTAGGTTCCAAATTCATCTTATGTTTTGATCCCAGATGAAATTTTTCTAGACGAGAAAAATTCTTATGAATAGAAACTGGTTCAGATTCATGATCAAAGAGAACATGTATTGTAGAATTAGGTAATCCAATAGGTATAGGTATTGTATTGAAACCACCTGGTTTAAGAAGTAACATGGGAAACTGAAAATGATATGAGGGAAAAGTATCAACACTTTTTTTTCAAGTAAACATAATTCTGAGGCCAAAATTTCTAGAACGTGGGGAGAATTTAACACCATAAGGATTTAAATATAAATTGAAATGAATGAAACCCTGAGCCTCAACATAATTGATCTTTTTTAAGGATATACATAAAAACTACATGTTAAACAAAATTTTGTCGCTTGAATGATTTTAATTTTTAAAAACAAACATCTACCATTGCGATCAGTAAGTTATTTGGAGTCTAATAGAACCAAATTTTTTAATGAATAGTAACATACCCTTATAAATAGTAATATGAATATTAATATTAAAATTATGAATTATAACTCATAATATTATTTTATTTACTACAGGATATAATATAAATGATCTTGCTTATTTTTTCAAGGTAATAAAAATGATATATAGATTTAAAATTACAATTTATAGAATAAACTACGATTTTTAAATTAAATTAATAATATTTAGATAATTATTTTCCAAAAAGGATTTTATTTTTGAATTATACTCATCAATAATTAGTAAGGGTGATATATTTTGGATTTTTCTGAAATACTTGAATTTTGGATGAATCGTAAAATACGGTAATATAACATATATAAAGATTATCAGTTAAAAACAATATTCCTAGCATCTTGGATAATGTAAGCAACCAAGATTAGAATTAACATTTTCTAATTAATATTTGGGCTCACATGAATCAATACCATTATCATTCTTGAGCAAAAATATTAAACTAATGACTAAAATAATCGAAAACCCATCCTTTCCTCGACTATAAATACCACCCTCACCCCCTCTTCCTATCACACCTCTAAATCATTGAAAATTTACTATATTACCTCCAATACCCTTCCCATGTCCCTTCTCCACTTCTAAGAACTACTGATCCCACCAAAAGGATAAAACCAAAGTCCTTAAAGAGGATCTCAAGGATAATATATCATGAGGGAAAAATCATATTTCATTTTCAAGTGTTTTATTTTTATTTATTTCCTTTTCTAATAATCTATTTTCCTCCCCTAACCCAAGAGGAATAAAATATAAATTATTTTTTATATTATGGTTTTCTCTCATGTTTATGGAAAAATTCATCATGTTTCTTCCTCTCCTCATTATCTTATTCTAAAAATAAAAACAGTATCCGTGATGTGCCGATTTACCAACATTGTGAAGGTTGTGTTTTGAATTACCATTACTTCCATAAAAAGTGGATATAAATCTATTTTAAAGGTTATAATATATTTTAATGATTATTATATATCCTAATTATTGTTCTAGAGTTATCATATATACTAAATATTATGTTATATAATGATACTAGTTTGTGATTATCAAAAAACCGCAAAAATTATCTAAAAAAAATTCACTAATGATTTATCTAATGATTCATCGCCATAATATATATCAAAAATGAATTAGGTAATAATTTAATATTCTGTAAACCAATTAATACCATTTAATTCCACTTCTGGAGTTATCATCATTTTTACTAGGAAATCCTTTACGAACATATCATTTAAATCATGTAAATAACTCACCTGAAACAATCGAACAAACAAAATATTATTAATTAATGAGTGTAATAATGTTATGAAATGATCATATAACGTTTTATAAACATAAATATTTTTTGAAAAATATTTATAAAACTATTTTAACCATTATATAGTAGGTTTTAACATGTTTTAGGTAAGAACAACTATAGGTTATGGAATCCTTAACCCAATTTCTGTTCTTTGGGTTGACCTTCTATTTCACTGATTATGGTTTAATAATATTATTTATGTAATGAATTTTGTTTTTATAATTGTTAATTAGGTGTATTTATAGTTTATAAACGAACTCCTTCTGTTATATTAAATATCAAGTTAATTATATTATATTTTAAATGGACATTCAATTAAAAAACCTTCATTAAAATTCTATTTTAAAAAATTCAAAAGAATTGTTTAAATGAAATTATCCTTGTTTAATTATTATGTTTTTGTTATTGGTAATTTTTTATGTTGAATTTTGGGACCCATATATCTCTCCAATGCATTTTTATGTGTATGTTGGATGTCAAACATATCGTTACTCCATTTGTAATTGAGATGGTTACAGCTTAATGTTGTTGTAAGTGTTCCATTATAAGGTAGCAGTGAGGGTTGAAAATTGTAATGTAGCCATAATGGTTTGAGAATTATGTAAGTAATTCCCCATGATACCCTTTTACTCTATTTATTTTTTCTATGATTTATTAAAATATCATGATTCAAGAAGTAAGTATATGATTATTTATTGGTGGGAAGTATGTCTTTGTGAAAGTGATTTCATATGTTTATAATTATTCATATACAAATGATTCTTTTCATTATTTTTATATCCCTTGCGCGTTCTTTTTTTATCATACCATGTTTTTAAATGCATTACATAGTTTATAATGTTGTGTAATAGATGTAAGGATTTCTAGTTAAATGATATAAAGTTTTGTCAAAAGAAATAATGTTGTTATTTTTGTTTTTAAATTTTTAGATGAAATGGAAACACATTTAACAGTTCCCACTTTTTATGCTTATGGGTTTATATGTATGTGTTATGTCCTAACATTATACAAATCTAAACTGAATAGATCTTTGGGAATGTAAATAAGTGTAATCTAGTTTAAAACATTAGTATATGTAATGTTTAAGGTTAAAGCCTTATATATGGACTCAAGCCCATTCCCATTACCATGCATCATTGTCATCCCAATCACCTAACCCATCTGTTAGTCTCTATATGCTCTAACCACCCAATTAATTACATCATTTTGTGGTAGGTCATCTTAGTTAACTCACTAGATAAATGGTATATATCATGGCTGACCCCTAATTCTTGTATCTAGATTGATAACCAATCTATTCATAGGTCCAATATAACACTTATCAATAGGTATATAGTACCTTATCAATTTAATTTTGGAAAACACTATATTCATTATGGCGTTATAGTATCATATTTCCATATATTCTATTTTTTTCCTCAGCCATTTCCCATCGAGATACCTATATAGTTTTTGATGGTCCTTTAGTTTGCCAACACCTTAGGTAATTTGATCATATAATTTAATATTTTTAAATAACATAATAATATTTATATTTTTCTAAAAGTTAATGTAGTGGTGTGGGAGGGGTCACACATAAAATATTCATATAAGAAAATGCACAATACCAAAGACAATATGTATAAGGACCGCCTAACATTAATTGAGTAAACCGAAATTTCAAAGTAGTTTGGCTACTCTAGTTGAGTCTCTCTAACCCCATCCAACTATTATACAATGGACTATGGTACCTTCCCCAAAAATGAACCATTAAATTATTAAATTAATATTATTATATTATAAATTAATTATATATAAATAATATTAACTAAATTTACATCTGAAAATTAATTGATTTAGATTCCTAGAAGATCATCTTTCGAAGTCATCACACTAAAACCATAAAACAAATAACCGTACATAAAGCATATGGGATACACCCGACCATAGTCCTGAAAAATTCCCCATCAAATGATCATAATACAATAATTAATTTATATTAATTAATATGTGAGAATCTCAGAAAATCCATAATTGAAACGTACCTCATTGGAATAATTCATCTCTATAGGAAAACACTGTCATAATATATTATCTATACATGTAGAGAAAAAATTCTATTGGGAAATGACATTCCAATTAAAAATTTATATTGGTTTTAGATAAAAACTCTATAAACATTGAAATATAAGATTACTACCATCGAATCGATCAGTGGAAATTTAAATACATTATATTGGGATACCATCAATGAATGATAAACTAAATAACAATGTTTAATATTATAGTCCACTATTCTATTGTGGAATCCTCTCAAAACAATATGAATGAAGGATTTACAGTTCAAAACCACTGAAAAAATAAATGCTTATTAAATAAAAGAAACAAAAAAAATGATTATGGAAAATAAAGGTACAACTTACCAAAATTAAGATAAAAAAAACATAAATGGCCCCACCAAATAGATAATTCAACATACATGACACCACTATAGAATACATCAACAATAGTTATAGATCAGTCCTACTAACATCACACCACCATGCCACCATTAAGGTAGAATCTAGTAAGTCATAATTCTAAACAAAATACAAACCATTAATCAAATATTACACCATTAATTTTTTTACCATCATAATGGAAATATAAAAATTGAACAACTCAATACCACATTTAAATGAATCAGAAAAATTCATGAAGACCATATCAAAATCTTTGATTTCGTTCTATAATATTTTCACCCACAACAACCCTCTAGAATCTGAAATATGTTCCTTCTTTTGAAAATAATATGAAGCCCAAGTAAGGGACTTCTAATTCACATTTGGATCTGATTTTATACCATTGTAAATATTAAATACTTTTATATAATATATTTTAATTATTGAATCAAATATAACCAGGTCATACTCATTGATTTTATTTTTCATTTCTTCTTGCTCATCCACACATTAGTTGAGGTTATCTTTAAGCATGACCTAAAAAATTATATTTCTTTATAAAATTTATGGTCATTAATCAAAAGGTAGTAGTGGAAAAATTATACATCCCACATTAGAGAACTTTTTCCCCAAATGTTTCTTCAAAATTGGGTAGTATTTCTTTGTATTCATGGTTTTAAGGGGTGTGAACCACAATTATCATAATAATTCTTCTTATTTGAAACAGTTAAATGGAGGTAATACCCCTCCTTGATAATTCACTAATTATGATCCGTATCAATGGTGTTATCATCTAATTCCACCATGTGAGCACTATTATCCTTATTTAAATGATCATTTTTATTCCCTTTATAATTATAGAGTCCATCATGTTGATCCTTCATTATATGGACCACATTATGGTATAACTATTCATCCCTTTGGTCAATGATGGGGTAATAATCAATTTTATCCAGCCATGAAGTCTCAATTGTAGGGGTGGTCATCCACTACGACTTCTGAGCATGAAAGTCATTATAGACATCCAATCTAGAATGATTGTATTTTCTATCAAGAGACCCCATATTTGATAATTTCATCAAAACACTGATGAATTCCAATTTAACCATCATATTTATGGTATTTCCATTCCTATGGTAATTGAGACATAAATGTTTTCTAAGAATCTACCTATTGATGTATGTTGGTATTGAAAAATGGAAAAAATACAGATATTTCATCAGAATTCCATAAAATCATATCCAATACATTTTAAGTCATTAAAAAGTTAAATATATTCCTATAAACACATTTCAAACTAATTTTAACATTATTAGTATACAATAGAAACAGATTCACATGCTTTTTTGGATAAATAAATCTGAAATATTTTATAATTATATTTTCCAAATCGAGTGTTACTAGATTCCATATTCATTTTTATTAGGATTTCTACCAATGAGGAAACATTTAATCAAATCACATGATTCCATTAGAACAAGGTATAAAAAAATATTCTCATGAAAACATAATCCAATGTATTTCATGATTCAAAATGATTAAATGTAGATTATAATACATAAATAATAGGATCATCTATTTTCAACATAACTGGTCAAATGGACCAATACTTTCTCTTATGTTTCTTAGAAGATAAAATAATATGAATGAATCATTATCCTATCATATTCATCCATCATATAGAAAAACTCCATGACGAATAGATTATATTCGACAACATTCCAAATGACCCTGGACTCAAACCCTTCAGAAGAAGATCCTTAGAATTTATGGAGTTATTGAATGACTATATTATTGAAATATACATTTGAATCAGAAAAATGATTCAATTTTCTCCATTATATAATGATATTTTTAACTACAATATATTTCACTAAGGTGACTGATCTTTCAAAAAAATTATTTGAAACCTAAAAATATTTCTTCACTGATTTTCAACTCGGTGAGGATATCTTAGGGTGTCTAATGATATCATATCATTCATTTATGGGACCATGGGGTTTAGGGATATATATCCCCACATGATAACCATTCATAGAAACTATTGAAAGTGAACCCATCCTCAAATAATTATAGTGGATAACTTACTTCAAATTACTAATGAAATATTATTACAAACCCCTGATCAATGGGGAATATGACAGGTATGGGGGTTCCACACACTATATATGCAATCTAATGGAAAATTTGATGAGCGGTAATCCCCCAATTATTCCTAATGGGGTTTAATGGTCAATAGTGCCTATGAAATTCCCTATAAATAGCATGAGGTTAATTAAAATATTTTATTTTACTCCCAAAAACCACTATCTGGTAACTGGGTCTACTATATCCATTCCTAAAATATCCACTTGACAACTCATGTGACTCCTAAGAGCCCCAATATGGACTCCAAATACACTATTAGTACATAAAACACCATATTGATGGCCTCTATTTCAAAAACACATCTTCTAAACCTCAAAAAAATCCAAACCCTATATATTTAAAAATTTAAAAAAGCCACAAAATGTAAAATTATCATATAGATATGTTGTTTTAATATGTCTCTTCCATAACAATTATCGTCATCAATAAGACTTGGTTTCCATATGTATATAAAACCTATCCTACCTTGATCACCAAACCCTCCCTATGACAACACTCCTTTTATAAAGTCTAATTATACATTCTTAGTGAAACACCAAAATTTCTCACTGAATTCTCAAAACCATGATCCAATACTCATGTTTCCTTAAGAATCCCAATTACAATATATAATGTATTTATGATCCAAAACAAATATGGTGTCCCATAAATTATCATCAATTCATGAGTCACAAACATTAACAATTATAAAAGAACAAAATATATCACAACAATATCCATATATAGTGATCATTGAACTCCCCATCATATAACTCAACTCACAAGAGAAATTGCATCCCATGAATTCCTCCAAAATTATTATTTCCTATTGGTAAACCATACCAACATTCAATTATGTGTCCAAAATGGTTTCTAATACACCACATTGTAATGGATTAAAAACAATGGATGATCGTCTTTTGGATGAGCTATAATGAAAACACTCGATTACACTAGAAAAAGTGGTCAAAAATATTTTACCATGCATCCTACCCTATTAGAGGACTCTATGAGTTTTATAACCACACTAAATGAATATCATTCCTATATGCTCAAGTAATCTCATAGTTGTGTCATCATCCATCAAAAACTGATGTAATCTACTACCACAATAATTGACACATCACTGATCAGACACATATGGATTTTCAAAAGAAAACTAAAACCCAAAACCCACTTTTACACTCCATATATATCACATATTACATAAAACACATCATTCATTGATAAATCTTTTTGAATATAATAACATTTTCCCACCAATATCGAAATTCAATAACTACCATCAAAAACCATTCCTAGTATATAGACGATTATTCATACACGAGGTTTATATATCCACATTGTTTTATCCATCCAATATCACCAATAATAATATTTTTGGGACACATATATTTCACTAAACCATCAACGAAAACATATAATTCCATATGTATCAGATTCATTGTAATTTTATCCTAGGAAATCGTTGAAATATTTATTATGTGTGGGTGGTACCCTCAAGGAACATTGGATGTATACCAATTATATGAATTCACACATTTAGATCCTTTGGAAATTAAACAATGGGTTTTGTCCTTAAAAGTATCAAAACTCCAAATCCACACATATATCATTTTTTCCATACATGAATATGATTTTCCACAAATCAATTGTACTACTTTAGTAGATGGAGTGTATAATGGATCCTCTAGAATAGAGTAATATTTTCTAATTCTACCGAATACTCTTCCTAACATACCCACATTTTATCTAAAAGATACACATGTTCTTGTATCACACCCATCCTCTAACAAATTTTGTATCTAAAAATAAAATTTTCACAACTCGAATATACCATTCGATTCTATCCAACTCAAAAGGGATAGATCTTGTACCAGATATTAATATCATCATACTCTCACAGACAAACATGAGCCACACCGTAACATATTTAACCACTCCCTATGACATATAAATTCCTCAAGGAAATAACATCAATGATACTCTAATATATAATCTTGACATTTCACTCATAGTAAATTAATGAACATGATTGAAAACCACCCATCACTATTCCAGTTTACAGGAAACCATCCATTCTCTCACCATTTTATTAAATCACATCAGAATTCAACCATATGATTAACTCAATATGTCCTACACATAAATCCAACATTAAACCAATATCATCAACAATCCAGAATATTGAAAATGAAATACCATTATAATCCCCAAGACTATATCAAATACCTAAAAGCATCATACACATACTAATCCATACTCAATGAATACAACCATACATCCTTGTTCGATGACACAATCAATTCATGGGTAACACATATCTTTCGATTACATAGAACATAATACTTGAAAAATGATCACTAAAGAACTGGTCTTAGATCATGTGTCACTTTGTTTTCCATATTGTAAATAAACCATATCCCACACAAACATTACTGATGGGAAAACACATCTTCATGTCTCAGTTGAAACGTTACATAAATGTTTCAACACCCACAATATATTCTAAAATACTAATGTATCAAAACTTTCTTATGAAGTCATCATCCTAATAGGCAACTAATTCTCATATGAAATCCATAACCATGATTTCCCCTTGAAAATTATAGACCCATGTGTGAGTGTTTATATATATAATGACATCATCATTGATTTTCTACAACAGAGAACCACAAGCACATGGTTTAATTATTTATATTTTCATCCAAATATAAATAAGAATACTCAATATTGGTCATTAATGGTTCATTAAATAACTAAACCAATTACTATATAAACAACCCTCAATGGTGTGGTAATATAATTCATATATCTATTCTGAACAGTTGGGCTATTATATGTCCCATTCTAAGAGGGACTATATCAATATCCTAAATATACATCAAATAATAAATCCACATTACTAGAATTAAAAAAATATGCATGATTTCCTAACTATGTATATATATATAATCTAATTATACAATAATAAATAATATTATTAAATGAAGACACATTAATCAAATAATAGTCATTCGACAGTTAAATCACCCACTTTCATGCCTATAGGATATATAAATATGACATGATAAATATTTTAAATGAGACACATATTATATCTATGTCCATGATAAAAAATAATAATAAATAAATTAAAAAATACATCCATGTTTTTAAAGAATGGTGAAAATCTTATATGGCCATATCTTAAAAAATATAAAACCTACATATAAATCTTAATAACCATAAAATTATACAAGAAAATTCATTATCAGTGAACCAGTCTTGTATCCGTCATTAGATTTTACACATTCCAAGATATTCATCCCACCATATCCCAATTGGTAATACAAGATAAAAAATGATTTATACATTACAACATTGAAACGTATAGGTTTGGAGGCTACTTGACCATTTCCCCAACTAAGTTCACCATAAGATCATAAGCATAACTCTTTCTATGAATGAGGAAACTATCTAATAGTGGGGATCTAAGATGATAACATGAGATGACTATAACATATATATTAGTGTATCAAATAATGTGTAAATAACCAAGCATCATATATCCACAATTAAATACATCCACATATTAAAAAAAACCTGTAAAAACGATAATAAAATATAGTAAAACCATTAAAGTTTTATCACCCACTAATGTGATAAGATATACATGTCAATAATGAATTAATGAATAAAATTCAGATTATTAATGTCTCGACTACATATTGAAGTCTTGAATCACAGTAAAATTAATTCCAAAATGAGTTTGTTATGTAGTTCATTAACATATTACTAGGACTCATCATATTATGTTCATGCAATAGATGAATGTTTTTCCAGAGAAAACAATTTCCATAAACACTTGAGTTTGTGTGATTAAATAAATCACCAGGATTCCATAATCTTTATCCTTCACAATAACAATATATGAAGTGTATGTTCATTTGACATGAAAAATATACATAAATAACTAATAAATAATAAAATAAAATTAACAAATAATACATACTCCATATATATATTGGAATGTCTCAGAGTATGTTATTCAACCCTACAAATCAATGTCCCAACTATATTGTTCTCAGTCCTTTAGTTCATGGACCTACTATACTATTCATTCTTCATCTACTATGATAATATATTTTATCACATTACTATAACACACCATCCATATAAATATTCTATCCTAGGTTTTTTTCCAGTAATTTCCAATATCTACATCAATATACCAAAACTCATCAATAAATTCTCAATTTCCAAATCCCTATAATATTCAGAATCTCATTTTGGTTCTTCATTGTTCCTCTGGTAATACTCTGTGTCACCATGCTAATCCACCATATTCCAGGCATCAAAGTAATCCTTATCTTATACTTGTAATGTCGACTATCCCAAATGGATAGATATTTCAAATGACCACGGTATCTCATTGTAATAATATTCATAATAATACCCAATAAAATTAGATAGATCTTATACATGCTATTATTCATTTGTACCAACAAAATCCACGACATCCCATATAGACCCATGGTTGAATCAATGCATCATATGAATTCTTTAAATGGATTTTCAGTTAGATTTAAGGATATAGTCTCTAAATCCATGGGCAAATAAAAGAATGAAATTAATATCACAATTAGAATAATATGAGCCTTAACTCTCGATCCAATGAGGATCATTGGGAACCCCCAAACATTTTACTCATAAGTTCCATACATAGATCATGAAGGAATGTAGGATGTTCCTCTTGGAAATGATAATTTCACTTTCACATCCCAATAGGCCTATATGAAAATTCTTAGGAATCATTTCTTATCACATCTATATACATCCCTAGAAAATTTGTCATATCAAAATTCTATGTTAGTGGAAAGCTTAATAAACAAAACCATCACTACTACACACTTCCCCTCATGGTCACAATATCTGTATGGGTTATATGGTGATACATGATACATACTCTAATTGGTCCAAGGTACACCATCTCAATTGGTTAAAAATTCATAACATATCATATTATATTACCATTTGATCACATTAATTAATTATAGTCCTAACAAATTCACTCTAAGGATATTTCCATAACCCAATTCTAATTCCCAGGAATCCTAGGCTAGTACAAATACATGACCCATTCTCTAGTCTCTATTGTTTTTTACAAGTTAGGAAATGACATCCTCACATGTGAGGAACACAAACCACAAATTAATATTAAGGAGATCACTAGATATATTTTATATCAAGTAGATAACCCATTGGATATGTGTCTTGATTCATTACCCCTCTATACCAAGGGGACATTATGTAACATATCACTATGGTTTATATGCTCCATCCTTATAAATTATAAAATTTTACACATAATATGGGGTTTTAGTATATAGAGTTTGTATATTGTTATTATATCCTCTATCATCGTTGACTAGGATATTTAACACATACATGATGGACCATCAGGCCCCTAATACCTAGTACAATTTTATCAATATATTTTATTTATGTTAAATTTTTTTAAAGAGTCCTACAAAAAAATGTAGTAGGGCCACACAAAAACAGGAAAATTAGACAATTTATAATAAAAATGGTAACTTTAATTAAGTATAATTACCTTAATCAAAATAAAATCCGACTTTTGAATCATCTTAGAAACTATTTTTGAGGCTCACTAAACCCTTCTGTCCATCATCTAATGGTCTTGAGCCCCTTCTTCAAAACCAAACAATAGTATTATTATTTTAATTAATTAAATTTATATGAATAAATTTATTAAAATTAGATATTTTTTTAAATTGACTAAATACATAGAACCTTCCTGGAAAACTGTAAAACTCATGAAATGTAACCAACCACCAATCAACAACCTATGGAATTTTCCAGACTTCAAATAAAGAAAAATATATAGCACCACATCAAAATTCCAATTAAGAAAATATATTTCATTAAGGGGTAAAAAAATAAATTAAAACAAACAATGACGTAATTAATTTCAATGATGTTAACGTATAGGTAGAATCCGTCTTATTATTTACCAAATGAATAATGATAAAAATTACCAATGATATAATACATACCAATTATTAATTTAATTTGATTTTATGAAAAACAAATATAAAAATAAAAACATAATATTACCACCATTAAAATGATGTATAACGAGGTGTACATTTAAAATTGTAATCCATAATGTGTACTACACCTACAATACCCATGAATAATGACTTATTACACCATTCTTCAAAAGATCACTAAAAATATCAAAATTGGGGAAAAAATAAAAAATAGGACTAGGGGAAGAGATCCATATAAATTAACAAATAGAAATAAATACATAAAATCACTATTGAAATAGATTTAAAAATATTCATTGACCAAATTGTAATGTCAAATGGACTGGGGGTTTGGCCCCTAAACATTCAATCTAAATGGAGATTGGAGATTGGATATTTCCGATTGTAATTATGATGGGGAAGAATGTTAATTTTAACCCATTAATGGCTAACTAGCTGGTTGGTGATTGCTGGAAGTAGCCATTTAAATATATAGACACCACCATCCACCTGGTCGATCTACAAATTCTTTTTCTATAGTATCCTCCATGTATATCCTAAGGGTCATTTACACCCCCTGTATGAATTGATAGAACCCATACATGTGAAAAATGACTCTATTGGTTTGTTCTATTCCTCCAAACCTTCCTCCAAGCCTAAAAAAATTTATGGCCCACTAACTCAAAATTCAATCATTTCACGAAACTCTAAATTCATGTACGTAACAACTGTATTACAAAAGTAGAAATTTTGAAAATTGGTTAATGTCATAAAATTCATTTATATATATTCCACTTTTATGTTATCATAATGTGTCTCTAAAGATCTTAAGAATTCCTGTTAGTGTTTTTAACTTCATTTATTTTGGTTCTCAATTGTAATTATTCATTACCATTACTTATTCTTAAAGTTATAATTTTCGTGATATTTGGGATATATTAAAGCATTAAATGATAATAATATTTATTTAGATTAAATGAACATATTGAAATGGTGATAGTGTATTTTAAAATTATTTTATAATTTTTTATTTTTTATCTATTATTCTTGAATATAATTATTCAAAATGAATTATCATTTTGAATCTAAAGTTTTTATAAAGGTTTTATAATTTTTTAATATTCATGTTTAAGTAATTGATTTTTTTGGATAATTTTTGACATTAGATTACTATACACTATTGAAAAGATATTATTCAAATGCTAGTGTAGTGGATCAGTTTCAATAGGGGACTATTGAAATTTATCACCAACCTACCACAAACGGTTGGCACAATAGTATATAAGGGACTACATCTATATAACTATCCATCATGATTTTCATTCAAGGTATTTAAATGAAACAAGGCACCCCAACCACGCATTTAGAGGACCTTTATCCCTTGTAATGGGATTTTAGTTCCTATGGTCTTTCCCCACCGCATTTTACAAATAATTTTTTATATGGGATATCCATTTGTTAGGGATAAATGATCATTCCCCCACACTCATAAATTATTTTATGTTTCTTTGTATTATACCTCCATGAAGAATTCCATTATATAATTCAATAAAATTAATTATAAATAATTATTAATGAGATTCAAATTTTTTTCATAAAAAATGTGTTGTCAAAATTATGTTAAATAATTTTTTTCGAAACATGTTTTACATGATCATTGTAAATTAATTTCCAACCTATATACTATTTTTTGAAACAAACATATTATGACTTAATTATTCAAGGGTATAAATTGAAAAACTTTTGAGAAACTACTATTAAATGTCACTAACAGCCTATATTAATAATCTATATTTATATGGGATTCATGGTTTATGGTCAGGGATGAGGTTCATGAATTGATAATATATACCACATGATTTTTATCATATATGATCAGTTTTTTATTCATATGAAAGGTGTGTATTATTCACATTACATAAGAAAAGGTTTTTTGATACACCTCCTTGGCTATTTTAGAGGATTAATATATTTATTATCTTTCATAAATTGGGTGTCTTTGGTTATAAAAATCTTTTTCTGCATAATGATCATATTTTTGTTAATGCATAATGTTGGGTTTTCAATAATGTTTGATCATTCATTTGGTTGGTGTTATTCAAAAATACATATTATATAAATATGATTATTCTATATAAAAGAGTCCATGTGAAATTTATATCCAGATGTTTTAGATAATGTATTGAATTATTTTATGAATTTATTCATAATTTGTTATGGATTGATGCCCCAATCTAGTTTCAAACGATTGGCGAATTAGTGTACACTATAATCCTTATGGCGGTCTAATTAATTTGATGTGTTACATTTAACCGATATGTTTTGTTACATAATATATATATATAAGATAGATATACCATAATAAATAGTATATAATTAATATAATTTTACATAAGAAAAATATATATAAGAATGGTAGTATATAAGACAATTGATTTATAAAAAATAGATATAATAGAAAAAAACAATTTGGAAAATCAAATAGTCTTCACCCCCATTAAATTAAACATAGTTCCCTTAAATACCCAAAAAATTATTTTCTAGAATAATATATTTCATTGATGCTATAAAAATACCAACAATGTCATACTCACTTTTTTTATAGCAATCGAAAGAATAATTTCAAATTTTGACTCATTTAAAATGGATAATTAAATATGAGAAAACAATTCCTTCTTTCAAAAATCTCATAAAATTAGTTGATGAAAAAATTTTATATTCCTTCAGAAATTAATTTTTTGACAGTTTATTTATCATACTCTACTAAATTTTAAAATTTTACAAATAATTTTATACATTTTAAATTATATTTCTTATTATTCATTGATCTATAACGATGATTTATAAAACATAATTCATTTATTGATCATTTTTTTAATATAAATTCATTTTTCTCTATGGTCCATAATGATGTTCAGGATATGGAAGAGTTATCCACAATATCACATCAACTAATGGGCATTCTTATGTGGCTTGAAGTCATTGATCACTCATATGTCTTTTATACATCCTCAATAGAATAATAGAATAAAAAATTGATATTATATATCATAAGGTTTAATTATTTTAGTAATCTAAATGGGTAATGATCAGATTATGTAGACATATCCAAGAAAACACCACCCCATGACTAAGGGAAGTGACACAATACATGTATAACATAACCACAACTTTGATCAATAATAATTCCACTAATTATCTAAAATGGGAATTAAAATATCATTCATCTCCATGTTAGAAGTGGTCCAATAATTTAATACGTTGTGGATAACCTTGAATAAATTATATAAGAAGATTTTATGAAATTTTTAGCTTCATATTCCATGTGTGATATCCAAATTTGGTAATATCTACAATAATCATCCATGAAGTGGTCCCAAAAACCATAGAATAGATCAATAAAATAAGTATACATTCCCATTAGAAAGTAATTATTAAGATATTGATTATTAATATCACTAAATAAAATTAAATAACTGATCCGGCCAATTTTCTTCTGCTCATTACTAATATTGAAAACTTAGTATGGGTACTAAACAAACTAGATGAAATAGTACATAACCATTATGTCCACATTACACTTTCACATGTAAATATGGGAATGATTAATTATCCTTTTAATCTATTATAAATCAGGGTGATTATATGTAAATTTATGATGGTGAATAAAATCATGAAGGTCTGTTACCTAAAATCACTATGTTGATATAGGGAAAAAATAAAATTTGTTTTCATAACCCTAGTTTATTATTTCATTTCATCATTTGACTTGGATACACTAATTAAAATATATACTAGATCATCGTTTGTTCATTTATTCAATTATTTGAGCATAATAACTCTATCCATGACACCCTATAAAAAGGCTAGAGCTGCATCATATATATTTTCATTATAATGGTTGGGGATATATCTTATTGACAACATTCCTCAAGATTAAAATACTCTATTTATTAATCAATACATTTTATAGGTTCATGTTAACCAGTGATAAATTATGAGCTATCAGAATCTATATTGTCTTAGATTAAGGTTCTCAATCTACTGGCACTTCATATATATCTGTTTGGTAAACAATACATTCTTCATTACATGAATGAGTAATGTTCATGGTAGTCCATTTATATAGAGTAAATGAATAAGAGTTATTAATAATATTACAGATTTTCCACATTACCATTTTATTTTTCTGATATGTACCCATTTCATTTTATTTGTTTTATTTTCAATAATTAGGATTCCCTCACATATTTGGTAATTTTTCATTATTAATTATTTATTATGTATTATATTTTTTCATAATTATTTCTTTTTATCACATTTTCTTGTGGAACATATTTCAATTTTTACGAGATATTAAATATTATTCATTTTATAATTAAATTATTTAATATATTTTAAAGGAGATGAAATATTTATAATATATTATTTTATCAATATTTCTAGAAATTCATTTAAAATTACACAGTGGAATTATATTAGGTTTCAGGAAAAATTATTTTTTATTGAAATTTTTTACTTTTAATTATTTAATACATTAATGAAATATTTGTTAAAAATTAAATAAACCATATGTTATTAATTTTTTAATGTAAATAAATGTACAAAAAATATTAAGGTTACCAAATTCATATGTATTGAGTATAAATCATTACCCGTAAAAATTTAATTTTATAAAATTTATATATTGATTAAATATAGATATATTTCATATTTAATATTTTTTCAATGGAATGATTTGTAAAACTATTCTACATATTGAATCTTATATTCATTAATATTTAAAATGTGTGACATAAATGTTGGTATATTGGAATTTTGGATAATACATATAAAATATGAACTTCTATGAATATTGAATAATAAAATTACACATCATCATAAGATGATTATTTAAGAATTTAAGAACTGTATTACATCCAGAAGATAATATTCTTCAATTTTGAGTCTCAAAATATTATATATATTCTATTACAACATGTATAATATATCACGATATATTCTTTGAGATTTCTAACAGGGTCTTGTTTTCAATACATTTTCATATTCGGTGAAAAATATTAGATCATGTCTTTGATATATTGTTTTATTTGTAAATGAGGAAATCCCTAATCATAAAATCATATAAGCGCGATGTCATGCTTCGCTAATTCATGTATTGGATTATTAATTTGAAAAATTATTGGGTACACCTTTTACTGTGATGAAACATATTTTTCTAGATTAATTTGATAAATATTTCATGTTCAAAAATTCATCAAGATTAATTTTATAATGTATTTATGTGAAATAAATTACGAATAGGTTCTAAAGAATGGGTCATCAAACTCCAAATTTTTTTTTAATTTATGGATTTGTTTTAGGTCCCATGACTGATAACTTTTAAGAACAGAAATATTTAATGGAATTAAAGGATTGACGTGGTTGATTATGAATATAACTCTATAAATAGAGAATTTGAAAAACCAAATACCATGATTGATCTATATAAATATATTGACTAAGATTAATTTTTTTATCACAATATTGTTACAGTTCTTATGAAAAAATCATCACTGCGATTCATAGATAAAAATTACATGAGCTTCCTGAACTCTCAATATTTATTTTATTATATTTTTTTTATTTCTCTCACATTTTAATCGTGTTAATACTGTATTTTTCATTACTTTCTAGAAACAATGGACGATATTTTTTACAAAAACTCACTAATAGATATTAGTATGTAATTTAATTTTTACGTTGCTTTTTAATTATTGATTTTAGAGTGTGAAATGCCATTAAAAGAGTAGGGTGGTTTGAAGAATGGATGTATGGTCTTCAGGATCTGGCATACTATACAAATATATTTTGTTTATATTTAATTTTCATAAATTTATTATTATTTTGGTTATATATGTTACCACTAATGATCTCGTAGATATTAAATAATATGAAAAAGCATTGGTATAATGTCCATCCCATTATTATGAATTAGGAATTATTTTTAATTATCTTGATACCAACCAATTAGTATCATATTATGTCCTTTTATGTATTCTGTAAATATTATTCTATATGAAAATTCGTTAAATATTTTAATATAAGTAACACATATCCAGTAACATACAATCATAGGGAGAGATCCCTATATGTATGGTTAAGGATCAATAAACAGATGGATTTCTCAAATACCATGGTTCAATAGGGTTGGGTCGTGCGGTGGTGGCATAGTGTGTTGTCAACCACCCCATAGTTCATGGGATGGTATGTCACATTGATATCTATTGAAATTTAATTTTTTTTCAACCTTCTATGATGAATATGTTTTGTAGGTCTTCACCCCTTCTCACATGCAAGGTAGTTGAACTCCTGAGGCAACTCGTACAATCATATGAGTCCACGGATCCACTAACCCACTTAGAGTGAACTCGACTGGAGAATAGATTTTCTACAGTGTCAGCTTCAATCCCGCAGACTCAGAGTGAAATTTCCCACATGGGAAGACTCAATGACTCCATCTGGTGAGTTCTCATTTCTTTTTAATTTCAAATTTGATGGTTTTTAAGGAACCTGAGGCACATCGCATCAAATAGGATTCAATTTCATTCCCTCGCTCCACCATTTAATATATTCACCTCTGACGTTGCCTTGCATGACACAAACCAAACACATCCGGTTGTGCCTTGCATGGTACAAACCTTCCAATATTCTTCACAATCTCATCCCTTGTGGTTCTGAGTCCAACGGTATCTGAGGAATGATTGTTTACATGTAAACTATGATCTATCCAGGGAAAACAGTTATCCTATAAAGAATTGGTATTCTAAGAGGAGTTGATAACAAACCCTTTTGAAATTCATTATCCTTTTCTACCCAAACCTTTAGAGAACGCAAAAAATTAAGTAATCTTTCATCACTTGAGCTAATGCAACACTCTGGTCAATCTGCACCATTTTCCCAATATTTTTTTTGTATTCATCCTTTCATCAAGTCATCAATTCTTTTATCTACTGGTTATTTAGGGTCCCTATACAGCAGGTACTCTGCATTATCTGTATCAGTGAGGAGCTTTAAAATGTTGTAAGATTTGACATTTATATGGCTTTTTTTTTGGAAATTGAGAAAGGATTTTATATCCAATATCCTTGTTTATAAATTTTCACGCAATGTTTTTTGGGTTACTTTTTGAAATTCATTTTTTTCATAAATTTACATATAAATTAGATGTAATTTATTTTATCAAAATTTATATATCATGAAGTAATTTGCAGTGATATTCCATATACTGAACCCCAATTAGATCGAACTCCTAAAGGCATCGAAACTACGGGGAACATTTTTATTTCTCTAAAATTTTGAGAATCTTTTACTAGTGTTTTCACATTGGGATTTATTATTCATATTATTTATCTTCACACATGGTTTTATTCTCAACCCACAAGGTAGGATGATGAGTTTTTATTTATGTTAAGTCGGTATATTATAGGATTTGTGGGAACAAACTATTCAAGTGCTTGCTTCTCTCATTCAAACTATCAAATGAACCTATTATGTGTTTGAGTCTATTTTGTTTATGGTTTTGAATTGAAATATAAAATATAAAATTTATATTCCTTTTCTTATATAAATTTCCGAAACATTGCTGTGAAATGCTTCATTCTGGTTCGAATTAGTTTTCCTACTGCCATTCTCATATATTATTGTCAATGATAGAACCTAAAAATATTTCAATTTGACTTTTCATTGCACTGCATAAGGAAAACCAATTACATTCATTTATCTGGGTGTTCTCTATATCCTTGTTTATTTTATTTGATTAGGAATCTTTACCATTTTACTTGATTAAAATTATTTTAGTTTTAATGTGTCAGTTTATGTGTTATTGACTTCTGTGGATTGTTAGATGTAGAACCAATAAAAATAATTTCTGTGGAAAGGGACGAGGACACATCGAACACCTTCTCCAATGACCTGTATGAATTTTCTACCCAATTCATGACCTTTTTGGAAGAATCTATAGCCTCTGATTTTATATCTCCCGGAGAAAGATGTCTGGATGAATCCCAGCCATTTTGTAACTACCGAGATCACACCATCACATATTTTTAACACCTTGGTTTTGAGGTTGGACCCATCAGAAAGATGCAGGAGTTTCAAGGGGCCAGAATCAGAAATATAGAACACCATTGAGGGGTACTTGATTGTTCCTTCTGGTAATTCAATGACCATTGTTTCTATTATTGTCTTCCATTGAATACAAAGAACTTCATGATTTATTACAATTTTTCCTTTGGTATCTTTAATAGGCATTATTATAGATGGTAGTCATGATACTGCCAATGTAACAGGAACCCTATGGAGGGTCTGATAGTGTTGGAAAATGGATTCGGTGAATAGAACATCCAAAGCCTTCCAAGCTTTCAACCAAAGGGTCTGTGAAAAGCCTGAGACTCCTAGACTGTCTGAGGCTTCCTGCACCAAGCACTTGTGTCCCAGACTGTGACGGCATAAATTTGTTTCCAAGTTAGCAATACCAGCTCACACTATCACAATATCATCCACATCTAATCTCCCATTATTTTGAGTAAGTTTCATATTTTAATTGGAACTTCTAAGTATACTACAGCTTGAGCTGATAACCTTCAAGAAGTAAGGGAGTATCTGAATGTGGTACTCGATCAGGTTGAATTGGAATCTTACGTGTGTACGAGTCGAGTATATGAGTCCCGTTTACAGGCCTCGAATGAGTCAAGGTGGACTCTTGAGTTTAAATACCTTGATCTCGTGATGTCCTCACTTTTTTTTCTTAAATGGTGAATCATGTTTTCTCTGCCAATTCTCATTCATGTTTGGTGGGGACTACTTGAATTGATGTCATACTTGGAATGGTTGTCTCCTTAATTTTGGTTTATTATAGGGTCACATGAGGTGTAATTTGGAAAGCTCAATACTGGTGGAATCCCCTTACCAGTTATCCTCACCCTGTCAGATGATCTGCGGTTCTACAGTGCAGAAGATGAAGATCTCCCAATTGGTCATCATCCATCTTGTATCTCGTATGGATTTAGTTTTTTGATATATTTTCATGGATCCTGTTTTTTTAGGATTTCATGTTAGTAGGATTATATCACACTGGTCTGTGATAAAACACTATTTTGTTGAATATTTTATTGATAATAAATGATATAATTCCATAAAATTGTGTTAAATATGTTTTTTTATAAAATATTTAAGATTTGATCATTCATTTGAAAATTTGGAGAAAATGACAGTTTTACCCTTTAGAGTGCAATGTAGTATTTCAAAGAGAAATATTTTTATATTTATTATTTGAATTTGAAATTTTTTAACAGTGTTCCTAAATTAATTTTATACAACTGTCATTCAGGACACTAGAGCTGATAAGTGCATTTGGATGGAGTAAATGGGCCATTAAGACAATGGTGGGCTGGACTCGGCAGAATGGAAATGGGTTCTATATTTGGGCCATATCGTCTACATCCGGGCTTGGATTAAGCCCCAATTTTGAGGAAATCTCGGGGACAGGATTTGGTACAAATACTCCTACTGGAAGGCCGGTAAATTCACACGTTTTGGAGGTCAACTACGCGGTGAAACGTGGAATAAAATATTTGGCCGAGTTTTTCATTTCACACTTAAAAAGTTATGTATCCCTAGCCCTCACAAACTCTATTTAAAGGGTGTTTTAACTCTTTTAGAGGGCTGGTCGAGGCTTTGGGAACGTGTGGCCGATAGGGTGTCTCTTGGGAGCCCTTCAGAACTCTTGTAAGAAGTAAGTCTTTGTGCAAACCTCTTTTCCAAAAAGGCTATCCTCTCCCACCTCTTGTCTGTATTTCTTTTATTTCATGTTTTGTTTCTTAAATTTTTCATCAAATAATCTTCTGTTTTCATCCCTCTTCATCTTCTATTAATCTTCTTAATTGGGTTGGAATCATGAGTAGAGACACGATTGGGTTCTACCCTTTCAATCCTTTTCTTATGCAAAACGTCTCTACGATGACTACACCACCCATGGAAGAGTAGTTCTTTTTAGTAATCGATTGACATCTATCCTTCTTCATTCATTTATTTTGAATTAATGATCTACTATAATTCACATATTATGATCTATTAATTTAATTTTTAATTTAAATAAAACTAATCAAGCAATTGAATAGGTAACACAAAACACCTGAGGTCGGGAATTGTGGGAACTGTGAGAGTGCAACCTTAACCGGCAATTCAAAACCACACAGGATCAATTTGTAGAGTTAAAATATAATCCCTAAATGCAATTAATCCTCATTTACATAGTGGTTATATGCCTTAATTTACCACTGACCATAAGCTAATTTTTGAACATCAATCAAAGCAGGGTGTTGCGATTGCATGTTCCGAAGTTTGCCTAAGGTTAAATTCAATTCAATCTTCGTGGTAATGTTAATTCTCGTAGGGTTCGGGATTTAACAAATTAAGGGATCATGATTAAGGGAATATTAATTTAAATGATAATGATTAATAAATTATTGAAGAGGTAGAGTTATATCGATTACATCTTTAAAATATTGTCTAAATAAACAACTTTTTGTTGTGTCATTTTATTCAAACTTCATTTCAAAACTAAAAACAAAAAAAATACAATCATCTTCCAGCATACTTCTTCTAGATTCATAAACTATAAACAACCACCCCCATCCTTTCATGTTGTGTTTTTATTCTCTTTTATTTCATTTCTATAATACCTCTAAAATTTGTTTTAATTCACTTCCCCCTTTGAGAGACGACCTTGGTCTGCCACTATGCTGCACCTAAGTACCCCAGAATAACAGTAATCAGTTGAGGGAGCCCATGACAGCGCTCTATCATTCTGCCATGAATGCTTGTGATCCTTTGGTATGAAGACATGATAGGGGTGAAATGAGGTTATCGCTCGAGCTGGATATCAAGGAGATCTGTATGTTCCTGGTTCTAGATGGAAACGAACTTTTGATGGTTTTTTATCTATCACACCTTTTTGATGCATTCCAGCATGGTGGTAGTGTCAGGCATCATGGCATGTGAGAGGTGATGGGATGTGTAATGGGGGTGTTTTTGGTGTGGTGAAGTGATGGGTACTTAGGGTATTTTTTGGACCCTCGATGACTTTTGGGGTGGGTCAATGTCAGGTGAGGCTCATTTTTATGTCATATTATATGTATTTATCATGTTGGTTTGCTGGCTATAATGCTTGGTTCTCACTCAACCAAAAAGTGATTCCTATAAAAATTCAATAAAATGTTTTGTGGTCAGATTGATTCCTAACTCAAACATCTTAACATTGAAAACTTTACAATAATAATAACATTAAATAATCTATATATGATAGATCCTTATTATATCACATATAATGATGTGAACAAATATGTTTTAATTTATAATGTTATTAAAAAATATTTATTGTTACGTAAGTAGAAATTTTTTTACCCAGGTATGTTCTATTATAGATACGCATTACTTTTTTAAATATTAAATTTAACTCACTATCTAACATACATGTTGAAAAATACTGTTATTGGTATATTATGATGTTAGGGGACATATAAAACCATGTATTTCAAGACACATTTCTCTCAATTAAATAAAATAACTATAATTTTAAATAATTATTCTATATTCATTTAAAAAAAATTAAAATTTATTATAAAACAAGTCATACATTTTATGGAACAAATTTAACCCACATTCATCATTTATAACGATGAAATAAAATATAACTACATGAAACTATATATTACACAACATTATATATTACGTACTATATATAATTAGATATATTGAAATTTCTTAAATAAATATTGAATAATAAATAGAAATTAATAATATCTTCAAAACTAAGATGTCTTTTATATTCTCTTCACTCTTGGGAATAACTATTACAATAGTAGAACCTACCATGAGAAAGATCATCATGAAAAGTGAATGAGGTTTAGAAAATATAAAAATAAAAAAATTTAATGATAAGTATGATTCAATAAGATGGAATTGAATGATTTTTGGATGTAATTAGGGAGATAAAGATGTTAAAAAGGGAAATATAGTGGATGGAAATATTTTTGAAGGAAATATTTTAAATTTTAAATATGTTCATTAGATGAAATCATTTCTTCTCGATACACTAATTTTTTGTTCATTTTATGTAAAAAATCATAAAATAATATTAATCACAAATCATAAAGAATGAAAAAAAAATAATTAAATATGTTTTTTTTCAATATAATGTTACATATATTATTATTATTATTAAATAATCAAATGATAAAATTTATTTTATGATTATAATAAATATGGAATGATAATATTAAATTTTTAGAATTTCAATAATGAATTTGGGTTGTATATGATGAAGGATATTCAATATATAAGTGATGTTCATTGACGAATTTTGAGGTAGAAAGTTCCATACATTTTCTTGAGTCATTTACACAAGATTTACATTAATAATGTTATGTGTAGATAGATTTTCATTACCATGAATGATTATTATTTCTTGTTGGTATGTTTGAATATCTAGAACCCTTATGTTACACTTTATCCAAAGTGTACCTTGAAGCAAATTATTCATTTTAGATTTTGATCACATGCATTATTTATGCTATTTTACTTATTATGACATGTTTTTCTTTCTCAAGTATCATAACATGATATATATGCATTGAGGAATTTTTCATGGAACTGAGGATAGGTGGAACATCATAACATGTTATCTATTAATGAGAATGTGTTCATGAATTATGAAAATAGTGAAATGACACATATGAAATATGTAGGGATATGACGATGGCATATGGAAGTTGTGTGTCAAACTTAATAAAAAACGCATAACAATAACATCTTGATCACTAGTATATTTCTAGAGGCCTAAAGGATTTTGATTATCTCTTAATCCCTAGTATGTTACTATGTTACTAGGGGGTTCATGATTTTCCTTTATATAACACCCAGATATTTTGTAAATTACGTTTTCGAATTAAATCAATCTTTTTGATATGATTAATTTCAAAAAACATTGAAAATATTTTATTTTACATTAATTAAATATGTCTGGATTGGGTTATACAGAAAAAAATTTAATCATTCCCTAAACACAAGATAAATATTATCATTCTATACATGGAACATTGTGTTTACCTTACGTTACACGCAAGACAGACTTTCCTCGATGGCTTGCGTAAAACACTTGTCTGAGTTTTACAAAACAATAATTTATTATAAATATATTAGTATTTAATAATATATATCATATACATTAAATTTTATATATTATTATTGAATAATTATATTTGAAATAATATGTTACCAATTAATTAGAAATTAATATGAAAAATGATTTAATATAATGGAAAATATTATTATTTTATTTGGTGACATTGCTGTTGTACCATAAAAAATTATAATATATACATGTATTAAGTGGAATTAATGTAATATATATTTTAGTATTCAATAAAATATTTTACATATTCATCCAATATATTATATACACAAAAATTAATAAAAACTAAATTTCATGCTTAAAACCCAATATTTTTATTTAGGGAATTTTAACACCTTTTAATGTAGAACACATTTTAAATTAGATTTTTCAAAAATTAATAGAATTAATAAGTCAAATAAAGCATCAAAATTAATAGGGGAACATTATATTTATATTAGGGAAAAAATATGTTATATTTTTGTGGTGTTTCATTTTTTAATGAATAGTGATTATATTAAATTTTACATCAAAACTTCTTTTTCATATAACATATTTATATGTGTAAATTTAATTTTAAATTTATTTTAAAGTTTAATTAGATGTTATATTTCCAAAAAACCAATTTAGGTTACTGGATTCAATATCACATTGAAATTTAATATAAAAACAAAAGAAACCTATGAATGTATTCACATTAAAATCTCACATTGTCATCCCGACTACATGACAAAATATAAATTAATTTCTGCCACTAATATTTTTTAAATTTAGAGAAATTGGCTTAATAGTTTGAATCAGAATATTTTATAATGTCTAATAAGTTCAAATATCTATTTGACCAAAAATATTAGGGAATGTAAAGAAAATTATTTAAATCAATTAATGTAAAAATCATCTTAACTAAAGACTATAACATAAATTTAAGAGCCTAAAAGACATTGAAAACTGTCCATAATCTATTAAAACCCATTTATTATCCCTATAATCACTTTTATATAAATTTTACCAATATTATATAGAAATTATATTGGAAAATCATGGGTTTAAATTCCAATCCCAAATTTAAAAAAGATTCACTCCTCCTCCAAAATAAAATGGTCTTTCGTGCTCCCACTACCTCACACCTCTCAATCAAAATTGCCTCAACCATGATCTATGAAATTAAATCCTAAAAATTCCTCCCCCAAATTATATAACCCACCCATTGTTAATATTTAAATCCAAGTAATCCCTTTGGTGCAAACCAAAAGGAGTTACCTAAATAAGACATTACTTTCTTTCACAAGTTGTTTTATATTAATTCCACCATCGACCCCTAAACACTATGATTACCTGATTGTATAAAAAACCATTACCATAAATATTCTTTTCTATTATTATGATAATTTTTTGAACATCACTTACAAGCAGATCAATATAATGGGTAACAATCATATTGTTTACAAGTATGGTGAACTACCGCCTCACGAAACGATGACTAGTCATTTGTCTTGTACCACCTCTTGTGTTGGAAATTATTATGGAAAATATATTTTTATATGTTATATATTATAATTATTATATATTCTAGCTTCATTAATCCTTATAATTTCCATTTTCATAAATACGATAACTTCATTTGTGGATGTCTGGACTACCGCCCTCTCAAAGAGATTCGATTTGTTCACACACAACACGGAATGAATTAAGGGTAATTTATGTGTAATTATAAGATATATATGAGGTAATAACTAGAAATTAATGATATTAAATATATATATATACATTTTTTTAATTTTTTTCTTTCATTAAATTCGACAATAAAACAAAAAATGTGTTCATGCGTTTGTATGGCCGGCCGTCTCCAAGAATGGTTTATTCCATTTCATAAAACTGCATTCAATAGATAATTATAACACATGTATACTGAATATATATTATATTTAAATAGTTTTCAAAATAATTGAAATCATAATATATCTATAAGGAATAAATATATAACAAATTAAGATAGATGCAAAATAGTAATCCCAAATTACCCGAAGTGAAACCATAACATAGAATTGTTGATAAGAGGGTAATATAATATAATAATAAAACCATATACAGCATTATATAAAATATTATGATTTTTTGAAATACTTATAATAAACATATTTTTATTTTATAGTAACTCTATATGATTATGGCGTGATTGAGGACACAATGTTATCCACTTTCATCCCTCTTTTTATATCTCTAAGATACAAGCCAAGTTCACCAATATTTTCGTTTGTGTGTTATATATAATTACCATTAATTAATTCTATTATTAATATTGTAATATTTCAGGAAATTTACATATAAATTTTATGATATTTCATTCATGGGGTTTATGTTTCAAAAGTTTACAAATTTGTAATGTAATTTTTTCTTAATTTTTCCTCTTTACAATACATGCCATGTTATGGCCCCATATTTTTCTAGGAGGTGTATATACTACCTTTATGGTTTTTTATCATGAATATATTTATTATCATTATATATTATTATTTATTTAGTTCTATTTTAATAAATGGGTAGTGTGGATCAATCTTATGAAGTCGTAATAGTGTATTGAATCAATCTCATCACTTTTCATGATTTTTTATGTTTATACTTACTATGACGAATTATTAGGATACATATCTATATAAAAATCAGGAATTTTATTATAATATAGTAATTAATAAAATAATAATGTATTGGTAACATGTTTCCACTCTTTGGTACATAAGATAGTAATGAAATTGTTTTTATGAAATCCTTACATTACTATCTCTTCGGTCAGGAATATTTGTTCCATATAAAACCATGTTTTTAAAAAGGGTTAAAAAAAATAGAAAACTATTATAATATAATATTTCAAACAAATTTGTATCATTTTTTATTCTAAAAATGTTTTCAAATATGAATAATTGATTTTTTCATCCTTTTTTAAATGCAATAAGAATTTTGTTTTTACCATGTACAACATGTATCTATTTACCCTCCATCATTTCAATCAAGCATCCATTTTGTGTTTAAAATTTTAATTTTTAAGAAAAACAAATTCTGAATAATTTTCAAAACATTATTTTTTAAAATATATTCATGATTTATTTATATTATTTATATTTATTTTCATGGAATGTATTTTTCTTTAATTAATTAATCATATTTTAGAATTTTTTAATTAAAATTATTTTCTAAAATATTATAACCTTATTATATATTTTTTCATGTAAAATTGTTTTCTAAATGTTTTAAAGAATTATTTATATTTTTTCATAGTATATTCATAGAAATGTGTTTCAAAACATTTTCAATCACTATTTTTATGTTTTCAAGGAAAATGGTTTTACAAATTATTTGATGGCTTATTTATATGTTTCAATGTATTTTCAAATAAATTTCATTAATATTTTTTTAATATTTATTTATAAATATTCATGGAAAATGTATTTCAATAAATTTTCATGTTTTATATCTATGTTTTGAAATTAATTTTAAAGAAAATGGTTTTCATAATTTTTATGTTTTAATAACTCTATTTCAATGAAGAAAGGATATTTTCCTCATGAAATGATTTTAAAAGATCATTAAAATTTATTTACACTTTCATATGACATTTTTTGGTGTTATTGATAAATTTATAATGAAATGATTCAATTCTTCAATTATTATACTTTCTCTGAATGGTTTATGTTATGATTACTTGATTGTGAAATTTGATTCTCTTTCATGAGTTGCATGATTTTGAAACCATCTTATTTTAAGGGGTTTTGCTTTTGATAGAGGTATTATGACACCTATATATTTTTTCATAGGTTATGATGTGATTACCTATTGATGATAATCATTTAATTTCATTTGTTATGGTATGATGGTTTATGATTTTTTTGGAACATGTATATGTGATTTAATTACGATACGGGTGAGACCTCTATCACCATCAAATTGGTCTCTTAATTATGTGTATCTTCTAAGATAAACTAAACTTTTTCTGGGAGTAAACATTGACTACTAAGATAGCTCAGGGAATGAACCATAATTACCAAGATGGGATGAATAGTGAAGTCATTATACTAATATGGATATTGGAGTGATCCATGTCTACCAAGATGGTATTGGGATATAACTAGTGATAATTATATGATCTCGACATAAATTCATTGACTACTATTGAAATCATTTTATATGATTTTGTTTTTTTCCTTAATTACATGTTTTAATCCAATGTCATTCTTTCATGGGTTATTTTCAATACTTCTTTATGATTCATATCTTATGAACTACCAATATTAATGATATGATTCATTATTATGTTTGTTGATAACCAGGGTATGATATTCTATTTTCTTGATCACATTCTCATACCCCTATCATCATGATAATTTTTTCATGTCTTCCTTGTTTACCCTTACTGAACATCATATCACACCACTTTTTATATTTAATTTCCCCATTTTATAATGATATGTTTTAATATTTATGTTTTTAATAAGGGTTCTAGTCATGAAGAACCTAGTGGGAGATATTTCTCACATTTGTACAAGTGTTTATGATTCCATGTTTCCAGATGCACTAAAATAATATGATCTTTGGGAATCCATTTTTGTATTGTTTTACGTAATATTAAAATGAGATGTAATCTATATTTACATTAAGACTGGTTCACTACATTTTATATGATGTAAAAAATTTAGTTGACCTTTGGATGACAGGTGGAGAAAACCACAGTGCTAAACCTAAGGACCTGCCTAGGGATAACAGTAAGTATAAGAAAATGTATTGTGAAATGTCATCTAATTATGGTAAAGGACAGAGAAAGTGGTTTCATAGAAATAAATCCTATTTTGGATACAACAAGTTATTTTGGAAGTAAAATTAATGTTCCTAGATGTAAAAACTCAACCAATATGTGCTAGGACTGAATCAGGTTAATATAGTAAAAAATGAACCTTGATTCACACCTCATTTGACACTCCCTAGGGATATACATAGGGAATTAAAAAGACATCACAAACAATCATGAAGGATGTAAGTGGATGTTTACGTTTTATAACATTGGAAAAACTTGGGGTGTAAAATTTAAATGATGATGTCCTTATTTAGGCATCCTATAAGTAATTTTTCCTTATTATGTCATTTTCATCTATGTTATGTGTTTTTCTCCTTGTGCTTTTTGGTTTTTTTCAATAGATAGATCAATAATGAACATTGTAATAATTGAATTTTTCATATGAGGAATCTATGGGAATTATGAAAATTTATTTCCTATATCGATATCACATAAAATGAATCAAGAACTTTGTGTAAGTAATGGTTGAACTTCTGAATATAATGAAATAACATATGAAACATGAAAGGTATATGATGCTCATCCAATATTGTTTACGTTAAACATAAGAAGCGTTATTTTATTGACATTCAGAAACCTTAATAAATTTTTTTATTCAATATTCTAGGAAATAGGTATTAAGGAATAATTTTATAAATATTGTATAATAGTTTAAGAATAGTGTTGGTGGAATGCAGTATTAATGATTTGGTATTCAATGATAATGTTATGATTATAAGTAAATATATAAATTTTTAATAATAATTTTTCATTAAGGACTGAGAAAGATATTTTGAGTGGTGATGATTAATGAGAATAGTGATACATTGATTATTGGATGGTAACCCTTAATGTGATCAGGATATTGAGAAAATGGTGTGTATCTTCAATAAACACATGATTGATTGGGATAAGTGAACATTACAACACTGATTACCCTCGATCTGATTATTGATTTGTTGAAAATGGGAACTATTTCATAATAGTCCATATTTACAACTTCTTCGATTTAAGGAATATATATAGTAACCTTTAGAATAATGAGTCATTCATTTTTTCAAAAATTATTTATAGTAATTTAGGTTATTAAAATCATTCAATAAAATATATGATTAGGGTATTCACATGTTTGGAATATGAAAATAAATAGATATATAATGATTTATGGGGGATAAAATATAAGCTAATTCAGTATTATTCATTCTGTTGTTTTGGATTTTTGTCATTCAGAATGGTTATAAGTTTAACAATTTGTTTAATGTTTATGCTAAACTTTTGGTGACAATTGTGAGAATTTATTATTACCTCACCACATGATGATTTATTTATAATGGTTTAATTTCACTAAGAAAAAATTATTCATGGTATTTGGGGAGATAAGGGATGACATATCATTAATCGTATGATCTATTAGTGCTTTGGGAAAGCACAATTAACCATCCTTTTGGGAGAAAGGGAATATGTGAAAATTGGTCATGATAAGATCATAGTGTAAGATTTTAGATATTAAATGGAATGAAATCCATTAAGTATTAATTCTAAATAAAATTCATCAACCTTAGGTAAAGGATCCTAAAACAAAAATGCATATCCAAGTAACTTATTTTTAGATTAATCATATATTATCTTAGATCATCATATATTTATGAATTTTTGAATGTTAACATTATTTCGTACATGTTCTATATCACTATCCTCTAAAAATATAATTAGTTTTCAATTACATGCATGTGTTTTAACATTCAACATATGTTCTTTGTCATGAAAACCCTGATATGTGTTACTTTGGGAAACAGTTATGGTTACAAAAATATTTTTAAATGATGTTTTTGAATTCATTTTTATGATTTGGAATTCTATTAATGGAACATAAAATAATTAAGCCACTGATTACACAACAGTAATTTGGTGGAGTCATCAATTATAATGGGGGTAGAATGTAACACCACGATATTTTGTGAATAATATTTTTTTAAATTAGTTTAATAGTGTTGATATTTTCAATTCATGAAACACTAAAAATAGTTCATTTTATTTTAAATAATATGTATGACCAGTGTAATATGAAACATCAAGTTAATCTAGCACAATAAAAACCATAAATTCATGATTTCTATATACAGAACATTGAGGTTATCTTAAATTCCACACGAGAATGACATTACATGATGGGTTATGTAGCATGAAAGACCATATAACAAGATGAAATGGTTTAGCCTCAATCTTAGAACACAAGCCAATCCATTACATAACTGAGTGTCTATTCTGATGCACACAGGCTTGTGGTAAGCACCTGAGCATTGAAAAGCACACTAGAGGCAAGGATTTCTCCCACCTTGAACAAAAACTTGAAATATATATACCTGAATTGATATGGAATAGCAAGAGGATAATAAAATATATGCCATAAATGTTAAATTATTTCTGAAAAAACAACTATAAAAGTTTCCTAAACTCTAAAAGAAAAATCTAATTATGATGGAACAAAAATAAACAGCTACACCATGTGATGGAATGGACTAACTCCCATCATCTCACCACTATCTTTTGAATTAATCTGACTCAAAACCACACCAGTTCACAATGGAGCCTTTTATTTCCATTATTTTGAAGACATACATAGGTATGGAAATCACCAATGTGGTGTGCATGGTGTGAGATAATAGGCCAAATAGGATCCCACCAATGTGTTCCATAAAAATTATTTTTATAAAAATTAATTTAGGCTCATTTTAAATAACACATTGGTTGATAATTAGTGAAGCAGTTTTATATAGAACCTTGTATCCATTTCCTCTTTAACACAGCTCTAAAATAAATGTAGGTATATCAATTTCAAAAAACATTTTTCACATCCTATTTCACAGTAATCCACAAGAATATAAATTATATCACAGTAAAAATCGAACAAATACAAATCAATGGTAGGATTATAAGCCTCACATGACCAAGGAATATAACGGGTCAGGCATCATATTACTCATACAAAAAATTATATGATCAATTTACTATAGTACCTTAATACAATTATGTAAACTACAACACCAAGGAGACAACCCAAGTGTGAAACCCCAATATCATATACATACCTAAAGCCAATAATCAACAATCCAGGTCAAGAGGAACACCCATAAATTGAACCCCCATAGTGGATGATGGCCTCATGCTATACCTTCCACCTAGTGCCCAAGGAAACCCATGTTCACATTTTTATAATCAGCACATTTTTCATAAAATAATTTCTAACACATTTGTGCTATTAAACATTTAATAGGGTAATCATTCCCACATCCTTTTCACAAATCATGAAATGTTTGAATACTCACCTTTCTATCTATTTATCAAAATCCTAGGAAAGTCACATTTATTCAAAATCACATTCCAACAGACAGAAATAATCATTCTAATTCCATACAAATTAATTTATAAATCAATTTATAAAAATTGAATAATATTATTTAAGAAACATATTCTAGAGATGGAACCACATAGCATAATCTCTTGTGGCACATGCCCACAATGGAACCCATCGATAATGAAAACCCCAACACATCGAATAAGTCTCTTGAATCCAATCCACATCTCTGCATATATTCAATTTAGAAAAAAATGGTTAGTATAAAAGAGTATATTCACCTACCTTAAGAAGGAACTCCATTCACAACACAACCAACAATGAAATGAAATTAGGACTGTGGTTTCAAAATGGATTTGGAAGAATAAATGATGAAAAAAATATAGACCAATTATGATGATAAAGAAACTTTTGGGAATTATAGTGATAAATAGAAATAAATAAGTGGAAAGACTCACACCAAGAGATGCACTACAACTTCAGTGAAGATCTAATGTCGAAAAAATCAATCTAAAATGAAAATTGTCTCTAAAAATCACAAAAGAAGAACATTGGATTGAGATAAAATGAAAATATGTGGTTGAATACACCCCAAAGCCAGAACGATGACCTAAAACTTCCCTAATAAGTTATTAAATGACATGTGACTCCATTAAATTTCATGAAATATATGATGTTATAGTACACTAAAAAATCCATTTCCTCATATTAAAAATCTGATATTTTATTAAATCACAACTTATAACCATTCATCGCATTGTGTAACCATCTACATCATGAATCCCTTTCATTGTTTCCACCAAGTAACCATTACACGTCATCTAATCTAATTACATTGTGTGAAATCCTCATGCAGCATATAGAAACCACTTGATAAAGATGACAGTCCAACAAATCTATGTGTTCATTATTATAGGTATCCTCAATATTCCATAAAATCCCAGTATGAACAACGAGATAGAAAAATAATGATGAGGTTTAGGATATACAGGATTGATTCGTAAAGGGATGTTAAAATATGTCATCCATAAATGAATTTAATCTCTATGAAGTCTTGTGGAATATGTAATGCCTAGAAAAATATGAAGTCATTGATCGCTCACAAAAGAATCACATTCAAAAGACTCATGAAATTATGATCTTTCTCCCATTTCACATTGACCAAAGAAATAAACATCACATATAAGTCTTTCACTAGAGAGTCAATGATCTCAAATGGTTTCTCCAAAAATAAAACTCATATATCTAACACAATTTAGTCCCTAATCAAAACATGAGTGGGATTGGGATAATCATTATTGAGCTAAGACATATGGAAAACTTCATTAATATCTATCAACTTAACCAAAAAATAAAACTGGTAAGCAACATGTCTGATACGATCAACGCCCTCAAATGGTCCACATACTTTAGAGAGAACATTCGTTGTTTTTTCATGCCAATGATGAACCAACATAGGATAAACCTTCAAAAAAATCAACTCAGCAACAAAAAACTCAAAAGGATGATTATCTCGATCCACATTATATTTAATTTGAATTCAGGATTTATATAGAGGTTGATATACATCCTCTTTCATTGTGGATGTATCCTTAATGAAACTAGGTCAATACAATGATATGTCTACCACACCTTCCCAATAAATAAGTGATCCACATAGGTGAACATACAACTCCACAAAATAAACCATTTTAATTGAATACTAATAACTATTGTAAAATAACTCAACCATTCCCTGATGAATATCACTTGATCCACTAATATTCAAGACACAGGAACAATGCATATTCGCAAGGATCTGAATTATTCACTCAGTCTGACGATCTATCTATGGATGGTAAGCATTACTCAAAATTAACCACTGTTCTCATTGCCTCTTTGTGACACCTCGAGAACCTCATGGTAATCCTTGTATCCCTATCTAAAAAAATAGAATAAGTACATCCATGTAACCCCAAAATATCCTTCACAAAATGTATACCACGATTAACAATATTAGTGATATCCTTGATCTGATTGAAATGAGAATAATCCATCAACTAGTCAATAACTATGCAGATATCATTCCTCCCTTGGGGATTCTTTTGTAGTACAAACAAATCTATCGATAATTCATCCCATTTATAACTGGAACCATAATAGGTTGAAGTTAACCATAGGGTTTGAAGTTATATTACTTTTCCATTAGAAGTTATAAAAGAGGGACACATAATATTAAATTTCACGCTTCATACTCATCCAGGTGAGTGATCATCTCATGTAATAATACATATTCTATGATTCTTAAAGAATGAACCATGAAGTGATATGATAATTAAACAAGGCTAAACTCATACAAATGATGCGATGAAAATCCAATTCCCATTGTGAATCATACTATATGATGAAATATACCAACTACAAATAGTCTCCCCACAATAAAAATATCACAAATTTCATTGAACTCATCATCCAACTATAGACTCCATAAAATAGACTATACAAGATGACTTAAATAGGGAATTCGACATAACCAGACCTAATATTTCCTTCTATGCATCAAGGTTTAACTGGATGAAAATCCCCATAGGGTTTCACTCTTTCTTCGATTTTTGAACAACCTATAACAGTACCTTATTGTTAATATCATCTATAATGACATTTTCCTTACCTAGTGTGAAGGTGATATCAAAGACAAATGTATAAATGTATTTTAACCATAATCTATTTCTGATATTATAGTATTTAGGAGAAAATATGTAGCTTAAAAAGTTATGATCCTAAAAAACTTAGAACCTCTACCAAAAAGATAGTATTACCAAAATTTATGTGCATGCATAACTGTAGTATGCTCTAAATTTTGATTTGGTTATTCTTGTCATGTGACCAAATATTGTGGGAGATATAACAAACCTAATTATCATCTCTCATATGTATGCCTCCTAAAATATCTCCACTGGTTTCAAAATAAAATTTTAATGTCCATAACTAATCCTGAAATCATTCTTTAGTATATCATACTCTCAAACTTGGAGATTATGATAACCTCAGTGAAGAACAATCTTTGAAAACCTATTTACCCCTATTAACTGATCAATAAAATCACCCATGTAATAAAAATGATATTTCTTCCAGACCGTTTCCCGGTTCAACATATGATAGTACACACACAATCATAGATAACCATATACCTTCTTATAAAAGATCAAAGGGGATGCCCATGTTGAAAAACATTGAAGAATAGAAGCTCTTCACAATAGGTAATCCTAATTAACATTGATCACATTCATCTTTTCCGGTGCAATACGATAGTATGGTATTGATATATACTACATACTTGGAACCTGGTCAATCGTATTCTCTACCAATCTCTCTAGAGGATGTCCAAAGAAATAATGTGACAAAACATTTGAAAATTCACGAACAACAAAGAGAAGATCAATAATAGAAAATATGTAATCATTATTACATGAAATAGGACAAAACAAAATTATGATATATAGATGGTAAGGTCGCCAACAATATAACATTGGTCCCACTTCACTTAATACAAACCATAGCTCCCATAATATGCAAAAAACTAAACATGCTGATGAAAACATTCAGTCGTATCCTGATGATCAAAAATCTAATCCATACCAATGACAATATCAAACATATCTTAATTAGGAATGAGAAAAACACATACCAACATCATATAATTTTCCATTAACATACAACAAAAACATTGAAACCTCTACTATCATCTCATGCTAAGAGGTGCCACTAAATCCATTTCAAATGACATATATTCCATTAAAAGGTAATTAATATCAAAAAATGTTAAGATATAATCATGTATAAGGAACCATTGTAAAATAAAACAATTGATATGAAATATAAAATTAGGATAATAGCTCTCACTATTGTTAGACCAGTAATAAATTCCATTGGACATTAAACTAACATGTGAAAGGGATTCACTAAAGAGCCCTGTAACCGGAACCCTATAGTCTATAAAGCTTCTGATTATACCACAGTGGTGTTTGGAGATACCAAACCCTAACCATAATAAGGTTTAATTATAGAATAATAGAATCATTGTAAATGAAAAACATGTCCACATTTGATTCACATCCTCACTAGCATAGGAATAAAAATTTATGATGTGTCTGACCTTACCACACTGAGAAAAAGTTAGAGGCACACTGCTTATTGTAGTAGGAATTGTAGGGTTTACTCTCTACTAAGACCCTCCTCCATAAATTCTGAGATGATCCTTCCATATCATTTTATTCCCTTGAATGCCACTAAAACTACCACTAGATGGAAAATAAGGGGTGGAAAACCCAAACATGGCCTCCATATATATATATATATATATATATTATGTCATTGATATGTGTAACATGTATGAATACATATAATTATTAAAACTAAATACATATGATATGATATATGGTTGGAAACCCTAAAGGTACTTTTGAGCCCTTATCTGATCATTCTTCACCACCTCTTGAGGAAAAAGAACAAGCTGATTAGATATTTTTTTTTCTGATACCAAACTCTCTCATTGTTTCAAAGATAGAAAATCCAAGAAACATTAAAACATTAGGTAATCATTGATAAAATGATAATAGAATAGGGTTTTGAATCCCTTCTAATCCTAGTCCATGTGAATTTCTTCACGGACCATAGAATCCCACTATCACATACTAAAACCCTCGAGCCTAAACACTGCTCACTGAACCACGATATTCTCAGGTATCTCAAGGAAGCCAAATATTATAAAGATCATATCCAACCAGTAAACAACCACATAATGTACATTCATTCAGTTAAAGGATGTTGGCTTCTCGTACAAGAATTCTATCAGTCGATCTCTCCCTCCTTCAGCTCCTAGTTGCACGTCAACTATTTCGTTCTGAACTCATGGTACATCATAATCAATTGGATGAACTACACATACGATATTCTCGATGAGAATCTTATCTATTAGTAGATTCCATTGAGATGTATCTGATGCACCCTCATGATGCGCTTATTGAAAACATCTTGAAGGTTTTCTATTGCAAACAGGGGTATAAGAATGATCAGACAATAGAACAAATATCAATATAAACTAGAAATACCATAATATGAAACTAATATTTAAAACAAAACCCAACACTAGGGACACATATCCCAAAATACAACAGAATCATGTGTCTCAACATGAACAGAGCTCTCTATGACCTTATCACAACATACCTATAATGTTCTATCAATAATATCTACAGTCTAACAGATTTTCCAAGATAAGAATTCGTTAAGAAATACCACCTATGATTCCAATTTTTATCCAATTGACCTAACATACACCTGAACGTGGAACCCAACCAAATCATTCATATACCTGAAGGGGTTTCCTGATCCATATGGGCTAGTACCAAGAATTTGTACATTGAAAAAATAAACAAAGGGAATGATTTCTCCCAACATGGAAAAACACACAAAATATATACAAAAAAAGGGAAGAAACATCATAATTATAATAAAATAAATTCCATAACAATAAGAAGACTGGGGAAATTTTCTATAAAAGAATACAGAATTACAAAAGTCATGTCCAACTGAAATGGACCAAAACTAATTGGATGTAAAGGAAAATATTATTGTTATTATTGTCATAAATCTAGTTTACTATAATAAATTAAATTAATTACAATTATTTAATGATACTAATGTAATATATATATATATATATATATTATCCAATAAAGTAATTTTATATTCATCAAATAGTTATGGCATACATATGTTAAGAAAAACCCTTTTTTATGCATGAAACCCTATATTTTTATTAATTCCTATTTACTATTTTAAATAGAGAACACATTAAAAAACATTTTGGAACATTTATATATTTAATATGTCAAAATAAACTTCATTTTTTTAATTGGAACATAATGAAGTATTAGTGTTATGCAGTTGGTATTTTTCTATGATGTTTTTTTAGAACAGTAAAAAAGGAATTCTGATAAAAAAATCCTTTTACATCTAATTTATTTTTATTGTTAAATTAAAATTTTAATTAGTTTCAATGTTTATGTAAATCATAATTATATTTTTTAATCTAATTTAGTTAATTGGAATCAATTTCACATTAATGTTGAATACAAAAACATAGAAAACATTTGAACATTTTTACTTTGGAACCCTACATTGTCGAGCAGACCATGGGATTAAATATAAATTAACATTTCCAATTATATGATTATAATTTGGAAAAACGAATTAAATAATTTGAATCAAAATATTTTATAATTTATAATAAATTAAAATAAGTTTTTTACCTAAATTATTATAGAATTTAATTAAAAATTGTTTAATATAATAAGGTAAAATTAAGCTTTTCTAACAACTAAACCATAAACATTAGGGCCTAAATGACCTAGAAACTATTTGAAATTCAATTTTACAGAAATACAAAGACCCTTTTATCATGTTCCACTAATATTTATCATTTAGGGATCAACATTACCTCAGATAAATATGGGTGTAATTTCCCTTCCTAAAATCTCTAAATTTTCCATTCCTCCTCAACTATAAAAACGCCTCACCTCCTCCCACATAATTACACGTCTCATGACTCTTTTTTGGTAGAATGATATACCCAAATAAAACATAATAAACCCAACCCTATTCATATATTCTTTACTATGAGAATAAATAAATCCATGGAATCCCTTTTCCGAAAACCCAAAAGAGAAACCAAAATAACAGGTAACATTCTTTATCAAATTATTTTTTGTTAGTTCAATTATCCACCCCTAAATGCTTATTATTTAAAGATTTTAAAAAAGTATCATAAATTTGGTAGGATTCTATATTCTATGCTCTATAAATAAAATTACACAAAAAAATCCATCCAATTGGCAACAAACATACTATTTTCTCGTACGGTGAAATACCGCCTCATGAAATAATGATTATTAATTTATCCTTTATTGCCTCTCATGGTGGACATTATAAAAGAAAATATATTTATATATGTTATATATTATATTTATTTTTTATATAAGCTTATATAATTTTTTTCTATACATATATTAATATTTTCAGTTTAGTATAAATAGGATAATATCATTTGAGGAATAGTGGACTACCGACCCATCAAACTGATGTGATTCGTTCACACAGTATATGGAATTTATAAAATATATCTTCAGTAAAATTGTATGATATATATTAAATAATAATACTTTTTTAATTATACTTTTTTCATATATACATGTATTTCATTTTAATTCTTTCTTTAATCATGAAAATAAAATGTAATCAACATTCATGCATACATATTGCCTACCATCTCCATGAATAGTATGATCCATTTCATACATCGATATAATATTGATTATTGTATGAAAATTAATAAATATATATTATACTTATATCATGGTATAATTTTTTTAAATCATGATATAGTTATAAGTATGAAATATATAACAAATTAATGCACATTTCAAAAACAAAGCCGATATTTCCAAAAGTGAAACATTAAAATAGAATTGTTAACATGTGGGTAACGTAATGTTACAATCAAACAATATCTGGTATTATATATTCAAATATGGTTCATTAATATATTTATAATAAATTTATATTTATTATATATTAATTTTCTACGAGTACAATGAGAGTCAAGAGAAAAGGAAAGGGAATTTTATCACGCTTTTTATATAATTGATTTAAATTCCATGTTCAACAAATTTTTGTTTTGTGTGTTGTATATAATTATCATAAATATATTCTATGATTATTATTATTAAATTTAACGGTATTTAGATATTCATTTTATGATCTTTATTTTATGGGTTGTATGTTTCAATATTTTCCATATCAGTAATATAATTTTGTCTCAATTTTCCATCATTAACACACATTCCATGGTATCCAACCATATTTACTCCTGATAAGTATATAGATCCTTTTAAATTTTATATCATGAGTTTTTTTTTCATGATATTTTATTATTTCGTTTTTTTTATTTTTTAAAATGGGAGGTGTGGTTCAAGGTTAACTAGTGGTAAGAGTTTATCAAAACAATCTTATCAGTTTTTGAGATTGTATATGTTTATGTATCGATTCACTAAATATTATGATCCATACCTCAATAAAAATCCTGAATTTTTTTACCCACTATTTATTCATGATATATTAATGTATTGTTTAATTTATTCCACTCACTAGTACATAATATTTTTAATTAAGCTTTTATAATATTACTCAACTTTACCCTCTCTTTAATCTGAAATCAATGTTCCCTTAAAACATTATTTTCTAAAAAGGGATTCCAGGAATTAAATAATATTATACTAAAATAATTAATAGAAATTTTTTCTCTTTTTTACTTTTACCATTTTTTTCAAGTTCATCTTCTTATCGCTTTTGAAATAAGTCATTTCTCTATCCTTTTTACCGTGCAAAAATATTTTTCTTAAAGTTGTTTAAAATAAATTGTTTCAAAATATTTCAAGGTTATATTATAATTTATCAAGGAAGATTATTTTGAAAACTTTTTAAAACATATTAGAATTATTTTAAATTATTTTATCTAAAATAGTTTATTAAAACATTTTCATGGTTTTTTTATATGTTTTAAATGAACATGATTTTCCGAATGTCATCAATTATTATTTCAATGTTTTCAATGTTTTTTCAATGATAGTTGTTTTTAGAATGATTTATATTTTAAATATCCATTTTCAATGAAAAAATGATATTTTTCTGCTGAATTTTTTAAATGATCGTTCAAAATTATTTCCCATCTAAGATAACATATGTTGGTTTTATTCATCCATTTCTAGGGAAATGCTTCAATGTGTTCTTTTCTATTCTCTCTCTGAATGGTTTTCTGTTTTGTTGCAATTATTATGAAACACATTTTTCATTCATAGGTTATATGGTTTTGAAACTCACTTCATTTCATGGGTTATTCTTTTGATAAAATGATTATAAAACCTATATATTTTTTCATAGGTTGTGATATGATTACATATTGATGATAACCATTAAATTTTACAGGTTATTATTTAATTGTTTATGATTTTGTGCCGCATATATGTATTATTTAATTAGATGGGTGGTACCTATATCTACTCTTACTGTATTTGGTAATGATTTATATCTCATGGGATAGAGTAAGATTATCTTTGGGAAATCCTTTACTACTACGAAGTCCTTGAGAGTGAACCTTGACCACTAAGATGGTATGAGGTGTGAACTCGTGCTTCTACGATATTGATGGGAGTTGACCATGACATACATGATGGTATGAGGAGTGATATAATTCTACTATGAAGTCCTAGTTATCAATTCATTTACTACTAAACAAATAATAATATATGTTTATGTGTTTTCCAAAATTCTATGTTTCATTCCTATATTATGATTTCTTGGCATCTGTTGTTTAGATGATAATGATTAATGTCTTATAAACATCCAATCATTATTCCATTATTTGGGTTTATGATCTTTCACATGTAAGGTATGAACATCTATTTTCCTGAACACATTCTTATACTCGTAGGATCATGTTTATGATTACATGTCTCTTATGTTTACCCTTCTTGAGCATTTGATCTCACCCCTTTTTTATTTCTATTACCCTAGGATAAAAATTGATGTAATGTATTTAATGTTTCTAATATGGATGATAGTAATCAAGAACCAAGTGGGAGATAATATAGCTCACTTTTGTGCTGGTGTTTATGTTTCCATGTGTCCAAAATCACTAAAATAATATGCTTTTTGGGCGTCTGTTTTGGAAATAATTTATGTATTCTTCAAAAGTGATGTAATGTATACATACATCAAGATGAGTTCACTGCATATTGATCCATATTTTATAATGGGGAAATAAAATTCATTATGATAAGTTATTTCATATTTCATGATCAAATGATGTCGAGTAGCATAATTAATTATCCTTATGGCTAGTCCTTCATTCTTCTAACACGTTAAATATCTATCCAGCATATATCTGATACAAGTATGGAAAATGATTTCCGGTGAATGGGTTAGTGCACACTAATTCAATTTTGGAATGATAGTTATTATGATAGATAGACATATATTTTATTAGGTCATTCACTTATATAATTTATCACACAAGGTGAAACACCCATTTGTGGTATCCCGTTATGTCTTGAAATCACATCCTACTTGGTTACATCAATTTTCTTTTATATTTCATGATGGATCTAGAGAAGTGGAAGTGATGTGTGGAAGATAGTTGAGTGGAGGTTCTTGAAGCCACTAACACATTGGTAAGGGCTCTACAAGATCCGCTGTTTATTTTTTAACATTATATACTTTATTTCCACTAGACATGATGTCCATTTAGGGAATCTTATTTATTTTTATTACATGTATTCCATCTTTATAGATCCATATATTCAATCTGATTAGTTATAATAATTTTATTTTTTATTAGTAATTATATGAAATGATATAAAGGTTATATTCTCCACATTGATAGAGTCAGACCCATGGTACTAGTCATCATCCTCTTGTATATAGGGAGTTGTTCATGAGGTCATGTGGAATTACATATTAGCCCCAATGACTCCATTTAGGTTTTTAGAAAATAGTATTATATCATCATGCCTCACTGAACTCATTTTTCCTTGTAGTGTATTGGGATAAGGGAGATAATAGATACAACATTTGGACTCAGCACGGGGAACTATGCTAGTTCATGGAAACCACAATGTAGTGGGCCTCTAAATTTATATCATGGGTGGGATTTATGTATTTCTTTTAATGATGATTAAATTCACATTGTTTGATTGACATTATGTTTCATCTGATTCATGAGATTTCATTTATGTTCATGAATTATGACTAAGAATATAAGTTCAAATACCATATATATATATATTGTTATGTATCATAGTTATTCATTAATTAAATTACATGATTTCTGTTTTATGTTTGGATGGGTTTCTCTATGTTATATATCTATGCTGACATGATGTGCGACATATATATTTTTTTATTAATATCATTGACATAATATTCAATTGTGTTAGTATATATATGATGAATGTGACTACTGTGTAGGGATAAAGAGAGTGACTAGTTCTAAAAAAGATATATCGTCGGTGGATGGTAGAATCATAAGAAAAACCATGTGTTATCCCCAAGATTTATTAATATTTGTTTATTGACCAAATATTCATTATATTACATAATATTATAACATAGATATGTTTCATGGGACCACCATTTTTTGTAGCCGAGTATGATCTCATGCCACCCCCAGTGTTTTTGGTTTATATAACAAAGCACAGTGCTATTGAGACATAAAAAAGCCATGTTGAAAATATCATTCACTTGTGACTTTTCATATAGTTCCTGTCTATAGTGGACACACCGATAGGACCATGATTGACCATGATTGGGATTACCAGCTCTAGACCCATCTTCATTTTCAGTGCATTGATGGACCACAGATTCATATGACTAGATGTAATAAATTTATAGCATCTTTGAACTAGTTCAGACTTGTAATGAAAGGTGCATGATTCTATAGATCATAATGTTTTAGGAACCCAATTGTATATAGTGGACTACTATGAGCCAATATTGATGGCAATAATGTCATACATAGATGACCATAATAGATCCTTTTATTGAGAAGTATATTCCCAAACTGATGAAATGGGAGATAAAAAGGTGTTAATGGAATTACAGTAGGGTTACATGAAAATATCTATATATTCATACTTATATATTTAGATACATTTCACTGATCCATTTTAAACTCAGAATGAGGTCCATAAGGCTTAGAAGTTTGAGATAGACCTTTGACTAGAGATAAAATGTCTGGATAGAGGATTTGACAAGATGATGTATACTCGATTCTCCCTAAAGACCTTAACATATAAAAAGGGATTGGAGTATAGCATAATATCAAACATACTTCTATCCCATATGTTCAATAAAAAACCTATAAATGTTTCTAGAAATTCCATAGGTAAAACAATTTGAAACTCCTTTTTCATGGGAAGATAAAACTATATTATTCATCATATGTAAACTAGTACTCTATTGAACATATATCTCCTTCTTCTTCATTATAGATGTAAAAAATATTGTAGTAGTTACCAAATTTATTCTAACTACTACAATATTTTTTACGGAAATAATGAAGAAGAAATAGATATATGTTAAGTAGATTACTAGTTTATATATGATGAATAATATAGTTTTTCTTTCCATGTGAAAGGAGTTTCAAATTGTTTTAGCTATGGAAATTCTAGATACATTTATAGGTTCCGTATTGAACATAAGACCACATGTCTGCATTGTGAGTAGAAGGGGAATAATCAATAATTTTAATTCAAAATGGTGTGTCCAGTTTCTTAAAATGGTGGATATCAGATATGTAGATCCATTAGTGGTTCTCAGTAGTAGAATCAGACTAGTCATGAACCCCATGGAAGGTGAGGAGGAGTTGAGGCAGGATACATATACATTGTGATATTTATTCTATTATATGTTGTAGAGTAATCGTCCAATATTTGAGGTATAGTAATGATCACCCTTACATTCTCTACTACCGTGTTTTATTCTTGTGGTCCACATTCATTCAAGTCTAAACATGTAGTCGTTGGACATGAATTACTAGTCATTCTTTCTTATTAGTTAGTGTACTTTTAAAACTCTTTGGGTACGATTGTGGATCGTCTTCAACGAGTCTCATAATTTCCTATAATCACCATCGTCTATATACATATATAGGAGTTCATGATTTTGGAGATGAAAACTTCTGATATGAATCTTAGAATGGAAGGGCTACCATGTTTTTTATCACACATTAATTACTATTTTATATGGGTATTTGTTACTTCACCAAAGTGTGATAATTTATTAATGATAGGATATTGTAAACTATGAAAAGGTATAGTTGGACTAGATGTGAGTCGGATCGGGATAATCATAGAACATATGGTAGGCTTGTCCCTTATAGCAACATTAGTAGAAACTGCTTAATATTTTTCTACAGTAATTGGTCTCTTTTAAGCTGTCATGCCATACGAATTAGTAGTTCTATCTCATAATATAGGATATTAATTTGAGTTATAGATCATACTATTTGTCCAATCCATTTTGATACACCGACATCACATGGAACCAATTGATGTTAATAGGAATAGGATACTACTAGATAAATTGGAAATATATTGATTTATCACATCTGGTACATCACATTATGGTGAACCTATTTTGTTCAATAATAAGAGTTATTTTTTATTTGACCATGAATTAATTAATGGATGCTGAAATAGGTGAATGATAAATACTAATATATGTTTCCTATTCTAAGTGATATTTTCGACCTATTATTGGTGGAAGTTTGTTTATCTATAAATTATCGTCGACCGAGAAACCAAGAGATGCGACTTAGGGAGGATGATATTCTGAAGATTCCAGTTTAGAATAGATGTGGACTATATGAGTACTTTGTGATTATTTTATTACTGACAAACACATTATCATTTTTCATGGACCTCATAAAAAATATCATTCATCCATTCATGATCCTTACATCATTGTTTTCATTAATGATATCCTCATATAATCTCGAACATCATATTAACATGTTATGAACTTAAATATTTTACCATTTATAATTTTTGAATAGGGACATTATGATACGTTATCTATATTTGAATTCTAGATTGAAGAGATGATGCTCCTCAGATTTTGTTTTGTTTCCAAGTCGAATATATCAATATACCCATAGATGGGTGAGGTAGTCATGTCTTATACAAATCCTTTAATCATGTTTGAGATTATGAGATTTAACAGATTGGATAGATATTAGATCAGTTTTATTCTGAACTTATTCTAATTATCAGAATCAATGTAAACACTATAAAAGTATGTGAAGTTATAGTGGTTAGACTAGCGGGAAGAGGCATTCCTTGAGTTGAATAGAATGTTTATTAAAAATCCAGTACTAACCCCCCATGATCCTGTGATGGGTTATGAAGTTTGGTTATTTGTATCATATGTTTCTCTAGGAGTGTCCATGATGCACAAAGAGTTGGTAGTAGACAATGGATCATTTTAACTATGACCACATGGTATTAACGGCACCAAACATAATTTGAAGTTGTCAGCAATGGTCCATGATATGATGTGTTTGTGTAATTCTCTATTCAATGAAATTTATACTTTTTATACAGACCATAAGAGTCTTCACTATATTTTCACACATAGTTACCGTAACCTGTGACAATAAGAGATGGTTTTATTATATATATATTTCTGACTATGAGATTTCATATTCACTTAATAAGGGTAATGTCTTATTGAATAACCATAGCTTTAAGACATAGGATGATCATAAACATAGATATAATTACTCATATGAGAATTGGAGTTTGTTTATTTCATTGGATGATTGTAGGCTCGGTGACTTAGAGACCTTGATTCTATGAATTTTTATCCCATGAATGTTTCATGCACAATTTTGGAACTGGTAAATGTTGAATGAGAGTCATACACAGATAGCACTGTAATGGGGGAAAAATAAGCTAATGATTACTCATTTCCTAGATGGTCGATGGATTTCTATAAAGTGATCATAGTAAAGGGAAGAGTAGTAGTAGAAACATCCATTAGAGTAGATATGACGAGGAAATACCATAACAATAGAAGGTAATTACATCTATGTGTGAAAAATATTTATCATGACTTCAGGAAACAATTCTTCTTTCATAGGATAACGATAGGCATTAATAGTTTTGTCTCTCGATACCTCTCCTTTTATAGGGATAATATTATACACTATGATTTGGGAGAGTTGTTACCGAAAATATAAATACCTATTATTATTTGGGATGACATCATAATGGACATTGTGATAGGTTTACCCATGACCATGAAGAATCAGGAAATAGTCATGGTAATTGTCAATTAAATAAATAATTAAACACAATTCTTACTTATCATAGATATTTATACAGTGGATGAATATGGAATCCTCTATGTACAATAGAACGTTCAACTACATGGAGTCATTTCAAGAATTTTTTCACATATAGATTTTCATTTTACCTCTCACTTTGGGTAGGGATGTAAAAAAGCCATATAGACTGAGGTTACATTGAGCATGGTGTATATCATTGGATACATGGATAGTTTGAGTAGACTATAAACATATTAGAATAAATTAATCAATATTATATGATAGACCTTGGTGGATCTTGGGATGATTACCTAGTATTAATTTCATTTTCTTAAAATTGCAGTTGCACGACATGATTTTATATGAATCCTTATGAGGATCTTTATGGATTGTCGTGTTATTGATTGTGTTGAGGGAATGAGGTGGATGAGGAAAGAATTTTTCCTTAATTTGGTATAAGATACCTCCAAGAGAGTGAAGATGAAATCGATGTTATTTCCCACATCATATTGAAGATATAGATCAAATGAAGGCAATAGAAAAAAATATAAGGGATTTTCTATTGGAGATAAGGATTAATTGATAGTGGCTTGTCTATTGGGGAATAAATATCAGGGGAATCAGAGAAATATAGCACTACCTTTTGTTAGACTATTTTAGATCATTGAGTGGATAGGGGAAAAGGAATATCATCGAGATATACCTTCTCATTTTCGAGGTATGAATTACATGTTTATTGTCTAATTGATTTTGAGGTATATATACAACCCCCTTAATTTAAATCATTGAAAGGACATTGAACAAGTGACTAAACCATATAATTATGAATCTAAATTGAAAATCATGTATTAGTGCTTGAAAGAATTGTGATGAATGATAGTACAAATAGTCTATATTAAATTGTAGCATTGATGAATCTAGGATGAAATGTGGTGACATTAGTCTAATGGTGGAACTTAGTGGCCTATTTTCTGAATGAAAGGAACCTACATATAATTCTTGAGAATGAGAAGTCAAATGACGGGGAGAATTGAAATATCATGAATCTTTAAAATATTATAAAACCCATCTTGATGAAAAATTATAAGTGTCAAATGTGGAAACTAATATTATTTAATGAAAATAAATTATTAAAAGTAATAATGTATTTGTTTAATGATAAATGAATACAGAACACAATGGAATACTCAAATGAATATTTTTTTAGTAAGAAGGTATGTTAGAGGAATATTATTAGGACTATAAATCCTTCGAAAAGAAGAAACACAAATATATTATTTATTATATTACAAGGGATCATTTTATCAAATATAATTTAATAACCCCAAAACGGTACGTCTCATGAAAATTCCCTGACCAATATTACGTCTGGAACATATTGTTTACCCAAGGGGGTGTCTAACATTTGAAAACATCGGATGGTTTGGTGGGACTATAAAGAGAATAAATTATTTAATAATTTCTAATATATTATTTTTTTAAATAATTTTATATCTCCAAAAGAGTGCATTTTATACGAAAATTGAGACCACCATCATTCCTAGAACATGGGGATTATATTATGATCGGTATAACATTTTATGAGTGATATGTATGTAGGGATTTCTATTGATAATATATTATTTTATAAATCATTTTATATTACATCATAAAAAATTTTATATATCAAAAATGGTTTATATTATGAGATATATTAGATCATAATTGGGTTGGGGATGTAGGGTTTTCCCTAGGAAGAAAATAACTTTTGAACACAATAAGAGTTTGGTCAGGTAGACCATTCATTTTATTATTTGATAACTCGACTAAATCTGATTGATGTTCATTAAATGTTTATAATATCAATTAAGGACATATATTCCCACTTCATATGAAATTTTGTACTTGTATACAATCGAACCAATCAAGAAACTCAAGGAAACGAAAAATTTTGAACAATGAAATAGAATATTATAAAATATCAATAAGGAAATAAATTAACATAATAAAATTATATTTCATTAAATACATATATGAAGGTCTATGAGTTTTTGAACTAATGAATCTAATTTCATTATCTAGTAAATTTAGTGCATGTCAAGAAGAATTTCGTACATATGGTAAGGGTTTCTTCTTAATGCACTATTTTCCATTCAAGTTACATTTCCTCTCCCCTTTCCACAATATAATTTTTCATTATTTTTATATTCATCCACTAAATTCCATTTATATGTCCCTAATTCAATATTCAAATGATTTTATATTTCGTTAATGGGGACATACAGTTTTTATAAGGACAGAATCTAATTTCCTTTCGAAAATCAAGCCTGATTAAAGGGAACTTCCCAATTTCATACATATTTTATCTATACTCCGTAATATTTTTCATGAAACCATTATTTTTATAAAATAACTCTTTTTATGATGAAAACCCTTTTTATTTCCTTTCAGATTTTATGGGTAAAATTATTCTATTTTCACTTTATATAATATTATATCTACCCTTCAACCATATTGAAGTGGTTCATTTCTTATGTTTTTAATGGTCTTTTTCATGGTTTCACTTTAGTTAGAAATATTTTATTCCAATACGATAGTTTCATTTTCTTTAACATTTATTTTTGAATATATACATGTTTAGAATATTTTTTTGGAAAATACAAATTAGTTTAAGAAATTACCATTCTTTCAAAAATAAAAAATGGATTTTATCATCTCACTTTTACTTTAGTGGTATATATGCAACATTCACCATTTATTTCTTATGTTCGGTTAATGTAATCCCTTCGTATAAAATATCACAAGTCTTCATATAGTCATGATATTATAAGTTTAATTTAATTCTATTCTTTAATCGGTATTATGAATAAAAATTTTAGTGTGGTATGGGACACTTTGAAATTATGTAAGATTATTTTCCCCATGACATTTTCTATAGTCACATTTACAAGTATATTCATCTATTTTAAAATAATTTTTTTAATATTTTAATTAATTGCAGTTTATCTCTTATGATACCATCAACCATATGGTTCTGAATATTTTATGATCTGTTTTTCTAGGGATGTCCTATTTCAATATCATTTAATGTTTACTGTTAAAGTATTCACATTTCCTATTCTTGTTTTCAAAATGAATTTTTATGTTGTTTATGTTTCTTTCATTTAATATGAGAAATGTATTGGACTTAGTATGTCATGGGTGGGTCCCACTATGTCCCCTTGTTGCATCTGTATATATAATGATTCAAAATAGCTATTGATTTGGTTGAGACGTTAAATAGTTATTTTCATATTTCATAGGGGTGGCCTTGATGGTATGTTTCTGATGTATGAAATTATGAATTCCACCATTAAGATATTACTATTTGAAAATACATTTGATTATTCTAGTTGTACAATAATCATTGTTATGTTTAATTCTCAAGTGATTATTTGTATGGAATTATTTATTTATCATGTATTACTATCATATTAGGATCAAGATTATTTTTTAATAAAATGTTTTGTATTGATTCACCTTTTTTTATTGTCTAGTTCTATATTAACAATATTTTTGTTACTTTCCATTACTGATAATAAGATCTCACCTATTTATTATGTTTTATTTTCCACTAGGATGCAAAGATTTGTATTATTAATAACTAGTAGGGAGAATCTAGGTGTTTATGGATTTTTCAAAAGGATTTAATTTTTTGATTTTACTTTAATGTTTAATGTAAAAATTATTTTTGAGTCTGGTTTTCCAGATCTACGAAACTATTAGGTCAATCAGGATGATAATGCATTGTATATTATACGAATGTATCAAACCATGGCCCCAAATATGGGATACTAGAGTCAAGGTCTTTATAATTGGTATCAGATAAAATTTTATAAACCATGGAAACCTGATTTAGAAAATAATTATTATGTTACATAACCCTAAGATAGACTATATGGATTAAAATAGGTTAACATCCTACAATGTTGTTGAGGTAGAGATTATGTGGGTCTTCATATCAATATAATACTATCTAGATACAATAAATGGGAGTGGTTATGGGGAGATGTAACTAGGGGTAAAAAATATTACAAGCGACATCAGGACTAAATAGGTGTATCCTGGTAGATGAAAATGGGCCTCACTGTGCACCTGTTTGACACTCCCAAGGAATGTTATTAGGATAATTCAAATTTTCTTTACAAAAAATTGTGAAGGATATAAAATTAAAATTTTCCTAATGAAACTATCTTGATTTTTAGGAAAATAATTATGAATATTTTTATGTTATGTTTAGTGTTATTATAGTTTGAAATTATGAAATGTTATTCATAACCTAATTTAGTTAATGTCATTTCATAGAAAAGGTGCCTAGTGGAAGGAATGGATATATTATCAATATGTGTACTCCATGTATGGATTGTCCTTCTATATAAGATAATGACGTTGAATATGGAGTTACAAAAGAATTCGATAAACATAATTGGATATTTTTTCAACTATGTTAGGTTATGATTAGTAACATTACTCACATGGATTAGCCTAATCTTGAAGATGGTGTAATTAAGTTAGAAAGCATTATGAGACAACATCATCCATCATTGAATGGGAATATAAAACCATTTGTTGCAGAGTACTGGATAATTTCTTCAGAGATTATATTTCTCTCTCAATGATGTAATGAAAGGGATATGGTTATCCTGTAATTTTATAGTCTCTCAAGAGATAATAATAAATGTTTTTAATTGATTCAAAACACAAATGAGGACCAAGAAATTTAAAATATTTAATTGAACGACTCAATGGAAATTATATTGTGAAAATAATTTCCTCAAGAATAGAGAGGTTATATAGAGATACAAATTTTGAGTCTAAGACCAAAGAGGATGAAAATGGTGCTATGTATCAATCCAAAATTATAAGTATAGAAATATATTCTATGGACTACATATGTCGTCCAAAGATAAAAATAGGTCGATTCTTTTATGGGCCAAACAATTCCTTCGAAAAGAACTGGTCTACCAAGAATTCACATCACATAAGGATATAGTGTCATGTGTTATCAAGATAGAGAAATAAATATAAATGTGTTATGAAATTAAAGAAAATAATGAAAAGAATATAATGGAATATAATGATATGGATAAAGGGAAAATGAAAATTTTTATTTTCTCATATCTGATAATTTTTTGGAAGAAATAACCTTGTAATCTCCTAAATGGGATAAGAGTTTGTTAATAGTATAGATTGAAAGGTCAGTAGGCTCGTGATTTAAGAGAAATAAGGAATCATTAAAGATGAAATTTTCTACTATAAGGATATGGGGAATTATGAAAATGAATATACAATATTTTAAGCGAATATATCTTATAAAAAATGGGGTCAATGTCAATGTTATGTTGTTACTAATGTCAAAGATGAATAATTAGTGTATTTATTCTTTTGGATTCATGAATTATGAATCATTTGATATATATGGACATTACAACACACCTTCTTCTTTACAAATTTACAAGGATGAGTATTTTCATCATGGTGATCAATGTATTCATATAATATTTATGTGGGATTAAGAGAAATATTATTTTTTAATCTTATGTTAAGTTGATTTTAGAAATTTAGTGACCTTACTTTTAAATATTAGGTTATTGAATGTGTAAAAAACAAGTTTTAGATGTGCCATAAGATTAATTACTTGTGGAATGGAAAAATTTAAACTTGTGAAATAAAAAATAAAAAATATGTATTAACCTTGTTGCATTCAGTAAACATTCAACGGAAAGAAGAACGATGTAAGGGACATATGATTTATTAAAAGTGATTGAACCATGAAAAATTAATCCCGAACATTCATTTTCCGGTGTAAGGGATAGATTTAAAATATATTAAAGAATAACCAAAGGAAAAGATTATACTTATTCCATGGAATGTTTTTAAGTAGAATTTTTTCTCATGTGATTACATAAATATTTAACGAATCCCTAAACTATAGGAAAAATATGCAGTAAAAAATTTGTTTACATTCCTTTATGAGGAATAAATGGTCATTTGTCCAATCATAATATCTAATGTTTTTTAATGTTTAACTTTATAATTATTATTTCTCTATCACTCTCCAATGGAACATGTTAGTTAGATTTATTTTCCATTTTCATATTTTTGCATTAAACTAATGATTTATAACACAAAATTGTAGTTTTTGGGGACCTTCACATCTCCCCTAACCTCTTATTAAGATCATTTTTTATAAACCCTATTTATGACGTGGTTTTCCCATAATAGAATTTTGATGTGTGAAAATTATTTTGAACTAAAATATTAAATTGTGAGGACACAATTTATTAAAGGATAGGATAATGTAACACCCCTAGTTTTGTGGTATGTTGAATTTTAAATTTAATTTCTTCGAAAACATATATTTCACATAACACCATTATTAAACAGAAAATCATATACAAATAAATTTCTTTATTTTAAAAATACAATTATTACCTAGATGTTAAATTTTCATAAATGAATAATATGAAATAAATATTAAATATATATATATATATATATATTAAATATAATGGTTTCTCATTACTTAAATTTATTTTATATTAATAATATATGAATGAATCTAGTTTTACGCATTAAAAGGATATGTTTTTTAAAATGGGGTTTTACAACAATTTAATGGAAAATTTTTTTTAAAAAAAACTTAAAAGTTTTATTATTTATATTTAATGAGGGAAAATTTATCTTCTGAAATATAAATTTCAAAATTATATTAGGGTAAAAATTAGGTATTTTTCTTAAAATATAAATTTTCTAGTGAACAAGGAAAATCTATATTTTTTTTAAAACATTCATTTTCATTATTTTAATAGTGTATTTATGATTTGAATTAAAAAATATCCTCTAAAGGTTTATATGAAATATGGGTATTTTATAAATGATACAATAAAATATTTATATCACATAATAAATAAATAAATATTTTAAAAGTGATAAATTAATTATTAGTATTTTATTTGAACATAAAATATTTTAAAAATTTTATAATCAATATTATAGTTTAAAATAAAATATATATTTCCATGAATATATACATAAATTAATAATTTTATCTCTTATTATTATAATATAATTTTAGGATTCCTTAGTAAATATTTTAATTCTTCATAAAATAATTTTTATTTTTAAAATTGGTATTTTTTGAATAAATGATGGATTTATATAAAAATTAAATTTATTATATTTAGGAAATTACATCCATAAAATGGAGTCCATTTCATAAATATAATCATTAATAATTTGGTTGGTTTAATTTTTATAATTTTTCTACAGTTGTTGATTTTTCTAGTGAATAGTGAAATATAGTAATTTTAGATATTTAATAAATCCATGATTCATTTTGTCATAGATGATGAATGAGTGATGTAAGACCAAAATATTTTACATAAAATAATAATTTAAATATATTTACTAATAATGATCAAATAATTAATATTCTTATGACAAAATAATAATAAAAATCAAAAAACACTAATCTCCTCCCAGTATAAATACCACTCCTCACCACCACAATACCACACATTACATAAAGATTTAATATTATAATGTTTCTACCCACTCCACTTCCCAATAATATCTCCCACGTATAATGTTTTATGGTTTTAACCAAATTTGTAAAATAAATTCCATATAAAGGTTCTCATGTGGTAGAATACATGGGGTAAAATCCTCTAACATTTTTATTATTTTTATTTCACTTATTTTCTATTCATATTATTTTTCAAATCCACTTTATAGGTATCCATTATAACTCCAATATCTTATATATACTATAATTTTACTATACTATTTTAAAATCCACCATCAAGTCCCTTTTCCCCCACCATTTATTTTAAGATGAAGACACAATATGTGAGGTATAGATTTCCCCCACCATGGATGTTGTGTTTTAGTTTTTTCAATTTTTCATTCAAGGATGCTCAGAATACTATTTATATGGTTAAAAATATTATAATATATTTTTTATATCTTATTTAATTTTATTGAACTACTGTATATAAAAAATATTACTTAATATATTATAAATATTGCATCATGATTGAAAATATTATAAAAGAATCCAAACTATTATCACTAATGTATTATCTAATGATTCATCCTCAACAAAAAAACTAAATGATTTATACTACCATTAAATATGATGTATGTTCATTAATATAATATTATTTAAATCATATATAACTATTCCCATTTTACATGATCTTGCGTACATGTATCCAACTAAACTATACATAAAAATCTAGGAAACGAACTCCCCCAAATGAAAAAACTGATTATTATAACTCATAATATATTATAAAAATATTATTAATAAAATTATACTAAATAAAATAAATTTTTGAAGGGTTATTAATTATTTTATTAATGAATATAATTTCATTATCTAGTACATTTAGCACATTTGAAGAACAATTTCATATAAAATGTAAGGGTTTCTTCCCAAACCACCATTTTTCATTCTAGATACACTGTCTCTATCTTTAACCTGACGTATTTATTATTTATTTTAATATACATCCAATAAATTCGGTGTATATGTCCCAAAATCATTTATCTGTATTAGTTAATCTTCCTTTTTGAGGATGTACATGTTATAAAAGGATCCATTCTAAATTCCTCTCAAAAAGAAATCCAGATTAAATGGAACTTCTTAGTTTCAAACCCATTATTATGTATTCTCCATAATATATTTTAAGAAATAATTATTTTTATAAATTCACTAATTTTATCATGAAAAATTATATTATTTCGTTTTCCATTTTACGAAAACAATTATTCAATTATCACATTAAATATAGTTTTATATTTTTCCTTAAACCGCATTGAAGTGGTTCATTTATAAATATTCATTAATGGTCTTTTAACATGATTTCACTTTAGATGGAAATATTTTTTCCAAAAATATAATTTCATTCATCATAACATTTATTTTAGGGTATACGCATGATTATAATATTAATATATAAATCACAATGACTTTCTAAATTTATTTTCCATTCCAAAGTAAAAAAATTCTTATTATCATCTTACTATTATTTCATTGAGATATTTGCATTCTTAACCACATATTACATTTTTCTGGTGTATGTACTTCCTTTGTTATATCATATTAAGAGTCTTCTTATACTAATGATATTATAAGTTTCATTTAAATTTATTCATTTTTAGGTATTATGATTTACCTAATTCAATGTGGTATGGTAATCATTGAAATGTTTAAAGATTGTTTTCCTAAAAATATTAATTATGTCATTTAAAGGTACCTTAATTAATGTAAACATCTATTTTGGAATCTTGTACACAATTGAGGTTTGTCTCTTATGATATGAACTACTATAAATTATTTAACATTTTATGATTAGGTTCACTGTGGATGTGATATTTTGAGACCATTCACAGTTTATAAATAAATTATTCACGTTTTATATGATAGTTTTTCCATAAAAAAATTTATGTTGATTATGATTCAATAATTTTAGATATGGATTATACAAAACATTGTATGAGATAGATGGGTATGGTTATATCCCATTGATTCATCGGGATATCGAATGAGACAAGAAAACATATGGATTTGGCCAAGACCAGAACAATTTATTTTCAAATGTCTTCATAGATTCCATGAAGTTGTGTTTCAGATATCTGACAATATTAATTCCCTCATTAAAATATTAATAATTTTTATTCCATGTGATTATTTAACTAGTATAAACATTCCTTATTGTTTATGGTTTTTATTAGCTTCTGCTCTATTTGTTACACATATTAAGAAAATTATCTAATCATTTATTAGGTTATATTTTTTCACAGGATGCGAAGCTGTGTATTATAAAATAATTTCAAAGATAATCTAGGAGTTTATTGATTCTTCTAACATAGTTTGTATATTTCTTTTTCTATCCAGTTGTAATGAGAAACTATTATTTCTATCTAGTTTTTCAAATACAATAAACTATTCGGTCTTATGAGGATTTTCTTCCTTATCTACTATACCAATGTAATAATTACCATCACAATATCAAGTCTATTTGGGTCATGGTATTTACATAAGTGGATTATGATCCTCTTAACATTGAGCCCCTAATAGTGTTCCTACCCTGATCCCACTACCATGCTTTTCACAGTTCTCTAAAAGAGTTTCGGAGTATTTCATGACCTTGACCAATCCACAAACCGCAGGAAAACCCCCAAAAATATACCAAAATTCCTCCAAACACTCCAAAACAATACCCATTGACATTACATACATAAAATACATAATTATAGTGTTATCTACCTGATTTCATGTGTGATGTTATAAAATTATGGACTTTTGGTATAATAGGACATTATGAAAGAAAATGTTTAAAAATAAAAATACATTTTCCATATTTAAATAAAAAATGAAATTTAACAAATTTTAATGAAAACTGTATTGATATTTACTTCAAATAATGAAATGATACTATAGGGAATTCTATTTATTTTTATTTAACTAATATTATCATAGGACCAATAAAAATTCATAGTAAATGATTTTTGGAAATAATTATACACATTATCATGAAAACAATATAGGAAATTTATAATTTATACTAAAGGAATATGATACATAATTTTCCATTAACAACGATATTACCTTGAGGGGTGGGGTGAATCAGGGTAAAACTGGTATTAAAACATTTTCCATTGATTTTGAACATGTTATCTTAGTGTGAGGATTAGTCCCTTCTATCAAATATTTTCCAATTCTATATTAATTAATGAAATAAAGTAAAAAAATGAGATGTTACTATCCATCAAAAATACCAAATCACAATGATTATAGTTGGTTTATACAATGGTTATGTATCAATAACCATATGAACTCACTAATCACATAAACTTTCATGTCTATTACCTCACATCACAAGGATGAAGTCATTACCCAATTTATGACAGCTTGAAATTTTCTATTGATATGAATTGGGACATAAAATAAAAATTTTGTGTCATTTATACCCAATATAATGATGTTCCTATTAGATTGTGGTTATATAATTCCCTCCTCCACTAAGTCTATTTTTCTTTTAGTATTTAAAAATAACTCAAAAATCATTCTCACATATATTTTCAACTTTCCATATTCTATGAAATGCCAATAACACATATTAACAATGTTGAATATATATTACTTGACATTAAACTTCAACTCATATTAATGGGACACAAAAACACTAATAAATCCCCACAGTTTATATCATTTATTCATTGAAATTGCAACCTCATTGACATTCACTATATTCTCTATATAATGGAATAACATATCAACAAGACCACCTTTGTATTTATCACATTCCTTTTGATTACTATGATAATAATGTATTAAAATATATTTACATCATTATTGAATCTTGAAATAACCATTCCTTCATAATCAAAACAATCATCTCCAGATACAAATCTTCCCCACTATGACACTCACAAAAATAATTTTATTATATATAGAATGGTGTGTGAAATGCAATATTATTGAAAAAATCTTATCAAAATACCACTCTACATGGCCTATTGTATATGTATCCTTTCATTTTAGGAATAATAAACATCACAATGTTAATAAAAATGAATCATATTCACTATTGGAATCATCACACATATTTCTCACTCAATGTTTCTCACATATGAAATAACACATTAAAACCCAGTAAAACATCGAAAATATCTCTCTATAGTGTCAGCCTAATGAAATACTAAATTTTATGGTCACTACATCTTATAATTCCTCTTTTAAATATACATGGTATGATTCCACAACTACAATCTAATATAAATGTATTGTACATCATATTTTTCAAATTTCATACTACAATGAACCACATACAAAGCTATGCCATAACAGTCCTATAGATAGTTATTTTTCGCCACCAAGTATTCAAATAGATTCATGGATTCATATTTGACAATTAAATATTTCCAAAACAACTAAAACACCGATGGATGATCTATACTATTCTGCACAGTTGAACTGGATCTCAACTACCAGGAACACTATGGCACAATCCTTTCTTACATGAGCTTTATGACATTCATCATAGTATAACATAGTGCTCTATGGCATGTTCTTCACATTACATTATCAATGAAACCACATTAAAATATAATTTATAACTCCACTCTTTAGTTATAGCTATTTAAAAACACAATCAAAACACAGAAAGAAATGGATTTTTACTATTTATAATAGTCTCCCCCTTTGGGTATGTTGAACATTCTAGTGCCACACGCCCCAAACCCACACAACATTATAAAATGTTAATAATTCACAATAACTAAGCTCACTTAAGTTGAATGTTAATGTAAAAAACATGTGTTAAATGAAATAATTATTATAAAATGAAATGTTTCAATACAGAAATCCCATTTATACCATTAACCCTGATATATAGAACAAAAAAATTCCCTTTTTCAAATGGTCCAATGGCTTTTTCTCACCAAAAGTAAAATCACCCATTTTCTCAATGAACCCAAAGATAAATTCATTCATGATTAAATGGATAAATTTTGAAAAATGAGAAATGTATTGAGTTTAGAAAATATCATATTCATAAAAATAACTATAAAACTAAACTGGAGTCTTTATACCTAATTCCTTGTAAAGTGTAATATTAATTTAGACTCCAAGAGATAACTCTTGTCAGTTTAAATATATTTTTGGTAAAGACATTTTAATGATATCATATTCTTTATTTTGTTTTATTGTATCCACAAACATCATAACTAATTTTTCCTCTTTATACAATACAAAATGATACTTATTATCACTATGCGTCTTCCAAAAGTGTTTACTTGTATTTTTTTAATATTCATCGTACATGATTTTGCTCATATGATTTGAATATGATATAATAGTTTAATACCAATAAAATCATGATATTATTTCATCTATAATAATTGATTATATGATTGAGTTACCCTAAAATGTCCATCCTATGTAGTGCTTAATGGAACCCACACATTATTTTCTACTTTTCCAGAGGATAAATGATCTAAATATATAGATCTTACCCCTAATAGTTGTTATTTTTATCAAATGATCATTCATAATCAATGTTTCTATAACCTACTAGTTTTTGTTATAAATTCATCAAAAATAAAAACCAAAAAACACTACTGTGATAATAAAACAAAGCATTTTCCTCACAAACTACAAGTTGTTTTCCTTTGAAAAACTAGGACATTAGGTATATTTACATTTTGATAACACAATATTTAGAGGATTATCTAGAATGTAAATAAAATTGATGATAATATTAATTTAAAGGATCACATTAACAATTATACCTTCATAATCTTTCAAAAAAAATCATCCAATTATATAATAGATTAGGCTTCGACCTGGAATCATATATCTGAACAATATTTATAATCTAAGTATCATACATTAATTTGGATTTAAACAACCAATATTTATTTTAATAACATATAAACATTTGTAGAATAATAATTTATTGATTAAAACCATCTTTAAGTCACACCTCATTAATTCTAATGTCTATATGCATTGTGTTCCTTTCAAGACAAAAAACATTAATTCAATGCTATATATAATTACCATTATCTATTTTTCATTATCCATATTTATTTTGAGGTGATGATTTAACTTACCTCTATATTAATGAAAATTACATTGGATAATCCTTTTTTGAGTACGAATACTTAGTTTATTTCATCGTCCCATCAAAATATTTATTCAATTAGGACCCTTTGATCTCATTATCCTAAATGATAAATACATCTAGTTGCTCAATTGTAACCATAAATTCAAGGAATCCATTCTATAATTTAGAATTCACATCCATTTAGTAGATTTTAAATCCATTTTTCACAATAAAAATTAAAAATATTTTTGTTGTCTCCATCCTATACATGGGAACAAATGCTTCATCAATGATATTTCCATCAATAAAATATTCATAGTTTAACATAATATATTCCTTACTTCTTTTCAAAAATAGTATACATTTATTTATTATTAAAAACAATTATTAAATAAAATATTATTTTTCATCCATTTTAATACTTAATAAGGCTTATTTTTTTATAAAATGCATCTATTTTTTCCAACATGAATCTATGGTAGTTTAATATACTACTTTTAGTTCGACTTGTGTTATAATAATGGATTATTTTATCCCTTAATCTCAATTTTCTATAATATAGTTGTTTAATGAACCATAAGGTTATTATAGTTAATTAATGCTCTGTAGAACAATCAGATTAAACAAACTATTTCAACAATGAATCATTTATCATAACAGTTATCATCCGAGTTGATTAATTATCATCGAACTCCCCATTTTTTACACTCATTACTATGAATTGACTAAATTACTTCTTTTTTATTTACTTTGTATATTCCCCCATTTATGGGTTGAAGGGGAACCCTACATGACCCATATGCCTAGGGAACCAGGAAAAAACATGACCAAAAACATGACTGTAAAGGCCCATGACTAGACACACTTAAAACAGACCCTCCAAAGCATCTATATCGTGATGGCTCCTCGCTCCACACCTCATATAATTTAGACGCTACATTATCAATTTTCTCTGGATAAAATATATTGTATTTATATGAATTACGCTATAAAATATCTAAAAAATCTATTATGAAGGAAAATTTTACTCTCTTTCAATAACATAAAAATCATGGACTTTAACAATCCGACCCATATACTTATTCTAACACTTATATGCTGTCATCCCAGTCAATATCTATGAATGATACAATTACCTTCACAAAATTCAGAAATTATACTCTTCCATTTGTTTAAAATAAACCATTTATTCCCAAATACCTAGATGTATATAAGTGTGAGATTATATTCATTCAAAATCACATATATTATCCTTACATTATTTAAAATATACAAATCTATATTTGAGATATAGTTATATTTTAGAAACACATCATCTAATTACATATCTGGTAATTATTTTTCAATAAGAATTGTTTGAGATGATGTTATATATGTTACAATTTTATCACTAAAAAAAATATGTTCTACATTTTTGTTTTACCTCTTGAATCATAAAACTCATTCCTATTCTATTAAAGATATTCCTCCACTTGTGCAATTGTAAATTTCATACAATATCTCATGGAACCCATTTTAATTTTTACCAAAGTAGTTTTTTATTATATCTAAAATAATTATTGATTCAGTTTTGTACATTAATTTGGTGTAAAATCCCCAAAAATCAATCAATAATATTCAATTAATAAATCAAAAACACCTAATTTCTTTTATTTTTATTCAAATATGTATATAAAATAGATTAAATACTCATGATTATTTAACATTCACTACATTTTGGTCATTATTATTGTATTCTCTAGTTTTCATAGTCCACATGTATATTTATTTTTACTTATGAATTTTGAAAACTCACAAGTAGCATCTATAATATGATGACTTTCAAATTATTATTCATTCAATGATGAACAATTTTTTTTGATAAAGAATATTTTCATCTTCTATAGTCAATATCAACAAATTTTATTCAAAAATAATTTAAAAAGAACATTTGTTTATATATTCAATTTAATATATGTATAAAATATCTACAAATATAAAAAATAAACCATTTTCCAAAATTCTACATCATTCATATAGACTGACATATGACTAATATTTTGGAGATTTTTGAAATGATATTCTACCAATAAAACAAAAATCTTTTTCAGATCCATTTCACTGACCATGGCCTTCCTAGAGAAAATGATTTTTAGTCCATCATTATTTTTAAATTAAACTAAACCATTATTTTCATATTTCATCCTGGTGATAAGATATTTATTATACGTAACATGTAATGTATACCCTCTACCCATATCCCATATACCATTTGTGGTTATTTATCCTAATGTTATATCATCATCATTATAATTATCATAGCCTTTTATCTTATTCCATGACCATCAATAATTTTTTATAAATTAATGATTCTACATTTTCACCTATAGTATAATAATATTCTCTTGTTCAAGAAGAAATGAGAATATAATTTCATTTTTTATTGATCTTATCAATAATTCTTGCTTCTATTATCGTCTTTTATAATCCACACGAGTCAATTCCTATTAAACCCTTTTGGAACCTAATTTTCATTTTACGTAAAAAAATCTACACAAAAATCAGTAACGTTTATAATCATAATTATATGAATGAAAATTTCCTATTGTTATATATGGATTGTTTTTGGAGGTAACTATAAAATATTCTAGGTTGGAGGATTCTTTCTCATTCCGAGCAGTTAAATACCAAAACCATTGTATTATATTTGAGTTCACCATTTCATTTAACCATATATATTGAATTAATGGTCAACAATCCTATTTTATGTACCTATTCCCACTTTTTGATATTGACCTCCATTTCGTTTATAGAGGCCCCATATATTTTATATTTATATTTCAAAATTGTAGAATAAATATATAATGTATAATAAAATTTTAAATTCATATATATATTTGATTTATGAAAAACATAAATTTCGTTCAAGTTTATATATCTACATTTTTCAATTTCTTCTACAGGTGATTTAAGCCCAACAAAAAGATCAATTCTTCCCTAAATGTCTTTATTTTCTGAATCACCATCATCATCTTCATACATTCTAATATTAACTACACAATAATATACATTTTGGTCCCTAAAATCTATGACATTTACAACTTCTAAATTATCTGAGCTAACATCTTCCCAAGATAACATGTCTTCCCCTTTAAATAATGTAACATATTATTTAATCATACATTTATACCAATGTAATTATTTTTTCAATAAATCTTTACCCAATTCAGTATGATATTTTTTAAATTACATAGTAATGATGTCACCTACATTACACCGATTAAATTACAGTAAGTGGAATCATCCATTTGAATTACTATTTCTCATCGTAGGGATTCTCAAAAAGAACAATATCACATCATCGACATCATCATGTTATAGACGTTATATTATACAAATATTCATTATTTCCTTAAACATAACAACCATTAATATAAATTTCCGTTACATTCTATGTGATCATTTCCCATTTCATTCTTGATAATGGTATTGTGAAGGATGTTAAGAGATACATTTATTAGTTACATTAATTCACACACATACACCAATTCAGCGAATTATATAAGTAGTATCAAATATATTCTTTTGATAATATTAAAATATTCAATATTGTTTCCAGGGCCATACATTTTGTCTAAAAAATAGTTCACTTGATCATTCAATTCATTGTCATTTTTTTCGGGCTCATCATTTAAGATTCATATTTATTACACAACACATGAAAAATTTACATAAAAATTTGTAATCATCATTATAATTATCAAAATGTTTTCCCACAAATAATTACTAGGTTACCAAAGCATAAATTCCCTTTTTTATCTACATTATATTTTTTGTTATATATTTAGGATAAATCAACAAACTACATGTAAAATGTTATACCATGATATTTTATTTTATTAAATCCATTCTCATTAACCTGAAATAGTGATTTATAATGTTATTTCATAATTATAAATTTTATCCATTGTGATTTTGTATCTGTATGTTATTAAATACTATTAATATTTAAATTCATGAATGAGAGATAATGTTACCTAATTGTTATTCCCTTTGATATAATTTTTTGGTTCATTAACAACGAGATTACCCAATGTTAATGGGGGGGGGGGGGGTTTGAACTCCATCTAATCATAATTTTATAATAGTGTACCCTAAGTTTAATATTCTTATATTGATATAGGGAATAATTATTCCTCCAATTTATTTATGAACATTGTTTGTATAAAAGATGTAACATTGAATGATATTTTTATTTCGCAAAAAATAAATCGGTCTAGTCTAAGGAGAATAAAAATTAAATTGACTATAGAAGAACACTATAGACAATACTAGAAAATATCACTATCTCCCGTTACAAAGTGTATCATACCACACCTTTAATGACACAATTTATCTTCATTAAGAAACAATAATAGTGTGTCACATTTTCATCTTCTAATGAATCTCTGTTATGATCAATCTATTATAATTTCCTTAACCTATTTCTCTATTGATATTACAACATATTATATGAAAATCACTATGTTTCCAATATTCATACTATATATACTCCATTATATCATATATTTATATATCTTATCTATAAGGATAGATCATTAGAAATTAACATAACACATGGAATCATTAAAAAGGGCCTTCAAAGAATCTCTTAACACAATATGAATTCCATATTTATGTATTCAATGAAATGTTTTTTTATGTACCATATCATTCATTATTGATACATGTAATAAATTTTCATAAAAATCTACCATTAAATAGTTGATAAATATATTATAACTTATCTATAATCATGACTGAACATTATGTTACATTTAATTTAATAATTAATGAAAAAGACAATAATATTGTGATCTACTATCTCCACATGAGGTGGGGTTTTCACTGAGAATACTACCAGAACATTATTTTTCTTAACACCATAATGTTTACTATTCAATATCATGGAAATAGTCCCTTAAAATCACCTATCTATGTAGCCTATTTGATAGTTTTTAATTTCATTATATTTATAAAAAATTTCACCAATGTCGGAAAATCAAGAAACATCACAATAAGAAACATAATGCTATTTTTTCACTCTCCATTTCACACAATCAAATCAAAACACCTTGTAAAACATCCATAAAACTATCACTACTATGTAGAGAACATCTTATTAATACACATAACATTATTATATTATTCATATTGAAAACACATGTATTGCGTATCTTATTTCTAATATGTTAACATTCAATGCACCATTACCAATACCAACACATGTAGGCCACTCTGATATATGTATTCAATTTCCTCATATTCAATAAGAATAACACCCTTGAAAAAGAATACCAACCACACATAGATTCACTAAAATGACCATGATCGTTCTAAACTATTTTTTCCTTGAAAATTGGACAAATACGACATGATTAACCATGACAATGCGTAAAAAAATTGTCTATTTTGGGAATTGTAAAACTAAAATGACTTATACTACATCTTCGGAATCACATTGTTTTCTCAAAAACCACATTCACCTCAATATTAAAAATATAAACCATAGATATAATTGTACATAATTAAAATAACTATCAGAATACAATGGTATTTTACTATTTAAAATGTAATATATTTTAATTAAATAGATTAAATTTTACATAATATTGTGAATAATAATAAAAAAAATTATATGAACATTTGAAAAAAAAAATAATCAACGAATCTGCTTTCAACATAATGTAATAATTAATAACATTTCCATTTTTTTAAATACCTCAATGAAAAAAATTAAATATATCTACCTAAACTGTTTTATTGATGTTGTTAAAATATTTTATATGTTTCTGTGAGATGATATTGTAAATTGAGAAAAAAAAATTTAGTGATTAGGAATAATTTTTCATATGAACCTGTTGATGTTTTAAATTTTGAATATCATATAGTAGTAGAAATACTGGAAATAGATTATTTTTTAGATATAGATCACTTATAATTTTATTATCTTGCATAGGATCCAAATGTTGATGAATTGGAAATGGAGAGAAAGTAGAATTTTTTAATCCCTTATACAATTAGATTGTATGCTCATGACAATTAGATAAACATTTTATGATGAATTATTGTGAAATATTATATTAATATCATCATTTTTGAGGATATATCCAACGTGTGGAAGAAACATTAAGAAAAATGATCTTACATAGTTCCTTTGAGTTACCATTGTAATGTTGTGGTATCTAGTTTAAAGTTTATCTCTTGAGATATATAATATTTATTAATTATTATTTTTTAGTAAATTGAACATTAAACATGCCATATATTTTCCTATTGATTAAATACCATCATTTGGATGTGTGCGAGGAATGTATGGAACATTATCACCAATTGTATTACTATTTATAAGATAATTATATAATATTTTTCTTAGAAAACCCCCAAAAATGAGTGAGGGTACCAAAATTGATACCGAACATTCTAAAAATACTATGTAGTGTTACATATTTACATATTTCATACATATGGAGTGAATATGTTTTTGAACGTACAAGATCTAATCTCCATACTTGGGTTATATTGTGGAATAAAAAATGGGATCAAATTTTTGTGAACTAATTCATTAAAACATTTTTAAACTAATTACACCTCTTGATGTGATGACATTATCCACTATGCTAATCATTTATCTATGTTTAATTGAATTTATATAGATCATTAGTCCAATAATTAGAGTATATCTTTTTTTTAAAATGTAATAAATAAAATAATTCTTAACCCAAGGAGTGAGGTGATAATTTTTAGTTTTTTATGTGAAAAATTTAATTAATTGTAATATATTTGATAGAAAATTTATATCCATTTTGTTATGAGAAATGTTATATTAAAAATACTGAACACAAATAATATATAGGTTATCAAAAAGTAGAATATATTACTAAATGTAAAATAATTAATTCATTCAGAAATATGTGGAACTCAATGTGAATCATGAAATTAATTATCATTGAGATAATGAAAAATCAATTATATAGATATATCATTAAATGAAAAAAAACTTAAAAAATGATTCCATGTTTTACAACTGGTAGATTACTTCAAAAATGATAAACTCATCATATCATGGTATGTAATATTATATAATTTACCTATTATAATATAAAATTAGATAATTATGTCCCAAATGGGTTTAATGTAACACACGGAGCTTCCACGGTACGCTTCCCTTTGAATAATACAGTAGTGTTTGTTGTATCCAACCTCGAGTTCTAACACACACACACCACAACCATTCAAACTAGCCGTTATGAATAGTAATACCAACTTTTTGAAATTATATAAATTTTATCTTTCAAAATGGACTTCATTTTAGGATTCGGAATATCGAAATTAGCCTAAGGTAATTTTTTGGTATTTTTCTGAAAAATATAAATTTTTGATGAATAGTGAAAAACACTGAGTTATTAGTGAAAACCCAATTTTTTTTAAATAATTATTTATTTTATTTAAATTTATTTTTGGTCAAAATTGATATGTAATACCTATATAAGTTCAATTTAATTCATTGGATTCCGTTTATAATAATTTTAGACATATAAAAATTTTATTGAACTTTTCACCGACTTTTACCCACCTCCTAGGAGAACATGCAAATTCACATAAAAAATAATTTTACCACTTCTCTGAGTGGAATTTCTAAAATATGAGTGAAAAGATTAATATCAAGGAGTAAAATGTGGTGCAATAAGATGAAAATAATTTTTGGTGAATAGAAACTTTTTACTTTTATTTAACACGGTTAAAAGTAAATAGGGTAATTAAGGGTAAAAATAATATTAATATTACCCTAAAACATGTCTTAATTCTAATTTACAAGTGTATCACGACCAAAAACATCCTTAGGAATAAAATATTATCATTTAGGTCAAATTGGATTAGATTAGGATATTAATTATTATTTATATCAAAAAAGAGTTAAAAGAGTTAAAATCAATGTTTAACAAATAAAACATTTTTAATATAGGGTTATAAATAAGATAAATTCGATTGTAAATATTAATTATAAATAAAAAAATATTTCCCACATAATGGTATTTTATTTATAATTTTTAGATATTAGATAATTTAATTTATTTATGACACAATGGTGATGCAGTAATTATATAATTAATGAAATATTAAAATAATTGATTTTATAAATATCAAAATAAATGTAATTTGAGACATTTTATGAATTACACTAATTTTCGAGATTAATATGACATATCATTATTGTCTATATAAATTTTCATCGAAGTAATAATGCTATTATAAAAGTATCAAAAACAAAATACCCAATAGTGTCAAAATTGACATAAAAGAGTTTCTAAAACAAATATTATATTATTAATTTATATTCTTTTCTTAAAAATGTAAGGATCGGCCAAAATACATGTATAATGATATGTTTATCATTAATGGACCACTTGGGGCTCTCTTGGATGTATATAGTATGTTTACTAACTATATAATATAAAAAAACAAAGTGACATGGTAAATGACAAACTAATTAACTAAGAATTAAAACTAAAAAAAGGATAATATAGTGACAAAAACCTATCTAAAACCTATTTTTTGAGTGGTTTTCGACCCATTCCTACTTAACATTTAAATAATCCACTTTCGAGCCATTATAAACTGAATATGAATTTATTTTAAAATAATATTTCTAACTTTTCCAAAGGTGCCCCTCACACCTCTTTTAAAAGGGCTCATCCTCTTCTCACTAATTCACACACTGAAAGGCTATTGGCTCGGCCAAACCCTACCCAAATACTCTATCAACTTCCCTCTATACAACCTAGGGGCCTTAGTTTGATCAGAAGTCAAACCTAAGGAGCCCTTTTGATCATATCAAATGAAAGAACCTGAATAAAAGGTAATGATTTCACCACCCTTTTACAATTTCCTTTCTTCGTCAACTTCTTCGTTATTTTTTATTTCCATTCTATAACAAAAAATCCAGTGTCTTCTATATATTGTGATGTTATTATAAATATTTTACAACCATATTCAGTATTCTATCCATCCTTTTAATGACATGTCACCATACATGCATACGTACGGCTTACCGTCTCCATATCGTGGTGTAATTGTTATTCAATACAATATTATTTGGATGGATATAATAATGATGTGTAATTCATTTAAATAATAAATATAACTTGATAATGATTCTTTATATATGATATAACATCCAATTATATATTATTATAATATAAAAAGAATGATATTGTCGCTCGTGCGTACGTACAGACTATCGTCTCCACGATCGCGATGAGATTCATTCCCCATCGTATCTATTCAAGAATAATTCTCATTTAATGATTAAAAATAATATTTAAGGACTTGATATCATTCTTGATATGAATAAGATACATCCTATCCATAACAAACACGGTTTACGTAACAAAACATATTAATGAAAACGAGTAAGTTAACACCCGAAACAACGATAATACTAAGATATTATTAACAAATCAATGTTAAAAGATCATAGATTATATCATATTAATGTATAAGATTATGGTATAATTTAATAACAATTATTTCACCATTATAAATGAGTTTATCCTACCCTCAACCAATTAAATGTACAAGGTAATGGGTTTTCATCTCACTCCTTATTCCCATGATATTGATACCATATTTCAACTATTACATTTTGTGTGGTGTACGTACTGCTCATAATTTTATTCTTTGTGTAATACACATTAATTTATGCGTATTTACATATTATTTGTATGATACCTCTTTCATGGGCTGTATTTTTCGTATGTTACCAAATTGGTAAGGGCTATTTCACAATCTCTTCATTATCTGAGGTTGTTTATACGTAATTATCTACCATGACCTCTTTATCATCCACATCCATGTTTCTTATAAATGTATTTAAAAGCATTCTTAATATTTTACAGAATATGAGTTAAATTCATTTATACCTTTTTTTAACTTTTTATAAGAGGTTTATAAAGGAATCTTTCCGTTGTTTTCCATACAAGGCCCTTTTTAACCATTTTGAAAAAATTAAGTTAAGAATGTTTTCTTAACATATACGATGGGTGCAGCTCTTTTCCCCCATTATAAAGTCGTAGAAGCTTCCCTTAAAATCTTATATGAATGTTTTTAAAATAATGGTTTTCTCTATTATTATGTGACTTTTAAATGATTTAAAAAAAAGATATATTTCTCTCAAATAGTATTGATTTCATCTGTGACAAAATCCTTTGATAAGTTTTACACTTGTTTGAAGATGATCATCCATATTGTATTTAAGGTTTTGTGATATGTTTGAATATGGATGAGTTATTTTATTCCAATAATGTTTTATGATTAATGTTTCCGCATTCTAGTTTTAATACGCATGTTTATATTATATTTCATCCTCTTCATAAGATGAATGTGTTGGACTAGTATGTTCTGGGTTGGGGACCAGTAAAAGTAAGCCCTCTAGGTTGGGGTCCGGTTACAGCAGACCCTCTGGGTTGGTTTTCATTTATTAGAGGCACTCCGGGTTGGTGTCCGGTGATTAGAGGCACTCCAGGTTGGTGTCCGGTTATTATAGGCACTCCGGGTTGGTGTCCTGTTATTAGAGGCACTTTGGGTTGGAGTCTGGTTAAAGAGGCTCTCCGGGATGGAGTCTAGTTACATAGGCTCGCCGGGTTGGGTTCCGTTTGTAGTTATCTGTTAGGTCTTGGCACAAGGCCTTGACACAGAAACTAAAGTTCATAATTATGCATTACATCATTATGAAAGTGGTTTTTTTATATTGCATGTGATTATTCGACAAGTAGAATATCCATGTGAATAAGTCAATGGCATTATTTCATTTTATTTTTGCCATATTTTTCTGATGTTCATGTTTAAAAGTCTTTTGTTTTAGTTTTACATTGCCTTAAATGTTTTTGCTTATTTATGAATGTTTCTGCTATATTTTTATCCTTACTGATCATCTGAGGTCACACCTTTCAATGTTTTATTTTTCCCAGGATGTGAAGAAGTAATTTATGAATGATCTGCAGGAATATAATGAGGGGATATGAAGACAATATGTTTTTTTTAGTTTTTTACTTTATGATGTAATGAAAAACTTTATGAATATATCTAGTGATTTCAAGGCTACTAAACTAATCGGTCTTTCAAGACGTGATATTTTGTGATCATAACAATGTTATATAAAAATGCACTGACTCTGGGTAACTGGGGTCGGGGCGTTACAGTTGGTATCAGAGAAAGTTTAGTACAAACCTTGGAAGCTAGATTAAGATACACACTAATTAGAGCACATAGCCCTAAAATAGACACTGAGGATTTCTATAGAATAACTTCCTCAAATTTTGGTATTGTAGAGATTTTGTGAGTTTTCTGAGCAATGAATTCTTGTCTGGATACGAGCAGGTAGAGGCGACTCTTCCACAAATGTACCTAGGGGTAAAACCCGAAAACACTGCTTTGAGCTAGACTCAAATGGGAACTAGTGTACGACAACGAGCCTTGATGCACTCTTGGTTACAACACTCCCGGGGGATATTCTTAGGATAACTGTCACATTCTTTACAAACCATTATGAAGGGTTTTTGAGTATATACTTCCTCAAAGAATGTTTTTTTATGATTATGGATTATATCCATAAATAGTTAAATTTATGATAACTGTTTTATAAGTATGGAATTATGTATTTTGATTCATAAACTAATCTATTTTATGGCATTGTTTAGAAGTGGCGCCTAGTGCAAGAAATGGAAACCGTATCAATGCACACACTCCACGTAGGGATTTCCCTCCTTCTCGAGATAATTATAGTGGAGTTGGTGATGAAACTGGTTCTGATCAACTAATCACCATACTGGGACAACTCACTTAGGTTATGAATAATATCCTTACCCGTGTGGAGCACCCTGATCCACAACATGGAGGATCAATGTTAGATCGCTTCATGAGGTAACAACCACAAACATTCAATGGGATTATAAATCCATTGGTAGCTAAGAAATGGATAAGTTACCTAGAGAAAATATTTCAGGCTTTGGGGATTAGTGAAAGGGAAAAAGTTATCATGGCAATTTACCGCCTCAATGGAGATTCTGATCAATGGTGGTAAATGATTCAAAATACAAAGGATGATGATAAAGTATCAAATAAGGAATGTAGAGAGTTTAAATATCTATTTTTATAAAAATACTTTTCTCATGACCATCAAGCAGATATGAAAAGGCAATTTCTGAGTCTGAGACAAAAGGAGGATGAGAATGTTGCAAAGTAAGAGTCCAACTTTACAAGGTTAGCAAGGTATGTGAGAGATTATATATGTAACCAAATAAGTACGATTGGTCGTTTCTTTGATGGATTTAATCCATTTCTTCGTCGATAATTATTGTCATAATCCTTATCATCATACGAAGATATTGCCTCATGTGCTATCAAGACAGAAAAAGAATTCTCTAAGTCATAGGACATTCAAGAAAATAAAGGGAAGAAAAGATCCGATGATCACTCTAGGAATATAAATAATGGGAAGAAGGGAAAAGATAAATATAGATCCTGTAGTAAATGTGGGAATAAACACCCTGGTACTTTCGTGAAGGGAATGGGAGTCTGTTACAAGTGCGGTGAAAAGGGCCACCAAGCTCATGCTTGCAAGGGGAAGAAAGAAGCTACCAATGTTTAATGCTACAACTACAGAGAGATGGGAAATTATGCAAATGAATATCCTAAGCATTAGGGGAACATACCCCAGAAAAGGACAAGGGATCAAGGACAAGCTTATGTTATCACTACGGCTGAGGTAGAAGCTCCGAATGACGTGGTGGCGGGTAATTTAATGGTTCCTCAAGTTTAGAAAATGCATTATTGTATTCTGGATCATTGAATTGCATAATATCTTCCATGTTTTCTATTAAAATTAGATATTTACAATTTGATTTAACAAAGGATTTTTCAGTTAAAACTCACAAGGGAAGTATCATTGCAACAATGTTTTGTGAATCAGTCCCCATTAGAGGGTATAACTGTTCTTTATCTGCTAATCTCATCGTCATACCTATGGTTGAGATTGATATAATCCTCGTTATGGATTGGCTTTCGAACCATGATGAAAAAATTTATTGTAAGAAGAAGGAGGTTACTATTTTTGATGATGATGATAATGTACACCTTATCTTTAGAAAAAAATCATCACCACCTAATTCTTATCTAGATCCACCCCCAATAGCTCAACTAAATTCAATTACAATGGAGGAAGTGAATGAAATGACTATGGGTGAGGAATGGAATGTTCAAATAGAAGATGTACCTATTGTGAAAGAATATGTAGATGTGTTTTCGAAAGATTTACCTAGACATCCTCCAGAATGTGAAGTCGAGTTTCCATTGATTTAATTCCTGGATCAAGGCCTATATCGAAGACCCTTTATAGAATGGCCACTGTGGAATTAGTTAAACTAATGAAACAACTAGAGGAATTGAGTAATAAGGTATTTATTATCCCTAGTGTTTCTCCATGGGGATCCCCTATTATTTTTGTTAAAAAGAAAGATGGATATATGAGGTTTTGTATCGACTACAGGGAGATCAATGCTATAACAATAAAGAACAAGTATCCCCTACCCCGCATTGATGATTTATTTGACCAAATGCATGGATCTCAATACTTTTAAAATATATAAATTCGGTCTGATACCATCAGTTGTGTGTGAATAAGGAAGACATTACGAAGACTGCATTTCAAACCAGGTACGATAATTATGAGTTTACATTAATTCCTTTTGGGTTGACTAATGCGCCCTCTGTATTCATGGATCTAATGAATATAGTTTTCATGGAATATCTAGATGAATTTGCAGTGGTATTTATTGATGATATCTTGATATACTCCAAAATCTACAAAGATCATGAAAATTACATGCGCATTTTCCTGAAGACTATGAGAATACATGAATTATATGGGATGTTTAGTGAGTGGGAATTCTGTCTTCAAGAGATTTCTTTTCTTAGCCATATTGTCTCTGATGATGGAATCTCTTTTGATCCTTCTAAGAGCAAGGAAATCCAAGAATGGCCTGCACTGACGAGTATATCTGAGTTACATAGTTTTATTGGTTTAGCAGGTTATTATCGACGTTTCATCTAGAATTATTCCTGGTTTCCTAACCCATTAACAAAGCTCACATTTAAAGGGGTTAAATTTGTTTGGACAAAATATTTTGAAGAATGTTTCGATGAAATGAAGAGAAGATTAGTCAATGATCCTATATTGACTCTACCATTGGGGAATGATGGGTTCGCTTTTTGTAGTGATTCATCTAAGAATGGACTTGGTTGTGTCCTTATGCAGAATGATAGGGTTATTGCCTATGCATCACGAATGTTTAAAATTCATGAGAAAAACTATCCTACAAATGATCTAGAGTTACCATATGTGATCTTTTCTTTGATGATATGGAGACACTACCTCTATGGTAAAAAATGTGAGATTTATAATGATCACAAGTGTTTGAAGTATATTTTCTCACAAAAAGAAATCAACATGGGGAAAAGGGGATGGCTCGAATTACTCAAGGATTATGATTTCATGATACACTACCACTCGGGGAAGGCAAACAAGGTGGAAGATTCCTTGAGATAAAAATATCATGGAGTCTTGAACAATATGAGAATTGAATGGGATCCAAATTTCATGGTTCTAGTGAATATGGACATGGAAAAAACCATGGAAGGTGAAACATCAATATTTTTTCAAATGGTTTCCAAAGCATCTTTACTAGAAAGATTTAAGAATTCATAGACTGATGATGAAGAATTTCAAAATATGACTACAGTTGTAAATGATGGGATATTGAGATACATTGTGTACGAATATGGAATATTGAAATTTGGGAAGAGACTTTGTGTTCCTGATATAACTGATCTAAAAAGGGAATTTCCAGATGATGCTCATAGTTCCAATTTCTCTATACACCTTGGGAGAACCAAAATGTATAGAGATTTGAAGGAACATTTTTTGTGGGACAACATGAAGAGGGAGATTGTTGATTTTGTGCCAAGATGTTTGGTTTGTTAGCAAATGAAAGCTGGAAGGCAACAGCCTGGTGGAGTATTGAAACATCTTCCTATACCTGAGTGGAAATGGGATAATATTATGATGGATTTCGTCATGGTTCCACCAAAGACTCCTAGATGGAATGATGCAATATGGGTCATTGTTGATCTTATTATAATGTCATCACATTTTCTTGCTATAATAGAATATTTACCACTCAACCATTTAGAAAGACTATATATTAATGATGTTGTCAGACTTCATGGAGTACCCCTATTGATTGTTTCTGATCATGATCCCCATTTTACATCAAGAATCTAAAAATATCATCAGAAATCCATGGATACTAAACTTCATTTGAGCACTGCCTACCACCCTCAAACAGATGGAAAATCAAAACTAACTATTCAATCCTTATAAGACATGTTATGATCCTGCTGACCTGACTTTTAGGGTATGTGGGATCAATATTTACCTCTGGTAGAATTTTCCTATAAAAATAGCTTCCATTGAAGTATTCCGATGGCACCTTATGAAGCATTATACAGAAGGAGATGTCGCACACCATACTGTTGGGATGACATTGGTGAAAGAAAATGTTGTCCCAGAACTGGTGGAGGAAACAACTGAAAAGGAAAAGGTAATCCAAAACCACATCAAATAAGCTCAATGTAGGCATAAGGGATATGTCGATAACCAAAGGAATGATTTAGAATTTTAGGTAGGAGATCATGTTTTCTTGATGGTATCTCAATTTAAGGGAGTTATACGTTTCGGTAAGAAGGGTAAATTGAGTCCCAGGTACATCGGCCCTTTTGAAATTCTTGAACTAATTGGGGTTGTAGCTTACCGCATGGAAATGCCTCCATGTCTCTCCAAAGTTCACGATGTGGTCCACCTATCACTGTTGAGGAAATACATGTCTGACCCAACGCATGTACTCAACTATGAGAAATTTGGACTAGAACCTGATCTGTCTTATTGCAAAGAGCCTGTCAGGATTTTTGATATGAGAGAACAAGTACTGAGAAACCGGACGACTAGTCTGGTAAAAGTTTTGCGGAGAAACCATAAGATAGAAGAGGCAATGTGGGTACTCTAGGAACTTATGATGAAGAATCACCCGAGTCTTTTTATGCGGTAGTATTCTAGAAATTTTGAGGACGGAATGTTTTGAAGGAGGGGAGAATGTAACACCCTAAGCTTCCACAGTATGCTTCCCTTTAAATAATATAGTAGCATGTGTTGTACGCAACTTCGAGTTCTAACACACACACTACAACAGATCAAACTAGACGTTATGAATATTAATAAACACTTTTTTAAATTTTATAAATTTTATCCTTCAAAATGGACTTCATTTTTGGATTCGGAATATCAAAATTATCCTAGGGTGAATTTTTGGTATTTTTCTGAAAACATTTTATTTTTGATGAATAGTGAAAACCACAGAGTTATTAGTTAAAACCCGACTTTTTATTTAAATAATTATTTATTATATTTAAATTTATTTAGGTCAAAATAGAAATGTAATACATATATAATATCAATTTAATTCGTTGGAGTCAGTTTATAATAATTTTAGACATATAAAAATTTTATTGAACTTTTCACCGTCTTTTACCCACCTCATAGGAGAATTTGCAAATTCACCTAAAACATAATTTTACCGCTTATGTGAGTGGAATTTTGAAAATCCGAGAGACATAGTTAATATCAAGGAGTAAATGTGGTTCAAAAAGATTAAAATAAATTTTGGTGAATAGTAAATTTTTTCTTTTATTTTCCACGGTTAAAAGTAAATAGAGTAATTAAGGGTGAAAATGATATTAATATTACCCAAAATCATGTCCTAATTCTATTGGAGAAGTGTATATCGACCAAAAAAACCATAGGAATAAAATATTATCATTTTGGTCCGCTTGGATTAGATTAGGACATAAATTATTATTTAATTCAAAGAAGAGTTAAAAGAGTTAAAATCAATGTTTAATAATAAAAACATTTTTAATATAGGGTTATACATAAGATAAATTCTTTTGTAAATATTCATTATAAATATAATAATATTTCATACATAATGGTATTTTATTTATAATTTTTAGACATTAAATAATTTAATTTGTTTATGAGACAATGGTGATGTAGTAATTACCTAATTAATGGAATATTAAAATAATTGATATTATAAATATCAAAATAAATGTCCTTTGTGACTTTTTCTGAATTAAACTAATTTTCAAGGTTCATATAACATATTTTTACTGGTTATATAAATTTATTTCGAAGTAATAATTCTGTTATGAAATTATCAAAAAGAAAATACACAACAGTGTCAAAATTGACATAAAAGAGTTTTTAAAAAATATATTATATTATTAATTTATATTATATTCCTAAAAATATATGGTTTGAAAAAAAGACTTGTATCATGATAGGTGTATCATTAAGGGACCACTTGGGGGTAGCTTGGATGTATATAGAATTTTTATTAACTATGTAATATAAAAATACAAAGTGACATGGTAAATGTCAAACTAATTAACTTAGAGTTAAACCTAAAAGATAATGTTAATATAGTGACCCAAACCTGTCTAAAACATATTGGATGAGTGGTTTTTGACCCATATACACCTTAACATTTAAATAATCCACTTTGGATCAATTAGAAAATTAATATCAATTTTTTATAAAATAATATTTCTATCTTTTTCAAAGGTGCCCCTCACCCCTCTTATAAAAGGGCACTCCCCCTTCTCAATAATTCACACATTCAAAGCCTCTTGCCTCGGCCAAACCCTGCCCAAATACTCTCTCAACTTCCCTCACTACAACCTACAGGCCTTAGTTTTCTCATAAATCCATCCTAATGATCCCTTTTGATGAAATCAAAAGGAAGAACCTGAAGAAGAGATAATGATTTCACCACTATTTTCATGTTCCTTTCTTCTTCAACTTCTTCTTTCTTTGATATTTCCATTATTAAAAAATAACTCCAGTATCATCTATATACTGTGGTGTTATTATAAATATGTTAAACCATATTCAGTAATATATCCATCCTTTGAATGAGATGTCACCATACGTGCGTACGTACGACTTACCGTCTCCACGTCATGGTGTAATTGTTATTCAATACAATATTATTTGGATGGGTATAATAATTATGTGTAATTCATTTAAATAATAAATATAACCTGGTAATGATTCTTTATATATGATATAACATCCAATTATATATTATTATAATATCAAAATAATGATATTGTCCCTCGTGCGTACGTACGGACTACCGTCTCCACGATCGCGATGAGATTCATTCCCCCTTGTATCCATTCAAGAATACATCTCATTTAATGATTAAAAATAATGTTTAAGGACTTTATATAATTCTGGATATGAATATGATACAACCTATCCATAACAAACACGACTTACATAAAAAACATATAAAAGAAAACGAGTAAGTTATCACCTGAAACAACGATAATACTAACATATTATTAAAAAATCAATGTTAAAAGATCATATATGATATCATATTACTGTATATGATTATTTTATAATTTAATAACAATTATTTAACCATTACAATGGAGGTTAGACTACCCTCATTCAAGGAAAAGTACATGGTAAGAGGTTTTCATCTCACTCCTTATTCCCGTGAGATTAATACCATATTGCCACTATTACATTTTGTGTGGTGTATGTACTGCTCATAATTGTATTCTTTGTGTAATACACATTAATATTTGTGTATTTACATATTAACTGTATGATACCTCTTTCATGGGATGTATGTTTCATAAGTTACAAAATTGGAAAGGGTTATTTCACTATCTCTTCATTATCTGAGGTTTTTTATATGTAATTATCCACTGGGACCTCTTTATCATCCATATCAATGTTTCTTAAAAATTATTTCAAAACATTCTTACAATTTTACAGAATATGGGTTAAAGTCATTTATACCCTTGTTTGACTTTTTACAAGAGGTTTATAAAGGAATCGTTCTGTTGTATTCCAAACAAGGTCCGTTTTAACCATTTCGACAAAATTAAGGGAAAAATGTTTTTTTAACATATAAGGTGGGTGCGGCTATTTTCCGCCATTATAAATTCATAGAAGCTTCCCTTAAAATCTAATAAGAATGTTTTTAAAATAAAGGTATTCTCTTTAGTTATGTGACTTTTAAATGATATAAAAAAAAAGAATTTTCTCTCAAATAGTTTTGATTTTATATATGTCAACATCCTTTGATAAATTTTACAGTTGTTTGAAATTGATCAACCATATTTTATTGAAGTTTTTGTGATATGTTTGACTATGGATGAGTTATTTTATGCCATTATTGGATTATGATTAATGTTTTTGCTTGCTAGTTTTAATACGAATGTTTATGTTATATTTCATCATCTTCTTAAGATGAATGTGTTAGATAAGTAAGTTCCGGGTTTAGGACCGGTAAAAGTAAGCCCTCCGGGATTGGGTCTTGTTATAGTAGACCATCCGAGTTGGTGTCCGTTTATTAAAGGATCTATGGGTTGGTGTCTGGTTTTTAGAGGCACACCTGGATGGTCTCTGGTTATTAGAGGTACTCCAGGTTGGTTTCCAGTAAATAGAGGAACTCCGGGTTGGAGTCCGGTTACAGAGGCTCTCCGGGATGGAGTCCGATTACAGAGGCTCTCTGGGTTGGGTTCTGGTTACAGTTATCCCTTAAGTCTTGGCACGAGGCCTTGACACAGAAATTAAAGTTCAGCATTATGTATTCCATCATTATGAAAGTGGTTTTTGTTATTGCATGAGATTATTCGACTAGTAGAACATCCATGTGAATAAGTAAATTGGATTATATCATTTTATTTTTTCCATATTATACTAAAGTTCATGTTTAAAAGGATTTTGTTTTAGTTATACATTGCCTTAAACATTTATACTTATTTATAAATGTTTCGGATATATTGTTATCCTTATTGAGAATCTGAGCTCACCCCTTTCAATGTTTTATTTTTCCCAGGATGTGAAGAAGTAATTTATGAATGACCTGTAGGAATAGTATTAAGGGATATGAAGAAAAGATTTTGTTGTAGTTTTTATTTAATTTATGATGTAATGTAAAACATTATGAATATATGTAGTGATTTCAAGGCTACTAAACAAATCTGTCTTTCAAAACTTGATCTTTTGTGATCATACCAATGTTATATAATAATGTACCTACTCTGGGTAACTGGGGTCGGGGAATTACATTTAATATTAATCTTAATATATTAATAGGTAAGGAAAGAAATATTATTTTCATAAGATTAATTATTTAAATGAAACTATTGGGAATTAAAATTTATCTACAATCATTCTATTGATGATTTTTCACAAAAAATACATTTGATATAGACATAGGAATTTTAATTGAAGTTTTATTTTTTTTAATAGATCAATTGATTGGTACTTTTCAAAAGATTACATTCTGAAACTTATAAATTAAATCCGAATATTTTTATAATAAATTAATATAACTAGATAGAAGAAATAATAACCTTGTCCATTAAAAGTGAATTTTAATAAAATATGAAAAATTTATTAACTAAACTAAATTAGATTTTAAACATTATATTAACTAAAAATTGATACTTTTTCCCGATTGAAATAAAAATATGATAACTAAAGTATTAAAAGGATTTTTATTTAACATCTAATGATATAATTAATATAACAAAATGTTAACAAACATTTAACAATATATATTATTTTATTTTAATAATGGATTATATTTTAGATAAATCTATAAAGAAAAGTACTAGAGATATTTTATTTTATAATTAATTATAAATTTAAATTCAATTATATATAGGATAATGCATAATTCACAAGAAATATAAGGTAGAAAATTTAGTTATTATATCCATCAATTTTGATTTAAATTTTAATCTAGAGTACTGAAAAAGCTTTTTTTTTACTCATTATTTTTCAAAATGATAAATAATTTGGCAGATATGGTGTATTGAACTTTTTGATAGTACTTACTAAAATGTATTGAATTAAAATATATAATCAATTAGATCAATATAATATATTTAAAAATTCCTTAATGGTTTTATATTATTTATTGCAAATGACATTTATTACATATAAGTATACAATTTATGAATATTTAAATAACAAAAACATTGAATTAGTTATAAAAAACATTGGATATGATTAATAAAATTTCATTATAAAAATAGATGGGATTCTATGTCCGCTATATTAAGATGGATAGTTTGTGGAATTATATGTAATTTGAAATAGATAATAGTTTAATGAAAATAAATGATATAAAGAAGATAATGGTTTATAAATTATTCCTAAATAATTTTTCACATTTTATAGGATTCTTATATGAAGATAAATATATATATATATATATATATGAAAATTAGATTAGTGAAATATTCACTATGCCCTATCCCATCTTCTCCTAATATTTTTTTCGAAACAAAAAATTACTTTGTGATGTGTCAATGATTAATTGGTAGTCAAGACACTTATAACCCACGTGAGGTATGATAATATATGAAAATGAAATAATATGGGTAGGATTTTATCTTCATGAGATAGTTTTTTAAGGATTTAAATGATGAAAAAACACTCTACAAAAAAATGAAAGAGATAATTTTTTGACTTAATAAATTTCTAAAATGATTTCCCAATTAGTAATAGAATTAAATAATTATAGAAAAATGTGTTTGGTACCATGAATATGGTGCCTAAAAAATTTAATTTATATAGTTTTACATCATGGAAAAGTGATTTTTTTTAAAAATTTTGGATGCATATATATTTGCATGAATAAAAGGGAAAATAGAATACAATATATGTGCCTTTTAATATAGAACTTATAAAGTTATATACTATAGATCCAATAAGATAATAGTAATAAATTATTTTTAAATTAAGGTACATTGGATCATAAAAAATAAACAATTGATTATAAAAAGATACAAATAAATATTTTTTTTTCAAAAGTTAATAATGGAAAAAATTAGATGAATGAAATGGAACAAAAGGAAAAGAATAAAATATTATAAATTGGAAATATTGACTCAGTTAGATTAATTACTTACTATATTAATGATGAATAATTTCAATGAATGATGTAATAAATGTGGATGAAATTTATAAAGATAAATGAATTCTAAATATAAAGAAGAAAAAATATCAATATGTTTAAAAGTGTGGTGTTTTGTATTTATATACTTGATGTATAATGAATTATATATTAAGTAGAAAAATTGAAGAAAAACAACACCATCTGTGAAAATTGAAACTAAATTTTCTTTATTTATAATCTTATATGATTCAATGTGATTTTTTTTTAAAAATTTTAACATATTTATATTGGTTATGAAAATGAATAATAAAATAAACGATGTACCAATGATTCATAATAAATTATAACACCATTTAATTTCATATATAATAGTTGTAATACTATAAAATTAGCATTGTATAATAAATAAGATAAATAATAACACTAAAAATGATCATTGTAAAATTAAAAATAATTTAAACATAAAGTATTAGGATATTGGATAAAATACCAATGAACTTGGTGTGATTATGTGGTTATTAATAATAAAAATATTAAAATTATTATTTATATTATGGTTGAATATGATAATCCATTAACAAATAATTATTAAAAGAGGTGGTGAATGAGAATATATTCAAAAAATGGTATGGATTTATAGGGTTTACACATTGTTTCTATTAATATGATAATATTTGGTGATTAAAAGTCATAACCCTTCATCAAATGTAATTATATAATCACGTATCACCAAAAATATATTTACTGATTACAAGTGGTTATGTTGTTACTATAGTACAAAATAAATAGATCAAAACACATTAAAACTAATAGTTTGGAAATATTTAGGAACTTGATAAATAAATTAATATTATATTATAATATAATCATTATATATATCATTGTAACTTGTTAATGTTTTTTCATTTTTAATTGTAAATCGATATATATAAATTTTAATCCTAATGGTTTAATATGAAAAATGATTAAAAATTATGAAGGTTCAGGTTCAGTTTCCTAGTACGGGCTAGATTATAGGTGAAACTATCATGTATAAGAGTTGAATGAGTAATTTCCTCGTAATAAAAAAAGTCCAAAACTAATGGAACAATGTTAACAAAATATCCAAGGATTATATAATAATAACATAATACTTATATAAGAATATTATATATCATAGTGATATAATTAATAATATAAAACGTTACAAAATTATCATCAATTCCTCCTACAAATACAACCTATATAAATTGGTTATGATTATATAAAATACCCAAGATATTATTTCTCATGACTCCAAGAAATTTATCAAATGGATATATGATTTTAGGCCCAAACTCTAATATATGCTTTCCATTTCATCCTTTATATTTAGAGAATCGATAAAGATACATACCATAATATTCTACAAGGATCATCATATATTGTCTTGGATAATTATTCAATATATTTCCATATAGAGATAATTGATATATGGAATATCAATATTTACACATTCAATGGAAGAATATTTCTATCTAGGTGAATATCACATATTCAACATAGAATCAACTGTGTGTTCAAAATTAAAGGTAATATACAATTGTCTTAGGAATTCAACCAAATAATATAACATGAATGTTTCAGAAAAGATGTGTATTTCTTCTAATTAGTATTCAATTGGGTAATGATCTAGTTAAGTCCTAACCAATATTTTTCAAGATCATTACCACTTGGTGAAAATGAATGATATCCTAAAGAAAAATAATTTAACATAGACAATAAATTCAATTATAGAACAAATACTCTTTAAATTAAAAAAAATTGGATAAATTATATCTTCATGATTTTCATTCCATTATAATGGCTCATGATGGTATAACGATAACCCCTAATTTTCTATTATAGTATTATCTTTATCAAGAGAAAAGAATGACATAATGAACATACAATTATTCAAGAATATAATAAAACCAAAATTTTTTTTTTCTAATTTACTAGAGAAAATGAATATCTTTTTTTAAATATTTATTTCAATATTTTCTTTGTGTTAAATTTTCTTTATTATTTGGAAAATATTTATGTTTATTTAAATTTTTTAAATAATAACATTTTTTTAAAAAATATTTTTAATTTTAATCTGGTTAAATTAATATATTGTTTAGAAAGGGTATGAAGTAAAATTATCTACTTTTAATTTTAGAGATTCAAATTATTCTCATTATTTTCAACATTATATTTTTAATTTTTATAACAAATATATTATACATTAAAATTATTTTATCTATTATATCATTTTTCATCATATTTTAAGGTATTTTTTTAAAATTAAAATATTCCACTCATAAGAATTGTATCATGTAGTAATATATTTTTTTTAGTCAAAATAATTAATATTATTTAATAATTTTTACTCAGTTCTTGGTTTTAGTTATTAAAAAGGATGGATAATATTTTCCACCTTAGTTACAGGAAAAATGGGTATATTGGGATAATAATAAAAAGATATATAATAAATATAACAAAAAAAATTTATATAAATTTATTATATTGTCATATTTCAAACAAATACTTATCATATTCTATTAGTAGTATTATTTTTTCCATTTTTCGTGAGAGTGATATTTTTATATTTTAATTTATTTAAGATTCAACCTATGTCGTCTAATTTATTTATAAGAGAACTCCACCTATCTTATCATATCAACTAATAATGATTCTATTATATGAGAAAATCACTTCTCAAATAATTTCATAAAATCACATCCCACAATAAAGTTATATAGGTTTCATCATAATAATATCCTATGATTTATTTTGGTATAATCTTTTCCAATTTCGATAATGTATAGGTATAGTTATTCCCAAAATGTTTTCATTATTTAATTTCATAACACTAATAATTATAAAATTTCAATGATTATATAAAAACAAAAGTATATATATTATGCTATGTTGTTATCATTCCATTTTAACAGCCTTTATTCTTCTCCTTCTACAAGAAGTGGGATATTAAGTCATCATTCATGTATACTTGTGAACTATCTCCTCACAAATAGATGTATTTTATTTATTACCATCATTAATGGATGCTAATAATGATATATTTACTATTTATATTTGACATTTATTAAAAAAATAAAGATTAATTAATATTGTATAACAATTACATTCTTAACCATTGTCTCGTTAGAAAATGATAAAATCACTCATGATTACATGTGGGATACTATCTCCACAATGTGATGTGATTTATTATTAATAATATACCTTAGAATATTAATCTAAATATGAATCAAATGAATATATATTATATGAAGAACATTATTAACCATTGAGAGATTATGGATCCCTAATAATTGTGTATTTTTTGAAACGATGGAACTAAAACATTAATAATAAATGAAAGAGTTAACACCTAAAATAATTAATTTAATAAGGAATTGATTTAAAGAGGATGTTTTAATTATATAATTAAAAAAAATATGAAATCATTAATATATATATATTTTTCATATATAATTATAATTAAAAAAATTATTATTAAACATGACTAATACAATAAGAAGCCATATAGAACCTAAGGTAAGGCTTTCTTTCAAAATCACATCCATATTCAATATTTTTTCTTTTTATGTTTCTCAATGGGGAGTTAATTGTTATTTCCTTCCTAAACCTTATTTTTTTAGTATTACATATGAATGTAAAATGTTTTCTGTTCATTTTGAAGTCATTTTGTACTGATGAGTGGGAAATTTTCTTATAGAAAATATAATTTTATATATTTGGATAGAACTAATTTACAATATAGTCAATATATTCATTTTTACATTTTCCAAAATGCCTTTAATAATTCCCATTTAATAATTTACATGGAATATACCATTTTATACATTTTATAAAATATTTTCATAGGAATATACCTATTGTTTTATAAAAAAATTTATATTTTAGTAGTAGTGTGAATGAAATTTTAATATTAAAATATTCTGTACTAATAGATTTTCATTCTACCATGAATAATCTCTGTTCTAAAAAATTAATTACATGTTCCCTTTCTTTTTTCCAAATAAATTTCCTTTCTTAATAATTTTTAAATTCATTGATTTTAAATAATTGAATTTGAAATGAAAATTTTACTTTATGCAATAAATTTTCGAATTATTTTTTAATTTTATTTTCAACTATATTAGTATATTTTGATGAATATTATGATTTAATGATGAGATACTCAAATAATACCATAATAAAAATATCTATGGAATTATTATGATAATTATTACTACAGTTTTTATTGAAATTATATATGTTAGTTTTTTAGATTGTATAGTTATTAATCACCCAGGCATCATGATTATATTGTATTTCTTATTCATTCAATTAATACATTGGACATATTAAGTGGTGATATTGGATTAAAATTATGCAACCATCGATGCATATGTAGGTATAATAGGAAAAATGATTTGGAATTTAGTATATTCCATACATATTTATTTATAATATATTGGAATGAATAAATTTATATAAATACAAGATATCTATAATTAGGAATCCCATTTTTATAAAATCATTTATTAATGTCCATATGATGGTTATAGTTTTTATGTTTTCCATGGATATATTTCCCGATAATGTGATTTTTTATATGGAACTATATGATAATCATTTATTACTTCTCTATTATTTAAAAAATAATTATAGTATGATTTATTACACATTATGAATTCCCTTGTTGAGATTATATGCTCAAACATTTATTTTTTTCTTTCCAGAAGATCCTAGGATATGTTCTTTGATTTGTATGTAGGGATATGTTGGATAATATAATAATATTTTTAAATAAAAAATATTTCATATTTAACAATTTCATATGTAATGTGATATCTAGTATTTTATATAGTTATCTAATTCTACAATATTATTTGATCCCCAAGGGCCCAATAACATTAATATGGTGATAATTAATAATTTATCCCCCACATCTGTTTTTATAGTGTTGGGGTTACTAAGACATGGCTGTAAACATTACTTAATCTTAATTTAAGTCAATAATTTAACCTTATTTCACATTTATGATCTTTTATGGTTTAGAGCATTAGAGAATTAGTCCATAATTCATATATAACAACTTAAATATTATAAACCAGATACTTATACTCACTATCAAGATAAAACAAATAATTTTAAAAAATAAACATGGTCTTGGTATATGTTTAAAGATCATAACTTTTCCTTGATTATATAAATGGATCTATTGTTCTTTAAATCCTATCAAAAACATTTCAAAACATGGGATGATAAAACAATACCTCACTAAAGGATACAATAATAATGGAAATGGATTGTCTTGTGAAAACATGTAAAACGAGAATAATATATCATAATATACTAATTTTTATATTTGTGAAGTATTAAATACACTTCATTGAATATATCCTCATTGATTACCCATTTTCTATTCAAAAGATTAACATAAAATCCATAGAAATCAACTATAAAATATAAATGTATCTCTGGAAATAATCATACATCAATAGAATAACCAAATGGACATATTCCACACATATCACAAAATGGAATAACCATAATGATTAATTCCATGCCAAATTCATTAGAGGTTATAACGTAAACCCTCTTACATGGTTTATCATTGAACCACTCATATCTGGTTTATCACATAACCACCCATTTTTAGTTTATCACGTATACACCTGTCAAATATCCCAGTACCATTATATATTCATAACATATAAAAGATTGTAATTTTAAACATTTCACTCATAAAATTTATTTTCAATCAAATGATATCATTTCAATATATTGAAATATTCAAACTATATAATACATTTAATTAGGAGATTTTAAATCAATGTTTCCAATAAAAAATTGAGACTTCTGAAATAAATTCACAATTTAAAATAATAAAGTATATAAAAAATAATAAAAAATATATTGAAAACATGTAAATTAAATGTAAGGATGTTGAATAATAAATCAATATTACATTTAAAATGATGATTTAGTTCATCAGTCCCCTACCACAAGAGAAACACTTGAAAAAAAATAATAATTAAGGAAAACATTATATAATAAATTTTATACCATGAGAATATACTAATTCATAATATAACATGTAAAAAGGGATTCATATACAACTTATAGGATAATATAGGTTCATGGCATCAGGACATGCCTCTATGAAATGAGATTGAGTTGAAGTCCATAAACAAAGGTTTTATTTGTCATGTTTGTTCGCTGTTCTTCCTGAATTAAAAAATTATAATAATTTATACTTTATTTAGAACCTTTTTCATGTATATTATTTTTTTTTAAATCACTTAATAACATGTTATAAAAATAAAATAATTCATTAAGTTCATATTGGACATTTTGTCGATATTATGTTCTTGAGCTGAAAATGAACATGGTTGGATGTCACTAGTCTATGTGGTCATAAATATACCATCTCTAAAATAACATTAATGAAATTTATATACATAAATTATACATTTAAAATCAAACCATTCATTTATGATATTAAAAATGAATAACATTATTTTCATGGACATGCTATACCATATGTACGCATGGGAAACATTTCTATTTTTCATTGAAAATTATTGAAATAATGAAATTTTAATATAATATTTTCTAAAATTATAAAAATATAATTAAAGTAATAATAATCAGATAAATATACATATATATATAATACAACTGATGTTATTAATAAAAATGATTCGCATCTTTATGGAGGTGATAGTTCACACGTACGCATTAACGACGTTATCGGTTTTATGTGAAACATAACAGAAATATTATTGTAATAAAATAATTAACATTTCATGAATATCATATAAAAGCATTGATTCTATAATGGTAACCAATATTGATATATGTTTATTAAAAGTATAAAATATAGGTTTGCATGGTTGTAGTCCTCTGTACACGTGAACAAAATGTTTATTTCCAATTTTATAAAATTGGAGATATATATTGATGATGATATAAAAAAATAAAATCTAAAAATATTTATGATATTAGAGTTCATAGTTCATCATGGGTTAATTATATTTAATGGAAGATGAAGAATAAATAAAATAGAAACACTAAGATAATGATATATCTTTTTCGGTTGATCACCTTTGAAGAACACCTTATCTTCTCTAAGGAGGGTGTTCTACCTAAACTAAGGCCTCAAGAATGTTTTTATGTTTTATATGAAGGGTGTTTGGTACATATTTTCTAAATAAAATGGCTTTGATAGTTTTATTAATAGAGAAGAGTGTGTACATTTTTATATGAGAGGGGAGGAGAACCCTATAGAAGTCCTAAAACGTTAGATTAATTTTAATTCAATTACGATTCTAGATGGTCACAAAATAATTTTTTTTCAAGATGAAATGATTTTACGATGAATTAAAATAATCAAATTAAAATTATACATGATTTGAATATTTTTTTATCCTTATATATTTTGTTTAAATCATATTTTACCTTTTTTAGTCTTATTGTGACATCATGTGATTTTCACTTTGTGGGTTTATTTAAATAAAATAACATGTAAATAGATCAAAAAAAGTAAAATTTATTACATATTAGGAATTATGATAAAAATTTGGATTAATATTATATTTTTATGAGTTTAAAAACATTTAATAATCTATATTGTATTTTAAAATACAAATGTTGTCAATTCTAACATTATTCATTTGTTGGCTATTAAAAAATATCACAATAACAAGATAATTTCGTAACAACTACTTTAAATCATCATCAACATGTCACATATATCAATAAAATTCGTTTATGACATAAATGATTACATATAATATTTATTTTAATATTTATAACATAATTTATTTTATTTTACCTTCAATTAATAAATTACTACATGATCTTTGTTTTTTAATTAAATTTAATTATTTAAATTTATAAGATTATAAAATCATTATCATGATTTAGTTAATATTTTTATATTTCTAATGACTCTTTATGGTCTACGAGATCCCCTATATATATCCATGTTAAAATACATTACTTTTTAAAAACAAAAGTGATTATTCATTGAATATGATATTATAAAAGAATTATAGTCATCTATCTGGATCCAGGTAGATGAGTAATAGACCCAAGGAATATAATGGTTGAGATAAACTCATACTATTAAATTAGGACATGGGATAGAGTACTTTTATATTATTATAATATTATTTTTATCTTTTATTACCCAAATTACCTTTACCCTTAGCAATAAAATTTATTACCAACGTTGTTATTCATAATGTCTAAAATTAAAAGTTGTATATTTTAATAATTTAGACCTTCTGATTCCAAATAAATAATCCATTTTTTTAATTCAAAACAAATAATTTTTGTAAATGACTAAAAAAATGAATGTCGTTGATGGAATATGAAAACATGTTTTTTAAGTAAAACGTTCCAAAGCTCACATGGCTTTTATATCTAATTTAAATATGAAATTGATTCGAATGACAATAATTATATTAAATGATAAAAACATAATGTGAATATAATTTAAATCTTTTAAATGACTAATCTTTCTATATAAAAATCTTATTAAAAATCAGTTTTCAATTAAATTTCAATATTTTTTACTTTTCACGAAATAATGAATATTATCAAAATAATGAAAAAATATTATCCAAAATAAAAATACATGTCATGCATCCAAATAATAATCTTATTTTATCTTTATAATAAATAAAACATTAAAAATCATGATTTATAATTGGTTCTCTATCAAAGGGAGGTAAAACTGCATTTTTTAAATCATACTTCTCTTATTCCAAAAAAAAATGAAATTGTTCTTATATTATATCCAGAAAACAAATAAATTAGATTTTAATTATTAAATTTAATATTTTAGATATATATTTCATTAATAATTTCTATCAAGTGTTATGTCATTATTTTATAATCTCACTAATTTTCATTTAAATATTTTTTCAGAAAAACACATCATTAATAAACAATTAGTTTTTATTTAATTACTATATTACACTAGTAAACAAAGAATCATAATATAATCATTTTTAAACCATATTTTCGTAATTCAGTTAATTCTTTTCATTCCAATCAATATAATGGAATATTTATAAATATCCTAATAATAATAAGTAGTTTAGTTAAACTAAATGTGGCTTATCAGGTATGGTATAGAAAATACTATTTCCTTTTAAATAATTAGGATGATAAATTCTCCCCCCCTCCTTTAGGAAATTTTTTCCTCAAAATTTGAATTTGGAGTTGTTTTCAAAGGATTTTCTTTTCAAAATATCATTATTTTATTTCCTCATCGGAAAATTGATTAATAAAACATCCACAATAATACAATGAATTTGAAGAACAGTGGTTGCCCGAGATAACACATACTAGGGATCCATATATGAAAACCTGTATATGGAAGAGAAAAAACCATAATTTTCTGATCTATAGTGATAGAAAACATGATCAAGAAAATGTTAACAATCACAAAACCACAAACATGTGTTGGGTTCAACAGTCTTTGATTTCATAGTAGGAAAAGTAAACAAAAACTATTTTTAAATCCATTTCATCAAGTTGTGGATTTTTTTAATACTCTGAGTATGAAAATAAGAAAATATACTTTATATAGATGTATATTTTCATCAACTAATCAAATTAAACCACAAAATCAATTTTTTCTTAATTATGAGTATTCAAGTTGAATTTCCCACATCTAAAACAATAGAATAAACTTCAAAATAATCAAAAAATCCAAATAATATTCACTACCAATTTATAATGTCATGAAACATTAACAAAAAATGTATGGTTAGTCCAAGGTAAGATAATTCTCTAAAATGAATAAACTGTTAAAAGATAAAAAATTACATTAATTTAAAAAATTCAACATTGATGCTCGATGTTTCACATTGACCATTCAACAAAAAACAATCTTTCATATTCCTTAAAATAATATAATCTAATATTGAAAACCAATATTTTGAAGGATTTGATCACATATAATTCCAAGATAAATCATGAAATTTATCTCCAAATAAAATCAACCACTCTTAAAGTCACATACTAAAAAGTAATTAACCTAACCACATAATATCTATTTTATGTTAATTATTTACTTAAATAAGTTAATTCCTATTAGTTCAGAATTGAAAAAATAAATTCATCAAAAATATAATTCAACCTTTACTCTCTTAAAATCCTATAGTATTCTATTTACCTTGATCATATAATGATTTCAAAATATTGAATATGATCCAGTTATAGGTGATGCATCGTTGTCACCCTTTGGTTGTGTGTTTAAAACCCATCGACATGTTGTAAGGAACGAGTTGTCCCCCACCCTGCTATTTTTTTTATTTTCAAAAACTATATAATTATTATACTATTCAAAAAAAATTATAAAGACCTAAAAAATAATCATAACAGGTTTTAACCTCAATGGTTATTTCATACCTCGCATTTTTCATCTAAAAAACTAATAACCCATAAATTCCTCAAAGGTGAATGTCTCCAAAAATCACATTATTCACCATAATATTTTAGAACATGAACCCTAAAATGGGATTTCTAAGACATTGAACTTATGATCAACTTAAAAATTATAAATAAATGATCATATCGATAAATCTTAAAAAATAATAACTTCTAATGTTTTCTAATCCATTCTATCATACCAACTATTAGGACCCATATTTAAACATTATATTATCTTGATTTAAGTAAATAATTTGACTTTATCTCTCATTGAGGATCTTTTCAAGTTAATTTCATTGGAGCATTAGGATTTAACTAATACATAACAACGTAAATATTACAAAGTAGGCACTTCTACTAACTATCCATATAAGAATCATTTAAAAGGAAACAAAGCCTTGTTTCATGTTTAAACATCATAACTATTCCTTGATTCCATAATTGAATCAATTCATCATTAATTACTATGATCGTGTTTTCAATACATGGTATGAGATTAAAAATATCAATCATTGTTATATTATCAATGAAAATTGTTAGTCTTGTAAAAACATGTAAATCATGAATATATTATCATAATGCAATACATTTTACCTTTAATAAGTACAAAATATAGTTCACCGAATATAGGCTCATTTCATACCAATTTCTAATAAAAATGTAACCACAAGACCCATATAAATCACATTAACATATAAAAGTATCTTTGGACATAATCATACTTAAATGGAATCACCATACGGTCGACTTTCACACATATCACTAAATGGAATAGCCATACATGTCCTGACCCATCCTAGTGGGGCCCTTATTGTGACTACCCCAAGAGAGCCTCCAATAATGTAGGGGCTAGGGACAACCACCTAGTAGGATTACCTCTCTAAATAGGGGGGACTTTTCTTATATAATTGTAGAAATGAAAACGTATCTAAGACACAAAGCTAAACAAGAGAAAAACCCAGCCACCATACATGAATACACTACGAACCAACAAAAATGTACAATAAGAATGCAATATACTAGAAGGTAAACTGGGACAATATTAAATCCCAACAAAAGAAAGACAACTACATAATCTGACCTGAAAAAAGGGTACTAAAGATATACTATAATTTTGTCATAAACACATCAGTCTATCTGATCTCACAAGGTACCATCTGGTCCTGGTCCTGAACCTGCTCAACCTAGGACCCCATTGAAACGTACTTCGTCTACACAAGATATTACACATGCGTGAAAATATTATATAGGGGTGAGTAAAATATTCATCAGTCGTACATCACAAAACCACAATGGGAAACCCATAAAAAGAATGCATAGTAATATATACATAGGTATACCTCTATACAGACACCAGGAATATCTTGATATACACAAATACCAATAACAAGGTTGAAAGGATAAATCACAGCCAAACTATCGCCACAAGATTCCACACGAGACATGCTCATTCTAGGATGACTCGCTCCTTGAGTCTTGATTCCATCAATAGAGAAGATAATGTTATAAAAATATGGGATTATATTAGATAAAATTTCTTACCCAATATGTATTTCACCATCAAATATGGGGTTCTGAAGAATACCGGGAACCGTAATGATACATCCCACTAGATGTTTGATTAATGCCCTTTTCTCAGATGTCACATCAATACCTAACAAACCCCATAATTGGGGATAGAGTATCACTCCAGTACCAAGGAGGATTCCATTAATCTATCGGAGACTTTGCCTCATGAGGGGATTGCTATGCATTGTCATACTCAACCCTCCATAAATGGACCATGGGGAAAATTTCAACACCTATATTGGTCGTCACTGAGATCTCAAAAATCCATATCAAAAGGTGCCCCTCATCGCATGGTTCCCATTATCACAGACATATTGTCAAATGGACTTATAGTTTGAATGTTACGGGATTTTTTGTAAAAAGGGGGCCAGTTTGTTCCGGGCCTAGGCCAACCCAGTCGGACTAATCCGACCCAACCTATACGAGGGTTTTCCTATCCGACCCATTTGTTTGACCCCACCCACGAGGGATACACAGTTGTTCTAGTTCTACCCGCATTGGCCCAACCGACTTGCTCCTCCAACTGCGGGCTGACCTGGCTGCACCCCTGTCTCTCCCGCATGTGGCTCAGTCACGTGTGCTACCACAGGTCAGCGCGATCGGTTGATGGGACTGGCAGATCATATGGCTCAACTGCGGGTTTGTTCCTAAACTATCGAGGCTTCAGTGAGCTACTTTTCCCCAAAGTCATGACCTCCTGATGCGGTTATCTATTTCCACTGCATCTGCACCGCTGCGGGCTCCTCTGCCGCCGCCGGCCGCTCGACACCACCACCACCCGTGGCCTCCTACCACGGTCTTCTCTTCTCCAACTTTCAAGCCAGTGACTCTTCCTACCACCGCTTAGAGTATACATTGGTAGGTCGATCTGAAACCACAATACCGCCTAGACAACAGGTTGTCACTAATGTTTCATTCCTTCATCGTTGCAACACAGTGGTTTTGTCGCGGCATCAGATCTTTGGTCATTTCTTGTTTCACCATAGATCGATGGTGAAATGATTCCTCATTCATAATCAATGAATATGTGTAGAAGTAGTATGAGAGAATAACTCACAAGTTATTCACGATGTATGGATCATAGTTTTTGTTCGTGTCGGCATGGATTTGTCCTTATAAGAATGTCTAATGAGGAACAACACATAACATAGATCCACTCCCCAAATTTCATGGCATGTTTAACCCATCTTGGATGGATGATCAAGATGCATATCAAACAGTTCATGGGATAGTATGAAATTATCTTCAAATTGAATAACAGGAATGTAATCGAAAATAAAACCACAACTTACTAGGGATTGGATCATTCATTGATGAAGGGAGAATTCATCATCGTTGATGATCATCTGAAGAATGCTCTCAATCCTTGATCCTTGATTCAAGATGGTGTTGATACGTCATTATTCATCAACACCTTATTTAGAATATTATTCAACGTGTTGAATTCTAACCCTAAAACCCAACCAATAGGTTTAAAAAAAGGAAACAATAACTTGATGCGTTAATAAAATATTTTTATTGAAATATTTAATGACAATCTCATCCAAAATTTATCTTTTTCATATTTCCCACACTGAATGATGATAGGCCCCACATATTGAAAATCAATAATCTAGATACAACAGTGCCCTCAAATTCATTATCCAGGAACCCATGAAGATGTTATTAATGTCCATAGTTATTAATCTAGAGCATTTAATTAAAAACTAATCATTATTCAAAAGCAATTTCCAGGAACACCATGTCTCAGAATCTCTTGTTGTATTGGAACATGGTCTCAGTATTTGACCAATTAATTTATTAAAATAAATCAGAAGAAAAATTTGTGTCATTACATTCTCCCAATTATAATGATTTATGTACCCATAATTGAAAACAGTAGCTACTCAACAAAAAGATGAGGTTGTTGAGTACACATCACAACACCCCGCTCAAAGGTGCTATCTTAGAGATTCTTGTCCTGCCACCAAATTCCCACTAGATGAATCAACCTCCCACGAATATTCCACTCTTGTAAATTCACAATCTCTTTTAGAAACACTGCAAAAATTTCCCCATTGTCAATGTCCAGCTCTCCCTAGTCATTAATGATTGATGGGTCATGCACTTACCTCCTTAGCTGTGACATTTGAATAAAATCATGCACATGATGTAACCATGGTGGTAGATAAAAGAGGTATTCCACCATTGAATGTCTTATCAAAATATGAAAGGAGTTGATGTGCCTCAAAGACAACTAGTCACCCTAGACAAATATCTACAAACCCCGTCGAGTTGAGACTTCAGATAAAACATGGTATCCCTCCTCGAACTCCAAGGCTATCTATACTATGTCAGACTACGACATCTACTGGCTATGTACATTCCTCATTCACTCTTGGATGATCTACACCTTCTCAGTGGTAGAACGAACCATATTTTTTCCCACATGCGATGATTCCCCCAGGTAAGTCTAGTATAATGGTGATTTTCTGGGTCAACCATACAAGACCACTAATGGTGCCTTATAGATGGTGTAGTGGTAGCTTTTGTTTTACAGAAACTCCACCAGAGGTATGTTGTCCTACCAACTATGATCAAAGTCCAAGATATAGGCACAAAAAATGTCTTATAGAATTTGGATAGTCCTCTCCATCCGGTCATCTCATTTGGGATGGAAAGATTTTTTCAATATAAACTAAGTCCCGAAGGCCTCTAGAAAACCCTTCCATAGACAGGATATGAACTAATAATTATAGTATTAAATGATCACTAAAGGTACCCCATGATGTCAAACAATCTCTAGATCATATAGGCGTCCCAAAATCTTTGTGGAACCCTAATCCAAGACTGGTAGAAAGTGGGTATACTTGGTGATTTGGTCAATGATCACCTAGATTGTATCGTGTCCCCTTGATGTGCATGGTAAACCCACAAGAAGTCCATTACTATCGCATCCCAATTCCTCTCTGTCAACTCAAGTGTATGCGCCTAGCTTGCTGGAACTAGGTGAATGCCTTCACATGCTGAAATGTGAGGCACTGAGAAACAAACTCCACCACTTCCTTCATTATCTTAGGCCCCCAAAACTAGAATCAAAGGTCCTTGTACATAGTCACCACACCTAGATACACCACCATGGGGGATGTTTGGTCCTCTATATAAACATCTTATTGTAATGATACTAGAATAATGGTGTTACCTCTGATGAGAACAATGTTATGCCCACCTATTTAATATCAACCAGGGTCCTGCCCTTTGGATAATTGAGCATGTCGGGACTCACAGTCGATATCCCCAAGCTGCACCTCCCTAACTCAACATAATGGTGGAGGGGAGAAAACAATTTACTAGAGGTAAGATTCTACAATATAATCCACTAAGGATATCTTCATCATGGCCAACTAATCCAATGCCTCACTCAAAATCTACAACATGAACCTCTTTTTGAGCACGTCTGCAACCATGCTTCCCTCCCCAAGAGTACAGAAAATATCAAAGTAATAGTCTTAGAGGAACTCTACCCACCTCCAATATCTCATGTTCGTGTCACTCCTAGAAAGGATGCACATGAGTGTATTATTGATTAAATAGATAGTAATGTTCCATCAGATCATTTAATACTTCTACAAATTCAATGTGAAGGCAACACGTGAAAGCTTTAGATCATGGGTAGCATAGTTTTGATCATGCTGACTAAATTGATGTGAGGCATAGGCAATCACCACTTTCATCATTATCATGACACATCATATCCTAGTACCTGATGCATTGTAGAATAGTATATACCCAACACCCTCCTCTATTAGTCTCAATATGGGAGTGCTCATCATCCTCTGTCTCAGCTCTTGAAAATAGTACTGGCACTTTTTTTTCTACATGGAGGGTTGTCCTCTCTATGTCAAATCCATCACGTGTATTGATATGCTAGAAAATATGGGTACAACCCTCTGATAGTACCCATAAAAATCCAAGAACCTCTTTAGCTTGGTCACAATCTTGGTTGTATCCCAAGCAAGTACCACCTCAATCTTTACCTTATCCACCGTAACTCTAGACACTAAAATGACATATCCATGATTGTGTACATCACAAATCTAGAACTGAAATTTTAAGAGCTTCTTATAATTTTGGAGATCCTAGTGTGTGTAATGGACCATCCTCAGTTATGTCTCATGCTCCTCCTCATATGTTGAGTACACCAGAATATCATCAATAAAGAACACAATGAATTGATCATGGTATTGATGGAAGATTCTGTTCATGAGTCCCATGAACACTTCTGGACTACTAGATATTCCTAACAACATAACCAAGTAATTTTAGAGTATATATGAACATTTTAAGGTTTATTTTTTATGTCCTCATCTCGTGCATGAAGATGATGACATCTAAACCTCTAGTATATCCTCAAGAACCATCTGGATCCCTTCAGCTGGTGAATGTTTTCATCAATTCTTAGTAGAGGATACTTGTTCATCGTGGTCACTTGATTCAGGCACCTAATGTCCACACACATCGTCAAAATCCCATTTTTATTCTTGTAAATTAACATTGGGCCCGCCCAAGGTGGGACGCAGGGCCTCACAAAGCCCTTCCTCTACAAATCTGCAAGTTGTAACCTCAACACCCAAAGCATCGTGGGATCCATCCATTATGTGGGTGTTGATATCAGTCATGTCCTAGGGTATATATCAATTCACTATTCAACCTCCATGTGAGTGGGTATTCTTGGAACATCATTGGGGAAGACGATTTCGTACTCATCCACTATTATTGGAAGCTGGGGACCACCCTCCTCCAACAACCAAGGGAGAGACAAGCCAACTGGTGAGTGATCGGATGCACCCTCCTTTTATAAAGTTCATCCATCACTGCTTGAGTTTCCTTTTCACTATTAATGGAAAACATGGTCCCATATCTACGGGCACACAACACTCAACACCTAAAACAATCATTATGATCATAGACATTGTATTACCATCCCATACCAAAAATGACGTCGTATGGCCTTAATACCATTACTAGGATATCCCAACCGATGATCTCAACTCCAAGTGTAAGATCGCACTACCTAAAATAGTGTGTGATCATCGAATACCCTCTTGTTGGTGTCTCTAAATGGAATGATCAAGCCAACTACTACACCAGAATCTCTGAGTTTTGAAAAATGTCTGTATTAAAGAATGTTTGACTAGAACCTGCATATATATGAATTATATCTACTGTGGGGGAATGCACATATCATAAATCTAATAATACCTATAGCATCGGGTTAATAAGTATCCATCGCCTGATGTTGGCCTCAAAACTATCCACCATCCACCGGCTCCTGGATCCTGTGGCATACTGCATATGGGTGGTGTTGGTGGTACCCTAAAGCTTCGTCCACCTTCAGATGCTCTACCTACCCCCTCTCTACTTCCCCACCATATAGATCAACCAAATCAAACATAGGAATCTTCCTCGATAGTCCCTTGACCATCCACTTATCTCCAGCATGGCGTGTTGTGAAATCATGAGATATGTGTCCCTGAAAGCTGCACGCGAAATAGAGTATATCCTTTGACTAGCCTAATTTGAATTAGATTTCTCACACATCTGATCACGTATCCCATGATTATCTCCTGAAGGTACAAGACCACTTGGTCCCCATCATTTTCAACCATTAACCAACTTCTGAGGACTCCAACACTTGATGTATTCTAGTAGCTACTTCTGCGAGTTACTATTTAGATAGGAATCCCTCCATAGGTAGAGCTCGATCCAATACCCCAATCTGAATAGGGATGCTAAGAGACACAATGGATGCACTGTTCTCCTAGAATAGTCTTTACTCAAATTCATAAGCCTAATGTAGTGGGTCACGTATCATATATGCAGAGTAGTGACAAAGCTCATCAAACCTTGAATACTACACCGCAACTATTTAGCTTTCCCACTACAAATATAGGAGCTAACTAGTGTATACTAATAGAATGGTGGTCAAAAATAACACCTCCCTAAATAGTAAATAAACACCTTCCCAAGGGAGAGTCATCTCATCATGATTATAGATCACAAAACTCCACCATCGTCCTGGTTATCCCTATTGAAGGATCGCGGATAAGACTATCATCTGATCGAGCGGTGTCTTCATAAGGTTGAATAAAGATTAACTACCTATTGCCAATCCAAAACGACATGGGGTCAGTCTCAACATAAAAAACATGTAGGTATTTTCCTCTAAAACACATGCAACACACTATTCTTTTTTACATATTCTACCAGTAGCGCTGGAAACAACAGCTGCTTGATGGGTGGTTCTAGAGCAAGAAAACAACCTGGGGGTGCCATGTCTAAGATAGGTCCCTTGAAGGATGCCTCAATGCTAATAGGATCATCTTCATTATCACACATTAGGATCATGCTTGGTTATCTTCCTGGAGGCATCCTAAAATAGATCAAGATGAACCACACACAATTGAGTATATCTAGATAGCTGACTCAAGAAAAACAAGGAAAACCCAACCCATTAATATATAATGAATCTTATATTCACTTCCAGGAAATTAGTGCCTTCATCTACCAGGTAGGAAATCATGTAAAAATAGTTCTTCTGTATGATACAACTTTTACCAAACAAAAATTGGATTACAGGGCAGGAAATCTGAACTCGAAACACTTAACTCTATTTCCCAAAACAAAATCACTGAATCCTAGTCCCAATTTGGATATGACCAACTATGATACCACTATATCACAACCTATCCTAGTGTGGATTGGGTCGCGACTACCCCAATCCCGCCTTTAATAGACCAAGGGATGGAGACTAGTGGTGAGTATGCATATCTCACAAAAGGGAGGCCTTTTCCTAATTACATGTACACATGCACATGTCTCTGATCCAAAAATCTAAAATACAAGAAATCACCTACCACCATGCATACATACGCTAAGAACCAAATATGTAGTACAATAGGAAAGTAATGTACCACAAGGATAACTGATCTAGAATAAAAGTCTATCAAAATAAAGAAAACTGCAAAGTCCGACCAACAATTAATGGTACTGAAGCTATAGTAGAAAGCTATCGGAAACACCTCAATCTATCTAATCTCCCAAGGCACCATATGGTCATTGTCCTTGTACTACTCCACCGAATTCTCCATTAAAATAGCATTCACTTATAGAGGAAATGACTTGTGTGGGAAAATCCCATGCATGGGTGAGTAAAATAGCACCAGTATGACACAATAAATCCACAAAGGAAAACAAAAAAAATTCATACTCAACTCTATACAGGTATACTCCCATACATATAAATAGGATTTCCTAATATACTGAAATAGAAAACCGAAGGTATAATGGATAAGTCAAAACCAAACTCACACCATGGGATTCTGCTCGATGCATGCTTGTTGTGGATGGACTCGCTCCTCGATTCATGATGTCATCGCTTTTTAAGATTATGTTATATAGAGATGGGATTATCTCAGAGAATACTACAAAACCAATCTATATTTCTATGTAATTTAGAATATTCTAATGTGTTCCGTGAACCCAACTGATATGTCCCATTAGATGATGGATTAATTCAATTTATTCTATGGTCACATAAATTCCCAAAAAACACTTTTAGGGGTGATAGAGTATCACTCCAGTCCTAAGTAGGGTTCCATTACTCAATCTGGGACTCTATGTCTTGAGCGTATTGTAATGCAATGGCATACCAAACCCTAAATGAATGTAACAACGGGAAAGGCTTAGCATCTACATTATTCCTCAATAAGGTCCCACAACGTCATCTCAAAAGGTCTAACTCAATGGAAGGGTCTCAACGACATAGAAAGCTTTTCAAACAGGAGTACGGTCTGAAATTTATTTCTATTGTTTATAAAAAAGGGGCAAGTTGGGTCTGGTCCCAGTTCAACCCGGTTGGATCAACCCAACACGACCCATCACGGGGTCCACCAACATGACTCGATGGGATAGGTGTTCGGACCCTTAGGCCTACTGAGCCATGGGTGAATCCCATTTGGATATTGGGGTGGCCCAGCTATTCTTGTCCATGCTGCATTCGGCGGGCCGCCTTGCTTTGCTAGTCATGTCCCAACCTAGCCCTCACCCCCAACTCCCCCGCACATAGCTCAGCCAGGTGTGTTACCTCTGATAAATGCAGTCATACTACATAGTGTGGCTAGTACCTTTGACCAGCGGATCCCACAACTCTACCACTGGTCTGCTCCCATACCGACATGGCTCCAGCAATCTGTATCCCCCCGACATCATGGACTCGTTTCTTGGTTATCTTCTACCACAATGACCGTTTTGTATTCAGCCCTCGGGTTCCACCCACTAATGCACCGCCACAGGATGCTCCTCTTTTGAATAAAGATATAGCGGTCGCCTGGAATTTCCACTACCCATGGCCTCCTATCGTGGGTCTTCCCACCTCCAACCATTGAGTCGGTGGCTCTACCTTCCGCAGGGTGATCCACCTTCATAGTCCCTCTTAGACCATAGGTCACCACCAATGTGTCTTTCATTTGTCGTCACACCACCTCGATGTCATCGCGTGGTCTGATCCTTGGTTATGGGTCATGGGTCATTGTAAAATTGATTGAATGAACAATGATCTCTTGTTCATTTTCCATGAAGACGCAATGATATAGCAGGGTAGAAGAATGCAGAAGGAATGAAGTATATATCATAGTTTTTTTATTTCATCATGGATTAAACCTTGTTATAATGTTTAATGAGGAAACAAATCATACAGATCCACTCCCATTAAATCCCTGCATGATTAACCCATCCCGTATGGACGATCAGACAGTGTATCAACCTTTTTGTGGGTTGGTCTATGTACGTCTTCAGATTTATGAATGGTTAAGGAATTAAATATAAAACAACACCCTACATAGGATTTGACCATTTATTGACAGAGGGAGAATTATCCATTATTGACAATCTGTTGAACAATGCTCTCAATCCCCAATCCTTGATTCGAGATGTCATCGATCTGTTTTCATTCCTCAATGCCACATTAAATGTTTTCTTCTCTCAAAATCTCTTAAGAAATTTATAGGCATGTGAATTTTAACATTGGAACCGTACTTATAGGTTTAAAAAATGAAGAAAAAATTTGTTGCGTCATTAAAACATTTAATGACGGTAACATCCAAAATATATCTTTTTCATCTAGCCCACATCAGAAAAAGTTACGCAACAGATAGGGTAAAGGAAATGTTCTGGCCAAAACGATGCCCTCAGATTCTCGATTCGGGAACCTGTTTAGAAGTTATTAATTTTAAATGTTATCCAATGAGTGTTTTTAATTAAAAACAAGACTTTATTTAAAAATTTAATCCAGGAACCCTGAGTCTTGGAATCCCATTCCATCTTAGCATGTGGTCTTCATATTTTCCCAATTAATATATTAAGATAAATTGGAGGAAAAATCTAAGTCATTACAATACAGTCAACTTCAATATTGATGGTTATAACGTAAGAAACCATCCTTGGTTTATCACGGAACTAACCATATTCGGTTTATTGTATGACCACCCATATTTCATTTCTCATGTTACCAATTGTCAAATTTCCATGTTCCATTATATATCAAGACACATAAAATACTTCAATTTAAAAAATTTCTCTCATAAAACATCGTCTTTAATCACAAGAAATAATTTCAAGATATTGAAATATTCAATCCATTTCTAATATAATTTATTACATTTAATGAAGAAAAATATGAGTTAAAGTGTCCCATACCACTTAGAAACAGTTGAAAGAAACTAAAATTCTAAAACATTGAAGTCTATATAAAATAATAAAATCTATTTTAAAAACATGGACTTAAAATTGAAGGATTTAGAAGAATAAATCTTTAAAACATTTAAAATGACGTTTTAGTTATAGACTCCCTTAACACTATTGAAATAATTGAAATAAAATAATTAAGGAATATCATTTAAAAACCAAAATATCATTATAATTTAATAATTCATGATATAACTTTATAAAAGGGTTGTATATTCACCTTATAGGATAATAATGTTTAATAACATCATATACGCCTCAATGAAAGGAGATTGAGACGATGTTCCTTACCTTAAGTTCGATTCATCACGTGTGTTGTTTGTCATTATTGAATAATAAAGTTAGGTTAATTTAAATTTTTTTGAGAACCGTTATCAAGTTTATTATTTCTTTTATATAACTTATTAATGTGTTATAAATATTACCTATTTATTTAAGTTCATATCTGACATTATGTCGATATTCAATTCATGAGTTGAAAATGAACATGGATTGATGTCACTAGTCCATGTGATCATAAGTCCATCATCTCTATAATAACATTAATGAAATTTTTATATGTTAGTTATTATTTTAAAATCAAACCATTCATTTATGGATTGGAAAATGAACAATGATATAATCATGGAGATGGTTGCTCGTACCTACATATGAGTAATGTTTATATTTTTCATTGATCGTTATGAAAATATTTTAATTATTATTATATTATTACAAAATGATAAAAATATAATTAAAATAATATAATTCATTTAAATATACTTATGTACATATATATCCTAAAAGTGATGTGGTGAATAAAAATGATTCACATCACTTTGAGAGGTGATAGTTCACACGTACGCAAGAATGACATAATAATATTTATGTTCGTGGAAAGTAAGAAAATAATTAACAAAATTATTTTTTTAAAACAATAAATATTACTGCAATGACATATAATATCATTTAATCCATCATAATAACCAGTCTTGATAGACTATATGAAAAAATGAACTATATCAGTTTATGAGTCGGTAATCTTCAGTACACACGAACTAAATATTAATTTTGTATTTGATAAAATTGGATATATATTTAGGGGATGATAATAACGTAATAAAATATAAATATATTTTGGATACTGGAGTTACTAGTTTTTTATGGTTAATGTATATTTAAATTAAGTGGATGAATAAATAAAATACACACACATAAAAATGATTCCTCTTCTTCAGTTGGTCAATTATGAAGAAGACCTTAACACCTATAAGGAGGGTCTTATAACAAATATAAATAATATATAATGTTGGTTGGGAATATAGGATAGGGATTGGAAAAATATTGGTCAAAACAAATGGCTTTGGAAGTGTGCGTATTATATTTGAGTGGGTAAATTTTTATTACAGAGGGGAGGGGCACCATTAGAAACTTTTAAAATATTAAATTACTATAAAGTCAATTTCGGTTTCAAATGGTCTCTAAATAATTTATTTAGAATAAAAGTATATTTTTTAAAGAATATAGATCATTAAAATAAATTAGAAATGTTTCAAATATGTTTCCCTATAGTTTTTTGTTTAAACCTTATTTTACCCTTTTTAATCTTAGCGCATTATCATTTTATTTTCACATTTTGGGTTAGCGTTGTTAACATAAAATGTAAAAAAGAAAAAAAATATGATTCATGAAATATGATGAGTTATCCTAACCCATTAGCATAATAATATTTTTTTATGAATTTTATATAATTTATAAAAGAATTTTTTATTTTAAAATATCAATAATGACAATTTTAATACAATTTATTATTTTATTGTTAACAAATATCATAACAGCAAGATATGTCCAAAAAAACTCCATTATATACTCTCCAAAATATCAAATATATCCAAAAAAATTGGATGACATAAATTATGTCATATAATATTTATATAAATATTTATAAAATCATTTATTTTATTCCATCATTAATTAATAAATTACTACATCATATTTGTGTCATAATTAAATTTAATTATATAATTTATAAAAATTATAAATACATTATCCTAATGGAGTTAATATTTTTATTTTTTTCAATTAATATTTATAGTCGATGATATTTCTGTATAACACCATATTAAAATACTGTACTTTTTAAAAATAATATTGTATCCAAAATGACTATGCAGTGAATATAAAATTATTAAAGCATTAAAGACATCTAGGTGTCTCTAAGTGGTCCTTAAATAGACCCTAGGATTATCATGGTAGGAATACACTCATCCAAATAAAATAGGACAGGTGTAATGGTAGTTTTAAATTATTGTAAATATATTTTTACCTTTAATTACTCGATTTACCTTTCACTATGGTAATAATATTTATTAGCAAGGATACTCTTTATAATGTCCAAAAAAAAGGGAAATATTTACATAATTTGTACCTTAAAATAAAAATATTTCATATATTTTTTCAAATTAAAAACACTTAATAGGTAGAAATTATGTAAAAAATATACCCCATTGACATAATAAGAAAATAGGGTTTTTATGTAAAACGTTCAAAAGTTCACACAGTTTTTATACCTAAATTTCAATGTAAAATTTATTCTAATGAAAAAATTTATATTACATGACAAAAAATTAATGTAAATAAAATTTAATCCAAATTAAAAGGATACTATAACTATATAAATAACTTAGACAAAAAAGAAATTTTGAATTAAAAAGATGTATATTAGCAAGAAAATACCATAACAATTTCCAAACAAAATTTTTATGACCATATTCGAGTGAATAATATTATTTTTTCCATTATAAAATATAATGTATTAAAAAATATATTTCAAATGGATTCTCCATCTAAAGGTGGTAAAATAGTTTTTTATTGAAAAAAATTCTTTTATTTGAAAAAATTTGATTTTTTATTATATTTTCTCTAGAACACATATAAGATAAATTTTAAATCATAAATTTAATAGAATAAATACATACTTAAATAATAAAATCCATCAAGAGTGATTTAATAATTTTATAAACTCACTTATTTTTATTTAAATAGATTTTCAGAAAAACACATCCTTTATTTTCAATTAGTTTTTACATAATTTACTAATTAATTTGGAAACCAATTAATTATTATATAAACATGTATGAACCATATTTTCATAATTTCATTAATACTTTTCATTCCAAACATAATAATTGTATTGTGATAACTATCCTAAAAATATTAAGTTTTTAATTTAATCTAAATGTGACATATCATGGTTGTAATAGAACATAGTGTTTCCTTTCAAAAACATGGGATGTCACAAGTGTAGTTACTGTTGGTATTAGATAATTTTTTATATAATAATTTTTAATTATATTTATAAAAACATACATTATATAACATTATGTGATGAAATAATTTAGGATAAGTCAACATATGTGATAACATAATGTTGTTTTGGTAAGGTAGAAATAATTTTTTCCTATGAAATACATATTTTTATAGATATTAATACGTGTAAGTGGTTGTGTCATAGTTACCCACAATTTTATAAAATATTATAAGTGTTTAATTTTTATTAACTAGAATATTACTAGTTTTTATTTAGTCCAAATAATATTTCACACTTTTTTAGACACTCACAACTAATATTCGATATTTTATTCATACACACAATACAAAGAATTAAAAAATATTGGAAAATAATTTTTTAATTTCATGATATTCAAAATGATGCTACCAATGTTATTTTGAGAATACCCATGAATTAGTTTTCAATTTACATCATTAGTTTCACTGGTTTAATATCTATATATTATGATTCATAATGTTGTGTTCTAATCTAGTGCATTTCATTGATTTGAAATAGTACTTATATGAGGGAATAAAATTTGTACAAATGCACATAATCTATATAGTTATTCTCTACATGGGATCTATAATGAATATATAGGTAAAATTAGAGTTACAGGAAAACTAAATTATAACTATATTAGGGAATATGATTTATAATATGACTAAAAATCACTCTCATTCGAAGAATCCAGCTAAACAAACAAAATAAGGAAATATTTTTAGATCATTTTCCATAGAGAACCCCTCTATAATTAAAGGAAACCACATATCCATTAGTATATGAGCGATGGAAAAATTACAAATAAAGATATTTCTCAAATAAAAATTTAATAAAATTGAATATGTTTTCTTAGAATTTTATAATCTAAAGGGGGGTGTAGATAAACTAAGTTCATTGATTCATAACACTATGGATTTGTAGGAAATATAGAGCATTGATTTAAAGTATTTTAAGGTACCTTTTTTCAAAAAAAAATTACTCATGTAAAATAAGTAGATATAGGGAAAAAATTTAAATGACTATAGTAAATGTAATTATAAATTGTTTCTAATTATTTTTGAAACATTTCAAGGTTACAAATAAATGGTGTTGACTTTATGAATAATTCTAATAGAATTATTTACCACTTCATTTATTAGATAAATAAAATCATTCAAAGTGAAGCAGTCTCCCAAATATGTATTTCATATAAGGATATATTATCTTGCAATATCAATACTATTGAGGAAATCTTAAATTCTTAAGACATAGAAGGATATAATGTTAATAAGAGGACAATTTATCACAACATGAAGAAAAAATGGATATTGGGAAGAAGGGTGTAGTGTCCAAGGACCGGTTATGTAAAATTGAGAGGGTTTTAATCAATGGTAAAATAATTTAATGAATTTTAAATTTATGAATTCAACCTATTTAATTTCTTAAAGTTCTCAATCTACTAAATATTGTCTATCATGATCACCACAAGCACAATTGAAAAATATGAAAGATAATCACATAGTATACACAATATTATTACCTACAACATTCCATGTCCATTAATTACCTCAATATAGACTCTATAACATTTTCATAGGTAAATATTTCCGGTTATACTCCTAGTTAAAAATATATTTATAATTTAATTCAAACACTAACTTCTCATCTTATCTGATTTTATAGAAACCCTAATCAAATTCCTCCAGAATATTGTTAGAAAAAATATCTATAGGCTTATACTTAACAAATGTGGCAGATCGAGAAAATAACTTATATTAATATATTAACTTCACATGAATTATGGATTCATGTTTCATCTATATATTCCTTCAATACCATATTCTGTTATCATGAAAAAACATTCTTTCCTCAATAAAAAATAAAATCATGATTTATTCTACATAAATTATTCAAATAAATGATTAAATGTGATTATCTTATTAAATAATTAATATTAATTGAATTCTTCTCCTTTCATCAACATGATGTGCTAGAATTTCAAAATACTTTTAATATATATCACGAAATATATCTCACTTTTTTGGATTAAAATTATTTATCACCTACATTCCCACATTTAAAAAAGTATCATTAATATTGAATATGATAATATTTCATATATTTCATAATCATAAATACTGAGTGACTTTACGAGTTTAAATCCATAATTTAAATATGTTAGTAATATACCATTTTATTTTCCCCAATATATATTTTATCTCATATGTTCGAGTACTGTATTTCATAATTGATCATTATGAATACCTAGTGTTTCGGGGTCTCATATTTTATATCGGTGAAAAAAATAACATGGCGTATTCTCATATTGAATAATCACAAAGGAGGTGTAGATTTAATTTTAATTTCATAAATGAATATGGTTTCCATATTTTTTTATCACCCATATATCATTCTTCACATCTCATCTTCAATAAATTATACTTATTTAATATTCTTGAATGTTGCGGGATGTTTTATCACATGAAAATAAAAAACTATAGCACATTATCTACCATAGAATTCACATTTATAGTTTATTATATTTGAATTTAGGAATATCACATTCAATTATATGATGTTTTGATCTTTATGTTATAATTCATCTTATGTTAATGAATGTTAAATTACATGTATACCACAAGATATTAGATATAGCATTGAATTATACCTAGAATAATCACCAGATAAATTCTCGTTTCAAGATAGTATAACTAGTATAGGGTGGTTGGAATGTCAAATGTCATCTTTCGTGTCCCATTGCATGAATCGTAACATGGTAGTTATCTCAACTGAGTTTACTTCATAGAAGAAGTGGTTTTTTTCATAGATAGATCAAAGGTCACAGTTTGGATTGATCTTTATAATAAAAATTGAAATATTTTTGTTAAAAGAAGAATTATCATGTGGGGATGAATATAGAAATTCTCTAAGAGGTCAGACATATCATATTACAGAAATTAGATTGCTATCATTATAGGTAAAATAATTTTTAATAATGTAATTTATAGAATAAATAAATTCAGACAATAGATAAATCATCCATTGAGAGATTTTATTTATAAAAATTTATTCTTTTAGTAACTCAACATGAGTATAACAAAAATCCACTAGTAGAACCACATCTCACACATGACTAACAGTACCCCACATGGTGGCTCTAATTTATTAGTGAACACATTAATTTTTTTACTATGATTCTTATGGTTAACACCTACCTACCTTCACTTATAGACTCTCACACCTCCGGATGACACACCAGCTCAGTGACCCCACTCTCTCATATGGTAAAGGCTTCATACATTTATTTGGTCAATCAAGATACCCCTATCAAAATTTTTGGTCATTTATTTTGTTAACTATTATAAAAATATATACATGTAAATTAATTCATATAAAAACCCAAAACATGTTCTCAATAAATAGATTACAAATATCTTATATTAATAACCCTCATGTGATAGATGTTTGTATAATTTTTCATTTTACCAAATTTCAATGAGGAATAAAAATCATTTAAACATCATCCCCATAAAATGATTCTTATTTCTCATACAATAGAGATTTATATATACTTGTTGGGAATAATTGTTCAATTCATCTGTTTCCATTAACACAATTCATTTAGCATTTATATTGGCACACAAATCAACAAATTTAAAAGGTGAATAAAATAAAGAAATATAATTCCATAAAATGATTCCATAATAATACTCTAAGAACAATCTATTCACATCCTTACGAATTCACAAGAACTATCATAATTGGGATCAATAATATTCACATTATCATATCATTGTCAATATCCCCACACACCATAAAAGTTAATATGCGGACTAAAATATATTATAACTATAATTGAGTGTGAAATGAAAAGTATATATATAGTTATTAAATTTATTAAAAAAATTATGTTCATAATAATTATGTGATTTTATTTTCTGAAAATTCAAATAACCGGATGATATCACACAGTTCAAATAGATAAGATTATTAATGAAGTCGTCTTTATATTTACATGGGCCAACCTAGTGTATAAAAAATAGAGATATATACCAGGTAAAATATTATTTCAATAAATTACCATTCATGTGAAATAAGGATAAACAATTCTTAGATATCATTTAAGGGGTTTAAAATGATAAAATTCATCTATTAAATGAAAATAATGAAAAAACATAACAAAACATTATATTATTCATGTTAAAATGTTTAAATCCATTTTTGTCATGTATTTTCGTCGACCAGCACTCCTCATAAATAATTATAACGAAATAGTTGATCTTGGGTTATAAAATTTGATTGAAACACGTGAAACTCATGTAATATACCATTCAAGAGATGAACTCCACTTTCACATTTCTTTCTAGTCTAAAAAACCTATGAATAATAATATTTTAATTATTTATAACAGTTAAGGACTAAAAAATATCCATATATTCTATACATATTAACTTAAAAACCACATAAACTAATAAGCAATAATTGAGAACATATTTGTATCACATAAGATACATTCTGGGGGACAATTTCATCTCATACTAAGAAATATTAGTCCAATATCATAACATCCACTCATATAAAAATATTTTTTCCAAACATATATATAATTTCTCACAAAAACACGCATTTCTTATAAAATTCAAATAAGATACATATTATACCAATAACATTAGGTTTTATGACCATACTTTGAAAAACCCCAATAATAGAATCTGAATTATGATCACCTGGTTTAATTCTATATCTACCATATATTATATCATTGTCTTCTTGAATCAATATAAGAGACCACCCGCTAAGGATTAAATTATATTCTTAAACTCATTTAATATTATTCATAGTTGCTACATGATTATTCAAATCCTGTATCAACAAGATAACAGAGGTTTAATTCATTATTGGAATCACTATATGAACCATACAACTCCTTTTTCTCATAAATCATATCTTATTATGGTGGAATACTTCTTCTACATATCTAATTTATTCATTTGAGGTATCACCAAATACTTATCAAATTAAAATTCAATTTTTATCTTTTATGGACTCCAATAGGCAATGTGTCGATGTATATTCCATGTACGGATCTTTGGTAATTTTTTATTATTCCATTTTCAAAACCTTTTTGAAAGAATAAGGCCATCCTTATTGAAATTATCAACACCATCCCCATATTTATAATGAGTGTATTCAACTTATTCTTCTTTATGTTTTCTTTTATCATTTCCTGAAATTTCAACTCATTCTTGTTCTAATTCTTGAAGGAAACATACTTTTTCATTTTATATGGAATAATTATAATATTTATAACATATACTATAAATCCTCTATATATATTATCAATGATATTATTGTATGAAACATATTATTAAATTTCATCATATTTTTTATAAATATAATTCAATCATCAAGAATCTCACCATAACTACTAATAATTTTCATAGTCCAATTAACTATTGTTAAATAATCATAACTCGTTTAATTATAAATATTTATAATTTCCTAATATATACTAATCCATATTTGTTTCTTATACTCCAAGAAATTAATGATTCCTTCAGATATGGTATTAAATTTGGATAAAATTTTATGTGTATTTTAATAACCCATGGAATTGGTATATACCATTTAAGAAAACGATAATTAGGATTGAATTTAATGATTTCCAGTCACCCATAAATTCCTTTTATTTTTATGAATCCTATGAGGATCTTCAATAGTAGATCGAAAAACAATTTTTGTAGAAAATTTTAATTCAAGGCCAAGTAAAAATGAGAAATTGTATCATCATATTTCTCTAATTTTGATAACTTGATACATAAAAATTGGAAACTCATATACTATTTTTATAAATATTCCATATATCGATAGTACTTATTTTTTTATACTTATTGGGAACCTATTATTTTAGCAATTTTAGATTCCAATTACTAGTTTTCTATTATTGAGGAATGATTACTGGTACAAAACATTTATATTTTATCCCACTAAATTCAACACATTGAACTACCTAGTGATATCAATCAACTCAAAATTATCCTTCAATCACACACCATGAGTCATTTTTATATAAGCGGTAAATTGAAATTTTATTTACATGTTTTTGAATTAAATCCTACAACATTACATATTGGTTAGACACCGTAGAATAGATTCTCTGTTATCTCAATGTGTGAATACAAATAGTAAGACACCATAGCTACAATATCTCCATTGTTAATTTTTACTGACAAAATGTATCACCATATGATTATAAAGGGACACACTATGTTTGATAACGTGTAAGATAAACCATACCAGGTTTTAAAAAACTATGAAATATAATTTTTAAATTTTCATGTTATAATATATATATAAATATAGAATTTATGAATTGGAATAGATAATTTATTAAATCTGTTTAAATTTCATACACAATATGAATTTATTTTAATATTATTTGAAAATAATCACACTTTTTATAGTAAATCAATTATATTCACAAAAAATAAGTTTTTATTTTTTTCATGAGTGAATATTATAATTTAATAACCTCTACATGAAATTAATTTTATTTTTTAGTTCATTCTTTCATTATTATATTCAAATGAAATTTTCAAAAATTTATGAAAATATTGCTATTTTAATGAATAGATAAAAATACATATTTTAATAGAATACATTATTTTATTTTTTTATTTTTACATGGATAAATAATTTTTTTGATTACTTTTAAAGATTAACTATTACAAATTTATAACATTAAATCCAATTATGATTTTTATATTTATTTTATACTTTAATTTCATATAAAAATATTTTATATTTAGAACGAGGATTTAAAAAAACTATTTCTCATTGAATTTTTCAAGGTAAATTTTTAATTAAATAATAAATATTTTTTATTTGAATATTCAAAAATTGATTCTATTTTTTTGAATTATTGGGTCCATTTTTAGTTAATAGTGAACTGTTATTCTTGTACTATATTAATATAAACCATAGTGACTTATGTTATAATGGTAAATGGTAAATCATGAAATTTTTTTTATAAATAAATGGTAAAAAACCAAAACAGTCACCAAAATTTGGGTGGATGTTTTTATGAAAAACAGAATTATCCAATGGTAAAATTTAAGACCATTTGGGGAAACATAAATAAGATTACGACACTAATTTTTTTTAATTTAATGAAATATCAATCATGTCGCAATATTGTTTAATAGTTGTGACATTATTAATAATATTTTATCTTGATGTTATGTTTTAATATAAATAATATTTTTCTCAAATACCATTATCTTATTTTAAATTTCTTTACTAGGTAGAATAGAAACCTTATCTCTCTTAAGGTGCTATGGAAATTCTATTTTCCGAAGAAGGTGTATTGTTATTAAACAAGCATTTCTACTGTTTTTATTTTTCTACACTCACCAAACATTAAAAAATGATAAATTAAAGACTCTTGTATAATACATATAATTTGGAATAATTATTTTACATTAATGACCTATATTATTCTCCACGTCTGTCATATAGGGAATAAATTCATCATTCTTGAGTATGGAAGACTACCACCTCAAGAACCAATGTAATTTGATTTGCATCACCGTATCTTAATACTTGTTATAATGGTGGATGTATTGTTTATATATGGTTAAATGAGAAATTTATCACTCAAAAAGATAATGTATCATTTCTGTTCACGACTTTACATGTATAAACCTGATAATTTCATTCATGTGTATGTGTGGAGTACCACCTCCACGAAGTGATTTTTGAGGTTTTCATCAAAGCATCTTATTGATTATATATAAAAATATAACAAAAATGAATAATATATATATATATATATATATATGTATATTTATTTATTATGCTCATTATCTAATTTTAAAATAATAATGACATTATTTTATTTATTATCATTGAAAAATAGAAATGTTACACATTTTTATATATGACCTACCATCTACTAATTATTTCATAGTTCGTTTTTTCACAACAATATTTAAAAGATGGATTAAAAAATATAATTTATTGAGAAAATTATTATTATTCCATGATAATTTTTATTGATATGATTTAATAATTACCACTTTGATCATAGTCAACATTCCAAATCGATTTTGGAATATATTACTGAATGTCAACAAAACAGTTGATGTAAATTTAAATGATTATATAATTAATATTGTAATAAATTTTATAGAAGTAATAATGAACTTTATAACGTTAATTCAGTAATTAGATAAATAAACTATGTTTATTATTGATGAAGAGAATAAACACACATGATGTGTTAGTCCCAAGGTAGGTGAATCTCTTTTAATAACACTATTTTAAAGTTCAGCTTCAACACATTTTAAATTTTTTTAAGGAATTTCTTTTTTGTCTTATTGAACATGAGATGATTTAACCTCATTATTGATGTATTAATTATTTTAGGATTAATATAATATTTTACATGATTATTTTCTAAGGAAATACATCCCTTCGTATGTGTGCAGTTTTTATAAAATAATTTGATTTAAACACAAATTGTATATATTTTTTATATTATGTTTATAATGATATAAATTTTATTTTTTTAATAATTAAGTGGTTCTAGAGAATTTTTTATGGTGATAGGTGGTTACATTATAAACCAATGATTTTTCTTTCTATTATAATCTATGTGTAGTTTTTTTCTTTATTACCCTATGACAGTTGGTGTTGTGATTGTCCAAGGATAGGTAGTTATGATATGACCTATAATTGAGTGTGTACTCTTGAAATAGAAGTCAATCATATGGTAACAATATATCTGAGATTATGTAAACCAAATAGGTTTCTATTATGATATTCTGGGAGTATACAATGATTTTTCTATCATGACTAACTAGCATTGATTGTTACTATATGTTAATTAACAAAATGTAACTATAAAGGACATCCATGTGTTGAAATAATGGTTAATCCCATTATTTACCAAGTTGAATACAAGTTTTATTTATGTTTTATATGGATTTTAAAAATTTCAATTTATTGAAAACATTATTTCTTTCTTATATAATTGATTAATTTTTTATGCTCAATGAATAATGTGATAAACATAAATATATTATGTATTTTAATATTTCTTCATAAAGTTATGGTTTTCATACATTTAATGTCCCATACTGATCATTTTTATCATAAAATTTATATTATATTTTTTATATGGCTTAAATATTATTAGAGGAATGAATGAGTTTTTCATGAAAATTGTGAATATTTAACTCAAAAAGAAATTTTGATTTATTTTATTTTATTTTTTTTGGGAAATGTATATTGAGTATAATTGTACCAATATAATTCTATGAACTTATTTTATCCTATAATTTATAGGTAATTTTTAATTTTCGGGTTATGATATTGATTATATTCCTTTTTCAAATAGACCCAATGTTGGGGCCCGATCTAGTTGGGTTGTTTTTGGAAGTGAATATGCATAAGGGTTTTTGGTAGAATGTCATCCAATTACAGACCGTTTAAAAAAAATAAATTTTATTTATAGATGAAATAAAATTTAATTTCCTAAGAAGGACCATTCACATCTTAAAAATATCTTTTCCAGGAGGAGACCCCGACCATTACACGACATATATATTATTTACATGCCATGAAAATTCATGATTTTATTTTTTTAAATAAGAGGGGACTCATATTTATTAGAAATAAAATCAACCCACCTATATCTCATGTAAGATCCCTATATTGATATTAAATAATTTATTTTATCTTACTTCATCATCCAATAACTAATTCCAAATTTTTCTATCATGTTGGAATCAAAATAGAAAGTTCTTCATTATTTATCTCAGTTCGTGGTTTTTATTCATCTCGATGACACTATGTCAATGTAGGATCATATTCCATATATTTAGATATTGGTCCATTATTCCATATTCATCAAATCATAGAAAAACTAAAGGATTATATCATATTAGGATAGTTATATGAGCTGATGGTAGGTGGTATACCACTCATCAACCATGTCTCTCCATATTAAAAACAATCATCATTGTGTTAATTCCGATTTTGTCATTTATTTCTTATTTAACAAATTTTTCATGCTAATATTCATTATGATCATATTATAGATTCCCATATATATATGATCTTTATCATTGGAGGTTATAAACTCAAATTTGACCACCCCATGAAGGGTTTTTCACTTTTATTATTTAATAGTCTGTTATGACTATTTTCACCACCATTCATGTGAGAATTATTTGACCTTTATAAATGAAACTTTTTAATTTATATGAATAATTTTTTTTGGGATATTAAATGTTTTGGACCATTGGAACCTTTTATGGTCATTTTTTTGAATAAATAAATTAACCTTTTAAATTATAATTATTAAGTGTATTATTGATATCATTAGGCCTAGTTATTATTTTTGAATTTCATATCTTCGCAAATCATTAACCTACCTTGTCTTGAATATTAAATGTAAAGGACTGAAACAACTATTTTTTATAATTAATGTACTACATCATTTCATGTATATAGGGAACCCTTCAATGCATTACAGAAGTAAACGAAGCGAAGCTAATTAGAATCAATGTAATTAAAATGATAAATGGTTTCATGTCCTTACTATGATAGGTGTTACTAATGAAAGGTACAGAATAAAAAAACATTATTATAAAATGCAATGTCTTCTAAATGTCATAATTTATTAAATAAATCATTTAAAAGGTGTTTATTTCAAATAAATCAGTTCATCATTATAGTGTTGGTCAGAATCAAGCCTTCCAAGGATTCTTGATGTAATGAATTAAGAAATAATGGATTCAATTTTGGTTAATGGACTCTAGTTACCAGGGGTGATACCAACCATTGATCATATTAATAATCTATCATTAAATTCGTAGAATGTTTTTGTAGGACCTCTATATAATTATTATTGGATTACATGGATACACTCTTGGGATATAGTATTTCATATTAGGACATGTGGTTTGATTGGTAAACTCGATGGTCCAAGTCATTTATTTTACCATTTTATACTGGATGTTATCCTTAAAATATAATATAATTCTATTATTGTGGAACTCACTTGAAGGTTACCCCCTGTATTATACATGAAAACCACTTATTGTCATGATATGGGTCATGACTAAGTTGGATTTTTCATTGACGTCATGTATTCCTTGGTTACTACCATGGATCCACTTCATTATTATAATCACATTGGATATGTTTGTTACTATTGTGTATTATTTATTATTATAATTATTTTAGGATTCTATGGTCGTTCCTTTTATCCCTTTTCATAGTTATTATAAAATTGTACATAACTACTAAAATGATATCATGTTATGAACAAGTCCAAATGAGGCTGAAGAATGTGTCATGGTATTTACATTACAATATTATCTCGACATTCACATATAAACCTGCACACAAATTTCATTTATATTCCACATATTTGTTGGTATATACGTATTTGGTGTTCTCTTAGTGAGATTTATCTCACACCCTATCCGGGGTGATTTCTCATCACCAAATAAATTACTGCATGGCTCTATAAGTCAATAAATCACACTGAATAATCCCTGATTGACATATAATCCTACAATAGGTTAATAAACACTATGGATTAGTCATCACTTTGCATCAATAGAATTATTTGATCATGGAAGAATTTTTACTAATATTCCCTAACCATTCCTTGATGTCGACCAGCATAGGTAATCAGATTCCACCAGTGAATGGAAAAATAACAAATAATATATGTTTAAAGATTTACCCTCAACTATTGAGATGTACATATAATTTAAAATATAAATAGTGTGGAATAAATCAATGAATAAGATTCCTATAGACCCATATCCCCTAAAAGTATTGTAATATACTGCAACTAGAACTCAAAAGTTAGATCAGACATGGAAGGTAAAAATCATGGAGCAACTAAAATGGATGATATCATATAGAGAAAACCTATTTGAAACTGAGCTTCAATTCCCAGATTAGGTATAGAATTTGGTTCATGAGTTGGAACTACATGAGAAATAAATATTTCCTCTTAGACCACAATATCCATAGATTCATCACAGAAGTCAGAGTTCTTATTATCAATTCTAGTTGAGAAGACCTTCTAAGGGAATTAAAGACGAATAATAGTATTATGGATCAGGTTATTTTCATGTCATACTACTAATACTAGATGATCTATGTGCATGAATGTCTGCAATGCAAGGTACTATTATATTATCCCCTACTATTGTATATATTTTATTTGATACAGGTGATTCACACTCCTTTATCTCCTTATCTACCATGGAAATTATCTATTACCATTGAGTGATGACCTGAAATACACCACTAGGTCCATTAAATGAGAGAATACTCCAATTTATGGACTTACTCTTTTATTTGGAAGTTACCCCTTCTTATGGTACTTCGTTTTACATGTGATCCCATGCATCGATGTCATTTAGTGGATGGAACAGTTTATTCCATACCACTCATTTAATGACCTCAATTGTCGTTGAGTGTGTCTTACATCACGAGAGGGTGAATTTATCTCAAAAATGGTGAGTGGATATCTAAGACTGTATAAATGGACTAGATCATTAGGTGATATGTGAAGTGACCACCTAGATTCATCATATTCTTATAAAAGAGTATGGTTTTACTAAAACAAATAATCCTATAATAGTATATAATTTCAAGGAAGTCATACCCAAATATTTTCCTATCTTACCTCCATAAGGAGAGGTAGAGTTCATTATTGAGATTATTTTATGATTAATTCATCTATTAATTCCTTAGAATATGTCGAAACCTACTGTGCTACAGGGCATCAAGATATATTTCTAGGATTTATAGGACAATGGATTTATCTAACCTCACAATTATTCATGGTTTTCACCCATGCTTTTCTCCAATATGGTGGATGTGACCCTTCATTTATGTGTAGATTAAAATGGAAAAACCATAAAAAAATTTCTGAAATTGTATCCACTACCTCAAATATTTGATATCATTCACCATCTATAAAGAGCTAGGGTTTTCTCTAAGATTGTCATAAATTTACACATCCATCAGCTGTGTGTCAGCCATCTTGACATACCATGTATTTATTTTCATATAAGGTTGGGTTTGGTGTGTATCTCGTTAAGCAGTTCATTTTTATGAATTCACCTTCCATTTTTATGGATTTGATGAATAGGGGTTTCCAAACCTCTATGGACTATTTTGTCATGGTATTTGTGAATGGAGTCATAGTGTATAATCACACTCATAATGATCTTGATGAAAATGATGAGATCATTTTTTGTAAAATGAGAGAGAAATATGATTATGAAAATCTTTCCATGTGACACATCTAGATCTAAATAGATCAGCTCATGGATCATATTATCACAGAATTATGATTATATATTGACCAAGAAACGTAGAGTACTATGGTTTCTTATGAGTATCCCAAATAAGTTTTTGACGTGAGGATATTATTAGGTACAGATTAATATTATAGGCATTTCTTATGTGACTTATCACACCTTTCTTCACCACTTAATAGTCTTAAAAATAATGGTATTATGTTCCTGTGGTTAGAATCGGGTTGAGATACTTTCATGGGAAGAAGGGAAGGATTTTCACTAAATTGATTCTGATTATACCAAATTGTGGAAGTTATTATACAATATTCTTTAATGTGTTTGGATTTAGGGTAGGTTCATTACTAATGCATGAGGATGGATTCTTTGAATATAGATCTCAATAATTTAGGTATAATGAGATGAATTAAGCTATGAACTCCCTCGATATAGAAGAATTTGTTCATGAATCACATTGTTGGAGACACTATCTGATGGGTGATTACTCTTTGGATTAGATATACCAAATGAGCCTCATATATTTCTTTATTCAATGGTAATTGAACCTCAGACAATGGATATGGGTTTAATATCATTATTTCTTCGATTTTGAGCTAGCCTATATGCATGGTATGGGAAATGGGGTTGAAAAAACACATTGTACGAAAACATGGGAAAATACTATTCAGGAATCTAGTGATAAGTGGAAATTGATTTCCCTCTTCTATGAGATACACCTATAGTTTCATGAGAGTCTCAGGTTGTATTTTCATATATAGTTTATATCTACCTCTACACTAATTTATATGGTTAGGAGATACAATTTTCATATACGGAAGCATCCAGATCTAATATTTTATTTGAGGACCCACCTCTGAGCTGGTTTGTTGATTGAGACAATTCCCTTTGTTTTCATGGATGTATATGGGTTCCTAAAGACATGATAGAGGAATTTACCAATGAGTCCCACACCTCTTTGTTGATATTTCATCTAGGAATCCCCAAAATATATCAAGAAACGTGATGCTATTATTTGTTGTCTGGGATGAAACATAGTATAGTAGGTTTAATCACCATGTCTTCCACAAGATAATTGGTGAAGCTAGAGCACTAGTAGCTCGATCACTAATTAAAACCACTTAATATCATGGAATATATAATGGAAGATGCTTATATTTATTTTTTTAGTCTTCTTACCTTGGATTCGTTGAGGTTGGGATGTATTTTCATATTTCATGGACTGACTGAAAAATGTAACTCACTTACATCAGATATAAGAGGATTTCTAAGTTGATGAGATGGGAAGCCTATATTTTAATAAAACCATTTGGATTTCTGTTTTCCCTTTTACTATTGTTTTATATAGGAATGATCATTTCATATCATGGTTTTGGTCGGGGTTTCATAGAGATATGGGTACACATGTGCTTCTAAGAACACCCTTTCACCCTTGGACCAATGGAATGTTGGAAAAGTTGATATATATTTTAGAAGAAATGTTGTGAGCACGCACCATTTATTTCAGTGATTCTTTAGATAAGTATATTTATCTATTTTATTTTATATAAAAAAATAGATATTAATATATGATTTAGAGGGATCATTTAATGGGATTAAATGGTATGTTGTTCTATTATTCCCCATGATAGTTTTGTGTAGGTGAAGTTGAGCTACTAGGTCCTCATCTCATTCAGGAGATATCGATGCAGGTTCTGCTGATTATGAAATGTATTTGTACTACTCAGTATAAGAAAAAATATTATGTTGATCACTAAGGATGACCACTATATTTTAATGTTTTGGAATGTTTTTTCTTCTAGGTATCACACATATGTGGACTTAGATGGATATAGATGCAGGGGTAGCAATTTCCTATCATTTTAGGGCCATTAGAGATTATGGAAAAAGTCATGCTAGAAAATTATCTATTTCTATTACATCTGAGGTATCTTTCCCGGAATTATATATACTTTTTCCAATGATTTCCAGTTACCATGTTTCCCTTCTCATAATTTTTTTCTTGAGGAGGTTCAGTAAGATGACTTATTTTTTAGGATATACTATAGACATTATCGGCCACATCACAAAGGGTATTTGGGGATACTCAGTCACTTCAGTATATGTGAAATGGTATAAAAACCTTTCCAATATGATATCTAAGAGTAGAGGGATAGTGTACGTACTAAGAGCCTATAGTTATTATCAAGCAGTTTTTTCCCTCCATTGAAAAGGTGAACGGAAGGATGAGTCCTTTATGTGGAGAAGATTATATGAACTAGTATTTTATATCAGCTATGGACCATTTTTAATTTTATATTTCATATATTATTTATGTTAATTCTGTCTCAGGACAAAATTTGGGCCATAAGTTGAATGTATAGTTCTTTGAAAGGAAGAGACAGTGGTTTATTGGTTGGCTGCAGGCCAACTACAAATTGTGTAAACAGAATACACGATATTTATCGATTACACAACTTTTAATTTCTTAACAATGATATTTCACATCATATAAAGTGGTTTTATATATGGATAACATGATCATTACTTGATATATATTCTATTCACATGTTGCAGGAATTAACAACTTCATATTTTAAAAAAATAATCATTTCCTCCTCTTTCATTTATACAATCTCCCCAATCCCATAAAATTATGAAACAACACCATTCATAAATTGATTTTCCATTATAAATATGATTAAATATTTTTCTTTCACATTGGACACATGTTGGTATATTATTCAATGATTTACCTTTTTTCTGAATTTTTATTACTCTTAACGATGTTCTTTTGATGAAGGCTCCTAGGACATATTTTTAGGGTGTTGATCTGTTATATTATTTTCATATGATATACCCCTAACGAAACACTGCTACCAGAGAAATATAGTTTTAAGAGATTAAGGAAGGTGGATTGTGACTCATCCCTTAAGTTACATCATTTTATAATCATCTTTAATTGTGTGCACAATGAATTCATCAAGAAATTCTTAGTTAATTCATATTACTTGATAATATTCATCATTCATCTATTCTTGAACCCCTATAATATATTTTCATTATTTTTTGAGGTTATAAACTCATCAAATCAAACCCAAATAATTTTTTTACTCTCTTATGCATCTATTATATTTTTCTGGCTATCTATGCCACTCTTCAGGTGAGTTTTACATGAAATTTATAAAGGTAAGAGTTTAAATTAAATGAATGAATTCAAATGGTCTATTACATGTATAGTATAACTTCTCCCTTTTGTGTTGTTTATTTAAAATTATAAAATTAACCATTTCAATTTTGGAAATTATATAAGAGATTTCACATGGCCTAGTTATTATAAATGAATTGCATATGGTTTGACATCCTTATCCCGAATTCTCATGATTATGATTTGAAAATGAGTAAACCGACATGTTTATTAATTAATTAATTAACTGAATGAATTCATTTCCATGGAACACATCGCCATACATGATGGAAGGTGAAATAGTGAACTTAAAAAAACCTTGTAATTAAAATTCTAAATGGATTCATGGATTTTTATGTAATGTAACATTAATGAAAGCTATGGAATAAACCAAATTAACATATTAACTTGAATGAGTATTACATTTCCTAATTTATAAAATTATTCATTTGTAACATTCCTATTTAAAAAGGAAATATTAATCATTATAGGATTGTTCTGAATCGAGCCAGCCTCATATTCCTATTGTAATACCATGGGCTCTAATGTACAAAATTCTGATTCCCAGAAGCCAGTTTCCAAGGAAGATACCCACCATAGAACATTGTCCTTGTATAAATGTGGATTCTTGGAATGAAACCATATGACCACTAAATAATCATTATAGGATTCCAAGGATATACTACTTGGATCCAACATGGCATCTTAGGACATGGGACACCATGGATACTCCCATTAGGCCTAGACATTACATAGCCTGTTTTACCTTGGTTGGTATCATTGGTATCAGATAGAAATATGGTATAATGAATACCATTGATGATTCACCCTTGTGTTATTAGAAATCCCATTATATAATATATTCATGTTATTACTAATTTCGATTGACCCATGAGGTCATGGATTCAACGGATATTACCTTAGTTCATCTTCATTATTTCAATCATCTAGGATTTCATGGTTACTATTTTAATCTCTTAGAATTTATTTGTAATTATATTTAATTGTATGAAATAATTTTTGAGACCGCACACTCTCACATCACGTGATTTTTCTGCCCGGTGTGCCCAGAATGTTTTTTTGAACGTTTATTAAGGTATGTTTAGTAAACGTGTGAGTGGGTTTTTCTAACGTTTGAATAAATTCTCATATTAAAAATATGAGGGCACCTTTGAGCTCGGAATGTCAGGATTCTCGTATAAACGACTTAAAATCTTTTGAATAGGGCCGAGAAGAAAAGTTATTTTTATACTATTTGAGAAAAATAATAAAATAATTTAAAGGAAATTATTTTATTTCTATTCTAACTGTTTAGTGGAAAACAGTGACGTTATGGTGCAACGACGAGGTGCATTAATGTGTATTGTTAGTGGCTCATAACACTAAATATAATGATGAAATTATTTAATCATAATAGAGACATTATTTCATAAATGAAACAATGTATCATAAATATTGCAACATGATTCTTTTTATTAAACCAACATGTGGGGGGATGGGGTATGAAACTATGAGGATTCGTTGACGAATCACTGATAGTTTTCCTCTCTAATGAAGGATGCGTAATGTCGATGAGACATCATCATCTTCGATGTGCCTCAAAAAATGGAGTTGGAAGTGACTTAAAAATCATAATACCACTTGGATGAACACTTTGACATTGAACATGAACAAGGTAGGGGTTGTTTAATTTTTAAAAGATCATTCCAATTCATTTTTTCGTATTAATGAAGAACACAGATTAGCACATTAATAGGTTCATCTGTGATTTGTGTGTTAATGGAGGATGTTCATTTTTTTGTGATTTCATTATTTGTGGTTGAATATTATATGTTTATAGAATTAAAATCTCTAGTACTCCCTTGATTATAAACTTCTAATGCAGATGTCATGGGTGGACATGAATAATTCCCTAGCCCCTCCTTCATAGGTGTTTTTTGTGGAAAAACTCTCAAATCGTTGGGAAGTAAGATTTGAGATCTTTGTAGTGGAGAGAACTGTACCTAGGGAGTGGAGGCACAATAATCATGACGAACAGACCACTGGTGCAGAATTGATGGTCTGTGGAATAGACGGCGGATGTCGCGGGCAGGAGGCAGCGCACAACGATGGCACGCTGGAGGAAGGGTCGCGGTCGGAGCATGCTACGGTGATACAGTTGGAGACACCAGTTGGGTCGATGGTAGGAGGAATGGGACATGATCAGTCGACCATGTCGGAGGGCCACAGACGCGGCATTGTGCCACCTCCCACAGAACGGGTCGTGATCGCTTGACTGCAGTAGAGGAGGCACAATGCGGAAACCTGTGGGTTGATAGTGGAAGACTAGACACAACATCGAACTATGTCCCAGTGAGGAGGACTGGTAGGGGCGAAAACAACCCAGCAGGATAGACCCACATAGGCGTGATGGTCTGGTGGCACATCAGGCTGGTCCCGTGGCCCTGTAGGACGGGTTGGACGAGACCAGGTCACTGGGTGACCCTACGGGTTATACCCTCGGCCAAGCAGAGAAGGGTCCCGCAATGCCCCTTGGGCCTAGCCCACTGGCTAAGATGGACGACATCAACCAAGACCCAATCTATGTTTGGTCATGTCGGTCGAGATTAAACCAGTGCATGTGGGAACCCCAGTCAATGTTGGTCGGGTCGGTCTGACCAAGTCGAACCGGACTGAGACACAACTTGTCCTCATTTTACTAAAACTCGTGTATATATAAAACCATGCATCTGATTGATGCTCTATTAGTGGAGTTTTGACACTTTCGATGGGTTATTCCTTCTAATGTACTTCTATTGAGTGTTGGTATAAGTTGAAGTACGGTTGGTTTGGATCATATTCGAATCCAACATGTCCCTTTTTAAATAAGTGATGATATCTTATAGACCAAGAATCTAATCGATGCATAGTCTCTTGCATTAAGACCCTTAAAATGAGAATTTCATTTTGTGTAACATTATGTGGGGCTTCGTGGAAATTGAGGTATGACAAAAGTCATAACGAGTAGATCCTTTGGAAATTAGGCATGCTAAGTGCGGGAATCGAGTGGATGCATGTGATGTGAATAATGAATTGTGATCCTGAGTGTGTCAACATCAAGAGAACCATAGTGGGTTAGAACCTATAAATCCTCTATGGGTCTGCACCTAGAAATCCTCTAAGGGTCAACATCTTCCAAACCTCTATAGGTCGACAACTTGAGACCCTATTCTAGTTAGCTGCCGAGCCTCTCTATAGAATAATACCATCAACCTTTATGATTAATCATATCTATTTAAGTAATAGGTTATATATGGTGTTATCTACATCATTTTAATTATTCTAGGTGTTAGAGATAGTTCTTGGTGGTATTCCCTCTATGGTATTTCTTTTATCACGTTCTACTTCGTCGATTACTCATAGACCATAGGGGGACTCAGAGACCCTATTGAGTATTGTTATACTCACCACTGAACAGGCTTCGCCTTCACCTATTGTGACATCTACAAATGATGAAAAACCATGAATGGTACTTTTGGGAGATAGTAATAGGTGGATATTGGTGGTGGATCAATTGACGTGGTGTGCTGTAGTGACACGTGACAAAGAGTTGTACCTAACCATCTGGTAGGATCCTTACTGGATGACCCCTAGATAATTTTTTCTTTTTTTGTACTTTCCTTTTAGTTGGGATTGTATTCTATCCCATTACGTTTAGTTTAAACACTTTATTCTATGTGTGTGCAGTTTTAAAAGAAATTCCTTACCTTTCAATAGATATTCCTTCTTGGTGCTAGTCACTTGCCCCTGGCCATTTGATGACAGTCATGGGGTAGTCACAACATTGGCCTCGAGGGACTAGTCGTGATAATGTGAAATTAGTGGCATTCGATATTACCATAAGAAATAAGAGTCTATATTTTTTCAATAGGTGAAATAGTGGTATGTGTCTTGAGTTCAGTATTCAGTCTTGGGAGTCCATGGTTGGTGAGGCCCCCAACGTATCCACACACGATGGCCCTGAATTCTATTTTATGACTCATTGCATGAAAACACTAGTTTCATGTGTTTGGAAATTTTTTCATTATATATCTTCTGAGTCAGCTCCCTAGTTATAACTTACTGATTGTAGAACATCTGTTTTGCTATAGGATACCTCTAAGAAGAAATCCGGACAAGATTCAACAGAGAGATCATGATGATGGTCCATTGAGAGATAATGCATCGGTGTAGGTACCACTTATAGCACTGGCACCTTCAGGTGGTGTACCAGCTCCACCACAACCCAAAGTGAATCAGTTCCTACCATCCCCACTAGAATAAAGTGCACACATACTAAGAAAGCTTCACGAGTTCCAGAGATAGAGGCCTCTATTGTTTTAAAGAGAGACAGATCCTCATGCAGTTGAGGATTGGATGGAGGTAGTTACTCGTATTTTTCACCTAGTAGGGACACCAACAAACCATTTGGTACTCCTAGCCACTAGCCTTTTCAGGGCATGATAGGGAGGTGGTGTATCTTAATGCTCCAGACACACAAAGGGGAAACTCTTGTCTGGATGGACATCGATAGCCTCTTTAGTGCAGAGTTTGTACCAGTGACACTATGCTTAGTGCATATTAATAAGTCACTACACCTACATCAAGGTATCCTTACTGTGTCCCAATACACAACGAGGTTTACTGACCTCTCACTCTAATCCATATATATGGTAAGTGACCCTTTCATTATAGACCATACCTTTGAGTTGTGACTCCAATTAGAGATTATTGTGTCGATGATTTGATTAAGCATCCAAACATAGGCTGGAGTACTTGAGTGAGCCCTACTGGTGGATTGATTCCCAGTCATGTAGGCACCGATAGTGAGAAGCACCGTCAAATGATAGGTGGTCGAGTCATCTACAACATGATGTAGGCAGATGATGCAGAAGCCTAAATGAGCCATACCTTCTGGATGAAGACCCTATGATGCAGGGTCGGAGACGTGGAGCTCACGAGGAAGAGGAGGTCATCTGAGGGCTAGAGCTGGTTACTCTTGTGATAGATAGGTTCAGTTAGCTTGGGAAATCTTGAATCCCCGTGCGGATGACCAACAGGTAGTCGAGTGACATCCAAGACAGTGATATAGGTTCAAGCTAGGCTGTCCAAATGGAGGAGGACGTGGCAGGGGAGTAGGTCGAGTGGCAAGCGGTGGATGATTGTTCGAGGTACTACCACCACCACCCCCAAGAGGTCCACTCTGAACTCTAATAGAAAGTGGATTTGAGAAGGGACAGTTTCTGGAGATGGAGTCCTATGACCACAACAATTTAGAGATAATAATAGGTATAATATGTGTATACTATACAATAAATGAAGTTCTTATAGACATATGTTCTATTAACTCCTTCCTTGCCACAACTATCGTTCAAAGATCAAAGATTAACATTGAGTCGTTCACTTGATCCTTACATTTAGAGAGTCATACGGGGGAATATTTGATGATTAGACACAATTTACAGTTGTGTGAGATTACTCTATGAGGCGGCAGATTCAGTTGAGATCTTCTAGTAGTATACTCGAGGCCTTATGATGTCATCTTGGGTATGAACTATTTATCCATAATCCATGTTCAGATTGATAATTTTAGGTATAATGTGTGGTGTGTCCACAAGGATGAGACCAGGTTTTTCATCAATCATAATAAGGGAAACTTTGCCACACATGATTTAATTTCTCAAGGAAGGGTGCAACCAATATCTCACATGTAGCCTAGCCTCGCCCTCGATATGGTGGGAAAAGGGATTACAAGCTTTCCTTTAGTTGTGGACGAGTATTAGGATGTCTTTCCGATGATATCCTAGGACAACATTTTCACCGAGAGGAAGACTTCTGCATTGACTTGTACCTATGGAAGGAACTGATATCTAAACCTGTATATTGGACTGCTCATGTGGAGCTTCATGATTTGAGGGAATAGCTTGAGGACTAGAAAAGAAAGGGGTCTGTAAGGACCAGTGTTTCTCCATGGCTATCCCAAGTGTTGTTTACCTTGAAGGAAGACCGGTGATTGAGGCTATGCATGGAGTTACAGAACTAGAACCTGGTTACTATGATGAAAAGGTATCCACTACTGAGTATTGATGACCTCTTCGAACAGCTGAAGGGAGTGAGGTGGTTCTCATTGATAGACCTCAGAATGGGCTATCCGCAACTTTGTGTATGGGGTGAGGATGTACTGAAGACAGCCTTCAGGTGCGGTTACATCCACTACAAGTTCCTAGTGATTCCCTTCGTCATGAACAATTCCCCAGAAGTTTTCCTGATACTCATTAATATGATCCTCCAGCCTTACTATGATAGTTTCATGGGTGCCTTTCTTGATGGAATCTTACTGTACTCAACTTCGGAGGAGGAGAATGCTACACACCTGCGGATAGTCCTAGATGCACTCTGAGAGAACAAGAATTATGGTATGCCCTTGAGTTCCAGTACTATATTTGTGAGGTACACTATCTGGGACATGTCATATTAGAGGATGAAGTTGTAGTACATTCGGTGAAGATGGAGGCATTGCTTTCATGGTAGCCACCTCAGAACGTGACTAAGGTGCATTGTTTTATGGGGTTTTCAGGGTACTAATGTATATTCGTACAATATTTTATCAAAGTTGTTGCACACTTTTCATATTTGAAAAAGAAGAAACAACCCATTGTATGGATGGAGAGATGTCTGTAGAGATTCCAGGAGCTGAGGTGTATATTGACTAGTGCCCCCAATTGAGACTACCATAGGAGGGCATTGAGTATGTTGTTTACTGCAATGCTTCAGGGACTGAACTTGGTTGCATCCTGAAGTAATATCTAGCAGTGATCACCAACGACTCAAAATAGTTGAGGAAAATTAAATAGAACTACATGACCCGGGACCTAGAGTTAGAAGTAGTGGTATTTTCTTTAAAAATGTGGTGGAACTATTTGATGGGTGAGAGGTTTACATTTTAATCTAACTACAATAGTCTCATGTATATTTTCTCCCAGAAGTACTTGAACATTAGACAACGTCTATTGTAACAAACCAAGACTTTTAAAAATATATATATTATAGAACGCATGGATCACTGAGTCTATAAAAACACAACTTTCTCATAACATATCCATGTAAACAGATGCTTGTCACTTCTGTGATGTGAATTTAGAAAATCTAACATATACTATTGTGATAGTATGTTATTTGGAGTCCGAAAGTAGAAACTTATTTTTTTCTGAATATTGACCTACCGTTCTGAATAGTCACACACCCTTATGAATAGTGATATACCATAATGAATAGTAAACATACATATGATAGTATATAAATAATATTCAAGTGATAGTACAATATACATATGTTTTGGAATAAGTAAATAATTTTTTAAACTATTTTTTAGAATAAATTTTGATTTTAATGAAATATTAAATTAATCATATTTAAAAAATTATCTTTGAAAAATAGACATCATTTTATGATTCTACATGTCACAAATGGTTGTGGTGGAATTTTGGGATTTTTTTGAAATACATTAATTTTTTATGAATAATGAAATACCATAATTTACAAAATAAGCTAAATACACTAATTATAGAGCCAGGTATGATGTCCTGCATATGTAATCCAAATTGATTCTGATTCACATGATATAATAACTATTATTGGTCACAATAGACTCATTATTTCTTGTCTTGTTGAGAAATAATAAATTAATGAATATAAAATTGATAAATCCCCTTTCCCCACTACTATAAAACCCTCTGTCACTCTCTCTTCTCTTCACTCCTCTCAGGCCTTGTTCCTTATACAAATTCTATCTAAATATCCCTACAACGACCTCTACCACATCCTTTAAGAAATGGCCTCATAAATAGTCTAAAACCACTCCCTTAAAAAGGATCTCAAGGATTATTTGGTTCAAGAGGTAAATTCCACTTTTCAATTCTTTGTGTTTCTTTTAAGTTCATTTGTTTTATTTTTCTATTATTAACACTCCTTATAAAAATGTTGTGATGACCCTAGAACAATACATTTAGTGTAATGTTGTCATTATAGTGTAATATGTTATCATCATCTCTTACTTTTACATTATTTTATACTAGTAGCAAGAAAACCTTCAGAGATGTGTCAATTATCCACATTCAAGGACAATGGGCTTTTAATTTCTATTATCATTCTCAATTTTGGTCCTGAAACCTCTCTTGTTATGGTTTAACCACATTATTATATATGTAATATACGCAAATTAAGGTACTATAATCCCATTGTACAAATGGTATTAATTTATAAATAAAAATGTGTTTGTTTTAATCAAAACCCAAAAATTAACTGAAACTGTTATCATTAATGTTCTATATAATAATTCAGCCTCATGAAATGTAACAAAATTATATAAATTCCCACTAAAAATTATATATTATTATAAATTATATTGAAATTCAATTATGAATATTTACATCCATTCCACATGAACTCCATTACTTAAGAACAAATGAACTCATTATGAAAATAAAGAATATGAGCAATGCATAACAATGAATTTCAATATAATAACATTTCAAGAAAGACATAAATAAACTACAAATAATTCTGATAAAATAAAAAAATTCCTAATAGGTTCTGAAATAATTTATTAATAAGCCTAATTTAATATTCCAGGACCTTATGTTATTGAGCAGAACACATTCAGATTTAAGGTAAGGGGTTTATCTATTTCACATCTTTTTTTGTGAGGTTTTTCATATTCACTACTAATACATGTGTATGGTGTATTTATAATTCCCAATAATGTAACATATAATTAATATCATTATTTTAAATTTAATCAATGTATTATATTAATATTTTTAATTCTGGGTCTTACAAATCGATTGATTACAAAGTGGTATGGGTTTTTCCACCTGAACCTCCATTTTCAATCAAATTACTCTTTTTGACTAATTACAACAATGAAACTCTTGTGTATTATTATGAACAACTCATAAATTCTTTTTGAGTGTTATATATTGGTTCATCAACTAGAATCATTCCTTATTTTATGGATAGATACATGATTTAAAAGGAACATTCAAAATTGTTTCTAAAATACAAACCTTTTTAAAGGGATAATTTCCAATTCTTACCGGTATTCAAGTGTACTCAAAAAAATGTTTTAAGCCACCATATATTTTATAAAACAACATATTTTATCATGAAAAATTATCTTGGATCAATTTCGGATTTATGATAAAAAAAATATTCCTTTCCACTTTAAAATTATCTTTAGTAATTTCTTTAAAATACTCTAAAATGTATTATTTGTAAAGAATCATAAGAACCCTTTTTACATGATTTCACTTTAGTGCGACATAATTTGTTCCCAAAATATATGTTCAATGTCCTTGTATTTTATTTTAATGTATATTCATGTTTAAAATATGATTTCATGGAAAATATAAATTATTTTCCAAAAATATTCTTCTTTATAATGTAAAAAAGGAATTTTCTCATCGCTCATTAACTTTTATGATATATATGACTTGTTCATAACTTATTTATTTTTTGGTGTATGTACTTACCTTTGGTATATCATATCAAGAGTCTCTTTTTTCTCATGATATTATAAGGGATTATGATTTGAATGTTTCATGTTTGTATTCGAAACTTTGTAATGATTAAGGATTATTTCTTTAAAAATTTGTCAATGGTCTCATTTATATATATATTATTATATGTCAACATCCTTTGTTGAATGTTGTATGTAATTGAGATTTATCTATTATTATATCATATAAAATATTTTTTTTGAAGGGTTTATGGTTATTCTGACAATGTAAGTTCTATTTTGATATCTTTCGCAGTATTATTTCTATTGGTTAGTTTTTATGTTCAATGATTGGGGAATGTTATTTAATTTTCATATGTTATTTTCAGTATGAATGTATATGTTGATTATGTTCACCAATTTCATGTGAGGAATTAATTGGACATAGTATGTGTCAAATGGGGCCCTCTATATCCCATAGTTGCATTGTTAAGTCTCATGTGAGAAACTACGGTCTTCGAACAAGGCCTAGAAAAAATGATTATTAATGGTCATGGCACGAGGCCTTAATGGTGTGGTTATGTTGTCTTGCATTATGCTTTTCATCATTATGAAAAATATAATTATTGGTTCACGTGGTTATTAAACTAGTAGAATACCCATGATTATGTTTATTTAGTTCATTATATATTCAGATCTTATTCCTACCATAATTTGATCATGTTTTTGTTAAAGGCAAATGTTATTATATATTCAACATGCCTAATGTTTATGTTATGATATGTTCCACTGTATTGCTTACCCTTACTCAATTTTTGTTCTCTCCCCTTTCTTTTTTTCCGTCCCCAGGTTAAGAAGTAGAGATCATTTATTGAGTTTACAAGGATGAAGTTTATTAGATTTTGTTATGAATCTTATTTTGTTTCATTTAAAAATATAAATTGGGTAAAATGAATGTATCTATTTTCTACAAGAATACAAATCTAATCGGTCCTTCATGGTTCTTATTACTTGTTTAAATACCAATATAATCAAATAAGGCACCAGATCTTGGCAATTGGTGCCAGGTCCTTATAGTTGGTATAAAAGGAAATTTAGTAGAAACCTTGGGAACATGATTTATAAAACATAGGTTAAGGAACAAAGCTCTAAGATGGTATTTGAGGATAAAAAAATAATAACCTCATATAAAATTGTAAATTCATATATTATGTGGATATTTCTAGAAAATATATCACTGTTTGGAGACAAAAAAGAAGAGGTGGACCTCGCACAGATGTACCTAGAATTGAAAAATCGTAAAAGGAGTTCCGGGCTTGACCTGAGGTATCGTGGTACACGACAACAGGACTTGTTGCACTCTTGGTTTGGAAATCATGGGTGATATTCCTAGGATAATTCACATTTTATTTACCGACCATTATGAGGGATTTTTGTCCCCCATGTAACAAAAGCATATGGTTCTAAGATATACGATGTTTAAATTTATTCTATGTGTTATACAATGTTTACAGTTATAGAGAGTTCATAATTTTTGTGAGCTGATACAAAATATGGAATAGATTAGATATGGAACTAGTAGGAGGGATAATAAATTCACAAATTCATGGGATATGATGTGTATGAAGGATCATAACTCTAATGGTCTTAAGCCATCTTTTCAATGGAAGATTTCCCCCATGTATCCTCATCATAATATGAAATAATATCATGTGTTAACAATGTTTTTAAAGACCTCTTTGAGCCCTAGGGATTTGAAGTGAAGAAAAATAATTAGTGGATGGAAAAGGGATATATGGATAAAGGGAAGAATGGGAAGCAGTGTTTTCCACATGTGATAACAATTGAAAAAATCACCCTGGAAAATTCTTGAAGAGAATGGGTGTTTTCTACATGTGTGGTGAAAAAGGACACCAAGTTGAAGATTCCATGGGTATGAAAATGGGTTCCAAAGTACAATTCTTCAATTTCAATGATGTGGTACACTATACGAAAAAATTTCCCAATCATCAAAAAAGAATATATCCCAAATAATAATTTTGGATAATGGAAAAGTTATGATGATACTGTAGATGAAGTAAAATGATTAATATTCCTAATCAACAATAATGCCATTTGTATAATTTATCAGCAATGTACTAGTTTTAAAAATTAAGATATATATAAGGATTGTTCTGTAGTATTCTTTTATTAAGGATTTGAGGTCATATAATGACTGGTACAATGGAAAAGTGACTTAGTAGAATGATAAAATTTTTAGAAAAAATATGAATGAGGAAAAGAAAGCCCTTAATATATATGTGATGTTGAGATAATGATGAAGAAATGATTAATTTGGAAATGTTTTGACTACCTTGGAAAAGAATGTTGATTTTTCGAGAATTGGTCTATTCTATCATCAATCAAGTTTACAACACTTTTGTATTTAAGTAATATATCTAATAACATGTATCTTACATAAGGAATATCGATAAGTGGATGTTTCAAATATAGTTTGTATGGTAATTCAAGTTCTTACTTTATTTCAAGAGGATAAATGATGAAGTTTTTCACATGTTTGGAATGTGAATTTTAGAGCTCCTTCTTATTGATTATGGGTTGATGATAATTTCATCTTTGAAATATAGAAGACTTAATTATAATGTGTTTAATAGTTACATTTTGGAAATTGTTAACCATTTATGAAATAGATTAAGTTGATCATTGTATGACCAATTAGAGGATAATTTATTGCTTCACCAAATGGTGTAACCCATGATATGTGATGAGGTATAGGTAGGTAAACTATAATAAAAGGATATGTTTATAAGTAGAAATGTATATTTATACTCTTATAGAGTGGAATAATTCTTCAACTCAAGGAAAAAATTTTAAATAAATTTTTTTCTGATTATCAATATCACTGATAATATTGATGAATTTATTTTTTAGTTTATTGTTTTGTAGTAATCATTAGTCATCAGAATATGTCCTTTATAATATTCTATTAGAACATCATAGATATATTTTTCTCCCATGTCGTATTTTTTCTTCCAACTAATGTCACCTTATTTGAATGCATACATTTTGTGGTGACCAACTCATCTCCATTATCCTTTTTATGAGGATATTTTATTAATTTTATTTCTGGTGTGGGTTTCCTTAAGGGAATTTTTAAGTATCAAACATTCTCTTTTGAACATCAATTTCAAAATTGGAGGAAAATATTTTTTTAAGGAAAGGATAATTTAATATCCCATGAATTTAAAAATATATTTATTATCGAATGAATGGATCACTGGTTCTCTAAAAACACCACTTTGTAAAAATCTTGGCATGTAAACCTCATTTTTTCACTTCTGTGATGTGAATTTTGAAAATCTGACATACTAGATTGCGATGAATAAGTTATTTGGTGTCCGAAAAGAAAAACATAATTTTATTGTGAATAGTTACCAACCCATATAAATAGTAACAAACCCTTTTGAATAGTGATATACCAAAAATGAATAGTAACATTAACTATGAAATTATATAAATAATATTAATGTTGGAGTACAAAAAACATATCTTTTGGAATAAGTAAATAAATGATCTAAAACTATGTTTTTACAATAAATTATGTTTTTTATTAGATATTAAATTAATCATATTTAGAACATTATTTTTGAAAAATATACTTCGTTTTTTGATTCTACACGGTGAAAAACAGTGTGGGTGATTTTTTGGGATTTTTTTTGAAATACATAGAATTTTTATGAATAGTGAAATACCATAATTTACAAAATAAGATAAATAAAATAATTATAGTGTCATATATTATTTTCTTCTGATGTAAGCATAATTGATTTCAGATTCACGTGATAAGATTACTATTCATAGTCATGGTAGACTCACAATTCCTTGTCTTGTGGAGAAATAATAAATTAATTAATATAAAATTGAGAAATCCCCTCTCCCCTCCTCTATAAAAACCCCTCCATCACTCCCTCTTCTCATCACTGAACTGAATCCTTCTGCAATATCCAAATTGTGTCCCAATATACTCCCAAACTTCTCTCGGATGTCTTGCAAGCCTTGGTCTCATAAAAATACCAAAATCCATCTCTTAAATATGTTGTCAAGATGGTCTGGGTCAAGAGGTAAATTCATCATTTCAATTCATTTTCATTCCTTTTATCATCCTTTTTTCATTTTCTATTGTTAACTATCATTTTCCAAATGATGTAATCACTCTAGTACTATACATGAACGAGAATGTTGTCATGATAGTGGAATAGTTTATCGTCATATCTTCCTTTTACCTTATTTTATACTAGTATCAAGAACAACATCCGAGATGTGTCAATTTACCACATTCAGGGACAATGGAATTTCGATTTTATATTATAATTCATAATTATGGTCATGAATCAATTATTGTTATGTTTGAACAAGATTATTATATATGTTATATACCCTATTTGAGGATCTATAATCTCTTTGTACAAATGGTATTATGTTATAAAGAAAAATGAGTTTGTTGTAATCAAAATCCATAAATTCACTGGAACAGTTATCATTATAGTTCAATATAAAAATTCATCCTCATACCAGGTAACAAAAATATATAAATGACCACTAACACCTATATAAGATCATAAATAATATTCAAATTCAATTCTGGAGATTTACATCCATTCCACATGATTTACAATACTTATGAACAGGTGAATCGATTATGAAAATATTGCAAACGAACACTGTGGAACAACCAAATTCAATACAGTAACTTATCAATAAGGGAATAAATGAACTAAAAATATTTATTATAAACAAAGTACATTTTTAATAGGCTCTGAAATAAGTTATTAATAAGTCTAATTTCATATTCCATGACCTCATGTTCATGAGTGGAACACATTCAGACATTAGGTAAGGGATTTCTTTATCTCACTTCTATTTTTATGAGGATTCTCGTATTCACTACTATTACGTCTGTATTGTTTATGTATAATGATCATTGATGTAACATGTCATGAATAATTTTATTTTCATGGTATTCAATATATCATTTTAATATTACTAATTTTGTGGAAAACTAATCTAATTATTACAAAGTGGTAAGGGTTTTCCCACCCGAACCTCTATTTTCATTCGGGGTACATTAATGGTCTAATTACCACAATGAATATCTCTTGTATTATTATGTACTCGTCATAAATTCTTTATGAGTGTTATATATATGTACACCAACCAGAATAATTCCTTATTTTATGGATAGATACATGTTTTAAAAAAACATTCAAAATTGATTTTGAAATAAAAACATGATTCATGGGATATATTCAAATTACTAACCCTATTAAATTGTACTCAAAAATCATTTTTAAGACACCATTAGTTTAATAAAACCACTCTTTTTATCATGAAAAATTTTCTTGTATTATTTATTGATTTTTTAGAACAAATTTTCATTTCCACATTAAAGTTATCATTAATACTTTCTTTAAAATGCTTTAAAATTATTTAATTATAAAGAATATTAAGAACTATTTTTACATGATTTCACATCAACATGACATAATTAATTCTTAAATATAATTTCAATTTCGTATTATTTTATTATATCAAATATTAATTTTTAAAATATTATTTCATGGAAAATATAAATGATTTTCCTAAATGAATCTTCTTTCAAAAGTTAAAAGAAAGTGTATCATCTATCCTTAACTTTTTGGTAACACATGCCTTTTTCAACACATATTTATTTGTTTTTGGTTTACGTACTTCCTTTTGGTATATAATATCAAGAGTATCATTTTTCTCATGTTATTCTAAGGGGTTATGAGTTGAATTATTCAAGGAGCTGTGGAACACTTTTGAATGTTTAAGGATTATTTCTTCAAGAATTGGTCAATGGTATCATTTATAAATATATTGGTCTATGTCAACCTCCTTTTCTGAATGTAGTAATTAATTGTGGTTTATCTATTACTATATCATCTAAAATATGTTGTTGAAGTATTTTTGTTTATTTTGACTCTGGATGTTCTATTTTGATACCATTCACCATATTATTCCGAATGGGTAGTGTTTATGTTTAATGATGGGGGAATATTATTTACATTTCATATTTTATTTTTAATAAAAATGCATATGTTGATTATGTTCACCCATTTAATATGAGGAATGAATTAGACATAGTAATTTTCAGGTGGGGACCCCTATAGACCCTCGGTGGATCGGTAGGTATCATGGGAAAAACTATGATATTGGCACAAGGCCTTGGAAAAATGATTATTTATGGTCTTGGAAAGAGGCCTTGATGGTATGGTTATTTTTTCCCGCATTATGAATTACATCATTATGAAAAATATAATTTATTATTAATGTAGTTATTCGACTAATTTAATACCCATTATTATGTTTACTTATTGTATTACTTACTCAGCTGTTATTCCCTCCATAATGTGTTCATGTTTTTGTTAAAGGTACATGTTGTTATGTATTAACCATGCCTAATTTTTATGTTAAGATATATTCCACTATATTTCTTACACTTACTGATTGTTTGACCTCACCCCTTTATTTTTTTCCATCCCATGGTAAAAACAAAGATATCATTTAATGTGTTTTCATGGATGCAGTTTATTATATTTTTTTATGTATCATATTTTGATTCATTTCAAAATTTAAAAGGGGTTAAATGTATGTATCTAGTTTCTTCAAGACTATTAATCTTATCAGTCCTTATCAATGCTTATTCCTAGTTTATATAACAATTTAATTAAATAAGGCATTGGCTCTAGGCAACTGGGGTTGGGTACTTACATCGATGGCTAGAGTTCCTCCAAAACTACGACTATGTGATAGTCGGTAGTCATCGAAAGGGGAACCTGGGGTTGGATGTGCTTAGCAGGAGGTCTGGTTTATAGCTGATGAGTGAGGTGACAGAGCTGCTATCTGTGATGTAGAAACCCTCGTGGATAGAGATAAAGTAGCTTAGCTTCAATGGATGACAGTTACACACCAAGTATTAGAAGTAGTCGGGGAGGCACAATTGGTGGATATTGAATGTGTGTCCCATCATGCTCAGTTATCTTCAGGGTAGGATAGTGGTGGACTATCAATAGGATGGGAGAATGCCATCCTTTTCAAAGAGTGCTCCACAGTACCAATATCATTGAGAAAGACCCATACATCCCATTTGGTGGTACATCATGGAGTGATGAAGATGTACATGGACATCCAATATTAGTACTATTGGCCCGAGGTGAATAAAGTTGTAGCAGAGTTCATTTTTCAATGCCTCAATTTTTTTCAAGTGAAGGTTAAGCATCATGTTCTAGCAGCCTTGGACCATCCACTTAAGGTACCAGAGTGGAAGTGGGATAGTATTTCCATGAAATTTTTGATGAGGTTACCATATACATCGAGGGGCCATTATTATATTTGTGTGATCACGAACCAACTATAGAAGTCATCTCACTTCTTGCCCTTCCGGGAGTAAGGACCGATAGAGGGATTCTGACGCCTCTAAATTTAGGAGTTAGTGCGACTCCATGGGGTGCCTTTGACGATCATCTTAGATTGTGACACTTGACTTACATCTCATATGTAGATGGGATTATAAGAGGCATTCGGGGTGCAGATACGCTTGAGCACAAAATTTCATCCCCAGACGGATAGTCAGATATAGTGGACATACAAATATTGGAGAACATGATTTGGTCTTACATCCCTGACTTTGGTCATTGTTGGGAGTACCACCTACCTTTGGCGGAGCTCACATACAACAAAATCTATCACTCCACCGTAGGCATGGCACCAGTTGATGCCTTGTACGGGTGGCCTTCCACATCACCCATATGTTAGGCAGTCTCAAGGGATTCATAACACATGGTTCTAGAGTTGGTACATGCTATCACAAAGAAGTTGCAGATCATCCCAGAGCAGATGAGGACTGTACAATGATGGATGAAGTCTTATTTCTATAGAACACAAATACCCTTTTATTTTAGGGAGGGTGATAAAGTGTTCCATAAGTTTTCACCTTTATGGGGATTTTAGAGATTTGGTCGGGGTGACAAGCTATTTATGAGGTTCATTAGACCTTTTCATATCCTGGTCAGAGTTGGTGAGGTGGTGTACCACCTAAATCTTCCCCCACAGATGCACTAGATGCATGATGTTTTCCACATGTTGAATCTAAGGAGTTATGTGCATGAGCCATCGCACATCATGAACTAACGAACTGATGTACATTGATGAAGGGGACATATTTTTTTTCTCTTATAGATATAGGATCGATAAGAATCAGTCCAATGTGGGTGTTTGATTCTTCTGGTGCGACTTTGGTGGAAACACGAGAATCTTCAAGAGAGCACATAAGAGTGACAGGCTCAGATTCGTGCTCAGTACCGCCATCTATTTGATTAGATTTGTTGGTTTTCAGGGACTTAAATACCTAAAGAGAAGAGAATGTAACATCTTGAAATTTCCATGTAAAACATTATTCAATTATGTGGAATTATTTTGAGACCGCACACTTTTACGACTTCTGATTCCGAGGACCGGTGAGCCCAAAATGGATTTTTGAACATTTATTAAGGTACATTCAATAAAAGTGCGAATGAGTTTTTCTAACATTTGAACTGGTGCTTGGATCAGAAATCTGAGGCATCCATAAAATCAGAATGCTAGAATTTGATAAGAAATGAATTAACCTCTCCTGGAATGGGCAGAGCAGAAAGGTTATTTTTTAGACTTTTTGGGAAAAAATAAAATAATTGAATTGAATTATTATTATTTTTCTCACCGTTGAGGGGTCTATGGAGATACTGAAGTGTGGAGATGATGCAAAAATGAGTGAATTAATGAGTCTCATTAATGGCCCGTATCATGCAGTGTAATGATGCAATAAGGTATGCATAACAATGACACTATTTTATAAATTAAGTTGGGTAACAATGTGACATCATATCATAAAAAATGTTGTGAAATGGTTATTTTTGTTAAACCAACATGTGGGAGAACGGGGAAAGAAATTATGAGGATTATCTATTGAACTACTTGTAGTTTTCCTCTCCCATGAAGAATGATGAACGTCGACAATACTTCTTCATCTTCGACGTGCCTTGAAGAACAGAGCCGAAAGAAACGTAGACATCATTAAACATTGATATTGAATTCCTTATCATCAAACCTCAACAAGGTAGAGGGTTATTTACTTTTTAGAAGTTATAACCCATTAATTTTTTCATAGAAGCAATGAAGATAGACCAACACACGAACACATTGATCTACGATTCGTGCATTTATACGGGAGTGTATCTTTTCATTTAGGATTTATTTATCAAGGGTTGAATCATATTTGTTGTTATAATTAAAATCCCAAGACCCCGCTAGATTATAATCATCTAAAAAGGATTGTGCGGGCCGACAGGATCGAACAAGACCCATGCCCCTCCTTTGTGGGTGTTCTTTATGGATAAACTCTTCAATTGATAGAAAAAAGATTTGAGACCTTCTAGGTGGAGAGATGGATCCTCAGAGAGTGCATTCACAAGTTTTGTGATGAACGAACAACCAGTGCATACCTAGTGGTATGTGGAAGAGTCTAGCCGTGGCTGCCCACAGTTGTGTCCATAGGCTGGAGGAGACGTGCCAGAGCAAGGGATGTGGTGCAGTGGGAAGAGTCACTGAATAGAGGTGGTGTACACAATCACTCAACTTCCTAAGAGGCTCGTGGGCATAGAACAATGCAGAAGACTGAGGAAGAAGAGGCACCCCATGGAGAATCATGGGGGGATGTCGGCGGATCGGACGCGACATCCGGATAGGTCGCCGCGTGGTAGACCAGGCGCGGCACAAACCGCCCAGAGATCTAGACCCATGGCCTAGAAGACTGACCCCACCCTCAATGCGCACAACCCATGTCATTAGGCAAGACACGACCATTTTTCTGGGCGATCCTGTGGGTTGGACCCTCAGCCAAGCCGCCCTGGGTCTAGTGAGGCTCGTTGGGCCTGACCCACTAGCAAGGCATGACCATACCGACAAAGACCCAAACCAGGTCAGGTGATGTCCGTAATGTTTAAAATGGGGAATTTCAGACCCCCATGCCAGGTTGGAAGGGTCAGTCAGACTGGGTCAGGCTCGGCCTTGATTCACATGGTCCCCGTTTCACTAAAACCCATGTATCTCTCAGAGCGCAAGTATGGATGGTGTGTCGTTCATGGAATTTGGACACTTGCGATGGGGAATTCCGTATGATATACTTTACTTGAGTTTTGGTAGAAGTTGGAGTACATCTGGGATGGATCAAACTTGAATCCAACTATACCTTATTTACAAAAATGTTGATATCTTGTAGTCCGGGAGTCTGATCGACGTGACGACTGTTGTGTTGTAACCCATATAATGAAATAGTCCTTTAAGTTTAATATAAGGTGGCCATAGTGGTGGTTGATTTATGACTCTTAGTTGAGTAGTGGATCCTATATAAATCAAGCGTGCTAAGTGGAAGAATCCAGGGGCTGACAGTGATGGGAAGACAGAATAGTTATTCGTCAAGGATGCAAGGATTGAGATTACAATCGAATGGAGAAAAGTTTTCATCTCCTATCATTGGAATCCATGATGTCCTATATAGTATGAAATTTATTTTAATTTTTTATACTACCAATGGAATAAATGTTATTTTTATTTTTTCAATATATGGTTTATGTACGGGATTGGAAAAATAATTAGAGATTAATTTATTAATGTTACTTCAAAATACATTCATTGTTTCGAGAACACTATATGATCAAAGGATATATAATACCCTTGGATTTAATTGGACAAATAAAAATTCAATTATATATTTTAAGAATATATGGTTTTATTTTGGATCTATGGTGATTTATGTTTATTATATAAATCATTATAAAATCCTGGATATTATCAGATTAGGGAAATTATATCTAGGTTTGAGACTTTAATATTCATTGATGTTATAAGGAGATAAATATTAACATTATATGGGAATAAAATGTCACAAAAAATTTCAGTTTTTGGGTTTAAATGGTATTCTACACATTTTAGGTAGTTTAAGGATGATTAATTTTTAATTATATATGTTGAACATTAAGTTTTACTATTAAATTTTGAATATTAATGAATTTTATCATCACATAATATTTTATTCTTTTTGGAGAATTACATTATCTTATATAAAAACTTATGGTTTTAGTTAATGTCTAATGACTGAAGGAATATATTGTTATTATTTTTTCTCGATTTTTATATGTTGATGGTATTTTACAAGGCATGAAAAAATAATCTTAAAGAATAACCATTGATAGGAAAAGTTGCGATTATGGTGGAAAATTGTTTAATTAAGAACTTATATTTTTAAATTATGTATATTTCCTTATTTTAAAAGGAAAAGTGGAAAGATAAATCCACATTTTTATGAATTTTTTTTAAAATTAATATATTAGAAATTTTATATTTTTACAAATAAATAATGTTCTATTTAACACATCATATATTTGGAGTATTGTGATGGTTAAATTCATCATTACCTTTTTTATCACTATATATCCATCCTTGGGAAATATTTAATCGTTCATGTCAATGTTTTTACATCCCACTAAGGATACCTTATTTAGAAACCTAGTATGTGGTGTCAAGATGGACTTTATATGTCCCCTTTCTCTCAAATAAAGTGGATGATTTATATTAATTTCTAAAATGTGGGGTTTCAATGAAGGTATTTTGAAATTTCAATCTCTAGTTACCAAACCCATGTTTAACTAGAGAGGATTAAATTTTCTAATGGGGCAAGTAACATCCCATGAAATTTTTAGTAAGCACAGTCATTGATAAAATACAAGATACCACACATTAAACTTAAATGAACAACTTAATATTATTATTTAAACATGATCTTTATAAACCAGTTGTTAAACTGGTGGGAATTAATACAAATATCATATTAATGATAAAAATAAAACAGGTACAAATATATATGAATGTAATGGTAAAATCATAGAAAAAAATCACATATTATTTAGTGAAATCGTTATATTATTTTAAAAATAAGTTCTCATATTAAATAAGTTGTTATTAATTTTATTAGTGAAATTTATAATTTCATATACTATAAAAAGTTTATTTGAAAAACTAAATTTAATTTTTGAATTGATAATTTTATAATTATAATAAAATTAAGTTCTGATAATTTACTACAATTATTTATTTTTCATGAAATATTGAAAAATAATAAATTTAACTCAAAAATTTATTTTATATTAACCAATTTACAAAATAAAATTATTTTCATGATTATTTTTAATTATTAATTGTTCAAATTTTAGTTAAAATTATCTAATTAAAGGAATTTCAATAGTTATTATAATTTAATTTAATAAAAAATATATTTAAAAAGGAAAATTTTCCAAAAAAATACTTATTTGTTGTGTTTTATCCAATATAATTTTATGTTTAATTCTGAAAAATAATTTATTTGAATGTTGCAAAATTGATTCCATGTTTGGAATAATTCGGCTAAAATTTAGTATATATGTCACTTTTTTGACTATATGAATAAACATGATAGTGTTTATTATTATAATGGTAAAATGTGTTTTTGGTAATTAATGTTAGAGATAATTTAATTAGAATGATAAAATAATTGAAAAACATTCGTAAACATAATTGGATGATTTTTCCTTAATCATACTGATATGTGGGTGAAATTTATAACCTTTAGGGAATACATGTATAAGCGAATGAATTTTGTAGTATTTTATTGAATGAAATGACAAACATGTCACATTCTTATTTTTAATAACTGTACTATTTTTAATTAGGTTTTATCAAGAATAAATGTTAGAATATATATTTTATTTCTATAGTTTATATATTTATCTTACTCCTTGAAATATATATTTAATTTTTAGTGATGAAATAATTAACTAAAATACTCTCACAAAAATGATGAAATTATTATTTATTTAATGGAAAATCAGAATAATGAAATTAAAAATATTATAATAGTTATAATATTCAATAATTAATGAAATAAAAAATTTATATATCGATTTTATCTACTTGTGATATAGTTAAATATATTTTTATATTATATGTGTTTTTTCTTATATTATTAATATCGATAAAATAAATAGTTCTTCAAATTCATATTCTGGATATTATATAGTTTAAAATATTTTATTAAATGATAAAAAATTTCTCAAATATTAAATATATAAAAATGATTAGTATAACCTTATAAATATCATACATGGTATATTTTTGCATCTTTTTTCATATTTATGTAAATATATTAATACTAAAAATTTAAAAACCATGTTTTCATTGTATTTGTTAAAAGGGATTAATAATTGAAAAAACCAAATATAAGGGTTGAAATATATTAGAAAATTATCTTATTTTAATTGTATTAGTTAATTTCTTCTCATATATACATATTATCTTATATAATAATATGTTTTATTTCATTTGGTGTTAAAAATTATTTTATATTAATTTTTAAATTTTAGAAGTTCCAAGAGTACCCCACAACTCAATTATATAGTAGAAAACAGTATTCCCATTTTTTCCCAAAAAATACCCATATGTTTCTGAATCTAAAATCCAAAATATATTATATAATCATTTTTATTATTCTATAGATCTTTATTTTTACATAATACTAACATTAGTGGTTACAAGGTGTTATGTAAATGATATTGTTCAATAAAAGGGTAAGGTTTTTAATAGAGCTTTTCTATTTTTTATTCTTATACATCCCTAAAATAATATAAACCAATTATAAATTTACAAATAAAATATCATACATGTAAAAATATATTATTATTTTATTTCCATGACCTACATCAATTTCCATATCAATCAAATGGAAAAATATTTCACTGTTCGTGTGTATGGAGGACTACCTCTCCCACGAACAGAGGTAATTTTTCCACTCACTTTATAGAAAGACTAGTTATAAAGACACAATTTAGGTTTATATATGATATAAATGAAATATTATCAATATTAAAAGGAAGGAGGTTTCAAGGAAGGGCGTTTTTTCATTGGAGGTTGATGATGTTATTAGTGGTGGAAAGGGTCGGGTCTTCTTGGAACAGGTTACTCAAGTGGGCATGGAGGGACAATAGGATGCTGATCCTCAGGTGCTGCAGGTGCTGGAAGGGATCTCAGTTGACTCATGCAGCATGATAGATCCTGAGGTGATGGTTTTGAATCTAACCGAGGATAGTAATAGTATCCTTCTTATTTCGTCGCAGGGTACCCCTACTGAGATGGTGGGTCATTGGGTCGTGGGCCAGTGTTAGAGCCAGAAGGCCATCCAAACTTGTAACCACTTTGTAGGCTTGGATGGACTATCTCAAGACCAAGAGAATGTCATTGAAGTTCAATCAATAGGTGGAGGTTGTTTTTTGATGATAGGGAAGAAGAGAAAAGGGCGCAAGGATTACTCATACCTTCCGAAACCAATGGAGGCCAAGTCAGGTAAGAAAATTAAGTCAAAGGAGATGGCATGCATGTCTACATCTATTCCCAATATGCAGGGAAATGGTGAGGTCAGTGCGGGTGAACATGGTGTGCTGAATGTGCCTATCCTTCCTTTTGTGGTAGTTGATTTTGACAAATCCCAGGAGCCTCCCATGAACTTGAATGAAGAAATATTAGAGGAGTCTTTCTTGATTAGGATATCAATGGAGGATGCACCCAAAATATTTGAATGTCCGTTGAGTTTTGGTTTGAACGAAGAACAATCCTCATGGATTGAAAATATCCTCGTGGATTGACTATTAATTCAAGATTTTTTTTTGTGGTCGTAATGAGGGGTTGAAAACCTGAAGGTGGAATGGAGTTGTAGCTGGATTCGACCACATGGATCAGGCCCAATAGGATGCTGGGGGAGGGGTAGCACCATGTTGTCAATCTGTGTATTTCTCCTTGACCTTCAGGTGTGATTGTCTTAAGCTCATGATATTTGTCTGGGTTCCCCCCTTCCACCCTTAAAAGGGGGCTTTATCTTTATAGTAAATATTTTAAGGCCTCCGGGCCGTTTGATGGATTTGATCTTATGTGTGGACTATAACCCCCGTGAAGTGATGTGATTAATTTTTCATAACCACATAATATGGATGATTCATATAATTTTTTTAAAAAAAATTAATATAATATAAAAGATATTATGTTTTTTTAATAATGATAAAATAAAAGTTTCATTCTTTCCAATATAATCCTTGAATAGTGTAAAATTTACTCATGTGTGTGTATGACATAACATCACAATTACTGTAACATGTTTCATTTTTTATTAACATATATAATGGATGAATTTAAAGGTACAACTAATTTAAAAAAACTATAATTATGTCTTTATTAATATTTTGGAAATTATGTAATAATGAACACTATGACCATAGACAACATACCAAGGTCTTTTTGGAATAATGTACAAAATATATTCAAAACAACTAGTGTAAATTTAAAATGATTATATAATAAAAAAGAAGTAATTTATAGAAAATAAATAATGAACATGAAAAGGGTTCTATGTAATGTACATTATTATCATATGTATATTATTCTAGAAGATAATTAGTATACATTATTTTTCAGACATCGGGTAAGGGACATTATTTTAAAAATCTTCTTTTAAGGATCAGCTTCAAAACGTTTTACAATAGTATGCAGTGTAATTATTTTTATCATATATTGCATGTATGAATTTTACAAATGTCATTATTCCATAATTCATTGAATAATTGTATACATTTTTATATTATTATTTTAATATTAAATGATTTCCTTTGTAGGTTAATAGTTATTCAAAAAATATGTGATTGAAAAAATGAAAAGGATATCATCCTTAAAAATATTCCTATGATGAAAACATTGATTTCTTATTTATGATATGGTTCCGAGGAAGTGTTTTTAGGGATGGTTGGTTATGTTATAAACTAATTATGATTTGATCCCCATATAAACATAATATTTTTAGGTATATGATTAACTAATGATGGGTGATTACATGATAAAAAGGATGAGAGGTTACATTATAACCTATAATGCATTGGGTACTTGAAAAATGGAATTCAAATGTTTCATTATTCTATATATTATATGGATTTAACCAATTAGTTTTATCATCATAGATAATGGTAACATAATTAAATGGTCATTTAATGACCATCTATATTTGTTAACCATTTCTGGATGTCATGGTTACTCTATGGTAATGATCATATGTTAACTATGACGGTCTTCCATGAGTAGTTGTCCGAGTGACTACAATGATACCCCATGTTTTTCAAAATATTATCTATGATTACTCTAAGACTTAATTTTTTTCTTAGGGTAAAAATAAATTTGTCACATATAAATGATTAAGTGAAACAACTCAATGAATATTATGATAAAGGTAATTATATTATGTATTTTTATTTTTTTCACTTGATTAATGGTTTTATATTTTTATACCCCACAATGATATTTTTTTCTAATAAATTTTTTTAGAAATATTTATCCTATATATTATTGATTACTAGTTAAATTTATGAGGATAGGATGAATATAATGGGAATTTATTAAGAATGTAATATATTTTTTAATTTTAAATTTTAGTTTGGTGGGAAAAAGGGTTATTAAGTATATGTGTCCACATGAAATGTATGGATATACATTGTATGAATTTTTCTATATTTCACTAAAACTATAAACATAAAATTTCATAAAAAAAATTCAATGGGATTAATAGTTCAAAAAAACATGAATCTTTGATTATTAATGTGAGGTACTTCCACCAACACCTCCACTTATCTAATTGGCTAGATCCCCAAATCGAATTCCTTTTGTATCTTATCAGATACACCCACTATAATAATCTATAATGATAAAATAAATTAAAAAATAATACCTTCTTCAGATAGTATTCTTCCATAAGAACAATTGATTATCATTCCTTTTGTAAAATCATTCATTGTCCTGAATAGTTGTACTGAAAAATCCTGAAACCCTCAAGCATCGTTTCAAAACATGAATGATCTGAATTTTATTCTTCAAATTCCTTGTTATATTTGATCACCTTATTTTTGAATTACATACTATTGAATCCTCCCTTTAATAAGAAATATATCCTTATCTACAAATACTATTTCAGAATATATACATAGACATCAAATGTTTTTTATAAAAAATTATCATCACCTATATGAACATGGTAATTTGTATAAAAAACTAATTGTGAATCTAATTTATTCCATAATTTAATACCCATCATTTCATTGTCATTATAAACCATTAATTTAAATATTTTGATATATTTTTTAATTCAATTTAAATATAACCATGTTAATCATGTATTTTTTATTCTCATGCATCATTTAGAATACCTTGTGGTTGCTTTTATTTTTTATTTCTTCGTGTGGATAATCAAATAATGTGACTTAATCTCATGTCTCCTAATCATGTTTGATGTGTATAATTCATTTTAATTAGCCGACAGAATCATTTTTCCTACACTATTTATTTGGTATATATTTACCTATTCCACTCCCGAAACATTAATGTAAATTTTATAATATCCCAATAATAATTGGGAATTTTCATCCTGTGGAAAAAAGTATATCTAATTATCTCTAGTAGTTTTTAATACTCATGTTTTTAAAATTATATGTATTAATATATCATCTATTTCATAGGTTATTCTTTTCATTATCTTCCAATTGTATGTGTATACATGATAGATAAGTAGAATGTATATCACATTATATCGTACATACTGGTAAATTATTCAAAGAGTTATCATGGTATTTATCTGTAGTTCCATCCTTTATTACTCTTCCATGTATGTTTCTATGAGAATGTATCTACAACACATATTGGTGCATGAATCACAACCAGAATGTTATCCCATATCAACATAAATAATGAAATAATAATAATCAATCATGGATTGATAATGCTCTGGGATCAACTTAATATTCATGATTCATAAACGGTTGAATTTAAAATCACATAGAAACCCTTATGTGGGGGATAAAGATGATGATGGTAGAAGATAACATATGTAATAAATTTTATAGATCAATCATTATGGTTTATATGAACATGTATTTTTTCATGAGAATATTTAAATATTTCTCCCATCCCAAATCCGAGAATTCATATGTATATAGATTCCATTCATAACAATATTATCCTTTAGTGGATTAACTTTAGTAGCTAGGGGTACTCTCCTTAAGTAAACCACACACATGCCGCTCACAATCTTTCTTCCATGATGGGTGGATTTGTAAAATATATTTGAAAACCTATGGACAGTTATGTACCTTTGTGTTCACACCCACCTACCATCCCATATAGGGACTCACATCTCATTACTCATTGATGATTCATTATTCGTGATATCCAATGTTTCTAATCCCCCTCCAACAGTGTGGTGGGTAATTCAAGATCCTGGATTAATGGACAATCCAATTTTTAACACTTTAGAAAATAAATAATTTGTAACTTCCACCATATATGCATAATAATCATATCTATAATACAAACATCAATATTTAAATTCTTCATTTTAATTATATCCCATGAAAAAAAATAATTTTTTACAAATTTTCAATGAATTTATGTCTTCAAAAATTGATCGTCCTTAAATGATTCTTCACTATCACACTACATAGGATTAATATCAACATTATATTAACAATGATTCAATTATTTAATTACAACAAACTAAAAATATTGAGTCGATGTGAATGGTTCAAAAATTACCACAATTAGAATGAAAATGGCCATGAATCACACATAATTTCATCAAAAGAATATAAAAAAATCCATGAATCATTAAATCACATTTTTACTCAATACCAAAAATTGAAACAAGTTATTTCAACACAATGAAGGGGTAATCTCAAACATGTGATTCTTATAGAGAGAAACAAACAGGTATATGATTGATTGTAATATCATTTTTATTATAGTATAGAAAAAAAGGATATCATTCTAATGAGTGATATTTTGTGGGAGAATTCATCAAAGTATAGAGTGTTAACTGTAATTATATGTTACAATATGACCATCACATACCCCAACATGTTTAAAATAAAGTAAAATTTTAATTATGATCAATTTAATTGAAATTTATAATAATAAATAAATAATATATTAAAACTATTGTGACCCATATAAGTATTTAAATAATTAATAAGTAAAAATGTGTCATTATTCACATTAATTAATATGAAGCACATTGTTTGGTGAAAACTATATAGTTTTTCTTATAAATATTATTTTGAAATATAAATTAAATTTTTATCATAAAATTTTAACATTAATTTTTAGAGATGATATAGTTACATTAGTTCTTTAAAAAATTTCATTTCAGGGATTATATAGTAAATAATTTTATAAAAAATATACTAAAATATTTAAATTGTGGCGGGTATGATGATTTTTCTGTTCAATTGATTTTTTAGATGATAATATAATAACACATGACAACTATATTAATATATTTTAATTCCATTATTTTCATGATATTTGTTTTGAAATTGAAAATAAAATAAATAATTTCAGAATTGAAAAAAACATTACTTTATCAAAAATGAAATCATTGAAAATTATTTAATTTAACTAAAAATATCATCTACTATAAATTTGTATTAAAATTATAATTAATATCAAATAATTTCCACTCATGGACCAATTTATCTTTAATAAAGAACATATTGAGCCCTAAACAGTAATAACATTTTATCCTGTTTTGGGTTAATACAGTGTTTTTTGCGCATTAAATATTCTTCTATTATAATTTATTTTTAATAAACATGGTTTCATTATTTTATAATTTGTATTTAAAAAAAAATCGTCAAAATCCCTTCTTAATTCTTATATTAATTGTGTATTAAAGGAATAACTAGAGAGATTAGAAATATGGATACCTTAAGGGGTTTCAAAATTAAAAAAGAAAGGAAATAGAAGAGTTTTGTAAATAAATTTTCGAATGATTAGTTTACTTAATTTGGTTTATGTTTTTACCTAAGATATTATACCTAACATAAATTTTTATTCATTTTTGGATGCACATGAGGTATGGTATATCACCCAACAGTAAATACTTTGGAGTATTTAAATGATTGCCACTACTCCTCAACTACAAAAAGGCACCCACTCATCCCTATTCCTAACACAGGTAAATTTTTTTTTATCATCAAATACCATAAAAAATCACATCCCAAATTCACTCCCCTCATCCTTGAAGACATAATTTTTAAATAGTACAATAAATTTATTTTTTAACTGTAAAACTAAGGATGATACCTGAAGAACAGATAATATTGTTCTAATTAATTATTTATTTATTTATCCACCACCATTAATTATTTTTACTTAGTTTTATATAATAAAAAAATCCTCACTATAATAAAATTATATTATGAAAATTTTATGAACAGGACCAATATACACTTCCATAAAATCGGTTATTAAATCATTGTTTGTGTGTATGGTAGATGATCTCCTTCTGAACTGATGCCATTTGTTTTTTCGTTAACACCTTTAATAGTTGGGAATAATAATTGAAATATTATTTATATATTATATTATATATTTTTATGTGGTTATTATGCTTCTTGAATTATTATATAACTCAAATAATCTTACTTTCCATTTTGGTGAATAAGATAATATCTTCGTTGTGTATGAAATACTACTGCAACCCAAAGAGATGTGATTTGATAATGCATTACATAGAATATTTTATGGAAGGGTTTGATAAACATAAATGATATACATGACATTAATATAATAATATAATGATAATATATTTATATATATATTAATTGTTTCTATTTATTAGGACATGGAAATTTGAAAAAGCTTCATGGGTACGAATAACCTGCCATCTCAATGAATGATGTATTTTATTTCCAACCCCAAAATTATACAGATTACTCTAAATACATATATAATGAATATATATATTATTTTTAATATAATAAAAATTATTTATATTTTTAAATATTGTTTTAAGTAATAGGACCAAAATATAATGTGATTACATATATGAAATATAAAGTTGTTATTATCTAAAGGGTGACTATAGCAGAGAAGTTTTCATATAATAGTTATAAAACGTCATAATTATGTCATATATGACATTAAATATAATAATATGGTTATTATTTAAGTTAATGACATCTTTAAAACCACACTATATTATTTTAAAACATGTTCAAACTAAAAGATGTTTGAGGAAGGGTTTTTCTCATCTTACTTTAATTTCTGGGATATACATGCCATATCCACAACTTATTTTAATTTAGGTGGATATATATCCGATTAATATTTATTATGATTATTATAAAAATTATTTGGGAACTTAAATATCCATTTATTGATCTATCTTTTATAGGGATTACATTTTCAAATTTACAAAAACGTTAAGGGATTGTTTTTCACAATTTCCATGTACTAAGATCTTTGTGATGTAATACACCAATAATCATTTAATAGGTGTATATAATCCCACCTTCAAAAATTTATTTCATTAATCATTTAATTATTAAAATATTAACTATTTAATGTAATTTTATTCACTCATTGTGATTATGATTCAATTCTACAAAACTTGTAAGACTCTTTTTTTAGAACATCATCATTTATTCGGATTTTATATGATTAACTCACCAATTTTGAAACATTATAATTCAAATAACATATAATAACATGTGGTGATTTAGGATAATTTGGATTAATTGTTCATCTTTTTACCTCTGTTTTAAAGATAATTTTTTATAAATTTATTTTTATGAAAACCCAATTTCATTTTTCACTTTCTACGAATATGTGTGTCCATTGGAAAAATTGATTTCAAAAAATGTTTCCAAACTATTTTTATATGATATTATAATATAATTTTCAATATAATGGATTTTAAAAATGATTTATGTTATAAAAGATATTTAAAACTATTTTAAAATCCATTATTATAAGTTTTCAATATTATTTTAACAAAAGGTGGTTTTGAAAATGAATTATATTATCAAAACTAGTTTTAAAAAAATGTATTTTACTAAAAATGTGTTTAATGATCTCTTAATGAAATTCATATTCATAATCTTAAAAAATCCAAGTTTTTTAAATATCCTCCAATGAAAATAATATTTATTTATACCACCCTCATTCATTCAATAGATGTAGTTATATTTTTTAAAATAGATTACTATAAAACCGATTTTTTCACTAGTTAATCCTTCTCTAAAGAGATTATAATAGAACCCATTACTTTTCAATGGGTAAATATTTTTTCAAGTATATTGCATATGAACCCATTACTTTTCCATTTTATAGTTATGTATCAATGATTTTGTTATTTAACCCATTTATTTTCCATGGTTGAAAAATGTTTCGAAGAACATTTTATAGAATTTCTGTTTTTACCAAAAGATCATCATTAACTGAAAAGAATAATTTTTTTCAATTTTCTATAGTTAATTTAAATCTTTTTGATCTTTATATATAATTTTGTTCTTATATATTTTAAATTTATTTGTGGAACCATATTTCTGGGTGAGACTGTTATACCTGAAATGATGAGAGATTTCTGATAGCACACAAATGCATTGGGTAATGATTATGTTCAATGGAGAACATAATTGGATGTATGTAGTATGGTCATTCCAATTTGTAATTGTTTTATAAAGGATATAAAGTGGTTATATGAGATTATAATGCAGTATACCAATATGATTTACCTATCCATTGTACGGGTTTATAATTTTTATTATGATCAAGATTGTTATCACAAGCATCAAGATTATTTATTTGGATGGACCTTTACATTTCTATGTTTTCATAAGTGATGATTTATATATTGAAGGGTATCAGATAAGTTATTATATTCTTATGATATTTCTTTATTTCATCATACCTTTATGAAATATAAGGATCATTAATGACATTTTATTGTTGTAGCTTATGTTAACCAATACTGAAAACCTTATCTCACACTTCTTATGTTTCATTTTCACTAGGTTAAAAATAATTATTTTTAATGATATATTTCAATAAATGTTTTTTCAAGGATTATGTTTATGACCTAATGTGAGATAATATAATCAAGGTCAAATAGGAGAACTTTTCATTTTAATACATTTATATTGTATATATATGAGTTTTCCTACATCTTTAAGACTTTAAACCAAAAGGGTCATCGAGAATTTATGTGATCCATGTTTTCCATTTGACGTAGTATAGTTTGGATTTAAATGATAGTGTCACAAATTTTATATTCATAGAAGAAAATTTATTGGTAATTTCTTCATCATATTATATAGGAGTTTGGATCTAAGGATATTAGATTGGGTATATGACATCTTATAATTGTGGCATTTAAGAAGATACTTACATGACTCACCAGATGCTATCATATAGGGAGAGCTAGATATTGAGTTTGGACATACCATTTTCGAGTAACCTTATGAGATTAGGGATCAACATGAGAGGATACATCATGAGTGATTGATTCCATGAGTTTAAGATAGATGGTAAAACATGAATCCTCAAAAGTGTGTCTCGGAGTGGGTTCTAATAATCTATGCCTAGTACCCTAATCTATTATTAGTAGATTTTTTACTTTTCAAGATGAAAAACTCTAAGGTGGGTATAATTTAATGAATCTGATTTTCCACATATTATTTTTGGAAATTACATTGATTATTATCCAATATAGGGGTTGAGAAGGCATGACATTCTATGTCCAAATGATCATATAATAAATATTTGAAATATATTATGAATATCATTATAACTTGTGAAAATTTTTTAAAAATAAAATTCAAATAACTCTTTAATGAGGGACCAAATTAAAAATATGATGTCACCATTCATTTTATAATCTGGGTTTTACCACGAGTGAGACATAATATTTCTTAAAATGATGTATTTGGGTAATAATTTTCAAGGGAAAAATGAATAAATAAATAAATGGTTTTATTTTTATTTATATGGTGACTAAACCCATCTATATATATGTTGTTATAGATATGGCACATGGATTGAGTCTATACTATGGATACCTAGATTACCATTGGATATCATTCTTGGAGGAAGAAATTGGATATGATCAAGATTTGGGATCATTATTCCATCTGAAATTGTGGACATCTCAAATGATGGAAATGTAGAATCTTTCTTCATTTGAGATCAATCCAAACTAAAGGTACAATATATAATTTTTTATCCATATTATTAATCACAATAAAATTTGGATCAATTTCATGAACAATAATTTTGTTACACACAAAAGGTAGATTTAAATTGATGGATTTATTATATTATTTATTAGTTACATATCCCTTTTTATTCATAAATTTAATTTCATTAGATAAAATCCAAACAAAAAAAATGAAGTGGTAAATTCCTAAAATCATTAGGCATATATTTATCTTCCATGTTTCAACGCACATTCTTTACATGAATTTCCATTATCCTTTGGTTCGATAATTGCATGATATTTGATCGTTACATTGAAGGTTTTCATCTCAAAGATAAATAGTATCTGTACAACATGTGATGTAGTTGATAATTGCGAATCAACGATTATGGTGGTTTATTTAAGGATAAATGATATCTGATTAGACAACTGGTTATTTTTCCTCAGTGGTTATATGATGTTGTATTGTGCTAGTGACATATGAGAGGAATGTTTTTTTTTTGTAGATTGAGGATCATAATCTGGTGGGAGGGAAATATTGAGTTTGGGAGACCTAAGATCCATGTATTATAGTGAGATTAATAGATCTCTTTATTTTCATAATGATGTAGAGGAATTTATGTGGATATGGAAAATCATGGATTACAGGTAGTTTAATCTAGAGTTACATAGTCTATAGGACCCCCATATAGTGTTACAGGTTTCCATGGGGAGTTATATATAAAAAAATGTAAAAATGTCACATTCTATGTTACACATGATCACTGGATTAAAATGTATCATGAAATATATAAAAAAAACTACTAGAGGTACATAGGTTGTTACACATGAATTTCCATTGATACATGGGCATGGGTAGACCACACAAAAATTATTTCAGGTGATCCCCTCATGACATGTACTATTTATACAAACCATTTATTTGGATATTAAATTCCTTATGAGGTATCCCTACCTGGGTAGACTAGGTTTTTACATGACAGAGCATGTACACCCATTATATCATGTGTATCACCTTTGATGATGTTGTAAGACCTTTGATTCCTATGTATGGTCTGGTATTATATGAGTCTATTCCACTGGTAAATTATACCTTTATGGTACAATGTGGAATTAGGTCCACATCCTATGATTATGACCCCCCACTAAAGGATGAGTCTCATATAGAGTTCATGGTGTTCTTATGTGAGACTCTAGAGTGATACTTGATAATCATTATACCCATTGTGGTGTTTATGGAATATGTGTGAATTCCCCAAGTAAGGAATTGATCCTACATATATCTTTTCACATTGGTTTGGTTTGTGGAATCATTATTGTATAATCCCCTAGGCAGTATGGTGATCTAGATTGGGTTTTCTTGTTTCCCCAATGGTCCTAGTTGTGACCCCCAATCTGAGTATTAGTGTCTTCTAAGACCAATGATATTTCATGGGTGGGTAAAATAATCATGACATATTAGATGAGTATCTCAAATGATGTAGTGCCTAATGGAGTAGATTCTACTTGATTGGTCATTTCATATGGATGAGACATGTGATTGGACGTTGGTCTTGAAATATCAGTTGGATGATGTCTTTTCTTAATATATTTGAGTTTTTATCTCAATTAATTAACTTTTAGTAACCATGTTATGTAATTATTACTACTGATACTTTATGTTTATGTTTTTTAGGGTTTAAAAAATTGTATTTTTCTACTGTCCACAACACATATGAAGCCTGAAGATGTTATGTATTATGAAAACAATATTCCATTTGACTGTTTCATTGGAGGAAAATGAGTGGTTTCCTTATTGCTTGATCTTTCTAGACTGAGTTCTTTATGGGTGCTTCATTTGATCATAATTTTTTCTCATAGAGAAGTAGGACTCTCTGTAGTTTTTGGTTGGGCTTGTATTTGGACCCATATCCACTTTAAATACATTACTATCATACTCTATTTGTGTGATAATAGATATATTCATGCATTTAATTCAGTTATTTTATATTTCACCATAGTGTGGTCTTAGATATATTTGGGTGTATACATGTACATTTGGATAATGCGTCCCATGGGTCAGATATACCTACTGAGAACTACTCATCATCCCATCGGCTATTAGAGGTGGCTGTGGGATAACCACATTTCAACTCTTGGTGGGTCGTTTCATAAAAATTTTCTTTGAAAATGGAAATTATAATATTTAAATCAAAGAATGTTACAAAAATGTCACCATTGTTGATTTAAAAATATATTATCAGTATACATTGGTAAAAAAGAATGTTATAAAGAAATAGAAGACAAATTTTTTATCGTAATGATTTTTTGGAATTTATCTATAAAATCATGTAATTAAATAATTAATATAAATTAGTATGAAACACCAATATAATATTTATTGAATTAATTGAATAATTAAATAAGTGATTTTAAAATTTTAAAATGTAATAATATTTGATTAAGTTATATTTTTCCAAAAAATGATTGATAAATATAACATTTTAGTGATTTTGATGATTATTATTTTAAAATTACATTTTTTTATCTTGATTTTATGTAAAATTAATGAAATAGTGTCAATTTTAATAATCATGAAATTTTATGAATATAATATTTCATTAAATTATTGTAAATTAATAAACATATTGAAATTAAAAAATTTGGATCAGATAAGGTCAAAAATATTATGCATTCCATTTATTAATAAATTATCTTACAAGAAAAATTACAACCAATTAAGTATAAAAATGTTGTTAATGTGATAAATGATAAAATTGGACAACCAAGGAGTTGATCAAATTGACATGGTTCAAAAAAATAATTTATCCTAACAGATGTTTCTAGATAATTATCTTTTGATAAAATACTATATTATATATGAATCTAATTCCATTTTTAGGAATTTTGGATTGATAATGAATTCATTAAATTTTAATCTTTTATGAAATCCCAAGTGTTTCCCGCCCCATATTTATAAATGGGAACCCATATTTTCTCTAATTAACACCTCATTATGCCATATATGTCAACCATACCATACAAAAATACCTTATCAACATCTTTATCAATATTCATGATTTTATTTTCTTGCTGATTCTCCTGTCATACATTAAATAAGAGAATATTTAAAAGAGTTTCTTTAAAGAGGATGTGATCTCCTTAACTGATAAAACTATTTTTAATTCATATTTTATCTTCACTAATTATATTATATTCTCAATTAAATAAGAACTTATATATTATAAATATAATTATATTTTATAATGATTATTAATCAACTGTTTTCCCCCTTATTTCAGAACAAATTGGATGTGAAAGTATCGCTCTTGTGTACGAACATCACACAATGTCAATGTTTCCTGGAAATTAATTTTTATTCACCATGTTTTATGGATGAGTATTATTATGAATTTAATATTTAATTATTTAAATTATAAAAAAATTATAATTCTAGAATGATAGTATAATATCTAATTTCTTACTCAACAGAACAATTCAAAAGAATAATGTCGATAATAAGTAAGATTGGACTACCTACCCCAAGAAGAGATATGATTATTTTTCCATATATATTTACCATAAATGGACTTAATATTGGATTTTTTGAATATATATGATTTATAATATATAATAATTATTTTACATGGTTGAATTATAATTTTCATATATATTGTTGTATCTGTCTAAAACTAAATAAAATTATCGTCCATATATACATCTGTTCATCTACAAGAATGATGTAATTAATTTTTCTATCTACATAATTTTTAGATGACTATATATATATTAAATATATATGATATCAATATAATGACTAATATTAATTAAATCATGAAACAATGATAAAATAACAAAAATAATGACTTTTGAACTAAAATCGGTAAGAAACATGATGTTATTATGATCCAGAACAATGATTTTAATAAAAAATTGAAACAAAATAGGTGTTACTCATAATATATAAGATAGAAATTTATTATAGGGAAATATAATTTTATGGAATTAATGTATATTAAATATTTATTTATTATAAAGTAGTTTGTTATGTTAATGAGGAAAGGCAAAACATGAGTTAAGGGATTTATGATATCATCTAATTTGAATATTGATTATTTATGCTTGAATTCCCATTATGGAAATCATATAATCCTTATATGATAAATAGACTAAATTTTTATACTCCTATTGTTAATTTATATGTGATCATGTTTTCCTTTCATTTTTCTTACTTTAGGTACTCACGATATTGGAAGAATACATTCATAAAAAATAATATATTTTTTAATAATTGGTTGAAATAAAAGTATTCATATCTAGATTTTATAAAAAAAATTATCGGGATTGTTTTTAATTTTATCATATGATTCTATATATTATTTTTTCTCCAAAAAGTATATTTTTCTATATTATTATAAAATTAATACTTTTCCATATTTCAAATGAGGTTCTTTTTTATGTTCTATAAATGTGTGAATGGAATTTTTTCTTTTAACTAATATTACATGAACTGAATTCTCAACCATTATGAGTGGTCAATAATTTTAACAATCCATTGCATGCTTCTTATATTTATTTCATTGAATATTTTTCCATAATATTTTTTATATTAGACTATTTTAAATAACATATCTATATTCAAAATAGTATTTTTGTCAAGGAATATTATATTGATTCTTTTCATAGGGATTTTTCACAATGATAACATCATTTTATTATAATAAGGAATGTTTTGGGAAATGTTCCATTATAGAATGTGTATGTTTATATTTATGAGATTATTCATATACCAATTTATTTTAATTGGTTATTCTTTGATGAACATATGAAATGTATATAAAACCCATCTTATTTTAATGAGATATGGCATGATGATAGAATTAATAACTTATGATCACATTGAATAAACATGTATGGTTTAAATATATGATGATTAGACCTAGAATTATATATCTAACCAATAAATTATCCAATATATTATATCTCAAGAGATAATTTTGGGATTCAAGATCATTTTCATGATCATATATGGGAATTAAGTCAATTTGATTAATTCATTGTAATAAACAAGTGGATATGAGTTATCCATTGTGGTAAACAAGTCGATGTTCTTGATCTGATATAAGAAAAATGTTTTGATGTCATTGAAACCCTGATATGATGGTCTTTAAATTTAAAACTTTGATATTAAATGGTATATATATTTATGATGATGTAATACCTTTATTCTATAAACTTATAGTTTAGGGTTGATTTATGATGATTTCATTCTCTTATGAATAATTTCTTTTTATAATGATAAATCATTATGAAATGACCAATGTGTGTAATCTTTGACATATTGGGTATAATGATTTAATTTTATGTTCATGATCTGAGACAGTTATTCTTTTTTTCGTTTATTATGATTTTGGATTTTTATCTCTCATGTTTAGCCTTACTGAGCATCTGAGCTCACTATTCCTTTTGTTTCATTCTCCTAGATTATTTATAAATGTTTTTAGTATTTAATGTCTATGAAGGGTACTAAATGTAAATATCATTGGTGGAGATGCTGATGATCATTATATTAAATATGAATACTATATATATTGTCTACAAATTAATTATTCTATATGATCTTCAAGTGAGTATTTCTGAAATCATTTGTATATTTACATAAATATATTTAATATTTCTATATTAAATTTATATTCCATTATAGTTGTTATTAGTAATTTAATATTTCAATAATTTTAATCTAAGGTCACACAATTTTTATTGAAGTACTAAGGGATAACTTTATGTGTAAGATAAGATCCCAAAATTTTGTTATGGAATAAATTATTTGATGTTCCAAGAAATTCATCATTTTGGATCTAGTTATAGAACATATAAATATTGTGTTAATAAAAGTAAAATGATTTGTTCTTGTATATCAGATACATAAATCTGCTTTATGTTGAGTGTTCACTTAATGTACACCAGTTTTGACACTTCTGTGGGATATTTAGGGGTTAATATATATTTTCATTACAAAATAATATGAAGGATTTGATAAGATGATAATTATTGGTAAACTATGTCAAAAAAGTGGTTTCATAGATTTAAAACAAAGGATTCATGATTTATAAATAATCATAGTGATTATTCACAATTATGTAGTTTTTCACTATGAAATTTATTTATCAGAAAACTATTTTTAGTTTTTGAAAATGATAAGTTCAAGAATGGATTGGGTTAATATTGAAAGGGATGTATATTATTTTGATGAGAACCCAAATGGTATAATAATAATAGTTATATTTATTTAGATTATTATCAATTATTTATCATGATATATAATTAATAGCTTATATATTATCAAAATATCATCCTCTCCAACAATGATATTGATATAGCTTTTTGAAATCATAGGTAGTAGATAATATAAAGGAATGAGTATATATTATACAATATATCATGAATGGGGGATTTTGAACTCAGTTGAATATCTTAATAGAATGACAATATGTTTTTTGTATGGGAAATAAGAAAATAAATAATCTAATATTGATAGAAAAAAATGAGTTTAATGGTGGAGATATGAACTTCATCTGAATTTTACATTTAATGTCCAATTATTTATTATTGGGGGATATAAAAATTATCCTATTCAATTACCCAACCCAATAGATAAATCGTAGACTAAGGAATTTATTTTGTTATGTTGAACATTGAAGTGAAATTATTGAAGTATTTCTGTCTATGATTTCAAGAAATATGTCTAATAAGTATATTTATAATGGTATTCCTTTTATAATTTTAATGAAACATATAAGGATTGTTAAAAAAAATTAATGGATTTTAATGAATGTGTAGAATTATTATGATAATTGAGAAATGTGATTTATTGTTATGGATATATATTATTTTTGAAATGTTTTCATTTATTTGACGTATTTAAAAGAATTTATTGATTTATTGAAAATTTTTAATAATCTATTATTTAAATTAAGGAATTTACACCGAGTAAATTTTGGAAGAATGCAGCTTTTTCATTGTGGTTTTATGGTCATTCTGATTATTACCATGGTTCATTAGAGTATATGATCAAGGTATTCACATATTTAGAGATTTATATTAAATTATTATTTATTTTATTTGGTGGAATAATGTAATATTTATTTGTGATGTTTTCTAACATTATTTCCAATTTTTTGTGGTTTTGTTTTGGATAATATTATTTTTTGAAGGTTTTTATGGTTTAAAATTAATATAATCACTTATGATGATCATTGAATGGAGTTTTATAGATTAATGCCAGATTTTCCATATTGGATGACATTTGGTAATCATTTAGGTTTTTCTGAAAACCTATAAATATTAGGAATGCATTTTTAATCTTTTATAGAACATATTAACTACTAAAAGATAATGTCAGTACTTCATACATTAAAAATTCATCTAGATTATTCATTTTTTAGATAAATAGATGATGTGACTATTGATCATGACACAAAAAAAATATGAAATTGTTCCTATCATATAAATTTAAATAAAAAATATATTTTTTCATTTTCAATATATTAATTAAAAAATAATCCATGATATTAGGAAATGGATGATGAAAAAATTGTTAAAATATTACTGAGTTGATGGCCTTTTCACTTACCTAAAATTTATGATAATTTTGTAATTATAATTCATTTGAAAACATCAATTATCACTCTATATTATTCCATGGGATATTTTTATACTCTATGAATATATTTTACTTCTAAATAATGGTCTCTTTATCCAGAAACTTGCTTTTATATTATTTTGATTATCCTTCATGTTTACATGATTTCGACTCTAAGGGATGTTGTATTTTTAATTTTTACATTATAGATTCCAATAAATAAATATTCCAATATAAATACTTTATTAATCATGAAAATTTTGATGTATTTAATATATTTATTAGGGAGAATGTAACACTAAACTATTTTAAAATAATAATTTCTTCAATAGCATACAAGTCATGTAACACTAAGCTTAAACAAACTATTTAATTTTATTACATAAATATATACACTATAAAATATTCGTTAAATTGGTGGGATTAAAAAGATTAAACCTATTCTAATATATATATATATATAATTTCCATAATGCATAAAAATGTTCTGATTAATTATTATTAAATATGTAATTTATGTTTATTATTTTTATTTTATGATTAGAAAATTTATAGTCATCATTAATTTTATTATTACATTTTAGGTGAGAATATTATTATTAATTTCTATAATATTTTTTAAAATTATTTTATTAAATTAAAAAATGTTTATAAAATAGCATATAAAAATTAGTCTAAAATGATATTTTGAGAGTTTTATAACAAGATTGATTTTCGGATGAATAGTCAAACATTCAGATGTTTTGTGAAAAATATATTTTTGTTTTGATTATTCATATAGTTTAATATTGTTAAAATATTTTCAATGATTCATTCTTTAGCCCATATTATTAATATTCAAATTATTTTTATTGAATGAAATTGTATGATAATATATATTTATAAAATTCTTAAAATTTTATTTTTAAAAAAATTTATTATTGATTTGTATGAAAAATGTATGATTATCAGAATGAATAAAATGAATGAAAATTTATGAATGAATTTAATGAAGTTAAAATATTATAATTTAAATGAAATATATTTTCATTAAAATAATATTATTTAATGATTGTGGTATGAATAAATATTATTTTATTAATAAATAATTATTTTATAAAAATTTTTTTTCATTGAATTTCTTATTGTAGTCATATAAATAATTTTTCTCACTTATAGAAATTGAATTTTTTTAATTATATTTAATATATATATTCTAGTATTCCATTTTTTTAAATAGGTGCCTTTTTATATTGGATCAATTTTAATAGTATTCTCAGTAAACATTTATCACCCCCATAATTGATAAAACATGTTTATATTAGTTAAAAATAATTTATATGTCCATAATTGTTCATCTTATTTCATCTTGGAGTAATTTTATATTGCCCTAATACCCATAATCTTTAAATTTAATTATTTATGAGTCGCATTTAACAAAATTATCTAAATACTCTTGAAATCATAGAATGTTGCAAACTATCACTCCATTACATTAAAATATCTACTATATACCCTCAAAGTGACATGAAATATTTATGAACATGTATAAATATTTATATGTATATTATTGTTATATTAATCATGAATTATATTTATTTATAATTTTTATAATTAAAATAATTAACGTTAATTATCATGAAACAATGATATAGTATTTATTGAATTAAAAAAAATGATCATAAAAAAAATTATAATTAATGTTATTTGAATTATTAATTATTTTCAATGAATTTTTTTTCATATATAACTTTGGAGTTTTTTTAGGTTGATTAGATTCGAATTCCAAATTTTTATTTATGGTTTTCAGTCAAATTAAATAATTATTTCCAAATTGACATTATAGAAATTTTATTTATATAAAAATTTAAAAATTATTTTTAAATTATAAAAATCATAAAGATGGAGAATATTGATAATCATTGGCCATCGATTTCATACCTTGAAAATTAATATATAAATAATTTCTTTATTAGTTAATTTTTATCCCTTTAATAGTACAAAACTATTTCAACTATTAAGGATAAAATTGGATGACTATGAAGTTAATAAAAAGACAATGTTTAAAGACCACATAAACCAATAAAAAAAATATTTGTTTATTGGAATTCATTTTTATATTATATTATCTTCTATTCCCCTTCATCTTGGAGGATTTTTTTCTGTAAATTAATTTTCTATACATTAAAAATTCATTTTTTAATCAACACAAAAAAAAATATGTTTTTTTATTGCTAGAAAACCCATTTCCTAACATATCCATCTTTTGGAAAAAAATGATGGATATTTTTAATAATAACATATAATTTTATAAATAATTTTTTCCAATGAATTTATTTCTTCAAAAATATTAAAAAAAATAATGTTAACATTTTTTAAATTTTAAAGACCCAGAAATTTTGTGGATTTTTTCATTCCTAAATACATGATAATTTTACGAGTCCGCAAAAAATTACGGTGCTTGATTCTGAGGACCAATGTGCCCGTAATAAATTTTTGATATTTTGTTCAGGTACATTCATTAAACCTACTAGCAGTATTTTATATCATTTGAACTAGTTCTCGGAATTGAAATCTGAGGGCACTATTGAACTCACAACGCCTTTGTTTGCTTAACAAGACTTTCACTTCGACAGTAATTGTTCGATAATGGAAGATAGTTTTTTGGATTTTGATTAAATTAAATAAAAATAAGTGTTAGCATATTTTTATTTTTTTCGTGGTTAAAACCTCCAAGATGTAGTTAGAGGTGGGGGCCACCACACCATTACCTCCCATGAGAGGTTATGGTGGTGGGGAACACCCACACATAACCTCCCTTGGGAGGATAATATGGTGGTGGGGACCACCCAAGATTCTTAACTCCCCATATATGTAGAGAAAACCCTTGGCCTTCCCCACTAATTAATAGGGCCAACACTCGCCCATTAATTAAGTGGGCTATGTAATTTAATTAAACATGGAATTTTGAATTGATGACAACAATTAAATAATAGAGAATTATATTATTTCATTTTGGTTGGCATGTATTCTTTGGGTGGAGCCTTGGAAGAACATGGAGGAACTAATTTCGCCAACGAAGAACAACTGTCATCTCTCCCTCTTTAAACGGGGAAAGAAGGGGAAGCACTGCCACCTCTGAAAAACGATGATGACGTCATCTTCGACTCGTCTTCTCCGAACTCTCCTTCCACCATCAACGGCATACATATGAGGTTGGTGAGTTTACGTTTTAAATTGTTTCCATCCTTCAATGTAAAAATATTGGATTGTGTTTTGCCAATTGTTATCGCCATAACATGGAAGGCTCGGGCCGCACGAACACGGCCTGACCCTCCCCCTTTGTTTCTCCTTGTTTGTTGACGACCGCAGTGTAGAGAAAGGGCGGCCGACATTGGGCCATCCACGATAAAAACTGGTGGTGCAAGGGCTCCAGGTCACCAAAAGGGAGCGACATCACCATGCCATGCGGAAGGAAAGTTGCGGCTAGTGCGGGCCATGACGGAAGGGGCGTGGCACCATCACACTGCACGGAGGAGTACAACCGTGGCGCCGTCGCGCCGCGGTGAAGTAGCCAGGACAGCTGGTGTTAGGCCAGCCACCGCCGGTGCGGAACCGCCTCACCGCTCGGCCAGATGGACAAGGCAAGACTGCCAAGGTCCTTCGGGTTAATGAACCGGTGCCTAGTGCTGGTTCTGTTTGAAAATCAGGGGGTCAGGACCCCCCCCCCCCCCACCCCTCAAACGTTTAAGGTGGGCACCGCCAGCTGCTGGCCGGCCAGTCCACACAGGTCCGCCATGCCACGCAGGCAGCCAGGTGTCCATGCGGGCCGCCGACAGGCCACACGGGGAGCCCTCCTCAGGTCGTACCACCCTCGGACCGGGCCTCCCCCTAGGGCCGGACCGCTCTTGGGCAGGGCCACCCTCTGGCCATGCCACCCTCTCGGGACGGGTCAGACCCGCAGTTCGGGTCAGACACGCGGACCGGGTCGGATCCCAGTCTGAACCTGTTTGACTTGAACACATCTTTTCGCTCATATATATTGGGCTACATATGTCTTATTGATGAAACATCTTTCGCAACAAAATTATTGGAGCTAGATGGTTCTTTTGGAACACCCCCTTGAGGTTTGGACACAGTTGGGGTACGGTCAGGTTGGTTTGAACCTAAAATCCAACCGAGCCCCTACAGCGGAAATGCTAATAACTCACATATTGTGAGTCCAATTGATGTGTTGAATATTGCTTGGAGACATCTATGATGAGGAAGTCCTTTGAGATAATTCTTCATGGGACTTTGTGAAATTTGAAGTATCGACCAGTGGATCGTGGAGTGGATCCTCCTGGGGATGAGCGAGCAGAGTACTGAGACCTCGTAGCTGGATGATACCTGACGACTGCTGACCTTTCGACACAGAGTGTTTTGACTAACCCAGCGGGAAGCGCCTCTGTGTAACTGGATAGAACCATAGTGGGAAGTGCCTCTGTGTGACGTGGAAGACCCATGGTACTCAATAGGAGGAGTACCATAGAAGGCTATGAGGTGAAGCACCTCTGTGTGATTCGGATGACCAACAGTGGGGAGCACCTCTATGTGACGCAGTAGACCCATTGTACTCGACAAAAGGAGTACCAAAATAGTCCAGGATAGTGGGAGTTGCCTCTATGTGACGCAGCTGGCCCACAATACCCTATAGAGGAAGAGTACACTAGCAGTTGAGGTTTCGACAGTTTGAATAAGAGTGTTACATGTTACCACCCTAGAATAAAATCCTACTTTTGAGAAAAGAATCTAAATTTTGAGTTTACCTCATGATTGAGATGGATTACTTGATAAATTAGGTATATGTATGGGAATATTCCTAAGTGGGGTTATCTATTAATTTTATACTTTTTGGTTTATCCTTGTTGGATTTAGTGAGACCTTGAGGGTCTCAGGGCCCCTACTGAGTATCGTTATACTCACCCCTACACAGCCTATGCCCACAACTCAATGTGTAGGTTGTAGATGATGGAAAACACTGACTGAGGCAGAGAGTAGCAGGAAATGATGGTACCCGGAGGTGGAACACATAGCGTGATGGTACACAGAGCGGACAAACGGATGTGGAGTGCTGAGGAGGCCATATGTACCTACCCTTAAGGTAGGAACTCCGAAGGATGACCCAGTAGCTGCTTTACATTCTTTCCGTTGTACCTTTACTTTAATTTTGGGATTGTATTTCATGCCCCCTTTACATTTAGCACTATCATTTCTATACAGTTTTACTTAGTTTTTTGCATCCAGTTGTGTACTATGTTCTGTGTGTTCAGTTTAGAAAGGAAATACCTTATAAGTTTTGGGATTTACGCCTTTGGTGCTAGTCACCAGCCCTGGCCTATGGATGGTGGTCTTGGGGTAGTCACGATACGGGACCCTGGGGATGGTTCATGACATATTGGTATTACAGGAGTTAGTTCTAACATATAACATAGGACTCTGATCATTCTTTTCTATGAAGAAATAGTGTTAAGTGTACTAAGTGTGGTTTTCAGTTCAGGGAGTCTAGTGTTGGAGAGGGCGGTCGACGTATCCATACACCAGGACCATGACTACAGATTTCTGACTTTGTGAATGAAAACACAGATTACTTGCGTGTCTTTAGATGTTTTCTTTAAGTCGGCTCAACTAGGTCAGCTCAACAGGAATAAATATTTTGACCACGTCCCATCTGCTTCTTTCAGGATGGCTCACCATTGAGTCCTGAGAGTCGTACGTTCTGACAGCCCACAGAGAAACAAGGCCTCGGTGTAGAGCCATTTACTAGTAGAGGCACCATCAATAACACTTTTCATTGTTCCACTGATGCCACTATCCCCAGCAGCAGACGCTGCAAGCCGCTTGAGCGTGTTGCATGAGTTCCGGCCCTAGAGGCCACCTATGCTCCAATGAGAGACGAACCTACTGAAGGTTGAGGATTGGATGGAGGCTGTGGTCAGAGTCCTTAGGCTAGTAGGGAAACCATCAGACTTCATGGTGGTCTTTTCTGCAAGCCTCCTTCAGGCAGCAGTAGGCAGATGGTGTAGCCTAATGCTCCAGGTCCACGATGAGGCCACACTTTTTAGGGCAGGCTCTGAGATCCTATTCTAGGTGGAGTATTTTTCAGTGACCCTATGAGTGGTGCGGATACAGTAGCTACTACATCTACATCAGGGTAGCATAATGTTAGCTCAGTACTCAAAGAGGTTCACCGACCTCTCACGCTTCTCCACAGATATGGTATGAGACCCATTGTTTGTGGCTCGGAAATTCGAGCAAGGGATCAGGTGAGAGATCAGGGCTTCGATGATCTCCCTCAACATCCCGACATAGAAGGGGTGTTAGAGAGAGCCCTCCTAGTGGAGAGTTTCATTGCTGATCAATCATTTGTAGTGAGACCCACCTCTAGTAGACATGCAGTGGAGTCTCTTGCAGCTGGAATTAGATAGAGGATGCAGAGGTCCAAGAGGACCAGACCCATGCGTGTATGACCGCAAGACTCAGGATCTTTTGTGAGGAGCACCCGAGGTAGTGACATAATTTCCCTAAGCAGAGAGTGTTACTCATGCGGCGGGTAGGGTCACAGGGCTAGGGACTGTCCGACCTGCCATTCAGATGATCAACATAAAATTGAGGGACCTCCCAGGTAGAGGCCGAGGTTCGATCGAGGCGGTTTGCAGGGAGAAGGCAGACATGGCTGAGGATCTGGTCAGGCAGATGGTGGTGGATGATGTTATGAGGTGCTACCGCCACAACCACCAAAAGGTCCACCCCGACCGCAGGGAGCTGGCGGACAGGGGGGGCTCTGGTTCAGGAAGCTGAGACATACGACCACGGTGCTCCGGAGATGATTCAAGATACTATCTGCATCTACTACACCATAGTTGTAATTCTTATAGACACATGTTTCAGTCATTCTACCACATCCACTTCCCTCTTTTGGAGCACCAATATTCCGACAGAGCTTTTGGCTCGATCCTTACGGCTACAAACTCCTACATGAGTAGAATCGATGGTTACACATTGGTGTCGACAGTGTTAGTTTACTCTAGGAGGAGATAGATTTAGCTCGGATCTCCTTGTAGTGGCATCGAGGCCTTACGACGTCATTTTGGGTATGGAATGGGTATTAATAGTCCATGCTCAGATTGACTGTATTAGGCGAAAAGTGTGGTGTGTCCCGATGGATGGGACCAGATTTACCTTCACAGTTGAGAAGGGATCCTTTGTAGCACATGACAGACTTACTCGAAGGAGGGTGTAGCCTATCACTCACTAGATGGCTTGACATACCCTCAGAGTAGTTGATGTGGAGAGTCCGACTTATCATGTAGTGGTGGACCAGTACATAGATGTTTTCCCTGATGATGTCCCAGGGATACCTCCTCACAGAGAGGTGGATTTCTATAGGACTTGAACCCTGGGATGACACTGATATCTACTAAAGCATATCAGATGGATCCCACAGAGATTCGCAATATTCGGGTACTTCTAGAGGACTTATAGGGGAAGGGATTCATCTGGCCTAGTGTTTCTCCCTGGGCAGCCCTAACTTTATTCACCTAGATAGCGGACGGGTGCTTGAGGCTCTATGACAACTACCGTCACCTGAACTAGGTAACCGTGAAGAACAAGTACCCAATCCAAAGGATTGATAACCACTTTTATCAGCTCAAGGGATCACATTTGTCCTCAAAGATAGACCTCGGATCAGGCTATCACCAACTTAGAGTTCGAGAAGAGGATATGCGGAAGAAACCCTCTACATGTCGGTACAACCACTATGAGTTCTTCTTTATTCCCTTAGGCATAAAAAAATCTCTAGAAGTGTTCATGTGTTTGATGAACATTATTTTCCAGTCTTAACTCAATCAAATTGTTGTAAAATTGATCGATGGCATTCTGATCTACTCGACTACTAAGGAGAAGCGTGCCTACCATTTTTAGATATTAATGGACACACTCTGAGAGCACCAGATTTATGGTAAGCTCTTGAAGTGCCAGTTTTCGATTCGAGAGGTTCACTTCCTGGGACATGTCATCTTGGAAGCTGGATTTGCAGTGGATCTAGCGAAGATTGAGGTGGTACATGCTTGGGCGCCACCCATGACTGTGATAGAGTTACAGAGTTTCCTAGGCTTGGGTGGGTACAACCAGTGATTCATTCCAGGCTTCTCTAGAGGTGCAACACAACTATCTACCTTGACGAAGAAGGGGAAACCCTTAGTGTGGTCGTAGAGATTCTAGCAGATCTTTTAGGAGTTGAGGAAGAGGCAGACTAGTGCCCTTATCTTGAGACTTTCAGAGGAAGGTATAGGGTACGTAGTCTACTTCGACACATCAGGGACTGGACTCGAGTGTGTCCTTATGCAGGAGCGAGTTGTGATCATGTATGGTTCTCAGTAGTTGAGACATCATGAGTAGAACTACGCAACCCATGACCTAGAGATAGCATTAGTGGTATTCTCCTTGAATATGTTGAAACACTACATGATGGGTGAACATTTAACCGTGTACTCTGATCACAATTTTCTCAGGTATATCTTCTCCTAGAAGGACCTGAACCTTAGACAACGGTGATGGCTTGGGTTCCACATGGACAATGACATCGAGATTATATATACTTTTGAGAAGGGGAATATTGTTGTGGATTCACACAGTAAGAGATCTGGTATACAACTTCTAGGATAGGAGACAAAGAAGATGGCTTCCTTACAGATATCCATTATGGATAGAGTTGGATTAGCCTATCTATAGTATCATACAATCACCCCTCCACTACTTCAGTGAGTCAGGGAAGCACATCATGGGGACATTGACTGTTCGACACAACGTACTTAGATATACATAGGGTAGGCAGCTGATGGATTTTCTGAAGGTGGGGAGCACGTCATCCTCTTTAGAGGACATACCATGGTACCAGTAGCACTTCAGGAGGAAGTTTTTAGGGAGTTCCACACTTCCCCTTAATCGGTACTTCTAGGAGTGTCGAATATATACCAGGAACTTCAACGATAACACTGGTGGCCATGTATGATGAAGTCAGTAGATGAGTTTTTCTCAGGGTGCCTCACTTGTCAGCAAGTGAAGGCAGAGCACCAGGTACCAGCTACCTTGGTTCAACCCATAGAGGTCCCAGAGTGGAAGTGGGATGGAATGTTAATGGACTTCGTGACGGGTCTTCCATGTACATATAGGAGTCACGACTTGATTAGAGTGATTATTGACCGACTCACCATGTCAGACCACTTCTTACCAATCAATGAGCATGGTTCAATAGAGAGCTTGAGACTCCTCTATGTGCAGATGATTATGAATGTTCATGGAGTAACTTCTTCTATTGTCTCTGACCGCGATGCAGAGTTTACTTCCCGGGTATGGACATGGTTGGGGGAGGCGTTTGGGACATAGTTTTGATTGAGAACTGTCTTCCATCCTCAGACAGATGGACAGACCAAGCAGACTATCCAGACCCTCAAGGACATGCTCCACACATGTGTCCTTGACTTTGGTCATAGTTGGGAGGATCACATACCTTTGGTGGATTTTTCCTACAATAACAACTATCTCCCCACCATCAGTATGGAACCCTTTTAGGCCTTGTATGGTCGACCTTGAAGATCATGTTTGTGATGGATAAACCCTGGTAAGTCAGCACTCGTGGGACCATAGATGGTGTGAGCTACCACCGAGATGGTGCAGATCATCCAGGAGCGGATGAATATTACACATAGCAGATAGAAGTTGTATGCTGACAGTAAATAGAGACCTCTAGAGTTTGAGGATGGCGACCACGTCTTTCTAGGGTCTCCTCTCGACGAGGTCTACGGATAATTGGCCTAGGCAACAAGTTGTCTCTGTGATTCATCAGACCTTTCTAGGTCCTCAGCATAGTAGGTGAGGTGGCTTACTACTTAGCTCTACCACCTCAGTTGCAACGAGCACACAAAGTCTTCCACATATCTTAGAGGAGGAGATATGTGCACGACCCTTCCCTCATCATCGACCACAGGGATCTGGACATCGATTATGAGGCGACTTCCACGGAGATTCCGGTGGAGATTGATGATCGAAAAGAGCGGGTCCTATGTGGATGGTCGATACCTCTTGTGTGCGTTCGCTGACAGCATGGGAATCTCTAGGAGAGCACATGGGAGAAGGAGGCTCAGATGCATGCTCAGTACCCATATTTGTTCCCTTATTTTGAGTTGTATCTTACAGGGACGTAAATCCCTGAGGTGGGGAGAATGTAAAGAAATGAATTTCCATGGATAATTTTTAATTAAATAAAAGGGAATTTTACAAGTCTGTGAAAATTAATGGTTCTTGATTTCAAGGACCAGTGTGCCTAGAAACAATTTCTGATGTTTTGTTCTGGTAATTTCAGTAAGCGTACTAGCGGGGTTTTACAACTTCTGAACCTGGTGCTCAGAATTGAAATCTGAGGGCACTGTTGAACTGGCAGCCCTAGAATTCACTTAAGAAGACTTTCACTTCAACGATAGTTGTTCAAGAATGGAAGATGGTTTTTTGGTCTTTTAATGAAATTAAATAAAAATAAGTGTTATCATATTTTTATTTATTTGGTAGGTAATACCACCAAGAGGTAGTTATAGGTGGGGGCCACCACACCATAACCTCCCCTGAGAGGTTATGGTGTTGGGGGCCACCCACACATAACCTCCCTTGGGAGGACATTATGGAGGTGGGGACCACCCATGATTCTTAACTACTCATTTAAGTGGAGTAAACCCTTGGTATTCCCCACTAATTAATAGATACAACACTCCCCCATTAATTAAGTGGGTTATCTCATTTAATTAAACATAGAATTTTAAATTCATGCCAACAATTAAATAATAGAAAAATCTATTATTTCATTTTGGTTGGAATATATTCTTATGGTGGAGCCTTGGGTAGACTTGGAAGAACTAATTTCGCCAACGAAGAACGACAGACATCTCTCCCTCTGCAATCGGTGCAAATGGGAAAGCACCGCCACCTACTAAAAACAACAACGTTGTTATCTTTGACTCGTCTTCTCCAAACTCTCCTTCCACCGTCAACGATCGACATACAGGGTAAGGGATTTTACATTTGAAATTGGTTCCATCCTTCAATAGAACAATCATGGATTCTATTTTACCTATTGTTATCGCCATAATGTGGATGGCTCGGGCCGCACGAACCCGACCGACCCTACCCCTTTGTTTCTCATCATTTGTTGATGACCACGGTGTAGAGCAATGGCGGCCAGCGTCAGGAAGACTGTGAAGAAAACCAGTGGCGCAAGGACACCAGGTCACCAAAATGGTGCGGCATTTCCATGCCATGCAGAAGGAAAGATGCGGCTAGGACGGGCCGCGGCAGAAGGGGTGTGGTGTCATCGCAATGTGTAGAGGATGAGGGTCGCGGCTAGGGTCGGCCGCTGCTGAAGGGTGTGGCGCCATCATTCCTCATGGAGGAGTAGAATTGCGGTGCCTTCGCACCGTGGTGGAGGAGCCGGGACGGCCGGCATCCGGCTGACCGCCGGCGGTGCGGAACCGGCAAGTCGCTCGTCAATCTGGACAAGGCGGGAAGCCCTTGGGTCCCGCAGTTTACTGTATCGGTGCCTAGCGTCAGTTTGTTTTTTGAAAATAAGGGGGCACAGCACCCCCACCCCCACCCCCGCCCCAACATAGCTATGCCAGGCCCCACAGGGAGCCGCCGGACGCTGGTCGCCCAAGCCACACGGGCCGGCCAGGCCACAGGGGCCGCCAGCAGGCCACGCGGTCCGCCAGCCAGGCCACACGGGCTGCCCTCGGACCGGGCCGCCCCCTTCGGCGGGGCCACACTCGGGTCGGGCCGCCCTCTTAGTTCGGGTCGGACCCGTGGACCTGGTCGGACCCGCGGACCGGGTCGGACCCCAGTCCACACCCGTTTGACACGAACACTTCTTTTCGCCCATATATATTGGGCTACAGATGTCTGATCGATGAACTGTCTGTGTTGACCGAAATCTTGGAGTAAGACCATTCTTTTGCAATACCTCACATGAGGTTTGGATAGAGTTGTGGTGCGGTCAGTTTAGATTGAACCTAAAATCTATCTAGGCCTCTAGAAAGGAAATGCCAATAACTCACATTCTGGGTGTCTAATTGACAAGTCGTCTGTTGTGTTGAGACCACTATTACGAGGCAGACATTTTAGATTCTTCTACTTAGGACTTTGTGAAATTTGGAGTATCATCCAATAGCTCATGGATCAGATCATCCTGGAGACAAGACAGCAGTGTACGGAGACCTAGTAGCATGCTGATACCTGACGATTGCTGACCTTTCGACTTGGAGAGTTTCGACTAGCCTAGTGGGAAACGACCCTATGTGAAGCAGCAGACCCATAGTGGGGAGAACCTCCGTGTTACACGACCGACCCATTGTACTCGACAGGAGGAGTACCTCAGCAAGATATGAGGGGGAGCGCCTCTGTGTGATGTGACAGACACACCGTGGGGAGAGCCTCTCTGTGACGCAACAGAATCACGGTACTCAGCAGGAGGAGTACCACAACAATCCAGGATAATGGGAAGCGCCTCTGTGTGACGTGGCAAGACCATAGTACTCAATATTGTTTGATTACACCAGCAGCTAAGGTTTCGACATCTTGTCTTGGAGTGTTACATGTTACCACCCCTAGAATAAAATCCTAGTTTTGAGCTGAGTGAAGGACTTTTGAGTTTATATCATGATTGAGATGGATTACATGATAACATAGGTATATGTTTGGGAATATACCTATGTGGGGTTATCTGTTAATTTCATACTTTTTTGTTTATCCTTGATGGATTTAGTGACGCCTTGAGGGTCTCAGGGTCCCTACTGGGTATCGTTATACTCACACCTGCATGGTCTATGCCCGTACTTTGTTGTGTTGGTTGCAGACGACGGACATCATTGACTGAGGTGGAGTGTAGATGGACTGGATGGTACCCAGAGGTGGACCACTCAGCAAGATGGAACCCGGAGTGGACAAAAGGATGTGGAGTGATGAGGAGTCCATATGTACCTAACCTTCAGGTAGGAACCCCGAAGGACGACCCAATAGCTTCTTTACTTTCTTTAAATTATACTTGCCTTTAGTTGTACTTGAACTTTACTATTGGGATTATATTTCCATCCCCCTTTACATTCAACACTCTCTTATTATACAGATTTACTTAGTGTCTTGCTTCCATATATGTGCTCTATTTGTGTGTGTTAAGTTTATAAAGGCAATGCCTTCCCAGTTTAGGGAATTACACCTTTGGTGCTAGTCGCCAGCCCCTGGCCAATGGATGGCTGGATTGGGGTAGTCACGATACGGGCCCTGGGAGACGGGTCATGACATAAATGAGGTTATTTTTGAAATTTTATAGATGTTTGAATTTAATATTTTGATTAATCATATATGGAAGGATACAAATTTTAAAACTTCATGAAATATCATGGATTTTATCTTTCATTATGTGTTTATAATTTTATTTTACAACAACATGTTTTCCATAATATTATTTGAAATATTTAATTTCAATTATGTTATTTTAATTGGAGAATTGTATTTTCCTCGTGTAGTATTCCAGTGGTTATTTTAATATATATTTTTCCATGATAACTTCCATTCATGTTAATTTTAATTTACTGTTGATATTGTCCATTGAAACCATTTTTATTCCTTCTCTGGATGATTTATGGATATTCCAATGATATTATTATAAATCCGATTTATTTTAATAGGTTACACATTGATGAATTTAAGATATTTTTATGTAAAATATTATATTTTATGGGGTTTCACATGATGATATAATTAGTGTTTTAGGATATAGTGGAACATATATATAGTTTTCAATATGTGAAGGGTGGTACCAAAATATTATATCCTACAATTAAATTGGGCAATGTATAACAAGTCATAAGATAACTATGGGAAAAATATTCACATTCTTGATACTCTAAAAAAACAAACCGATGTTCTTGATAAAATATGTGAAGCATTTGTTGATAGATGATCCACTACACTTGTATGGTCTTTATATTTATTCATTAAATATGATATTAATCATATACTACAGATTATTTAATACATCAATTCCATATAGAATTGGTTTATGATTTATTTATGATAATTTATTTCTCTTATGGATAATTTCATTGGAAATAACAAATATTTATTCTATGATTGTATTTTATAATCCCCAAAAAATTATGAAAAATATTTTTTGTTATATTCATGATCTCATACACTTATTTTAATTATATTCATTCATATGATCATTGATTATTATATCCCATGTTTACCATTATTGAGAATCCAAAGTCACTATTACTTATATAACCTTTCCCCGTGTTATGATAAATGGTTTCTTGGAGGGTATATATATGAAAAGTAATAAATGGGAAGATCATTTTGGGATATGTGGAATATATTTAGGGAAATAAAAATATTTTGTATCAATTATTCAAATAAATTAATCCCTAATGGTCAATGGGTGAGTATTTGTTAATTGTACTGAATATTTATCTAAATATATATAATAAAAATGAATTTAAAACTATGGGTTTTTATAATTAGTATAATAACATATTTTATATTTTTTTTGAGATTATGAATAGATAAAATAAATGAAAATATTGAGGACAAGTCTACATATAATATAAAAACCAAATGTTTTGGTAGAAAAATACATCATTAATTTTTCATAGAAATAACACACAATGGACATTATTTTAAATGATGTGTATCTAAGTGAAATAAATATGAAATTATTTAGATAGTTATATATTTTCCATCATTTTAGTTAATGGTGATTATTCAATTATTACACAACTATTTTGACACTCCTGGCGTATTTACATTTAATTCACATTTATTTTATAATACATTGTGAAATATTTGAATAGATGATGATTATGAATGAACAAGGTTAAACATACAGTGTGATATATTGAAAAGTATGATTTAATGATTTAGACATGATATTAATGCATTCTCAAAATGATTTATTTATCTAAAAGATTATTGATTATCACACTATAATTTTTTCTTTTAGAAAATGTTAGGAAATAGAAGGAAATTGAAAAATGTTGAAAAATTATAGACATTAAATTGACGAGTTACCAAATGGGATAACAAATATAATGATGGTTATTGTGATTAGTCTTGATCAGATATAATGATAAATTACTAAAAACCTTTTATTTACTGATTCACAATCATATTTACCCAAGTTATATAGTGTAAGAGGTCGCTCTTAGTATGGATTGGGTTATAGAATCCACAGGGACCAAATAAGTAACCTTGAGACAGTATGATTGGATGTGGTATTGGCTATGAAGTGGAAAACTATGGTGTTAATTGATTTGAACAAATAGTGATTTGATTTAAAGAACAAAACAAACAAAATGACATGAATTAATACAATTAATTAAGATGTTTTTATCCTAGGTTCTATCTAGGGCATGATAGGATATATTTATTTTTCTTTGAATTTTATGTTCGTCGGTTCAAGTGGTATCCATTAAATTAAATAATTCTTCAATATCATTCTCCGATTTAATCCATAATCAATTTCAAGGCTAATCACTAATTCACTTAGAGGATCACTTAAATGAGAACTTTAAGTAATTGGATCGTACTAGAACTCAAAATGTGTTTTCATTAAAGTCGATGAAGACAAATTAGAAGATAAATCAAAGAAAGGAACTCTTAAAATGAAGAACAAATTTAAGAGTTTAAGAACATAAAATAACATTCAATCCAGCCCATAAAACTCCCTAGGATCATCCCAAAAAATCTTATCCCTCCATTGATTCTATTATATCAATGGAAGTGGGTATTCTACCTAATGAATTAGAATTCTTGACGAAAAAATATTGAAAAATGAACAGTCCACCGTTGTGTGATAAATTCACAAGTGCAGGTGTGAATAAATTCACATATCGATTCAACAATATTGACATATGAATAAAAGGAAAATAAAAAGTGGATTAGAAAAGAATAAATTTTATTAAAATACTAAATGTGAAAGAAAAAATCTTACATTAGACGAATTGTCGATGTGATTACAAAATGAAAGTGGGAAATTATAATTGAATGAAATACAATGGATGAATGAAAAACATCAATTGAAAGAAAAAATATTAGATAATAATTACCTTCACCACCGGCTCTTTATATAGGCCTATTAGGATCCTAATATCCACATAAAAATAATCAATTCACCCCCCAATAATTAAGAGAGTCAAAAAGAGGGTGAAGAATCAAAATAAAATTGATGTTACAAAGTTGACCACAAAACCATCCAAATTCGTCCACTGTTTTGACGTGTGCATTTTTAATTGAAGAAGGACAAATCCAGAGGGGTAATTGAAATGTAATATGATCATAACTCTCTCATATATGATCTGTAAAATTTTTAGGATGTTTGGTGTAGCCGTTTCGATGTTATTATTGAAATTGTGGGATGAATTTTTGTGCATCCATGTCGGGCCCACCATTTAAATCTCCACTTCAGATCCCTTTATCATCATGAAAACATCATAATTAGCTCCGTACACAGCTTAACAAAATTATCCTCATATTTTTTATATTTGAACTGTAAAAATTTGAGGTTTTTTGGTTTTTGTTTATGGGCCCCACATTTGTTTGATGGGCCATAGGCCCATTATGAATTTTCTAGAAAATTTTAGCATTCAGGGGAAAAAATCCCCATCTTCCCTTGGGATTCATCCATAGGACATTAAAGATAAAGTTTTCTAAATAATGTGATAAGACATATAACAAAATATAAAATTAAAATGATGAAAAATGTATCTTTCATGAGCAATTTATTGAGTGGGCCCAAATCGACACTTTAAGCATGAACTTCACAAGGATGGGAAATGAAGTTCAATTTCTGAATTAAACTAAAATTGATGTTTTTGCACTTTGAAAAAAATTAATATTAAGATATTAACATTGAATATTATCCTATTTTAGTGTCTAATCACACCCCCAACTTGAATTTTTCTAGTCCATAGCAAAATATATTACAAATATGAAATTCAAATCACATATTCCAAAAACATCTTAATACGCATTGTTCACCCAAAGACCTCATACCAAAAAAAATTATAAAACCCATCATAATAATTTAAAACAATCTAGGTCCATAAGAATATCCCATGACCAAGCCCATTCATTTTTTCAAATTCATCGCCACATTTCATCCAATTTTAATTAAGCATGGAAAAGTGTTGTGAATCACATAAGATACGGGGCCAATTTTATTTTTCAAGGGGTAAAAAATGGAAGTGCTAGGTTGTAATCACATTAATCCATAAGATGAGTATCCATTCTTTATTATGTTTTTTTATGTTTGTTTTCTAGTTTTTTTATTACAATAGATATGAAAAGACTAACTCTGGGTAGGATAACTATGGAGTAACGATCCCCAAGTGCTGGATGTCACACATATTGTCAATTCCATACTCTATAATAGAGATATAAATCCTAACTCCGGGCAATACATCTATGGAGTCACGATACCCAAGCTCCCGATGCCAGGCATTTGGATAAATCATTTCCCAATGTGGTCATTATTTTATTTTCAAATTATTTTGTTTTTTTGTTTTTTTTATTTTGGATACTGAAAATAAACTAAAAGTGACCCGAAAACCCTTTGTTATAATGAAAGGGACCCAGGAAATCAAATTTACACCACTGATCCAACGCACGCGCATTGTGGCATTTTTATTAAAAGGATTAAAATGTAAACTTTGAAAGTTTTCATCAGACCACCACACTTTCCAAAAAAATGCTCATGAACATAAACTAGCTTTAAAATAGTAATCAAGGCATACAAAAATATTTGATATAAAATTTTAGAGTTTTCAATATGTGTTATCATGTTCATGGTTAATGGAATTTTCCTTTCCATGCATGTTTTTATTAAAAAAAATCATTTTTTATTTCATCTCCCCCAACATAGAATAACATTATCCCCAGTGTGTAATCAAAAACTAGAAGGGGGGCATGGTTGAGATGTTCAAATAGGGAATTGAAAATTATAACCATGGAATGATTTCACCTAGTGGTTGACTATGATAGAATGTGCCATAGTTCCCATCAATACTAGGTTCAACTCTCATTGGATTGGATGGTTGGGACGAGCTTTTCCCCATGACCTATGACATGTCCTTTTATTTTTTTAGCCTATAGGAACATAAAAACAAAACAAAACAAAATAAACTAATGATACATTGTCTTCTTTTTAAGTTTCTGGGTAATGAATTACTCATACATCACACCACAGGACACGGATGAATACAGATATCCCCTTTCATACCCATCCTTACTCATAAAAGATGAACTGGTCAAAAACTATGGTAATTTTTTTTAAATGAAAAAAAATTTGATTAATAATTATTGGAAACATGAAAATAATGGGGTGCCTCCCATGTAGCCCTTTTTTCTAACGTCGTTAGCTCCACTTGTACCCCAAAAATTATCCAATTCCATATATAAAAATTTTTACGACCAAATTCTTCTCCACATCAACAATATTGAGATTATTTTTTTTAGGAATTTTTTCATGCACAAATATATGTTCTAAAATGAGTGGTAATATCCAATTAATATCAGAAATTTTGGATTCAATTTATTTTTTAGTCTTTCCAAAGACATTAAGAATCATTACCTATTTATTGGTTTCAATATAAGAAATTGTGAAAATTGGATGTTTTTGGCTATCCCCAATGAATGGAAACTTAAGTGTTGATGGAAAGTCATTTTCTTTATGTTCAGGTAGGCTAAAACTTTTTGACATTGGATGGTACTTTGAATCAAACTAAATTTCATTTTCAAAATTGGTCAACAGAATTGGTTCCTTTTAATAGAAGATTCAACAACAAAATTGGAAAGATCAATTTTAGGAATGGATATGGAATCAATGTCTGTGATTTCTCTCAATGGTTCAATAGTTGGTGTTTTTGAAAATTCATCATTGGGGTTATACATAGGAGACTCAAACCATGATGACAAATTATCCTCTTTTGAATAAAAAAAATTAAATTTCATCATGATTTAAAGACCCTTCAACAATTCCTTGATCCTCTTTATTTATCCCATGTCCAAAGTTTAGTTCATTTTTAAACTCATAAATTGTTTGTGGGATAAAAGATTATTCTATCAGTGATGAGGAAAGGATATCCTGAGTGGGAATGGGTTCTTCATAAGTCTCAATGATTTGTATTTCTAATCTCAGTGATGATACTTCTGAATACATTTTAACCATTTTTTCACACAAATGGTCAAGAATTTTTTTAGAATTAGGATTGATAGATTTCTGGACATCATGAACTTCATTATGTTTGATCTCTTCAATCATCCACGAGAAGTATTAAAATTGATAATTCATCATTACTAATATTGGTCATGTTTTTGGGTGTGGGGTATTTATTCAAATGTTGATCAAAGTAAAAAAAATATTCGTGATTCCCAATGTGAATTTAGTAATTGATTTTGTCCTGAGTTTGTGAAGGGATATTTTTTATTATACTCCATTGTATGTATTTGGAAATTTTTTATCATGATTTTTGGGTGCCAAAAAATAGAATGTGGGAAAGAGAAGAGAAATGGGATTAGAAAAGAGAAATGGTGGAGAATAGAAAGATGTTCTAAAGTAACTTACATGGTCCCTGAAAACAGTGCCAAAATATGATTCACCCTAAAATTTACCCAAGTTATATGGCGTAAGCTGTCCCTTGTAGTATGGCTTGGGTTTTTTAATCCACATGGACCGAAGAAGTAACCTTCATACAATATGATTGGATGTGGGGTTGGCTATGAGGTGTCCAACTATGTTTTCGATTGATTTGAAGAAATGGTGATTTGATTTAAAAAAATAAAACAAACAAAATAACCTGTATTAAAACAATTAATTAAGATGAGTCGATCCTATGTTCTCTCTAGGGATTGATTGAATGTATTTATTTTTATTTGAATTTATGTTCATTGGTTCAAGTGGTATCCATTAAATGAAATAATTCTTCAATATCATTCTCTGATTTAATCCATAGAAAATTTCAAGGATAATCACCAATTCTACTAGAGGATCAAATAAATGAGAACTTCAAGTAATTGGATCGTACTAGTACTAAAAATGTGTTGTGATTAAATTCGGTGATGACAGAGAAGAAGATAAGTCAAAGAATGGATCTCTTAAAATGAATAATAAATTTAAGAGTTTAAGAACATCAAATAACATTCATTCAAGCCCATGAAACTCCGTAGGATCAAACCCATAAATGGTTATCCCTCCATTAATTTAATTATATCAATGGAAGTGGGTAGTAGATTTAAAAACACATAATTGATGAAGAAAAAATATGGAAAAATGAACACTCCACCGTTGTGTGATGAATTCACAAGTGCGGGTGTGAATAAATTCACACTTCGATTCAACGGTATCAACATTTGAAGAATAAGAAAATAAAAAGTGGAGAATAAGAAGATTAAAATATATTAAAATACTAAATTTGAATGAAAAAATATTATATTAGAAGAATTGTCGATGTGATTACAAAATGAAAGTGAAAAATTGGAATTGAATGAAATACAACGGAAGAAAGAAAAACTTCAATGTAAAGGAAAAATATTAGATGATAATTCCCTTCACCACCAGCTTCTTATATAGGAATATTAGGAGCCCTAGTTCCACCCCCAACAATAAATTCACCCCCAACAAATAATAGAGTCAAAAGGAGGGAGAATAATCAAAAAAAATTGACCTCACAAAGTTGACCACAAAACCAGCCAGATTCATCCACTGTTTTGACGTGTTCATTTTTAATTGATGAAGGTATAATCTGGAGGGGTCATAGAAGGGAAATATGATCTACCATATGTCTTCTATGAGCTTAAAAATTATAGCAAATTTGGCGTAGCCGTTTGGAAGTTATGGTCAAAATGGGGGGACGACATTATGTGCATTCCTGTTGGGACCACCATTTAAATCTCTACTTCAGATCCCTTTATCATCATGAAAACATCAGAATTACCTCCAAAAACAGTTTAAAAAATGATCCTCATATTTTTATATCTCTACAATAAAATTATGAGATTCATTGTGCTTTGATTGTGGGCATCACATTTGTTTTATGGGCATTAGGCCCATTATGCTTTTTCCAGCAAATTTCTGCATTCAGGGGAAACAACTCCATCATCCCTGGGGATTCATGCATCAGACCTAAAAGATAAAATGTTCCAAATAAAGTGATGAATCATATACCAAAATATAAAATTAAAATGATGAAAAATGTATTTTTCACAAGAAATATATTTAGTGGGCCCAACAACCAATTCACCCCCCAATTATTAAGAGAGTCAAAAGGAGGGTGAAGAATCAAAAAGTAATTGGCCCTACAAAGTTGACTGCAAAACCATCCAGATTCATCCACTGTTTTGATGTGTGCATTTGTAATTGAATAAGGATGAATATTGAGGGGTCATAGAATAGAAATATGTTCTCCCATATGTCGTCTATGAGCTTATAATTTTTAGCAAATTTGGCGTAGCCGTTTGGAAGTTATGGTCGAAATGGTGTGATGACATTATGTGCCTTCATATCGGGCCCACCATTTAAATTTCAACTTCAGATCCCTTTATCATCATTAAAACTTCAGAATATGCTCTGGAAACAGTTTAATAAAATGATCCTCATATTTTTATCTCTCTACTGTAAATATTTTAGATTTATTGGGCTTGGTTTGTGGGCCCCAAATTTATTTGATGGGCTTTAGGCCCATTATTCATTTTCAGCAAATTTCGGCATTCAAGGGAAAAATCGCCACCTTCCGTTGGTATTCATTCATCAGACCTAAAAGGTAAAATGTTACAAATTATGTGATGAATAATATACCAAATTATAAAATTAATATGATGAACAATGTATTTTTGACAATAAATTTATTGAGTGGGCCCAAATTGACACCTAATGCAAGAATAACGCAATAAATGGAAATGAAGTTCAATTTCCGAATTGGATTAAAATTGATGTCTATTAACATTGAAACAAATTAATATTAAGATATTAACAATGAATATTTTCAACTTTCCGTGACTAATCATTTACCCAACAGGGTGAATCAGTAATGATGATATGGATATAGTTTGTTGAGTGATCAGGTGTAAGAGATCATGGATTTAAGAAGATCCAGTTTCTTATATGTTGAGAATAAGGTAATAATTACTATATGGAATGTCTAAATGGAAACAATAAATTTTATTTTTAGAGAATATGGTCATAGAACATGTAATTTCTAATGAGTAATAACGTTTCAATGGGGGTAAGAAGTTCAAAATGAGGTACTATTTATAGATAGATGTAACATATGTAGGGAACATAGAAATTATCTAAATTATTTCTCTAATCCAAATTCTAACTCCTAGAGAAATGAAGTGACTAGGTTATGTTTATTTTTGATGTGGAATGGTAGAAGTTTTTATGTATTGGAATTCATGAATTATGCAAAAGAAATATTTTTACAATAATATTATGGTTATTATATTTATGAAACATATTTGTATTTCTATATAAAGGTTCTTCTAATATGATTTTCAATAATTCATGAATGGTAATATTGAAAAAGAAAAGTGATTTACTTTTATGTATAATTTTTTGGTGATCACATGATTAATGGAATGATGACCCTTAATATGTTTTTTATTTTAGAATAATAATGAGATTAAGAGATGGTTTGTTGTTAAAAAGGTAATTGGTTCGTATTAATGAGTTTGGAACTGATTAGTTAACTGATAAAAAAGTGGGTTATATAATCTATCATGTAGTTTACAACATTTATGGATTTATAGAATATATTCAATAATCATTTATTTTATTTATAGAATGTGGGTATATTTATTTATTGAATGAATTCATGTATTCATTGTGGTTTTATGATAATTCAGGTTATTACCATGATTCCTGGAAATATATGGTCAAGGTGTTGAAAAATATTTTTTTACCAAACTAAATGTTACATTTTTTATATTTTGGGGATTAATGTTATTTTTATTTTGGAAATTTCATCACCATATTTCAAGAAATTTTGATTTTGATTTAGGCATGACATATATTTGGATTGGTTTTAAGGTAAAATATTTATGGATTATATATGGTAGGCTTTCGATGATGATTTAAAGGATATTTTATTACTTTGAAATATTGTATAACACAGGTTAATATATTTTTTTGTCAAAACCCAGAGATAAAACAAATTAAATTTCATTATATCAAGGAAATAGTTTTCTATTATATGTAAATTACAGTGCTTTATACATAAATATTTGATATTTATTTTTCATTAATTATGGGAATATATGAAAAAAATAGATCATAGAACATTCAAAGGACGATTTTTTTTATATTGATATAACTAAAATAATTACATTTTTTAGTGTTTTCTATCATTATTTTAAAAAATTCCTTATCATTTAGAAAGAGACCCATTCATAAAAAATATAATTAGACTGAATTGAAGTTATTTTCACTTATCACATATTTATGGTTTTGTTGTAGTTACATTTCATTTGAGAATGTAATATATCACTTTATATTAGTATTTGAGAGATATTTTTTACAACCATGTATATATTTAACTGTTCATCAATGTTTCACTCATATGGGAACCCGATTTTATGATATTCTATATAGCCTTTATTTTCTATACATTCCATTTTTAGGGGCGGTGTTATTATTTTGTTATGTGATATGGATTTTAAAAAATTAATTTTAATGAATTAATCCTTTGATGGTTGATAAAATGTTTGAAGGTTCAGTTTATTTAAAGTTTGAATTTGAAGCACCTATTTTTAAAAATAAGTCTATGTTTGATATCATACAATTAATGTAAATCTATGCTGAAATGAACAATGTATTTTTCATTAATATATAACAATTATAACCTAGTTTTTAAATGAAGTTTTGGAATAAAATCTGATATATTATAAAAAATTTAAAACAATATTAATCAATAAAATAGTTGATAAATTCATAGAAAATATCCAATAAATATTTGGGAACGTTATTTTTTGATTTGAAAATAAGTCTTTATAAAAATTTATTTTATTCTTTTTTAGAGAATAAAATAGCTAATTTATGGTAACGTTTTAAAATTTATTTGATATATTGAAAATAATTTTTTAAATTATATTCTTAATATGAGTATTCATTTAAATATTAATAATTTTCCGAAATGATTGATTTTTCGGTGAATAATGTAAAAATAACAATTCATTTAAAACAATAATTTTTTATCAAGATTCCATAGAGTAACATATTTTTCAAACATTTAAAAGAAAAATTAGTTATATTATCTTTTTGATAACCAAATTAATTTAATTGTAATAACTTTTAATATTACGTATAAAATATGTAAATTTAATCAAAAAATACATCTTCATAAAAAACTGTTTATTTATTACGTAAAATGTTTTTTTGATATTAATAAATTTTTAAATCCCTATTAATGAATAATAATAAATATATTTTTATTCTATATATTAAAAGAAAATTAACAATCATATAATAATTTTTCCAATCATGGGATAATAACAAATCAATTTTTATGGACAAATATTTACTTTTATAAATAAAAATTTTGTCACATTTTTCTGATTTTATTAAAATATTATTTATATCAATTAGTAAAATAAAATTTTTTAAAATATATTCCATATTTTAAATCTAACTTTTCAAATTTTTTATAATAGACCCTTTTATTTTTGATCTATATAATAGTAATCTTAGTAAAACTACTCACATCGCTAATGGGTAAATTGGGTTATTGTAGATTAAAACTTAGTGATAAGACCACAATTATCAGTATACTAATTAATTTATAATGCTATATTTTATTTTATAACCTTATTTTTTATATTTAAATGTTTTAGGGAAACTTTTCACCTAAAATAATCAACATAATATTATAATTAATTAATGTATTAATTGATTATCTACTAGTCTTATATATCTATTATATGTCCACCTAGTAAAAAATCATGTAATTAAAGAATGAAAGATTCCCTTTTAAACATAATAAAATTATTTTTATTCTTTAAATTTATTTATTAATTTTTGTAGTTAATTCATTACCTTAAATTGTTATGATGTGCTACTAGACTTTTAATCCCATTAATAGAAATATAAAATAGATGATTTTAGCGTATAAAAAAATTAATATGATTTAAGTGAGTAATCATGTACCATGAATTTTTTTTTTAATTGAAACATATTGTTTATTTTTAATTGGATTATATTCTATTTAATACATTTTTTTTCCTCTTATGTCAAAATAATTTAGTACTGTCAAAACTGACATGAATGATATTTCAATAATAAAATATATTATTAAATAATTTTAACAAAAATTAAATATTAGATATGTAAACAGTTTGAAAAATATATTATAAAATGTTATACATTTTCCATTTATGAATAAAAAATTACATTTTAATTAATATAAAAATCCATTATTATTAAATAATACATGGCCATAGTGATGATTAACATTCGTAAAACAAGCCGTTAATCAAACAGATATACTTTAAAATAAAAAATATGTCTGTCAATTTTTATGATTGTATGTAAACCCCATAAAATCATATATTATAACAAAATTCCATTTGGAGTAATTTGGGATAGATAATTACTTTCCTATAATTAATTATTTTATGAACTCCCTATAATACCACTCACCACAATTATAAAAACATCTCCCCTGATTTTATTCTTCACATAGACTTCAACATTATATATCCACCAAAACCATTGAAAATAAATTCTAAAAAAACATTAAAAAATTATTGGTTTTATATTTTTCCAATAATAAATACCCAAGTACCCTTTAGTGGAGGTCTAATTGATTTGTTTCTAATATGTGGTAATCTTTTTCATTGATCAAATTATTTTTTAATATTCTTTTACCTCATTTAAATCAATTATTTTAATAATTAAATGATAAATTATCTATCCTATTTATACATTAATGTTATTATGACTATTAAAATCTCATTATCCCATCATTTTACCTTCAAATAGTAAGTGAAAATATAACTCAGGTGTGTGTACAACTTACCATCTCCACATATCAATAAAATTATTTTTTCATCACCATAATTATATAGAAGAGTATTATGATTAATTTATTTATTTATATATATATAATATTTATATGAAAATTATTTATTTTTAATGTTAATATCATATCACTCCTATTACATTGCATACCTTTGAAAACCAATAATGTCACCTTTGTGTCTTAATGGACTTCAACCTCCATGATGTTATGTTATTCATTTTCCATCTCAAATTTATATGGATGGTAAAATGAATATATTTAATTAATATATATTATTTATATTTTATAAAATTTATTTTTTAGAGGTGAATTACTATTTACCATTCATTAGATTCATGTGTTAAAAAGATAAAACAAAATTTATGTTCATGAATGACATACCATCACTATGAATTGTATAATTCATTTATCTATATATAGCTTTCAATGATGAATATAAAAAAATATAAAAATAATATATAGGAAAAATATGTAAGGATTAACACTCATTAAATTTTGGTACCAAGACAAATGTATAATGACCATGAATTATTATTCTATACATGGATGAAAAGTGGATTTACCACTGTGGAAAATGATTTAAATAAAACAGTTGATAATAATTAAGAAAAATGATGTAACTCATAAATTATACATGGTATGATATATATAAAAGATATAATGTAATACAATAAGAATAAATTAATATTTATTATACATTATAATTTAATATCAGTGTGGAAAGGTGAGACTTAGTGTAGATAATTTATGTTTGATTCATATTTACAATAGGATTTCTTATGCTTGAATTTCTATCATTAAAGTTATATGATTAATATCTAATAAATTGATTTTACTTATTCCTTATTTTTAATTTTTTTCATGCGCTTCCCTATATTTTTTCACTCTAATTACTCAAAAAATAGAAATAATATTTATAATGAAAATAATATATGTTTTAATATTGGACCTAAAAATATTTTCCTTCCATATTGATATATAAAAAAAATATTTTCAAGAATATTTTTAATATTTTCATTTTATTACAAAAATTCAGTTTTTCCAATGATTTATTTTTTTAAAATGTTTTCATATGAACAATTTTTGTTAATTTATATACAATATAATTTTAGAGTTTTTTATAATGTGTGATAGAAATGTATAATTTAGATTACATGACATGAACATGATTTCATGAAATCATGAACTCTTAATGATTTGAATATACATTTAAATTGTTATAACTAGTCCTCACCCATGTGAACACACGACCTATTAAATTAAAGGGTTTTCATTTAAAAATGAATGATATTTGTAAAATTTACCTGCAATATTAATGTTTATTAATTTTTAATCAGATCTTATTGGTACATATAAATGGAATAGGAGGGGAAAAATATAAATAAAAAAAATAAAATTTAAACATAGAACTAATACAGTAAAAGCAGGTTTTGTTTTTGGAGGAAGTTTGCAAATAATTTGAAAATGCATACAAGTCCTGCTTCGCTGCCATTTTGACCAGAGAATTAATTTGAGTAAAAAAGTTTAGAAACAAATATATAATTACACAATAGTATATGAACTGCATGTTTGTAAATTTTTTCAGGTAAGTGATTTTTGATCTGTGTTCCAGGAATAAAGGTTCATTGCATGATCTCTTCAACTTCATTTTCCAGAAAATAAACTATGCAGGTGAAAATTTTATTAAATAGATTAATAATTAGTAATGAATATTTAAATATGAAAATCCAATCTAAAAATTGAACAAAACAATGTAGTAGTAATTGAAGTGAATGTAATGGAAATGCACAAGATATTGGACATTAAAAAACTCAAAAAAAAATCGATTAATTATCAAATCAATATATCCAGAATAATATAAAAAAATTAGATTCAATTGCAGTTAATTGAAGCATAAATAGGGCATCAAGACATAAGTTTTCGTTTGGGTAAAAAAATAGGGTAATTAATATGAAATAGGAGAAAATAACTCTTTATCCATTGAAGACCATTTATTTCCTAGGTTATCATGTAGCTCGATTATGATATGTTATTCTACTACGGTGAATGCTACCTTCTTCAAATCTGGTCTCATACGATTTTTTCCATCACATGTGGAATCATTTCCTAGAGCAACAAAGAACTGAGTGCTTCTATATAGCATTCCAATTCCATTCATAGTGCTGCTAACATAAATCATTAAAATTGCATCATAAGCTGATGTCTATGGACCATTTTCAAAGAATAGACTCCACCTGAGTTTCCCTCACTGCTAGCTTCATCAAATGATAGAGACTCTAGTTGGTCTTTCATCAGGTATTCATTATCAATATCACTGTTGATAACCATATTTTAATTTAGCTAGGAATAAATTGAGTAATTAAACAATAAGAAACAAAAAGGTAGAATAAACATAATATAAAGCAGCATTATATACTGTCAACACTCTAGATGCTGATTCCTAATAATTAATGTAACCAATGTAGAAAAAAAATAAACACCAAGAAACTACTAAGGTCAATAAACAGAAAGGGAGATATGAAAGATATACTCAAGCCATGGTCAAGAAAGAACTACTATGATAAATCATATAAGCTACAAAATTTTCAACATTGGAGGAAAAACATGAAATCTTGATGAATTTATAAATGAAACTGGGATAATGCTGATGAAAAATCAAGAATTTAAATTTTAATACCTATGATGGTGGGTGGGTGTTAATCTTATAATTTCACATTTAGAACTTAAAATTCATATAATTAATTAAGAAGATCATGAAGTCATCTAATGAATTATCAATTGATCGCAAAAATAAATCATGTGAACATTATCTTGGTATCAAGAAAACAATATAGGCATTTGACTTATTGCCTCATATTATTTGTAGCACTATATATATAAGAGTTCATAGTAAGATCAGCCCATATGTAACATACATGTTATGGCATCAAATTAGAAAAGTAAGTTAAAACAAATAGTAGAAAAAGTGGTTGTGAATTATTACATACCATTTAGACCACATGAAGTGGCTATTGAGAGGGATTGACTTAAAAAAATCATTATTTGAGGACTTATTGTGGTGGAATCAAATGTAATATGGTAGGATATAATCATATACAATTTGAATTTGGGATGGAACATGCACATGATTCACAATCACCATGTCACACAAATGTCTCATAAAAATGAAATATTCGAACCTACACAATGTGATGAAATTAGTTAACCCTAAAATTAATGTTTAAGTGGAATTCATGTATTATAAATCTATTTAGAACATACAAATGATAATGAGAACATGAATATTTCTACTACTAAGTTTCAGATTTGGCGGAAGTTCACCTGTTTATTGTTAAGTCAGAAAATAGGTATAATGATGACTACAAACCCATTGGTAAAATGGGAATTCAAATCTATTTAGAAATTTATTCCTAAAACGTAGTAAACAAGAAAGCCAAAAATACTAAAAATAGCTAATTGCACAATCACTCCAACTGATATCACTGAAATCTGTATAATTTGACATTATACTGAAAATATGTGTCAATCACAATATCATTCTTATTATATCTAAAGATTTTAGTGTCAAACCTCTATAAAAGTAATAGCATCCTACAACCATCTTTTATAAAAGAAACAGGTTTTTTAAACATTTTAGAAGATGTATTGTCACGAAAAATTAACACAGCTCCTCCTTGGTTAAATCCAAGGAATTCATGACAGATGTATTGTTAAAGCATTTGTGTGTTTGTTTCTTCCATCCTGATAAAACCCCGGGGTTGTACAAAAATGTGATGTAATCTAATATTTGAAATATTAATGAAGGAATGAATAATATTTATATTTAATGGTTGTTATAGATTTAACCCCTATTAGTTTGTAACTCACAGTATGTGGCATTGGAGAACACTCAAAATTGGATAAGAAAGATCCCTGAAATGTAGTCAGGCCAGTAAACAGCATTTTTGCATGAATTGCAATCATGTTTCCAAGAATACTACTTTAATTGGGTACAGGGTAAAAGAAAACAATGATCCATTAATTGAATGGTACTAAATAAGAATCATAAGTTACATTACATTGGATTATGGTAAAAAGAGAATATTATTTTGCAGAGTTATTAAAACAACATGCTTTCCCCAAACAAGAAAAGAAATGAATTGATCCCTCAAACCAAACTCTGGTATATTCAGTCAGTATAACAACGAAAAAGGAATGAACCTATATAAAAAAATAATAATTATTATTATTATTAATAACGATCATGATACCATAAGAACAAAAAAAATATTGATGGTAGGCTTCGGTACAATGAGTGCTCATATTAAAAGAAACAATGAAATCATAAGTTTTACCCATAAAATTAATAATTCATTAAAAATGAAGAATCCCAAAAAAGTGTAGAAAAGAGAATTCATACCCAGGTAGTCACTCCTAATAAAGTGTTTTATATAGGTAGTTTTTTCCAGTTGAATATAGACCGAGAAGCACAATCATAGGCTTTGCATCGAAATCACTGTTTTTCTACAATTTAAAATAGAAACCACATTTTATTTGAAACATTGGAACAATATAGGCCACATGAAAATGATTTAATTTACAACTAGATGGAAAGATATTCATAATGTGTTCAATCTGCTTACCAATAAGGTAGATCATAAATCATTAAAAAGATAGGAAACTTCTAGTTGCTTAAGCCTTCCAATGTTGAATATTTTCAACCCATCAAATATTGGTGTAATTATGTCTAATGGTATCTAATAAAAAATTAAAAAATATGAAACTATGATCCTTTCCATCCAGTTGTAATTAAAATTCCCTACTATACCCGCTTTGGTTATATTGAATTAAATAATTGGTTGGAAGGTATAAAGGCTTCAATGGTACAATCCTTGAAACATAATTTTTTTACATTCAAGAAAGTAAAGTGACGAATTAATTATTGAGTGATGAGAAACTGACCATTGACCTGAGATTATGCATACCTCATCAAAGTTTTTACCTTCACCGTGGTGACGGCATCAACACCTTCCATTAGTGGAGGCTTCGAAGTCTCTATGCTGCATGCCATGGTATGGGAACAAATCAGATATCAAATCAACATTTAGTCTTCATTTGATGATGTTATTAGGTTATTAAATAACAGAATCTGATTCATATTCAACGTGAAGCAGTGAATTGAATGATATATAATATTAAACACATTTATTATGATTTTAACATTAATTTTTAGAGAGAAATGTTATAACCCTAAATTCATCAATGACAAGAAATCAATTATGATTGAAGGAAAAATTTGAGAAAAATTAATTTTATTTCCTGCAAACCTGAAGATATTTGATGTCAATTCATATCCTCCTTATTCCAAAGAAATCTGTTGGTTGAAACATATATTTTACAACCTAGGTATGCATGAAACCATCAAATAAAATGATATAATAATAATTCATTGAATAAACCATAGTGCAACCTGCATCGCTATAACAAAATTCTTAAACATGAGGAATCCTTGGCGTTTAGTATCTGCATTTGCCCATACCTTTTAAACAGGAAATTTAAAAAAAAATAGTTAAGAACAATTTCAATCTACAATCGATCTGAGAGTGGAAATGAAAACACAAATATGAGTTTCAAATCTAGAAGTTATTCAGAAAATGGAAATTCAACTAAAATATATAAGTTATTTAAAAGAACATTGACATCATACTTACATAATGGAAGTGGAGATTCTCCATAGGCATGTTGTCTTGGCTTTTTATTGTTTGATCATGTAGAGATTATTTTCATGGCTGCCGATTCTGGAGGCGCTGTCAATATAGAAGATGTTCGATATGAATAATTCGTGTTACTCTGTAATGTAATTGTAAGTGTATAGCTTTAGACAATAAAATTAGACAGAACTAACCATTGATAGGTAATGGTGTTACTGGAAAGTGTGTGTCTCCATGTCTGATTCCATTTGTTTGCAGCGGTCCACTTATTTGAGTACAAGAGAGATGGATAGATGTAATTGAATAATTCCAAATAGATATAGAAACTATTATTGTGTTATTTGTAATGTATATATATAGATATATTAAAATAAATATCATAAATACTGAATTTTAAATTAAACATAATAGAGAACTCAATTTTTTTTGGAACATCTTCATTAGTAATTTCATCTGAAACCTTGCATCTTTAGAGGTTGATGAGCAATGCATGTTTGTAATGGTTTTATTTATATTTAACAGTCAATGTGTGCAATGTAATCGTATTATGCATATTTGACAGTAATAATGATAATGAAATGTATAATCACTAATGGATGAAAAAATACCATGATTCATTGTGAATATTGCATTGAACAATAGTCGATGCTGATATAGAAACATGAATAGAAGAAGAAGTGTAAGATCATTGGGCAACATTATAATGATAATGGAATGTAGAATCAATGTACAATTCATTAATAAAATTGCATTCATAAGAATGTGCAAAAAATAAGAAATATACAGAAAACCTTAAAAGAAAAATCAATATAGACATAACATTTAAAAAAATTAATAAGATTTCACATTATGAAAAAAAATGAATTGACTTCACACTCAAATGGAAGGTGGATGTGAGAGTACATTTTGAAGACAATCCGCCCACATTGAAGTCGAAATCAAAATTGAAATCGAAACCTAAGAACCTGGATCCAAAAAAATAATTGTCATTCAACCAGATCTAATTCAAGAAACACCAACAATACTCGATGAAGATGAGCTGCCAGTGTTCGAAGGTCAACTCGAGCTTGGATTTGACTACAATGTAGCATTTTCCTGATTAAAATGAGGATTTAAGGAAATCCCTTATCTGCATCAAAGAATTATGTTGCAGAAAATAAATTGAATGAAATAAATCAAACCAGACTAAAATTGGAGGATGCATTGAGGGTTTCCGAGAGCGGCTAGTAGTGTTGATGGGGGTGGGGTTACATAATTCCTTCGATGGAAGCATGACTAAAAAGTTAATTTATTTATTATAATCTATTTTTAAGGATGAGATGAAACCCATCAGTAATGAAGGGGAACCTAAAATGACATAAATGACTTAAACAATAACCAAGCCTCCACAATCAGTTCAAACCATAAAACAACTCCTTCAAAACTATAATGTAAGGCCCCTAACTAGCATAATAAACCATCAAACGTCAAAATAAGAATATCAATGACCAAGTGAAATCACTCTGCTATGAACTGCCTCTAGAGCACCCCTTTTAGTTGAACTGGTTTCAAATTCTGTTAAACAAAAACTAATGACCCACAATGCAGACAATTCAACAAACATCATTCCACAGAAAAAACCATTCATCAATCATCACACATAAAACATTCACAGGACCATATCCTCCATCACCAAGCCAGAGAACCAAACAGAGCTGCCCATCTGCCTTCTGCATCTCATACACAGCATCAAACTTCAACAACAAACAGTATTCCAGTTTCATCATTCAGCAAACAAAGACAAAACTACCAGCGAAGCAGCAGCATCCCTTCAAAGACCCAGCCACCGGAACCAAAATCGAAGAACCCTTCCACCACCACGATACCTACTCCAACATCACAACCACTATAGAAACATGATGAGGAATGCATACCAAAGATCACAGAGTGGAACCACCATCACCAAGGACTGGGAGGCCCAACCCAGTGCGAAGGTAGAATCGCCGACGCTGAAATCCGAGCGGATGTGACCAAGGACCGCCTATCTGAGCATGGATCTCATCAGATCTGAACTGAGAAAGGGTCAATGCCATAAAAAAAATCTCTACAGCCATTGGAAGAAGAAGAATCCATCAAGGAGGGAGGGGAACACCGCCCTTGGCAGCGCTGCAAAAACACCTCACGAGCTTCAAACCTCAAAGAGTCAACAATATTCACCTGCGTCGCGAAGACTATCGAGTGCCAACCTACGAGAGAAAAAATAAAGACTAGGGCCAGATGGAAGGGGGAGGTGTCACCAAAGCTCAACGTTTTCGTGCGCCTCCCCCTGGTTTGAAGTTGAAGAGAAACCCCAGAATGCAAGAGAGGGGGAGAAGCCGTCAAGGAGGGAGGGGAACACTATAGACAACAGTGCCACAAAAATACCACCCGAGAATCCATCCTCAATGCGTCAACATTGTTCACCTGCGTCAAAAACACCATCGAGCACCAACCTAATAGAGAAAAAAGAAAAAAACAGGAAGATGGAAAGGGGAGGCGTCACCGAAGCTCAAAGCGTTCGAGAGGCTCCCCCCTCCGGGTTGAAGCTGATGAGATACCGTACAATGTGATAGAGGGGGGAGAAAACCACCTCCGAGTAAAATAATCGATAGAAGAATGAGTAGCACGATCTGGAAGATGTTTTCTACAGTGGAGATGCAGGTTATGGAGGAATCGTCTGATGAAGAAGGAGGCAGTCGAGGGATTTCCAGAAGGCTGAGCGGTAGAGGTAAAGTGCGAGGGGGGAAATTCTCGACTTGGTTAGGCAAATTAGGCGGGTTGAATTAGGTTTGGAGAGGATGAGTGGAGTAGAGAGCATTGAGAGTGAAACATGTCTGGGAAAAAGCTTGCATTAGTATAATATAGATGTTATTTTCAAGGAAAATGTTTTCAATTATTTTTTAAAAATATTTTACATTAAATATGTAATATCAATGTGAAAAGGTAATTTTCCTCATAAAATAGTTTTCTAATTATTTAAATATATTTCTAATGTATGGTAACATATAATTATTTCAATTATTATTTATTTGTGATATGATATAATGATAACATCCTTATTATTTGTTTGGATTCTTTTTATTAGGATTATGAGACTATTATGAAACAAATTTATTTTCATGTGTCACTCACTGATGAATTAATTAAATGTTTATAAAAACCAAAATCTATTCTGAGTTTATGAAATGATTTTATAATGAAGGAATCATGATATTTTGGGACACATATTCATCATTTTCCGTATTTTATAGGTTTCCCTAAAATTATAAAACCCCATATTCATTGGGTAATTTATTATATCTCTTGAGAAAATTATGAGGAATAAGTATATGTGTTAGATAAGTTCTTGGAAACAAGTCTATGTGATTAATCTACTATATAAAAAAGTCATTGTTCATTATTTGTCATGGAAAACACATCGAAGTGATTGATTTACAATGGGAAATATAAGTTGATTCCCAATCATCTATGAATTTATATTATTTTTAGTTAACCTTGACATATGAAATAATGTATCTAATTATGATGAACCCAAAATTTTCATAAATGAATTTTTTATTCATGATTGAATTCTAATGTTTTATTACAATTATTAATCATGTACTTTGAAATGATGAATCATTCATCCATGACTCTTGTTTATGATATTTGATATATTGTGTATAAAAATTGTTAGTTATACTAATGATATGATAACCTTATACTTTTTGTTTGATTTCATATGATCATTTATTTATATCTCTCACGCTAACAAAAACCAAGCATTTGACACCACCATTTAAAATATTTATTTTCCCTATATCATGAATAATTAATTTATTTAATGTATTTATATGATGAAAAATCAATGAGAAGATCATTTTGGGAGATATTGAAGTTCATTAATTAAATAATATTATTTTGTATCGATTCACTAAACATATTAACCCATAATGGTAATCAAGAGACTATTTTGAACAAGTATATAATATTTATTTAAATATATATTATAATTATTTTTTAAAATTAGGGTCTTTTAAAATATTATCTTTAGGTTAACATTTTATATTTTTCTAAAATAAATTTTTTGTTAATATTTCTTAGATATTATTTACATAAGACAATAGTAACATCATACGTTAAAAAAGAATATTATTTGAATGGTTATAAAATTCATTTAGTTCATTTTAATTATTGTTAGATAAAATAATTTCGTCCTATTTATCATTATTGTTGAATATTGTATAATTATTTTTACTTCAAAACACATTTTTTTGGAAACCCATTATTCATCAGGGTTTATAAGTTAATTTTTAAATTAATTTCTAAATGTTATAGAAATTGAAACATATAAAATATATTAAAAATATGGAATTGTAAAAAATAACATGAATTAATATTATCTATATATTTTTTTTATAATGAATAGTATGTATGGTAAATATATATCATATTGGTTATGGGTATACATGGTAGAAATGGATGATAATAAATATATTAGACTTTATGATAAAATAAATAAATGTCATAAATCCAATTTTTTTACATAACGATTTCAAAATCTTATATGAGTACATTGAAGGACAATTTTCTATTACGATACATTAATATATTTTAATATTTTGAAAAATTTCATCTGTGTCTTCTCCCTCAATTATAAAACTAAATCACAACACCTCTATTTTTAAAACATCATGTGACTTTTTACTGATACAATACCCCAAAAATATTTTATTAAACAATGCCACCATGTCCTAGATAAAATTATTTTCAGAATACTATCCTAAAAATTATTTAGTTATAATCTTATGTAGGTTTTCAAAATAATATGTATAGTACTTAACTAAGTGTCAACATTATATTTCATCTTTTAACTCCTTATATTCTATGATAAAAAACAATATCATATAATATGAATATTATGAAAAATTAAATGTTTTTATTTCAATGTTGGAACCATTATTCATATCCTTCATTATTAAATTGGAAAGAAAGGCCTTGTTATTTTATATGTGTGGACTACCACCTAATGAAGTGATCTATTTTAATATTTCCTCACCACCGTTCATCAATAATAATAATGATGGATATAATGTTTATATATGATATTTATGAAATAATTATGATTAAATGAATATAATATATATTATACCTTCTTACCCTTCCTTGCATAAAAATTAATATTGTCACATGATCGTACGTGTGGTCTAATTCCTCCACGAAGTGATTCGATTCATTTTTCATGTACATTTAACTAGAATGAATATAAATATGTATAAAATGAATATAAATTATATTTATATAAATATTACCATTATTTATATGATGTAACCATAATTACGTTTAATGTTCCAAATCTATAAAATCAACACATACATGAAAAATGAAACATTTAGCATTACAAAAAATAGATTTCAATACTAAATTATTATACAATGCTTGATGGAATGTTATAATTAGAAAATATATGATATTATAGTTATTAATATAGTCCTTTTATATATAATAATAAATTTATATTTATTTTACATGGTGTTAAAATATCTCAAAAATTATTTATGACTTGATGTAATTGTTTATTTAATAATCTCAGAATAATTTAATTTTTTTATTAAATATTCTAGATGATGAATTATATTATAAATCAATATTAAAACCAACTTATTTTCTTATCCTCTGGTTGTTTCTTTAAAATATGTCTTCCTTATATTTTTATCTTTATATGTATTAAAAATTCAAGTGTTTTTATAATTAAAACCAACATTGTAATTCAATTAGTCCTGGAATAATATTCATACATATCTATATTTATTTAAAATATTATAAAAATATTATTGATATTATATAATGTTTTATTATTTTCATTTCAATCCATGTTTAAAATTTAATAAAAAATTATAATATAAATCTTCATGTTTTTTCTGAATTAATATATATTTCAAACTCTTTTGATTGGAATATTTTTGTTAATATAAGCTGGAATAACATATCTACCTAATTACATAATTATAGTTTATTTAAAATATTACTTTACATGTTATATGGTTCTTTAAATGTAAATATATTTTCATAATAATTGTTTACTTTTTTAGATTTTACTTAACTAAGTTGAAAGAGAAAACTAGATTTTTTCCTTGATATGTTCTAGTGATTTTTTAAAAGTAAATTTAGCTTTGTCATCTTAATTTAATAAATTTTTTGTTTTATTAAATAAATTAAATATTAATACAATCAAATAAATTTCGATAGGTATCTTAGAATAAAATTTTAGGTGAATATATTGAGATTTTTTATGATAGTTATTCCCACAAAGAATTTTATTTATTATTAATGTATATTGATTAAGTTTTTTTGTCTATTAAAATGATATAGGTAATGAACATATTATGTAATGGTTGGGGTATAATTTTATATATCCCCTATTTGAATCAATTGGTTTTTAATAGGGTTTTAATATTTGGAATATTCCTTAATTATTTATTTGTGAGGTTTTATCATGAGGATTTTATGTATGTTTATGTTTACACGAATTGTGTATTCCACAATTAATAAATTACCTATTCATGTCCTTGTGATTATTAGAGTATCTATGTTATCCACATATTTCTTTTATCATGTGTGATTATTTTATTTCATTATTTTATCATTATGTATTCCTTACAAAATATTTATGCCATACTCATTAGACGACTACATCAATTTTAACATTTCTTACAATTATTATCATATATTAGTATTTTATTAAATTACCTTCCCTCAATTGTTAGTATTTGTACTATTATTGATATCAAAGGATACTATATAGGGAATAATAATTCTATAAAATATGATAATACATTTTAATTAACATTTTCAAATCAATTATGACATTAAAGAATATATCAAATATTTGAAGACTACTAAATAATCTAATCCCTTGATATAAAATCTCGTATATCTAGTGCCAGTTTATAAAGTAAAAACCACATAGATGATACATTGATTGAGTTTTATAAATTATTGTTGAGTGGTAGTGGTGATATATCACTTATTATATAATAACTAATTTATAAAAAAGATGCATAATAAAATAACATTGTATAATGAATTCGAGTTGGATTGATTATAAAATAGGTAAATAAAAGCTTGTGAAACATTACCTTTCTACATATATTAATAATGAATGATATAAATATCATATAATTATAAAAACTATATATATAAAAATTAATGGAATAATTAGAGTTATTTCATGTTCAATAGATTTAGAGTGGAGTGTAATTGGTTATTTAGATGGTATTTATTTAAATTGAGGGGGTCATATTTATAAATTTCATAAATGGAAATTGTTATAACAAATTAAAACCATTTTCTATACCATGGACTTTGACATGTAGTGACTGGTATTATATTTCTAGTTGTTTAAAAACTAAACTCCCTGAAAATATATTATTTCAATTTTTGGAAAAAAATTACTTATTTAGTAATAATTACTTTTAACATATTAAAATTTTATTTTAAATGATCCTTTAAAAGTTTTGAAATATATTTTTAATAACTAAAAATATTTTAGTTTAATAAATAACACACATGTGGACAATTAATTATGTACATCACTGAATAGATTTTTTTTAATATGTCATTATGTAAGAATAATTTCTATACGTTTATAAAGTTTTTATAATTTATACAGTAACAAGTGGATGACTATGAAAATTTAAAAAAAATCAACATTGGATATTTTTTATGTAATTATTAAATTTATTTTTAAATTTTCAGGATAATAAAACACTAAATTTGTGAAATTTAGTTACTATAATAACTAATTGTTTATTTCAAAGCCAACAATTTGGCACCTAAAATTTGGATATTCATGTTACAATAAAACTAATTTTATACTAAATATTATTTATGTTATTATAACTCAATTCTTTGATTAGTATATATATGTTAATTATTATTAATTTAATATATTATGTTTTTGATATAAAACTAAAAAAATAAATTGGTACATTATTATAGTTGAATATCAATTCTTTCATCCCACCTTCAATAATTTCATCATAATAATATGTGGTATTTAGAAATATTGGATGAAGTGTGGGTAATTGTTTCTCATTTATTTCAAATGGTCCCGTGTTATATCATACAACATAATATTCTTCCAAATAACATATACCAATTGAGTTGTCTGATTCAATAACACATTTAATCTAATGTTATAGATATGGAAAGACTCGTAATTTTATAATAGTTCATGATATAAATATATTCCATAAGATGTCAATATAGTTACTGGGTTTCACATGATAATTTTGAAAAATAATTCTTGGAATGAATCGTGATAATTATAGGGGTTTGGTGGAAAACTAAAATTATAATCTTTATCTCCAATTTCGGCTAAAATAAAAAAAATTGCAATCTACATAAACTTACCATCCCTTTCATACCAAACCATATAACCCTCTCCCTTGGTTTTTTTCAAGAATACATCATCCCCCAAATGGAGTTCCAAGTCTTTAATATTATTATATATAATGGTTTTCATTATGATCTATTTTTTCGTCATATTATACCTGATATCTCACAGCTTATTAGTTTTCTATTTGTGGAGAAAGAGAAGAACTAGCATCATTTCACTAACAAAATCAAAATAGGTTTGAATATGAAATGGATTTTCAATCAAGGTAACATAATTTATCATTTTTATAGTCAAATGAAATTTTCTTTTTTATGTAAATTCTTCTAGAGTTATGTACTAGACACATGGTTATTGTAATTCAATATATTATGTGCTCAATATTTCATATAAGGGTTTCTTGGTTATTTCATATTTTCCATTTGTTTTAGGATAATAACTTTACAACACAAAATTTAGTGAAAAAAATAATAAAATGAATTTAATATTTTTTATTTGTAGTTACATTAAACACCATGTATATCTATCTTCACACACAATACATAGTTTAGAATTCATTACACCGAACATCGTGTTTAAAAAAACATCAAATATTTTTAAAATATTTTTATTTAATAGTATATATATCACATATCAGTTGGAATATAGGGTATGAATAGGATTAAATAAATTATGAAAAAATTGATTTATGCATCTATATAAAATGAATTGTTGGTTGACAAATTTAACAAACATGAAAATAAAAAAACGGATAATTAAAGAAATCATTTGTGAAAAAACAATTTTTATGAAAAAAATAGAATTACCATAATAAATTTTATTTTTTTGGTGATTTTTGATAATTTATTATTATTTTAAATTTAATGTTAAATTTAAAATTACAATAATTTTAATTTAATTAAACAATTTAAATATATCCATTTTTATGAAGTTGGTATTAAATTAAAATTATTTCAATAATACTTCTATTAATCAAATTTAGCTAATTTTAATCATTTATATATGAACTTTATAAAAAATATTTTTATAATCTTTAGCATTTTCTTTTTCAAAACTCAATTTCTCATCACATATGTAGGAGTAATATTAATTAAAAATATACCAATTATACAATTGGAATTTGAAAAAATATATTCATATTTTTTATAAATTATTACTTATACTTTGTTAAAATATCAACATTATTTTTTTAAAAATGAATAGATTAAACATTAAAAAATTATTTATAGTGGTTATGGTAAAAATTGGATTGTAATGGGATAATCTAAATTGATAAGTATTAAAACTGAACATAAAATTATTCAACACAACTTGGAAGGATATATTTATAAATATAATCTAATAGTATCTCAACGTTTCCATCTTTGAGAATTATGGAATATGAAAACTGTGGGTACACCATTTTCTTTTAAAAATAATACAAGTGAGACACTCACCTCGATTATAAATGGCAAAAAAAAATTTTCTTCAATTTAAAAATAAAAATAAAAATATTTTTGAAAATAACTTCGATAATTAAATCAGTTCTCAAATTCACTCATCCTATATTACATAATTCTTTTAGAAATATTTTTTATGATATTCTCGGTGAAAACCAATAGATGTTTCTCCAATAAGTTGTTCCATCTCGAATCGATCATTTTAAAACATTCTTTCTTCCACCTAAATAAATTATTATTAAACAATGATTTTATGATATCCTTGGATTTTTTCATGTAATTTGGTGTCTTTTTGATTATCTAGTAACATATATACTTCTTCTCTTTTATAAAATGGTCACAAAGTCATTATTCATATTTATGGTGGACTACAACCTAAAAAATGAAATAATAATTTTTTTCCACAAAAAAATCTCGTATCAATAGATGATAATGAATTTATTTTATATATATTTTATATAAAATATTATTTTTCTTTAGTAATCATTATATCATATATTACTTCATAAATTCCATTTCTCAGGGAATATGAAAACATTGTTCTTGTGTATGGATGACTACTACTTTATAAAGAAATATGATTCATTCATGCTTTAATTTGAAGGTAATAAATTTTGGTATAATGATGATATGTGATATGTATGAAAAAAATGATTCTTTAATGATAACATATTACATAAAATTTTATCTTTCAACCTGTTGAGAAAATAGAAATAGTGTTCATGTGTATGTACTGTGTACCGCTACTATGAGTGGTTTATTTCATTTTATAATTCTAAATATTATTGACTACTAAAAATATAAATATTATGAATATATATATTTTGAATATAATCGTTATAATTCTATATATTACGTAACCGTGATCAAATAAAGTGTACCAAATATAAAAAATCATAATGTTAAAAAAAATGTTGTTATTACTTGAAACGTGATTTGAACAAGTAATTGTTAATAAATAACAAATAAATGTTTATAATTAAGTAATATATTGTATAAAATATATAACTATAATTATGAAATATATGTATAATTATATTAAAATGATTATAAGTTAGTTTTAAACTAGTATTATGATAGTCAATATTTAAGGTGATAGATTTTTATAATAGTTATTTCTTTTGTGAGACACAATCCACATTCTCCAAAAATTTAATTTATGTTGTCAAATACAACCCATTAATGTATTTTATTGTAATTCTAATAATGAAAATTATGAGTATTTACATATCTATTTTTTGATCTCTCTTACAAATGGTTTAGGGTTCAAACATTAACAAATCAGTAAGGTATTTTGTATCAATTTTCCTTCTTTGTGACATATGATTCGTTATGAACGCATCACAATTTAGTTGTTGGATATACAACCCCACTGACCATAAATATCATGAATTTATTTATTATTATTATTTTATTGGTTTTAATTAATCATATTTATTCTATATATTAATATTTAATGTTAATAATGTGATAAGTGTTTTATGATACAATCTTATAGTTAATCACGATTACTTATAATTATTCTTAAAATAATGAAATAATACGATCTATCACTAAATAAATTAATTATTTTCCATAACACATTTATAGTTATTTGTAACACATGTTTTCCCTTCAATTCCCCCTTATTATATAAATAATAGTTAAAAATAATTCTTTTCAGAAAAAACAACTTTACCTATCTATTTTACTGAAAAACCGTTTTCTAACAAAAAATTGTATTCAAAAAATTATTTCAATTTTTCATACATTCATAAAATTATACACTAGTGTAATTTTACTCATATTTTAAGTTACACAAATTTTCTATGGGAATCTTAATTTCATTTAAAAAAAATTTAGGTAATTTACTATAAATTTGAAAGGAATATTTTATCTTGTGTATGATAGGAACTGAATATCCCATATTCATGTCCATTATTTTATTTTATGATTTCTTTATTATTATTTAGTAACATTTTAAATGAAAATAAATTATAATTTTTTTGTAGTTTGGAATGTTTTTCTCAATTATAAAATGATATTTTCTTGAAGAAATGTTTGAACTGATTTGTAATTATTCAAATATATGTTTTCAAAGATGTCTTTAAAAAATAGGATTTAAAATTATTTTATGAATTATTAGTTTTGAAAAGGAATTAACAAAGTAAAGTTATTTTAACTAATAAATTTTCCATGTGATCTTTCATTTCCATTTTATACATAGGATGACATCATGTAATTATTTTTATCCATTACTAGGTATATGATCAAATAAGACCATTATTATTCTTTATTTGGATGGTTTATGATTATGATGACTTGATTTTTATGAATCATGTTTCTCATACAGAGGTCCTACCCTGATTAAAAGATTATGAAACAAGATTCATTTTACATGGATTTTTCTTTGGATAATAGATGAAATGACTGTAAAACTTGTTTCATTTTTATAAGTTAGGATGTGTTGAAATGATTATGATTCTTCTGTATTTTCATGGGTGATGATATAACTAATATTTTATTATCTTTGGAAACACATATGAAATATTTTCATTATTTGATGGGTGGGAACTATATATCATTCTAAGGAATTGGGTAATTGTTGGTATCTCATCTGATAAATAGCTTTATAATGGGGAGTGATCCAATTTTATTATGGTACTATGTCCACTATGATAGTATTAGGTTTGAATAATGACAATGATTATGGGTTTTCTAGTGAACCCTTCTGACTATGATATTCTCGGAAATTACCATTGAATGAGTATGTTAACTACTATAAAAAATTATTTGTTTTCCTCAATTATATATCTTATACCATTGTTATTCTATTAGGGAACATGTTTTTTATTCCATTATGATCCTTCTCTTTTTTAAAATCAATGATTTATGTGATAAATCTTTTTTATCATTGATGATATGAATAGCATTTCTTTAAAATATTATTCTCATATTATCATAACATTATTCTCATGATTGAGACCTACCCCGCTTTATAACTTTGTTGAGAATACGATATCACCATTTATCCTGATTCCTTTTCTCATGTTATTATGAAATGTATTAGTAATTAAATGTCTAATATTGGTGATACTTATAAAGAACATATTGGAAGATTATGTAATTCACATATGAAATACTTGTTAATGTCCCTCTATTACCAAATGCATTATACCTTTAGGATACTCAAGATTGTTTTTGTTTAACATAATGAATATACACCTAATAATATACTATATTTATTTTTGAAAATAATGTTTCAATATATACATGTTATAGTAAAATTAAACTCCGTGTTTATGGATTATTATGAATTTCATATAATCATTATTTTATTCAATGGTTAATATAATAATAAATTAATAATCATTTGACATGATATATCACAAAAATATTTATATAAATATATGCATGTATTTCAATGTGTTTGTCCTCCCTTATTTCCAGTAATTTTGAAGAAATGGAATGTTGATCCATAATGAACCATATAACCTCAATCATCAATGGTATTTTAATAATTCTAGTATAAATTACATTTTGATATTGTCATATACAAACATTATTCATGAAATATGTTTCATGATTAATATTGGATGTTTTCTCTCAACATTTATATATATTCATACCAATCATATATATATAAAAGAATTTCATGCTTTATATTTTCACACCATATGTAATATTTTATATCCGGAACATCCTAACAATACATGTGTGTATATATAGTTTTATTATATGTGTTTAATCTAGAAATTACCTCTTCAACTCATGTACTATTGGTATACTAAGTCTCATTCCAAACTACAACAAACAATCATTAAATCAGAATAAATTCAGTCTCATATCGTCCATGAAATTTATTATTATTTGAAATACATTAATATTTTATTGATCCACCATTATAAGCTCTGCAAATGATATTTGTGAAATTACCACTATGAGTTTAGATGTTTTGCCATCTATACAAAATCCATATCTATGTTTATTAAATACATGAATTTTTTATCACAATAAATAATTTTTTTAGAATATAATTCTTGATCCTTACCACATAATAAATATTCCACCCTGTATGACATTATAGTGTAGTGGTGTGTTGAATAGTAATATTCCAAGAGTAGTTATAGCTATATCATATATCATATGTTGAGTTCCTTTAGTTTAAATATTTATATTACACTCCATTTATTAGTAAATATGTCACATATCATTCACTATTTATTTTTACCTGATACTTTTAATTAAATTTTTATAGATTCTACCTCAATTTCATGAATATAATTATTTCTATCAGGGGTCTTCAATTTACATGATTCATAAGAAACTGCCCTATTTTGACATATGGACACAACCTAGTAAATTTTTTAATGAACATGTATTTATAAAAAATCTTCCTTTTCGTAAGGTAAATAAAATGATGGTGGATTGATCAATATTTTAATATATTACATAATGATTTATTTTTTACTTCTTATACCATGTGAATTTTAAAACTTTATGTGTCAACTTGTTTAATTGATTACTTAATAAATATAAAATTAGAAAAAAACACCAACTGTATCATGAAAATCCAATGAAACTATAAATCTTCATTATATTCATTGATGTGGTCCATTATTTAACATCTTTGGTTTGGTGGGGTCACGTATATTTTATGATTAGGGAAAATATTTTTCATGAAAAGTGTGTTTATGAAGACAAAATTTATAGTTATATAATTTCTCATGTAGCATTGTCTAACTTAATGTCTCGTGGGTATTAATAATTGTTCATTTTGATATTTATATATCATATACAACATAATAAAAATAATCAATTGAAATTGAAAAAATTGGAAACCTAATCATTACATTATATATTAATTAGAACCATAAGCATATATGGATATTTTCTTAACACAAATGGAAGGATTGTAAAGTCAGTATTCCAAAACATTTTTAACAAAACCATAGTTTTTATATCATCCTTCTTAGAATTTAATCACTGATGAATAAAATACATACCTATCTTAAAATATTATATGTATCCTTGATGTTTAATGAATATATAAAAAAATGTTAGGTAAATGAAACTTATTTATTATAGTAATGGAATTGATTTCATTGAAATTATTTCACAACCTCATAAACCAATCCATATTTTTCAAAAAATAGATATTTTCTCACTAGGTGGAGCACTAAGGCATATAAATCCTTTATAACACTACTATTCCATTTCATTCATTGATTACATTCTTTCAAAGGAATAAATTCTATGATGAGTCTCAAATATTATTTTTTTCATTAGGGATAATTTTAATAGATATATTAAATTTAAAATCAGGGGTATATCTAAGTAGTTACTTAAGAAATACATCAATATAATACCTCACAATAGATAAATCATCTATTATAAGGACATACTAATCATTTTTTCAAATTCCCCTTGAATTTTATTAACTTTATCCAATAGTGGTGGTTCAATGAATGCCTAAGGAAATAAATTCTATCTTTTAAAAAAGTGATTCTATTACATTCCAATAGATTATATTCGCCATTACATAATAATAAATTCATATATTTTGTATTTAGAGTTAATACATATCAAGTATTATGTCATTTTCAACCATTGGTATAATTAATAGTTTTCCAAATAAATAACCACCATTATTTTTAATAGAAAACGATCAATATAAATTACATTATATAATATTCCCATAAAGAATTTATAATAACAACTACTTACATATTGAATGAAGTTACCATTCAATGTCAGTAGAAATAATTAATGATATGAATGTACATATAACTCTAGAATAAAATAATTAATTATCACATTTTTTGTTTTTAATAAAATTTCATTAAATAACATTGTTTTTAACCTCAACATAGACCATTGTATTCTAATTAAATATGAATTTCTCTATTTCCCTCTTAGATGGTATATTCTTTTATTGTTATTCTACCTTGATTTTGTGAAAGCACCTATTAATCCAGTGTCCGACAAATAATTTTTCAAATTTTACGGTTCATTTGTAATATATAAGATGTAAATGTAATTTCTAATGAAAATTTATCCATATTATATTCAAAAATATTATTTCGATACTAAGGGGGAATATTTTTATTATAAAATTTATAATTAGTTGAAGAACACGAATAATGGAGACCTCTATCATAAGATCAATCTTTATTAAGGGTGTTTATAGTCCTATATCAATTAGTATAACATCATTAATCATTAAGGAACCAATATAGATTTCCTAAAGCAACGATCCACATATTCACCTATGATATTCAAACATTATTGATGAATCGTCAATTGATTACATGGATAATTTATAATATAGTATTATTCTCTGTTTATAAGTTTAAAATGAATTCAAGTTAATGGAATATCTCTGGTACTTATGTTTATTTATTTATTTTCAAGAGGGTAAATATATTAAGAAGTATCCATTTTTTAGAATGATTATATTTATATTTCCTCTTATTCTAGCCTATTTATAAACATATATTTAGGAATTCATATTTGATAAAATTCCCATGGGAACATTTAAAAAATATTATTCCCATAAAAACGACATTCTATGTAACAAAATAATACTATTATATTATTCTGTGGCATGTACTAAAAAAAGAAATGAAAAATAATATTTTATGGCCTTTTAAATTATCAATTACCATTAGAACTAATGTTGGTCCACTCATCATCATCGAATTTTTTAAAATAACCAAATAAAAAAATAATAAATATTTATTCACTTATTAAAATAGTAATATTTTAATCACATACTAAAGTACAAATATTTATTTAATATTTTGAAATAAAAATAAATTTTTAATTCAATAAGTAAATGATTATTTATAACATTCTGAATAACAAAATATAAATATGTATCAAATAATTATGTAATTGAAAAATTTCCTTAAGAATAAAATTTTATTTTAAAAATTTGTAAAATTATAATGTTTTTAATAAATATTTACATTCCATATGATGATTAATAATTAATAAAAAATTTAAATATAAATAATATTTTTGATTGATAAAATGAAATGCCTTTATTGTGACCATCTAGGTCCCTTCCTCAATAACATTTTATGGTACTTCTTAATGTATATGAAACTATTATGGCAGTAGGTCAATACACCCAAAGAAGAATAAGATATTTCCCAATGTAAAATTAACATATGAATGATCACTATGAAATATTATCTCAATGTCCTGATATCTCATCATGGATGTTTCACACATGTGTTTTCAACCATAATTATAGTTATTTAGTTTTTTTAATAATAATGAATTAAAAAATTTATATGACCCTACACATAGAACCTAATATTATTGTTCAGTCCCTATCAAAGGGATAGCGTATTTGTAACATCCCAGTTAAATATAGATTATGACATTTCAAAAATTATTAATATTTTTGAATTAAATATTAATTTACCTTTAAAGGGGATTCCATGTTCAATGGAATACCTGATACACAATAATGGGTTTATTTTAAATCTTACGTTACAAACAACATTATGTTATTCTAAAAAATAATATAATAATAATAATATTTAAAATGGTTGTAAACACATAGCCATTGTATTGGCAAGAATGAAAATTAAAAACTAAAATATGATTTGACATGTTTTTTAAAATGTTTTTACATTTATCCAATAAATTTTTGAAGCTTAATATGAGAATGATTCTAATTTTAAGCATAAACACTCAAATAATCATTAAAAGGTCGATTTACCACCATTTTATGGTGAACCCTTATTAAATCATGTTTTTTCACATATATAGTTTTATTTGAAAAAATAATATTCTTTTTTAGAATCAGGATATCAAAATTTACTTTGGAAGAAATTTTGGTACTTTTCTGATAATGATCATTTTGTAATGATTAGTGAAAAATACTACATTTTAATTCAAAACTATCATTTAATTTAATTTTTCTATTTGGTTAGATAATAATTTTAATAAGTATTAAACTATAATTAGATTATATTATACCATTTAATACAATTTTAGTCATTCTATGTAATTTCACTTTGAAATAGGACATAAACAACTATCAATTTTATGATAGTTATTATTTCTTAAAAACACGATTTTTGTTTTGTTGATGGGAATTAATTTTAAAGTTACATTAACCAAATCATTGTTTTGAAATAGGAAGAATTTATTCCTTATTTAGAATAAGGAAGTCTAAATTTTTTAAATAGTAATCTTATATTTTTAGACATTATGAATCTTTACTTTAGTAAGTATTTTTTTAACATGGTTAAAGTGTAAATCTGGTAAATAAGGGTGAGAAATAATAATATAATAATAATAAATTACCCTTAATCATTTCCTAACCCTATAAGATTATACACGTACTACCATGGGAATCATTGGGTTGATTTAGGGACCCCACAGAGCCATATAAGAGTGATAATGACACATTATAATAATTAATTTAAGGTAATGTCAAAAATGACATAAACATATATGTTTTTGCAAATAAATTTTAAACTGAGGTTATATAGGATATATCTTTGAATATAATTATTCATTTGAAAGATAAAATGATTTCCTACATCATGGTATATTATTTATAATTTTTATAAATCATATAAATAAAATTATTTTGGACAAAATGATGATGCACTATTACTTTATTAATGAATTATTTAAATAAATGATATTATATAATTTAAAAAACAATTAAAAAACTATCAAATTCTTATTGTATGATTTTAATTCCTACAAAAGTCATCTTATCATTGAATTTAATTAGATTTGGACCTTTTAGGATGAAAATAAATTTATAATAAAATAATATTTTCAAACAATCTTAATGAGCCCCTCCTCTCCTATATAAATATCTATCACTTATAACCAATTACTCACACCTCTATAGACCCTTGTATCATACTTTATCTTCCTAATTAATCTCCTTAAATAGCTCTATTTTTCTTATAAGCCTTACATTAGTTATAAGGCACTTCAATTAAGCCGTTTTGTTTAAACCAACGGGAGTTACCCGATTTAAAGGTATGATCTTCTCTTAAGTCATTTTCTTTTATTTTACTTTTCCAACCACCTAAAATAACATTACACGAATATTTTATAACAACACAAGTATCCTAAATTTACTAGGTTGTTGTTATGAGATGTATTCTAACAAAAATTCCTCACACTACCGTTTAATGGATACGAACATTCCGTTTCTATGGATGACGAACTAAGCCTTACAAAATGATGATTATTCAATTATCTCAAGCCACCTATTATGGTGTCCATTATTATGGAAATGTTTTTATATATGATATATTTTATATTTATACTATCTATATTTTTTTTATTTTTTCATTTATATCATACCTTTATGGTTTCCATAAATGGTAAATGCGATAATTTCATTTGAGGAAGTGCAGACTACTAACCCCTCAAAGTGATATGACTCATTCATTCCATACATGGAATGTATAAAGGATGGAGTTAATGAAATTAATTATGATATTATACTGGAATTAAAATATACTTTTTGGTCAATAAGTTTTCATTCCATTAAATATGAAATATAAATAAAAGTAGCATTGATGCGTATGTACAACATACTGTCTCCATTAACAGTTCATTTCATTTATTATCTCCAAATGTTATGTATTTTTATAAATATATATATATATATATATATACTAGATATATATGATATATATGATATCTAAATCATGAATATAATTTTGGAGATAATGTACATTTTCCAACATGGACAAAATGTAATTATAAGAAGGTCATTTTTGACTCAAGTAACAAATATCGTCAAAAATACCGTTAATAATATAAATGATTATATAATGTATATAACATGGTAATGAGTGATTTAGAAGGAATAATAAACCAGAAAAAGGTTCTAAAGCTATTAGAAATTAATATTAGTTTTTTATTCCGGGGATTAAAGAATGAACGAGTCATGTCAGACATGAGGTATGGTATTTTGTCTCAATTTCCTTTCATTGATGAAATTTTGTATTATACATAAAATTAATTTATATAGTGTATAAACACAATTTAATTTTAATTTCATTCAAAGGGAATCTTTTTCTACGAATCATATTAGTAAATTACAAAAAGGAATGTTTCTTTTTAATTTAAGCGGTGAGAACGACCGTTCTACCGCCGCCAGTATTATATGATCTTTGGCTTCCATAAAAAGCTGTAATGTTTTTAAAAGGAAAATAAATACCATATAAACTTTTACATATTTCAGTATTGAATATGGTTTTGATAATGTATTTTTTAGGTTAACATATTTAAATGATATATTGTGATTGAAATTTTGAAATGTTATCTTTCCTTTATGTTTGTTTCATGTGTTATGAATTTGTTATAGTTCTTGGGAATTGTTTACATATACAGGTGGTATCATAATAAACCAAGGGAGGGTGAGCCTGAGATAGCTATTCAATGCATTAGGTAACTCGGTAGAGGTAAATGTTAATGTTTAACCTAAGAGATTCATGGAATATATTATGATGTGTATTCCAAACGTAACTCTCTACATAGATATGAAATCTACAACGTGAGTTTGATATGGATTCTATAAGTTACCTTAATGATTAATGATTTCCATTTGTTATTCATAAATCTTACGATCTAGTGTGGCATGTTAAAGATTGAAAAATATGATTTCATTAAAATTTATGTATTAACCGACTAATGTTTTCTTTCTTTATTTTATAATCATTACTGATATTTTTTTGCCCATCCATTCTTTGTAAAAAAATTACAAGACATAAAGATGAATAGGGTCATGTTGGGATCATGGAAAATTCATGCTGTCTAAAACATGGAACTAAATGTGGCTCTTTTTTCAATAGTTTTTAATTTATGAAGGAATTGATACAGTGTAGAAGTGATTAAATGTAATATTCACGTAGTTATGTATATCTTATGAACTAATTATCTAAATTCCTAACCATTCAAAGATCATCAATGTGAATTATTCATTTAATTCATGATTTGAAATGTTTTATGGCTGGGGCCTCATGGTTGGTATCAGAGCTCAGTTTAAACAACTTTAGTAGTTAGAATACTGTAAAATTAATGTCCATAAATTATTTTACGGTCAAATTTAAATTATATATCATTTAAATATTACCTTGTCTCTTAACCGAAGAAATTTTTGTGTTAAGATTGGTTTTCTACAATGAAAAAAGGGAATATATGATTAGATGAAATCAATAGGAAAATAACCTTCTAAATCATAAACATGAGATCGTTGGAATAAAAACTATATAGTTTGTTGCATTGATGGAATTGTTGAATTAAGCTATAAATGGCGGAGGTATCCATGGACGAGATCAGCCAGATCAACCACATAAGAACATGTTAGTAGTATAACATTTCATGATGCAACACCCCCATCATTCAGAGGATTATATGACCATGTGATAGCTGAAGGGTTGATTTAAGCACTAGAGAATATTATTGATGTCATGGGATGTGCAGAACATCAAAAGTCTAGTCCTTTTGTTTTCCATTTTGAAGGTGAAGCTGATAAGTGGTGGAAAATGGTTAAAAATATTAGGGATTATGGGAAGATTGGTGCTCTTGATTCGAATGTCTTCAACATTATGTTTCATGAGAAATATTTTTCAATTGTGGTTCATCCTAGGATGGAAAATAATTTCTTGGAATTCAGGTAGGAAGATTACTCAATGGCTACGTACGAAACATAACTCCCTTGACTAAAAAGGTATTCTCCAAATTTCATACAAGATTTTGATAGTAAAATCATTTGTTTTTACTCATGATTAACGCCAATGTATTGAATGGTATTAGAATCTCGTGAGTTAAATATTAATGAAAATATTGTTCGATGTGCGGAGATGGTGGAAATGTAAATTTCCAATGATCTGGTGTTCTTTGAAAAATAAATAGGTAGAGGTGGCCGAAAATATGGAAGTAATCTTCAAAAAAGTCTGATGGTAACATACATAAGTTAACATTTTGTGAAAATTGTGGTAAAAATCAAGCGGGGGAATGTATGATAAATTCTGTTAAGTTATACCAATGTTGTAAAATGGGGCATAAGGCTCGTAATTGCACAGAAAAAGATCAGGGTAATGGTAAGATACAATTTTATTTACATTAAGTAAATTGTTTTAAGTGAAATGAAATTGTTCATTATGAAAATGAGTGTACAACGAAGAACTAATCTGAGGGAATGAAGCTGGACTACATGCATAAAGGGGTATTGAAATCCATTGCAACCACTTTAGATGATGTTGGGCAATCAAATGATGTAATATCATGTACATTGTTTGTTTATTTAGATTATGCCAATGTGTTTTTTGATTCAGGATCAACAAATTATTTTATTTCTGAGATGTTTTAAAGTAAATTGAGAATTTCATCCCAAGATATAAATCCTGAACATATGTTAAAAACATCGTGAGTAAATTTTGAGACAAAAAGAATCTATAAGAACCATCATATCCTTGTGTGTGGAAAGAATCTACCAAAAAACCTTATAGTTTTTCCTCTAGTCGAGTTTGATGTTATTTTCGATAAGAATTGGCTTTCTTTTTATCATTATATGTTCTACTACAGAGCTAATGCGGTTTCTTTTCAGAAATAATTCTTGTTTTTGTACCATAATGACCCTTACCTTTCATAACATTTCAGGAAGCTGAGAAACTAGTAAAAGATATAAATGAATGATACCTTTAACATATTGTTAAAAAAAGTATGTGTTCAAATTAATGATATACCCATGGTAAATGAGTATATTTATTTTTTCCTAATGATTTGTCTGGTATAATACCTGATCAGGATGTTGAATTTACAGTTGACTTATTTACTGATGTTAATCCAATTTCAAATCCCCCTTATCGAATGGATCAAATTGAACGTTAATTGTTAAAGAAGTAATTGTATGAGTTATTAGATAATGGTTTCATTCAACATAGAACACTCCCATGGGGTGGTTCTATCTTGTTTGTTAAATATAATGATGGTTCAATGAGGATTTTCATTGATTATAGAGCATTGAATAACATCACTGTTAATAAAAAGTATCATTTGTCTCATATCGATGATTTGTTTGATCTTATCCAAGGAGCTCAGTATTTTTTTAAGATTGACTTTAGGTATAAGTACAATCAGTCCAATGTAATTGAAGCATACATTCAAAAAACCATGTTTAATACAAGATATGGTCATTATGAACTTGTTGTTATACCTTTTGGGTTAACCAATGTGCATGTTATATTCATGTATCATATGAATATCATTACCCATGAGTTCCTGGATATGTTTATTGTTGGGTTTATTGATGATATTTTTATTTATTGAAAAAGTAAAGAGGAAAATGGAATTCATTTATGGGTTGTATTGAAAACCTTAAAAGAAAATAAACATTATGGTGAATTCATCAAGTGAGAATTTTAGTTATGACAAATTTCTTTCCGTGGTCACATTGTTTCAAAAAATAGAATATATGTTGATCCTGCTAAAACAATAGTTGTTGAATAATGGACATGAAATTCCAATATAACTATGATCTTTAATTTTCGGGGTTTATCAAGTTATTATCGGAGGTTTGTTGAAAATGATTCAATTTAATCTAGCCTAATGACTAAGTTAACTCGAAAATGTGTTATGTTCATTTGGACAAAAGAGTGTGGTGATTCTATTCAGGAATTGAATAGAATATTGGTGAATGCTCCAATTTTGGCACTGCCTTCCAGAAATGGTTAATTTTTTATCTACAGTGATGCATCATTGAAATGAAATGGTTGTATATTAATATAGGATTATCCGATAATTTCATAATCTTAATGTCAATTTAATCCTCATGAGTTGAATTATCCTACACATGACATGGAATTAGCTTTTGTTTTTTATTGCTTAAATTTTTTTCGGCATCATCTGTATGGAGTAAAATGTGAAATATATACTGACCAAAAAACTTAGAAGTATATATTCACTAGGAAACAGTTACACATGATACATATGAAATGGTTGGAATTAATCAATGATTATGATTTCATGATTCATTACCATCTAGGAAAGTTAAATAATGTGACTGATGCTTTGAGTCGAAAGAGTAATGATAAATTAACAATGTAATGCTTGGAACAAGATCCTTTGATTAATGAATAGATCAACATTTGCATAGATGTTTTTGGAGTAAGAAATTATTCTGTTTTGTTTCAGGTGTCAGTGAAATCATCTCTACCAGAGAAAATTAATCATCTGCAGTAGGAAGGTAGTGAGATGAAAAAACGGTAGAGTTGGTTCATAAGGGTAAGTTACCTGATTTTATCATTGATAAAGATTATGTGTTGATTTTTTAAATATATTATGTGTGCCTTGTGATTCACAGTTGAAGAAGGAGTTAATATGTGAAGCTCTTAGTTCTCCATTTCAGTTCATACAGGTTTTACTAATATGTACAGAGATCTTCAGAAGTATTACTGTTGGGATGTAATAAAAATTGATATTGATGACTTTACTATGAAGTGATTGACTCGTAAAAAGTTTAAAGTAGTGTGGTAGTTCCCAAAATGGATTCTTCAGTCATTACAAGTGCCAGAGTGAAAATGGGAAAATGTTTCCATGGATTTCATCGTGGGATTACCAAATAATTCTGAAGGTAATAATGCAGTCAGGGTTATTGTTGATCGATTGACTAAATCTGCTAATTTCCTTCATATTCTAGACACTTTTTCTCTAGATCAACTTTATCAGTTTTATGTAAAATGGATAGTCAGGTTGCATTGACTTCCCTTATCTATTTTATCTGGTCGTGATCCCGGGTTTACATCTATATTTTTTAAAGGCCTTTAGAATTATTTGGGTACTGAATTAAATTTTAGTACAACATTTCATCCTAAATCACATGGCAATCCAGAATGAACAATTTAATCTTTGGAATATATTCTACGTACATTATCAATGGATTACTAGGGATATTGGGAGAAACATCATTCTTTGGTTCAATTGTATTATAATAACAAAATTAATTCTAGTATGTTGATGGCTCCATTTTAAGAATTATATAGAAAGTGGTGTCTAACTCTAGATTTTTTTTATGAAGTAGTTGAAAGGAAACTAATTGAACCAAAAATTTGTAGAAGAGATGACAGAAAAAGATCAGTTGAATTTGAAGAACATGAGAATAGCTAAGAGTAGGTAGAAGATTAAGGTATATTACCAGATGAAGGATCATTCATTCGTGGTAGATGATCATGTCTTTCTCAAATTTTTTCCAGAGAAAAGTGTCATGCGTTTGGGAAAGAACGTAATGTTGTGTCCGAGGTTCATTGGACACTGTAAAATCATGGAGAAATTTTGATCATTATCTTTTTGAGTTTCTTTCTCCACATGTTTATCTTAGTTACAATTTTTTTTCATGTTCCAATGTTTTAAAAGTATATGTCGGATCCATCTAATTTTTTGTGTCGAGAGGTTGTTTATTTGGAATATAATCTCTCTTATGAGGAACAACCAGTCTAGATTCATGACTAAAAACATAAAGTGTTGAGGAATAAGTTAATCCATCAGGTAGTTTTTTTTGGGAAAACCCATATGTTTTTTGAGGAAACGTGGTTATCTGAAAATTCTAAGAGGGATAAATACCCCAATTTATTTGATAAGTAAACAAAATTTCAAGGATGCAATTCCAAAAAGGGGGGAGGATGTAAAATCCCAGGTAAATAAAGCATATGAAAATTCTATATTTATTAATTTTTTTGAAGTAAGTATTAATTTAACATTCAAGGGGATTCGTTGTTCAATGGCATACCTGATACACAACAATAGGTTTCTTTGAAATCTTATGATACATAGAATGTATAGTTATATTGAAAAATAATAATAATAATATTATTATTTTGAATGGTTGTTAACACATAGCCGTTGTATTGGTGATAATGAATAAATATAACTACAATATGATTATACATGTTTTTTAAATTAGTTTTATAGTTATCAAATAAATGATAGAATCTAAAAATGTGAATGAATCCAATTTTAATCATAAACACTCTAATATACTATAAAAAGTCGTTTTACCACCATTTGATAGCGAACACTTTTTAAATCTAGTTTTCTCAGTTTTATTGGTTTTATATGACAAAATAATATTCTACTTTTGAATCGAGACATCAAAATCTACATTGGATGAATTTTTGGTTTTTTTCTAGTAATATTCATTTTTTCATGAATATTAAAAAATACTATATTTTAATTCAAAAGATAATATTAATCAAACTTATTTATATGATTAGATTAACTTCTTAATTAGTTTTAATGTTCAATTAGATTATATTTTTTCCATTTAATCCAATTTTGTCCAACAGATATAATTTAACATTGAAATTGGACATAAACAACTGGCAATCTTTTGATAGTTTTTATTTCTTAAAAACACACGTTTTGTTTTGACAATGGAAATTAATGGTAAATGAATTTCAGGCACTTATATATTCTGATTTAAGAAAAATGGATTCCATATTTTAAATCAGTAGGTCCGAATTGTGAAGGGAGGTAACATTCATTTTTAGAAATTATGAATATTTACTTCTGTAAATATTTTACTTACCATGGTTAAATGTTATATCGGTTAAATAGGGGTTAGGAATAATATTATGATAATATTAAATTACCCTTACACATATCCAAATCCTATTATCTGATAAAATTCCGACCATGGGCATCCATGGGTCGATTTTGGGACCTCATGGATCCTCTTAGGAGTGATAATGACACCTTATATTAATTAATTAAATGTAAAGACAAAAATGACATAACCATATATCTTTTATTAAATAACTTTTTAGATTGGTTTATATAAGTTATATCTTAGACTATAAATATTTTTTTGAATGCTAAAAATATTTAATACATCATGGTATTTTATTTATAATTTATATATATATATTAAATTAAATTATTTTTGCACCAGGATGAAGCATTGGTTAACTTATTAATGGACGATTTAAATAAATTAGATTAAAATATTTTAAAAACTATAGAAAACCTGTGCAATTAATATTGGATGATTTTATTTTGAACAAGAGTAATATTATCTTCATGTTTAGTTATTTTGGGACTTTTTTAAACCAAAAATATGTTTATAATAACATAATATTTTCAACCTTAAATAAAGATCCCCTATCAACCTTATAAAATGTTATCACTTCTAAACAATTACAAAAACCTATCAAGCCCCTTGGATCATCCAAACTCTGCCCAATTAAGCTCTGTACATCCTTATCTTCCTCTTAGGAGCATTACCATATTCATAAGACAATTAAAGGAAGACTTTTGGTTCAAATTTTACAGAGTTACCCGATTTAAAGGTAACACATTCTCTTAAGAACTTTTATTTTATTTTACATCTCCAACCCCTTAAATAGTATTTATTACTTTATTTTATAACAACATCTATATCATCAATGTAGTAGGATTTTGTTATGATAAGTATTTGTAATACAATTCCACACACATCCATTTAATGGATACAAAAATATAATTTCTGTGGACTGTGAACAAAGCATCACAAAATGATGATTGTTCAATTATCTCCTACCACCTCTTATGGTGGACATTAATATGGAATGATACTTATATGTGATATAAATTATATTTATTTCATCACTATACTTTTTAATTTTTTTATTAAAATAATAACATTATGGTTTCCATAATGGTTAAATGCTATAATTTCATTTGAGGATGTGCGGACTACCGCCCCCTCAAAGTTATATGACTCGTTCATGCCATGCATGTAAGATATAAAGGACGGTGTTAATGAAATTATATATCATATTATACTAGAATTATAATATACCTATTCATGATTTTGTTTTAATTACATTAAATATGAAATAAAAATGAAGGTAGTGTTCATGCGTACGTATGACTTACAGTCTCCATTAACGGTGCATTTCATTTCATCTCTTCAAATGTTATATACTGTTATAAAGAAAATTATATATTGAATATAATATATATATATATATATTATATCTAAATCATGAATATAATTCTGGAGAAAATGGAATTTTGACCACCTGAATAACATGTAATTATAAGAAGGTCATTTTTGCCTCAAGTTCCAAATATCGACAAAATGACCATTATTAACTTAAATGATTATACAATATTTATAATGTGGTAATAAGTGATATAAAAGGTATAATAATCCTGAAAATTATTCTGACGTAAGTAGAAATTAACAATAGTATATAATTCTAGAGATTAAAGAATGGACGAGTCAAGTCTGATAGGAGGTAAGGGACTTCGTCCCAATCTCCATTCATTGAGGCATATTTTGTTTCATACATGACATTCATTTATAAAGTATTTAAACACCTTTGAATTTTCATTTCATTTAATGGGAATCCTTTTCTTCAAAGAGTTTTATGAAACAAAAATAAAGGAATGATGCTTTTTAATATAAGTGGTCACAACAACTTTTCTAATTCCGTGAGTATTATTTGAACTTTGGATTTTTTAACAAGTTGTAATGTATTTAAAAAGAAAAGAAATACCATATACACTTTTATGTATTTTGGTATTGAATAATATTTTGATAATAGATTTTTTATATCAATATATTTAAATTAAATATTATTATTGAAATGTGCAAATGTAATATTTCCATTATGTTGGTTTTATGTGTTATGAATATGTTATTGTTCTTGGTCGTTGTAAACATATAAGGATGGTTATGTAATAAATCAATGGAGGGTGAGCTTGAAATACCTCTCCAAAGCACTGGGTAACGCGACTGAAGTAAACATTAATGTTTTTTCTAAGATACTAGGAGAATATACTATGATGGGTATTCCAAACGTAACTCCTTACATAGCTGAGAAAGCTAAAACATAAGTATGATATTGATTCCACAAGTTAACTTTATGAATTATGATTTCCATTTTTTATTCACAAATCTTATGATCTTGTGTGGTATGTTTAAGATTGAAAAGTATGATTTCATTGACTTGTATGTATTGATGGGATAATGTTTTCTTTATTTATTTTACACTCATTACTGAAATTTTTATGATCATCCAATGTTTTTTAATTGTTTTTCACAGGACATAATGATGAACATGGTCAATGTTGGGATCAAGGAAAAGTCATGTTTTCTAAAACATGGAACTAGACGTGGCTCTTTTTTTCATATGTTTTTATTTTATGAAAAGAGGATATTGTGTAGAATTGTCTAAATGTAATATTCATGTTGTTATGTATATGTTATGACCTAATTCTATAAATCACTAATCATTAAAAGATCTTCATTGTGAATTATTAATTTAATTCAATATTATGAAATTATTTATGGTTGGGACTTATAGTATCATCATCCATAAAGATGTTTGAAGAAAATCATTTCTCAATAAACTCATTAATAACATATCATTCATGAACCACCAAATATATCTATCTTCACCATGATCATATGTTTTAATGGTTGATAACAAACCATGAATCAGTGTGGGTCATAAAAAGAATTCATACGAATCTAAAATTATATCGATCACTACAAATTCCTCTAGAAAAAAATAATAAATGACATTAGAAAATATTGGGTTCATATAAGTGGTTATGTTCTTATCATATACATTGTTAGAAAAAAATCAGTACAAACATCATAATATGAAGTCTTATATGCATATTATTACTCTAAAAAGATATTTAACATTATATATTCCCCCATTTTTTATTTTTATCCGACTGTAAAACATATTTTAATAATATCATAATGGAATTTCACGTTTATCATCATAGAGGGGTATTTATTTTCCATTTTAAATGTTATATATATTCTGTGTAATTATTACATTAAATCCATGTAAAATAATTAATGTTATATGATGAGATATATTAATTAATATCCACATCTTTGAATATAAATTAAATCTCGAATTCAAAAATTCGGTTACAAGAAACAAACTTAAAGATACACCCACTCATATTATAACCAAAATCCACTTACATTTTAGTCAACTATCTCTCGTATTATGTTCATCATTATGAGGAGTTATAGCTTTGTTTATAGTGTCTCACATATTTTCATCAGTAGAAAATATCCTCACAGTGATGTAACATCATACAAGGGAATACCCTCATATATGATGTTTCTAATGTGATACACACAATTATGTGACCTTCTATCCTTTCTAGGAGGAACTACCATAGTAATATCACTATATAGTGTGAATAGGTTTTTCTGGAACAAAATAAAATTCTTGTATGTTGTTGAAAATATATAATAAATAATTAACTACCCCAAAAGTAGTAACATGTTCAGAATTTATTATATAATTAGAAACCAAAGGTATGTTGATCTCTTTTATCTCATACAGCCTCCATTGAGTGTAATGATTTTTCATGTCAATGATTTCAGATCATATGGATCAATTTTAAAAAAGAATCTAAAAATTACTTGGTGACTAGTTCCTCAAACCATCCATATACTATAAAAAAATATGTTGTACAATTAATATACATTAGTATTGTCATTAATAACAAATATAAATATTACTTGGAAAAATAATATATCTTCATAAAATGATTAAGGAATAGTAAACATATTTCCTAGAACATATAATAAGATGCAGAGTAGAAAAAATCATTAATCTAAATAGAGTAATTTTAATCCTATATCATTTTTCATATTTTTGATAAAAAAGATATCTTGGATTGAGGGATTCCATATAATAGTACAAAATGATTCCCTCTTGGATTATTCCAAACCGAATCTATTCTTTTTCATCTCTAGGTATATAATTTTTCAAATTATCATGAAGCCTCTTAAATTTATATATGTGGACCATGATATCACTAATATTTATTCCTTCTATTATTTCCTCCTTATATAATCATGTATTCAACCCATTATTACAATTTTTTAAGCATATTTTTTCTAATTATTATTATATTGTTGACACAAAATATAATAAAAATGAACACACTCTCACTAAACCACTAGCAGACATAGTACAAGAACATATTCCTTATGAATTGTTTTTGAATATTTTACTAAGTAAATATTGAATATCTTTGATGATTTCATTAAATCATAATTGCAGCTCTATATATTTCATACATTGCTAGTATCCAAGGGAGTAACACACCATTACTGATTAATTATATAATCATCTTCTTAAATATTCTATTTCTTTGAATTTATTGTGTCACCAATCTTCTAAATCACATAGTCATTATATGTTGTTAGGTAATGTAGAATTCAGATTTATTTTTTCATGGAAATTGTGGAAAATATATCATCATAGTTTATTACAAGACACTTCTTATCCCTTTTTAAACCAATAATTTCTTATATATATTGATCTATCAATCCCTATTGAGTTTTATCTTTATTATCCTTTTATATTCAACATGATTTATCTTCACTAGTGTATTTTCCATATCCCAGACATGGATTTGGTACACTGAGTCCATTTTACAAATAACTAATAATTCTATGAGACATATCTTATTCCATTTACAATATCATTAGTGTATATAATATCATTAATATCTACTAATAATGAATAACCATCATCATATAGTGGTTACTATATTATTTTGGTTCAATAACCTATGTTATACTTTTATGTAGTAAATGAGTATTTTGAACATCCTCTTCTATGGGTCTTTGTTGAATCTGTTCATGTTCTATATCTGGTGTATCTTGAGCCTGGATATCCTTTCATTTATCCTCACCCCTAAAATATCATTTAGGAATGCGGTCCAAGGCATGAAATGGGATATTCATATTAACCAATCGATTCTTATTAGTTGGAACATATATTTAGTATCTCGTTGTTACCATATGATACCCTATAAAGAAACACATGATTCATCATGGTGCTATTTTTCTTCTACAAATAGGCATAACAGACACTTCAAAACCCCAAACTCATATGTGAGATAACATGGGTCAATTTCAGTTCCAACATTCATATGGAATATTGTTTTCTGCACTATTTTGAATTCATATTGGATAATGATTTTTTATGGATTTTGTATCACGAAATGTATAATGACATAGATACATGATTCTTTATCGATTAGAATATAAATTATTGAAAGATAACAGATTTCGACATATAGATTGGGGATCAAGCCTAGTGAATATATGGATGCATAACCCTATATATATCAAACAAATATGAAGGGGTTTACATGTAGTATAGGTAAAAATTAGAATACCAGTATGAAACTAGGGATGAATTAAAGTGGATCACACCCTAAGGCTCAAAATGTGATACCTAACAATATTAAATTTAGTTGTATAGGGGATCACTTATCATTTTATTAGGATGTGATACCACATTTTACCATCATATGGATAGAGTAGAGGAACAAACCCATACTATTAAAAGCTATGTAAACTCAACCATGATCATAATGGTGATGATTTTAGGAGACCAAAATATTTAACCATCCATATAAGAAGTACATTGAATGTCCTATGGGGTAAATGATGTGTACTAGGGGATAGATAATGGGTATCACACAGTTCATCACTGCTCATTTCATGTTGTCTCCCATGGATTTCCTTTACTGAGGTACATGACATGTTTTAAGAACACATCTTTTTTGTAGGATGGGATGGAAAACAGAGTGTTTACTCTTATTTATCGCTTGTATTTTACAATGTAATTGGGGTTTACTCTTCGATGTTTGGAATGTTGGGTCAGTGTCGGCTCAAGGTGTGTTCTATCTAACCAAGGCCTTCTAAATCCTTATTTACATTGGGGTGTATCTCATCCAGTGTTTGAGGGACAATTGAAATAATTGTCATGTACTCCAAGTAAAAATTGATCTAGTAGAATAAGGATCACATGGTTTGTGGGATTCCTTTATGACGTGTGATATTAAACTCAATTTAAAAACCTCAACATCACAATATATTTTACTACAGTCCTTGTGTTCCTCAAAACTACACACCGTATACATATGAATTTCAATGAAATTAAAAACTAATAATGAAAATTCATTTGTGAAACAACATCTATCATTCAGAGTCAAAAATCTCATCCCTAAATCCCAAGATCAATGATGACTGAGTTATAATTTACAGTGATGGATGGATTCCAATCAATTGATTATAAAAAACTAATATAATTTCTATCTCCATGATCTTTCATATTCCAACTCATGGGAACTCTATGTCTACTCCATAATTTTTTTAATATTAATTTCATATGGCTAGAATGTAGCCTCCCATATCCTAGAAAAACATATTGTCACATCAAAGGAGATGCCTTCTCTATCTATATTATGGATCCTTGACCACCAAATAAATTTTAAACTTCTCATAATTGACACCCGAAATATATCTCATATATAAAACCCAATGATGATTCTATTACCAGGATACATTGATCCATAGAATGAACACAAAATGTGTTTTCCTCCTAGGTGTCATTAATATATCAGACACTTGAAATTACATTTAATTCTATCAAGGAATCGACTGAGAATGGAAAAAAATTAAAATTTATCTTCAATCGATGGACATATTAATTTTTCCATCATCGATGAAATATTGTCACGACCCATCCCCCAAGGCCCATGTCGTGACTACCCCATGCCCACCTTCCATAGGCCAGGGGCTGGCGAGTATCACCAAAAGACATTTTCCCTAAAATGGGGAAGGAATTGACTTTATAACCTGTAAAATCACATAACCGTACACAAGAAAACTGTATAAAGAAAAGGGTGATGAAATTATAAGGCCCGGAATACGATACCAATAGTAAAGGTATAAGTACAACTGAAAAAAAAACAATTATGTAAAGAGAAAAAAAGATACTAGATCATCCTATGATGTTCCTACCCGAATTGTAGGTACAGATCGCCTCCCCAGCACTCCACGTCCACCCGTCTCCTCTACATACTGACATGCCATATGGTCCACCTTTGGGCACCATCCAGTCCTGGTACTCTCAGCCTCAGAAAGTGTTGTCCATCGTCTGCATCCAACAGAATAGGTTTCAGGCATAACTAGTGTAGGGGTGAGTATAACGATACTCATTATGGTCCCCAAGACCCTCAAGGTCTTACAAAAAACACCAAGGAAAAACCAAAATATATGATATCAACTGATAACCCTACTTATGTATATGCCCATACATATACATAAGTTATCAAGTAATCCATCTCATTAATGAGGAAAAACACATTGATACTATCTCATAACACACTAGGACTAATTCTATGGGTAATAACAAGTAACATCCCCAGTCGCATCGTCGATCACCTCAGCTACTAGAGATTCCCTCCTCTATTGTGTATCGTGGGCCTGTTGAATCACACAGAGGTACTTCCCACAAACCATAGGCTGCTGAGGTACTCCACATGTCGAGTACCATGGGTCTACCACGCCACCCAGAGGTGCTCCCCCTCGTGAAATGCTGAGGTACTCCTCCTGTAGAGTACCCTGTGTCTGACGCAACACATAGAGGCACTCCCCACTATGCCCAACGGAGGTAATCCTCCTATCTTGTACCATGGGTTTTCCGCATCACCCAGAGGCACTCCACACTATGGGTCTACCACGTCACACAGAGGCGATCCCCACTAGGCCTGTCAAGTCACACCAAGTCGAAAAGGTCAGTAGTCATCAAGTCTCAGCTAGATACTAGGTTCATACACTATGCTCGCTTGTCTGTAGGAGGATCCTCTCCACATTATACAAGTAGATACTCCAACTTCCAGGATGTCCCACAATGAAGAATCTCAATGGTCCTCCACATCATAGGGGTCTCAATGAAACAGACAATGCGTTAATCCGATGCCCAGTCTGTGAGTTTTTAGGCTTTTAGTCTCGGGGGGCCAGAATGGATTTGACATCGATCCAACCTAACCATTCCAAATATTAATCCAAAACTATGGTAGGGGTATACTCAAATGAATAGTCTCAATCCATGATTTCCAATGTCGCTGATGGTTCGTCAAACGGAAGTCTGGTACAAAAGTTATTTCCAAAAGAAAGTAAATGGGTTGTAGTGGGTCCGGGTCTAGTCTGACCTTGAATGACCCGTTTTGGGTAGACCCATGAAGAACTGCTAGGTCTAGACCGATACGCAGTGTGGCCTGACCTATTGGGTTCGTCCTTGACCGCTGGGTCCGGCCCATCCCGTCCGGGAGGCCCGACCTGATGGGCGGTCCTGCAGGCCGCAGGGGGCCGTGGGGGTTTGGCCGTGGATGGTACGAGGCCGCAGGGCGGCTTGGCCTGAGCAGCTCGGCTTGGCTGGCTCGGCCTGAGCAGCACGTCTGTGTGACGACTCAGCCAGAGCAGCTAGAGGCTGCGGGCGGTTCGGCCGGAGTGACTCGACTGTAGGGGGATCGACCGAAGCGGCTTTGCTAGAGGCTTGGTGGGATGGCGGTGGCTCGACAGATGGTGGCAGTGTCTTAGGGGACAGTGGGGGTGGATCGGCCCTGTTGGTGGCGGTGGCTCGGCCTGGACGGCGGCGGTCGTGGGCGGCGCAGTGGGGTCATGGTTGGTAGAGCCGCGGGGCACAGAGGTCGCAATGCAGCAGGGGTCGTGGGGTGTTTTCGTTGCGTTGTCACCTTCATCGCGTTCAACACCACAATTCATCACAAGATTTTTGGTGGGGTCGGCCCATGATTGTTTGGGCCATACACTCCTCGTTAGGGTGGTATCATATGGGTCAACAAGAACATGAGGAATAACGTCAATCTTTACAGCCTCCCACAATGATTTATTCCTAATCCCGAAAAACAAATTCAAGGGAAGAACATGGGAAAAGTATTCATACACAAATAAACCCCTACCTTGCATTGTTCATTCATGGAGATCACGAGGAAGAAGATGAAGTGGTTGACATTCGTCTCATCTGCCACACACCGCAAATCCAGGGCTTGTTCATCGGTTTGTCCTAGTTGAAGACGTTTCTCCATAGAGGGTGTCCTGAGGATGTATTTGATTTCATCATTCTTCGTCGGTGAGCGTTCTTTGTTAGAGAGCTATTTTCCAAAGGCTCCATCCTTTTCCAACAATTAATTTCCCTCAACCCACCAAAAATAATAGATATCAAATATAATAAAGTATGTTGGCATAATATCAAATTGGAACATTTAGTTAACTGATATGTCTTAATTAATTAAAGGTAGAGGGTTGTCATAATAAATGTTGGAGGATTTTAAGAGGCTCCCCTCTATTTAACAGAATGTTTGAGGGTTTCAATCCTCGGGTGGTCCCCGCCACCGTAACCCCTCATAAGAGGTTTTACTAGCTCTGGTGGTCCCCACCAGCAAGCATTCAATTTGTAGAATAAAACCCTTCTGGTCCCCTCCTCAACAATATCCACAAGTGGGTGGTTACAACAAAATAAAATAAAATTTGTGATTATTTTATTTTATTATTTTCACAAAAAACCCAAAAATTATCTTTCACCCTTGACCAACTGTCATCGAGGTGAAAGTCTCCTTAAGTGAATACTGATGCTATGAGTTCAATTGTGCCCTTGAATTTCTATTATGGGAACCGGTTCAAGAGTTAGAAAATCCCAATCGCACGTTTACTAAACATACCCGAACAAATGTTCAGAAATTCATTCTGGGAACTCTAGGCCTCAGAATCACAAGCCATCAATTTTCATGGACTCGTTAAATTCTCATATAAAAAAAAATTTCCATTGAAATTCCAGGTCTTTACATTCTCCCAACATCTTGAATTTACGTCCCTATAAGCCACATCGCAAACAAAGGGAACAAATGGGGGTACTGAGCACGCATATGAGCCTCCCACTCCCATGTGCTCTCCTGGAGGTTCCCAGGCTTCCATCGTACGTGCACCAGATGTATCAACTTCTCACGAAGAACCCACTTTTGTCGAACCTCAATCTCCACTAAAACCTCAATAAAATGTTCCCATCATCAATGTCTAGATCTCCATGGTTGTTGATTTGAGAAGGTCCGTGCACATATCTTCTCAACTAGGATACATGGAAGACATCGTGCACCCGGTGAAATTGAGGTGGAAGAGCTATGCGGTATGCCACCTCACCAACTCTACTAAGGACCTAAACAGGTCTGATGAACCTCGAAGATAACATGCGGCCTCTTCCAAATATTTGAAAACCTCATCAGGGAGAGACATGTAGAAAGACGTGGTCGTCATCCTCATACTCCAAAGGTATTCGTCTTCTGTCGGCAAACAACTTTTGGTTTCTCGGTGTAGTCTTCATCCACACCTGTATGATCTTCACCTCCACTTTGGTAGCCCATACCATCACTGGTCCCACTAATGCTGACTCTCATTGGTCAGTCCTGCACAATGTTGATCTGCATGTTCCCCAGTACAACGCCTCGATAGGTTCCATCGCAATGGTGGAGTGATAGATGTTTTTGTATACAAACTCCACCAAAGGTAAGTTATGCTCCTATATGAGACCGAAGTCGAGGACAGAAACATGAAACATGTCCTCGAGGGTCTGAATAGTCCTCTCAGTCTAACCATTCATCTGAGGATGGAAGGTGGTTCTCAAATGATGCTTCATCCCGAAAGCCTCCTGAAACCCCTTCAATAGCTGAGAAGTAAAACATGCATCATGATCGGAGATAATCGTCGAGGGTACTCCATTTAATTGTACAATATCTTTTACATAGATGCATCCCGAGTTCTCTACTAAACCCTTCTCTCTAGTTAGTAGGAAGTGGTCCAGCTTGATGAGTCAGTCGATGATCACCCAAATCGAGTCATGTCCCCTATATGTACGTGGAAGTCCTATAAAAATATCCATGGATATCCCATCTCACTTCTAAAATGGGACCTCTAAAGGAAGAACCAAGCCTACTGGTACATGATATTCTGCATTCACATGCGGAAAAGTGAGGCACCGAGAGACCATTCTACTACTGCTTTCTTCATTCATGGCCACCAGTGCTGTCGTTAGAGATCCTGGTACATCTTCTCCACTTCTGGATGTACCGCTAGAGGGGATGCGTGGAAATACCTCAAAACTTCCTCGTGAAGTGACACAGGTACCATGGCACGTCCTCTGAGGTGGATGATGTGCTCTTCTCCTTCATAAAATCCATCAGGTGCTTGTCCTATTAATATCAGAGCACATCATGCCTCGCAGTCAGTGTCCACACGCTGTGCCTCCCAGACAAGCTGAAGAAGTGACAGAGTGACTATAAGAGACTGAAGAAAAGCAACTCCTCTCGATCCACAAAGGATATCTGTAAAGTGTCCAGCTACTCTATCGCCTCGCCTAGTCGTTGTATATCAGACCTCCTACTGAGTGTATCTTCTACAACGTTCCCCTTTCCATGGGTATATAATCTCTATAAGTCATAGTCCTATAGGAACTCAAGACAATGTTGTTGTCTCAGGTTCAGGTCCTTATTATAGAAGATATACCTAAGACTATTTTGATCAGAGTAAAAGGTAAAATGCTCGCCCATCAGATAGTGTCGACACATCTTCAAGGTGAAGAACACTGCTACTAACTCCAGGTCATGGTTAGCGTAGTTCTTATCATGTTTTCTTAGCTGTTGAGAACCATATGTGATCAGTACATGCTCTTGCATCAGGAAACATCTGAGTCTAGATTTGATTCATCCCAGTAAACTACATACCCTACACTCTCCTCTAGAAGCCCCAAGATGGGGGCACTAGTCAGCCTCTGCCTCAGATCCTGAAAACTCAGCTGGAATTTCTCCAACCAAAAGAAGGGTTTCATCTTCTTCATCAATGCTGACAATGGTGATGCAACACTAAATAAGTCTGGCACAATCCCCTGGCAATATCCAGCCAATCCCAGGAAACTCTGTAACTCTGTCACATTGATGGGTGGCTCCCAAGCAAGTACTTCCTCAATCTTCGATGGATCCACTGCAACTACAACCTCCAGTATGACGTGCCCTCGAAAATGAACATCTCAGATCCAAAACTAGCACTTCGATACCTTAACATAAAGCTGGTTCTCTCAGTGTGTGTCCAGTACTACCTGAAACTAATAAGATTTCTCCACCTCAATAGCCACGTAGATCAGAATGTCATCGATGAATACTATAAAAAAGAAATCTAGGTATGGCTGAATAATCATGTTCATGAGTCCCATGAACACTATTGGTGCATTGGTTAAAAATAATGTAATAACAAAGAACTCATAATGGTTGTACCGACACTTGAAGGCCATCTTCTGCACATCCTCGTATCATACACAGATCAGGTTTTGTCTCTCCCCAGAACCTGGGTGGACTCTGGAACTAGAACTTGTGCAACGCACTCATGCGGTGTGCACCATCTGGTGTTGGGGATGGTGGAATTGGTTGTCCAATGGGGAAGGGTACCATTGGTGCCTCTTATAGTGCCTATACTGGAAAAGGTCCCTACACCGAGGCCTCGTCACACGGTAGGCAATCAGTGCGTATAATTATCGGAACCCTAGATGGATGTCTGCGTGGAGGCATCCTAAAATGATACAGGTGAGCCATGGTCAATAATTTATACCTGCAAACTCGCAACCCACTAGTTAGGATTGAAAAGAAACCTTTGATAATAATTTTTCATGACCCTTGCCACAGGGATCATGTCGTGACTATCCCAAACTCGTCTTTCATAGGCCAGAGGCTGGTGAGTAGCACCGAAAGGAGTTTTCCCTAAAATTGGGAAGGATTTTCCTTTTATAACATGAAAACTCATGTAACCAGGCACACCGAAAGATACAGACATAAGAAAAATGTATAAGAAAAATATTTCTAAATTTAAAGGGTCTGGAATACATGCCCAATAGTAAAGGTACAAATACAACTGAAAAAGAAAACAAATGATGAATAAGAAAATAAAGCTATTGGATCATCCTCCAAGGTTTCTACCTGAAGGGTAGGTACAGATCTCCTCCTCATCACTCCATGTCCACCAGTCTCCTCTACGTACTGACATGAATTATGGTCCACCTTAGGGAATAGTCAAGTCCTCATACTCTCGGCCTCAATCAGCATTTCCCATCGTCTGCATCCAATATTAATAAGGTGTGGGCATTGACCGTGGTGGGGTGAGTATAATGATACTCAACAGGGACCACGAGACCCGCAAGGTCTCACAAAAAACACCAAGTACAAGACATAAACTATGAAATCAACAAATAAACCTACATTGATATATGCCCATACATATACCAATGTTATCAAGTAATCAATCTCTATCATGAAGGAAAACAAAGAGATACTGACTCAGTTCAAACCAGAATTTATTCAAGGAGTAGTAACAAGTAACATCCCCAGTCACATCGTCAAACACCTCATCTAATGGAGATCCTCTCTACTATCGAGTATAGTGGTCCTGCCACGTCACACAGAGGTGCTTCCCATAATTCTTGTACTACTGAGGTACTCCTACTGTGGAGTATTGTGGGTCTACCAGGACACACAGAGGCGCTCCCCAATATGGGTCTGTCATGTAACACAAAGGTGCTCCCCACTATTGGTGTGCCATGTCACACAAAGGGGCTCTCCCTCGATACTTGCTGAGGTACTCCACCGGTTGAGTACCATCATTCTGCCATGTCACACAATGGTGCTCCCCCCCATGGCCTACATAGGTACTCCTCCTGTCGTGTTCTGTGTGTCTATCGCATCACAAAAGGCGCTCCCCACTGTGGGTCTGCTGCGTCACATAGAGGAACTCTCCAATGGGCCTATCAAGTCACTCCTAGTTGAAAAGGTCAGTAGTCATCAAGTCTCAACCAGCTACTGGGTTCCCCCACTATGCTTGCTCGTCTCCAGAATGATCCGCTCCATGAGCTACTAGTCGAAAATTATACTGCCACGAAGTCCCACGAAGAAGAATCTCAATGGTCTTCCACATCATAGGGGTCTCAACGCAACAGATGACACATTAATCAGACGACCTTTCTATGAGTTATTAGTTTTTTAGATCTGGGTGCCCTGTGGGATTTGTGTTGGATCCAAAGTTATTGTTCCCCATATAAATCCAAAACAATGCTGGAGGTATACTCAAAGGGACCATATCCCTCCATGATTTCCAGCGCTGCTGATGGTTCATTAAACTGACACTTAGTACCAATGTTATGGCCAAAAGAATGTAAATAGGTCATAGTGGGCTCACGTCCGGTCCTACTCGGTAGGACGAACCTGGCACGACCCCGCTGGGGCCGACCCAGTTCGGGTCGACTCGGACCGACCCGCAGGGTGTGGCTTGGGCCAATGTGTTGTCTGGATTGACCTGTGTTGGGCCATCCGGGAGGTCGTGATGGGCCGCAGGGGTTCGACTACGGAGGGTGTGAGGCCGCGGGGTGGGTCAGCCGGTGCGACATGACCAAAGGGGATCTCGGCCATGGACTAGCTCGACCGGAGAAGCTTAGTCACATGGGGGCTCAACCGAAGTGGGGCGGGGCTTAGGGAGGTTCGGCTGGAGCCGCTCGGCCGTGGGGGCCTTGGCCAGTGTAGTCCTACCCATGGCTTTTTGGGATGATGACAACACGACAGACGACATCGGTTGCTTGGTAGATGGTGGCGGCGGCTCTGCAGACATCGGTGTTGTTTCGGCGGACGGCGGTGGTGGCTCGGCGGATGAAAGTGAAGGCTTAGCCCGGTCGGCGTCGGCAGCTCGGCCCGTACGATGATAGTCGTGGGCTGTATAGCGGGGCCGTTGGGGTGGATCCCCTGAGAGCTGAGGTCGCGAGGTGGCGTTGGCCCTGGGGAAGTGTCCTTGCACCGCCGCCTTCGTTGGGTTCAACACTACAAATCAACACAAGATTTGCAGAGGGGTCAGACCATGTTTGTTTAGGTCGTACTCTTCGTGTTAGGGTGGTAGTATATGACTCAACAAGAACATGAAGAATAACTTCACTCTTTGCAACCTCCCGCAACAATTTATTCCCAATCCTGAAAAAGAATTCATAGGAATAACCTGGGAAATGTATTCATACACAAATAAACCCCTACATTGGATTGTTCATTGATGCAGATCGCGAGGAAGAAGAAAATTTTTTCGACGTTCCTCTCATCCGCCATACACCTCCAATTCCATGCTCGAGCATCGGTTAGTCGTAGTCGAAGATGTTCCTCTTTGGAGGGTGTCCCGAGGAAGTAGTCAAAGTTGGCATTCTTTGTTGGTGGAGAGTTATTCATTGGAGTAATTTTCTCTAAAGGCTCCTTCATTTTCCAAAAATTAATTTCCCCCAACCTAGAAAAAGCAGTGATAGAAAATATAATAAATTATGTTAGAAAAATTTCAAATTAGAAGATGTAATTAATTCAGATGGATTAAATAATTTAAGGGTGAGAGTTGGCATAAAAAATGTTGGATGATTTGAAGAGGCTCCCCCATATTTAATATGAAGTTTGAGGGTTTCATCCCTCAGGTGGTCCCCACCACCATAACCCCTCATGGGAGGTTTTACTAGCTCAGGTGGTCCCCACCACTGAGAATTCAATTTGGAGAATAAAACTCCTGAGGTCCCCACCTCCAAAATATCCAAAAGTGGTTGGTTACAAAAAAATAAAATAAAATTTGTGATTATTTAAATTTATTGTTTCCACAAAAAACCCAAAAATTATCTTTCTCCCTCTACCAACTGTCATCGAGGTGAAAGTCTCCTTAAGAGAATACAAACGCTACATGTTTATTGGTTCCCTCGAATTTAAATTCCAAGCACCAATTCTATAGTTAGAAAAACCCACTCACACGTTTTCTGAACATACCTGAACCAAAGATCAGAAATTTATTCCGGGCACTCCGGGCCCTAGAATCACACACCGTAAATTTTCACAAACTCGTAAAATTCCCATATATTAAAAAAATTACATGTAAATTCCAGGTCTTTAAAAATATAAAAACTGAGATGGATTATAAAATAAACCAACCCTAATATATAGTAGTACTCAAACCCCTTTACTTATAAAGATAAACAATTAACTAAACAAACTAGTAAATAATTGATGGTGAATTATATTATAAATAAGTAATTAAAATTCATCTAAAACTATAAACTAGAATTAAACCAAAGTAGTAATCCACACACCATCACATTGGTTCGATAAATAATGAAGAACATTTTTTCATTATTATCATTTATGGAATCTAAGAACATGGTCAATGAAAAAATCCCCCATGTACTGCAATCCTCGATCCATAAACCTACGATCATCCACTAAAATGTTCAACGCCATAGTTATCTCCTTCCTAATACTATAGGTTTTTGTGACTAACCTTAGGGAATTCACTATAACGGTTTTTATAAGGTATGTTTTATTATTTTTTTCAATTAAAATAAAAATAATGTACTACAATAAATAAATTTATTTAATATTCTCATAATAACAATATATCGAAGCATCTAACCACGAAATGAATTCTGTCACACATATGGTAAAACATGTTCTCCAGATTTAATTATGGACTAATTTTTCCGACCACATAAACATTTATAGATTTACTATATTATTTTTAAACACAAAATTATGATTTTATATGAAATTAAATATTTTAAATATACCATAATCTTGGCTCAACATGCCCTAAATCCTACACTAAGTCTGCACCCCTTTGAGGATATATTCTTTAATATATTCCAAAGTGTTATATGATTAAGATAGGGTCATAAGTGGTTTCAATAAAACTTTATAAGTAAAAAATAATATAATTTTAATGAATTCATAGCATTAAAAAAAAAATAGTTATAACTGGAATGTATATATATATATATAATGTTTACATTAAATATCGACTCAACAATTTAATCATTGAAAATAATGAACTATATTTTAAAAAAAATTACATAATACAATTAATAACAGGTTTTTATATGAATAAAAGATTAAGAAAAATAAAATTAGTTAATAATTAAAAATTTATAGTCGAATAGATAATATTCCTAATACAGTTTTCTTATAAGAAAATATTTTAATTAATTATTATGTTTTTTAATTTAAAAATTAATATATTTTATAATCGGAATCAGAAACAATTTAATTTTTTTAATTATCATTGAAATATTTTCCTAAGATAAATTTTACAGATTTCCTAAAAATTGGTATTTTTTGAATTGTGAATAATACTATTATTAAAATTAACATGGGTTTCATAAAATTATTTGTGTTTAAATATCAATTTTAAATTTATTGATGAAATACTAAGACTAGATTTTTATTTTATAATTATCTATATTATTAAAATATTTTGTGTTAAATTTTAAAACTGATATTGTACATTTTAGAATTTATGCCATATTATTTATAAAATAGATTTTTAATACATTATACCACAATTATTTAAAAATTAATTTTTATCAAATATAAAAACTGAATAAATAGTGTACATAAATATTATAGTCAATATGTGACAATTACTTATCAATTTCCATTTTATTTTTTAATAATTTAAAAAAAATTTAAAATTGAGTTAACATGGTGAACACCCAAATGGTAAAAATGAGTAACATAATATGTAATGAGAAAAACACATTAAAAACATGATTTCATTTAGTGGTTGAGGTGTGTCACAAACATGAATATTTCACACTATATTATTTGAAAATAATGGATCTAATTTCATTTAGTGTGGAATTATACTATTGAAATTTTTTTAGTGGTTACTAAAATGGAACACATTTCTACTAATAAAAAGGGATCACCTCTCCTCACATTACACCATACTAAAATACTATATTAATGGTCGTAAATATTACAAACCCACTCATCCACATTCCCATCAACCTCATAGTAATTATATTCTTCACAAATTTATGTTCATCCTTGGTTTAACTCCCTTCATAAATGAGATAATACATGAAGTGGGGCATATGTTTTTAAATATTTCTTACCCTTTTATTTTTACCAATATATATTTATTCATTACACAATTTCATCTCACATTATCAAAATTAAAAAATTCAGTATTATTACTATATTAAAATTTATTATAGTACTTGTACAAATACGAATTACACATCCCATTACCATTATGAAAAAAATTAAAACATGTATTTTTAAAGTGTTTGTTTTACCACCATCATAATTAAAGGTCTTTTGTTTTTCACTATGATTTTATATAATGAATTTAATTTATATATTATATGAATATATGTTATATATATTCTATATATCATTGAAATAGTTAATTTTTGTTAACATATGTTATGATAATCATATGTTATTCAATTTATTTTATTAAATAACAGGGAACCACTTCCACACTGATTAATAAAAATAGGCAAAAAATACTAGGTGATGAAATTATAATATTATAGTTATTTATATAGAATAAATTATAGTAAATATAATGGTTTTGAAATTATGAAATTTTGTAAATGAGATAATATAATTACTAATTTTCTAAACCTAATTCCAAAATGGTCTATATTATTGGCACATTATGATGAAAAATCATATAATATTAAAATAAATGAAGTTAAGTGTTATTAATGAACAATATAATTGGAAGTATATATTAACTAATTAAAAAATTAATAATTGAGATGTTTATCATTATGAAACATGAGGTTAAATTATATTCGTGGATATCATGTACAATGTTAATGGAATATATAACTCAAACACCAATCTTTTAATTATAATGGTTCAATTTGACCTAATTTTTTTATGACAATACATTTTGAATAGTTTTCATGATTTAATTTTTTTTGATAGTATTTAAACCCAATATATTAATAAAAACTATATTATTTTCACATATTTATCAAAAAACAATATCCTTTTTTGTTATATACTGGTAAGTATGACTTTAAAATTAATAATTACAAAAAAAAATTAAGAACTATCATCTAAAGATTGGGTTTTTTTTTATTTTCCTTCAAATTGATCTACATAAAATAGATTTCATTCCAATTTCAACATTAAATTTCCTTTAATTTGGTTATTATTTTGGGTCATAATGTTTTCAATAATAATAAATTTATTTAATGTTTTTATTTTATACAATTTTGATGCTTTATAAAACCTATTATCTATGTGTTTTTTATCAAAATGGAATGATTTCATTATTTTTTCAAAACCAATGTTGATTTCGCTAAGTAATTATTGATTTGAAATGTGACTAATTTTTTTGGGTGGAACATGTATTTTTGGTTGAATAATGTGTTTGGTACTATATCTTTATCTTTTGTAGTGGTTATGATTTTATATTACATGATGTATTTTTCCATGATTAATTTTTATTTTCTCGTATGAATGGGAGAAAATAATGTAGACCATGACGGTAATGATGCCATATGAAAAAGTTTTTTAAATGGTTAAAGGAATCTATTCATTTGATTTTATGATGTCTTTATTTATTGTTTATGTTAAATTAATCTAATCCCTTATTTAGAAATTATGCTTCAATATTGTTATTTTATGAATTTATATTATCCTTCATTGTAATTTTGTGATCAATCATGTAATATGGTTAATATTGATGATGTCAATATATTTAACTTATAAAAATATTTTTACTTATTCATACATGATTACATTCTTATTAATCCCTTACATAGAATTTGAGATCATGGCATTCTTGTGTTTTCATTTCGGAGGTTATGAGGATGAGTTTGACTAATGATAGGCATATATATTCATCTATTTTAGTTCCATTAAGTATAAATGATCCTGATTATAGAAAAATAATCTTATTATAATTCGAGTATCTATAAAATATGAACATATTGTTCCATGGACTATTAATATTGTCACAATGTGATGTTTTGTATCAGAAAAAGGATGTAAAATAATAAAAATATTATTTTATGTTGTTACAGTTGGTATAAAAAAAGTAATTTTTGTTTCTATACATTATCTATCTTGTTTTGGGATTTATATTTAAATAAATTTAGTTAAAAACCCATTGTTAATACTATACATATAGTTTTCTAAACCAGCTTTGGACATTATGAGTTTATAGTGATGATATTCATATTAACTAATTATTCTACAATCTTAATAGATATAATTAATAACATCATTATATCTTACCTAGTATAGTGTATGGATTCCATTATATAATATATTATTTGATTATAAAATACAAATGAAAACCAAATATATCATTTTTTCATTATATTAATGATCATAATTAAAAACCATTATATAGTTTTTCTTGCATTTTTTCTATTTATTGAAAATTTTATATTTTCAAATAATGACTTTTTATTAAAATATTCGGATATATTTTGTTAAGGTATGATGATAATAATGTTTGGTGAAAAAGCTATCAGATGATTGCTATGAATTTGTTTTAATAATATATCTGGAGGTGAAAAATCTTGAATGTTTCCATAACAATGATAATTGAAAATACAACGAATCTAGATAATGATTTTGTATTTTTTAAAAGTTTCTAACATTATGTAAAATCCCCGATTACCGGAATTTGATTAGTGGGAGTATTTATAATTTCCATATGGAGTGATTTTATTCAAATTTGGAACGAAAAAATTATTGATGTTTTTACAAATTCAATATAAAAAAATATTGATGTTTCTAGAGTCAAGTTCTGGAATGTAAAAAGTATAGGTTATTAGAAAATGTTATTTTTTGAAAAAATGTATTGGAAGGAATTTAATCAGACATACCATTACTGAGTTTCATGATATATGATGTTTTTTAGTATTCTTTTAGAAGTAATTGGAAAATACTTTATGATCTAAAAAGTGAATATTCCCATAAAACATTCTTGTTTTATTTGATGTAAGGGGAGTTACTAATATTTCAAATATTATGATACTTTTACAAAAAGGAATGTACTGAATCAAATCAATATATGTAAAAGATATGGAATTTTGGATGTCAAAAATTATGACAATCAGACCAAAATAATGAGTTGATTTTTATTTTTTTATTGTGGTTTCTAAAAATGATAAAAATACAATGTGGTATATAAATCTATATTTTAATATCTATGAAAATAAAAATGGTAGAATTAATATAAGACAAATATTTTGTTTATATTCAATGAATGTTTACATGTATTGAATAATTTATAAGTTGCAACAATGTTATCAACCTTAATAAGTGATTCAAGGAAACAAATAATGGATTATGTAGTTATTTAAAATAGTTAAATACCAATGGATATTGAAAAAACGAGTTTCTAGATAGATTATATATATGACTTTTTATGAAAATTTTTAATATAGTGAGTAATTTAGTAATTTTTATAGTTACGAAGTGAGTTTTTTTATAGGGTGAAGGTACATTATACGAAACATCCAACATAAAATCACAAAATTAATGGATGATATTTTCTAAAGCTTCATGTATTGTTTTTTATAATGTAATGTTATTTATGAAATAATTTTGTTTTGTATGGATTATGATATAATTAAATTAAGGAAACCCATTTTTTCCCTTGCATTATGATGTGATGAATGGATTCTGTTTTTATGGAACATGTAAGAATCATTTCTTTGTGAGAAGGGTGGGACTAATATCTCCCTCCAATTCATTAGGTAAATATTTATATCTCCTAAGATTGACATGACTAGAATGGAATATTAATCTGATTCAGTAATACATGGCTAGAATGATGAGTGAACATGGATCAGTAGTTGACTTTATCCACTATGATGGTCTTAGAAATGAGCCTTGGATAATATGGAAATGATTTTCTATGATTATTTATTTTCCATAATTCCATCTTTTAGCCCAATTTTATTTTCTCATGATTCATTATTACTTTATGATTTATTCCCTAATAACTTCCAATATTTATTTCATGATTCAATATTTTGATATTTTTTATACAAGGTATGATTTTCAAAAGTTATGTTCATGACTTTACATTCTTATGTTTATGTTTTATTTGATATCTTGCATTTTTAACCTTACTGATCATTTTATGTCACACCTTTTTATGTTTATTTTCCCCTAGATTTTAATAAGGGTATTATGCAGTATCTCTCAAAATGGGGTTGTGTTATGATGAAAAACGTAGGAAAAAATTGGGATATTTTATGAACCAATATTTTATGTTTCTGAGTTTCCAAAGACACTAAACTAATACGATTTTTGGGAATCTATTTGTTTCGTGTATTAATTATTCCAAAAAATTAATTTGTTGTCCATGTAAGCTGCCCATAGGATCTTTACAGGTTTCATTAATAAAAGTATTTCACAATGATTTTTGAATGTATAAAGTGAATGTCACTAGAAAACAATTCTAGACACATTTCCTGTACGAGGAGTTCTTGATAGTGTAGAATGACTAGGTTTCATAAAATAAATTTTATATTACTTATTTACTGTATTGATTTTATATAGACTATGTAATGTTTCATGGATCAAGGTTACAAAGTGAGATTCTCCTTCAAATGAAAATACTCTGAATAGAGAATTGGAGAAACACACACAAGGATATTAGAAAAAAAATTTAATGGTCATTTAATTCCCCGATAAAAGGAATAATTATTAGACAAAAAAATTTAAATTAAATAAAACAATGAAGAAAATAAGTTTCATCGGAAAAATTTTATTTGAAAAAAATCAAAATTAGTTTTTTATTAGAAACTTTATTATGTTCTAATATGATATGATTCTATGTTTTTTCAATCAATTAGTTTGTTTTATTAAATAGTTTTATTTATATTTAGTATTAATAAGATTAGTATAATATGAAGTCACTGAGTTTTGATAAAGTTTGAATATGAATTATAATTTTTCAATAATAAGAGAGAGGTGTCTAGTGAGATATTAATTTGTGAAAAATTTATTTTTGGAATTTTAGTGAGTGGTGAATTGAATTTTCCCCCCACCATTTCTATTCAAATAATAAGAATATAAATAGCATAAATGAACATTTTACTTAAAAATATTCACTAAAAAATATGAATCACAATTGGATTTGTGTCAAAAATGAGTTTGCAAGAAAAATGAGATATCATGTTGAGGAATGATTCTAATAAAATAATGTTATAATTAGAATCATCATAGAAATTTTTATTCCATAATTCTAAACCAGTACATAAAACACTTCATTTTTTAGAAGAGTTTGGGGAATAAAATTCTGTTAAATATAACATAACACATATTATAAAAAAGTGTTGAATGTTCATTGAGTTTAATCATACGTACATAACATAAAAAATATTGGTACCCCAACATGGAATTCATGGATGGAGGAATTAAATGGAATTTCCCAAATAATGTTTTTTTAGAATAAAATACAAGAATTTATACTTTTTTTATGGTCTATTTTTTTAGAAAAATATCTAAACTATGAGAGTACTTATAATAAAAATTATTTGTAGATAGAATGAATATAATGGGAGTTGGATCCAAATGTTGTATTCAGTTCCATATAATAGTTAATTTGTATGGACACATGTTAATGAAATTGGTAAGGATAGAAATTATCATACAGAGGTAGAACCTTTTAAAAATTTCATTCCTTAATTGATTATTTTTATTTTAATTCATTGTATGTTTTTTTGTTATTATATTACATGTAACTAGAAAAGTTATAAGGGTATGTTTTATACTATAGTAAATTTTTAAAAAGAAAAGAGTTGAATCCCCCCCCATTAGAGTATCAATAATCATACATAAATTCAATAAAAATGAGAATTATTATTTCAATTTGAGAAAATTTAATTTCAAAAAATGTAGGGTATCATTTTCAGGTTATGTAATCACTAAATTGGGAATATATATGGATATATAAAAAAATAATATTATTGAAATATAGTCTACACTATATATAGTAACCCATATAAAAAAGTTTTATTGTTTATCTATATATTTTAGACTATTTGACAAAAAACATAAAAATTTCAATTGCATCCACACACCTAGATAACATGATGATCAATGATATTGATTTGAATGGTGGAATGTGATGAACGATTTAATGAAATAGAGAAAATATTGGTCAAAAAAAGTAAATACATTACATAAGGCTGAGAATGTTATTTTGATATATAATGTTTCTTCAAATAAGGGATTGGGATTCATACTCATGAAAAATTAAATGGAAATTGGTTTGGCCTCCTAAAAAATATCAATTCATGATAAAAATTACATGAAACCTGATTTAGAGCTAGCGACGGTGATTATTGAATATATTATATTATATAATTATTTGTATGTTATGAAGTATTATATTTATTCTTTAAAATGTATATAAAATATATTTTTACATAAAAGGTGTTTAAATGGGATAAAGAGATTTATTAAACTAGTCAATGAGTGTCACTGATCAATATATTAACACATTTGGAAGAAAAAAATGCTAGTTGATGCATTATGAATAAAACACTATGAACCCTTATCAATGAAAAGGGATCAAAGTTACCTAATATTATTTTATTTTCATTGTTTTAATATTTATATTATAATATTTAGTGATTACTATAAAATTTCCTATTATATTTCTTAATAATCCATTCTCATGAATATCAATGAATCGCTGAATATTTCTTTAATCTATAAAAAATATACTAAATATTCAAAAATAAATTATGAAAAAATGTATTAAATATCATGTAACATGATTATGTTTCACATAAAATTTCAATAAAATACGTAACAAATCGATGAATAATATAAATCATCGTTTTGGATTCATTTGTGATGCATAATGATGTATAGGGACTTAAATAAAAATTTATGGTAGGATAGAACGAGGGTAGAAATTATAGAATACAAATCATGATTATTTTTATTCTATAATGTTAAGAATGATTGAGTGAGGTATAAGGGTATGTTGTCACCAGTACCTATACTAGTAGAAAAATTATAAAATATCAATATGGTCATTATCAAATGACTCCCCAAAACATATAATAAACATAATGTTTATTTTTTTAGTCAATCGCCATTAATATTATGTTATTTATTATACCATAAATTTTTTATTTCACCATTGATTAATCACCAATATGTACTTAAGGGAAATGGTGGGGTTTCATGAAGTAAAAATCGTCATTTTATCAGATTTAGATATGAGGTTTACCTCATGGTTATAAAGTATTATTTGAAATGAATTAGATATATAGTTGAGATATATAAATTACTATAAACCAATGAAATATTGTCAGTTTAAAATAAAAATTCAAACACTACAAGATCTTCTAATATCATTTTTGACGGATTTAAAAGGATGTTGGTATTTGGGTCTCCGTATTATTGAGTTCTCTTATAATTTGTTTTTCTATTATAGAATTAACATGGAACCATATGTGGTGGCATAGGAAAATATTTATTGTAATATAAAATTCAAGTATTATGTAGAGAGATAGGGGAAGTATATATGTAATATCCTTGTCTAATAAATGACAATGATGGTTCAAACCATTTGGAAGAATATTAATATGGACAATATTTGATAGAAATTTTATACATATAATTTTTTATGAGATCTCATGTTAAATTTTGGTAACAATATGTTACTTCAAATATCTATATGGAAGCGGTTTATGATACCTGGGATGAAATGGAATTTTATCCCTAAGTACATTTATCATATCAATATCCTTAATCATGTTGAGGAAGTATTGTATCACATATCAATCCATCCAAACCCTTCAAAAATTAGTAATGTGTTTTATTTATCGATTTTGATGAATTAGATACTAGAACCTTCAAATATATTGAACATGACATCCATGTAACACAAAAATGACTATTCATATCAAGATAAAGTACTTGTAATCCTTGATCAAAGAGACAAGGTTCTGAGTATGAACAACTCCCATCTATAAATGTTCAATGGAAGAATCATAATATTGAGGTGGTTGTTTTGGAACCTAAGATTATGTTTATAAAAATCTACCCCCACTTTTTTCTTCCTTATAATCGAATTATGAGGAAAAAATTCTATTAAAGTCAACAACAAGTAATGAACTGATCTTTTCCTCCTCTTATAAGTACTATATTAAGTAACACTCCCCATAAACTATATCAAAGCCAACAAAATATAGGCTATTTTATTCTATCCATATAAAATCAAGGTATAAACACTATTAACTATTTATGAATATATATATATATATATAATATAAATCACATTAAATATCTTTTCAGCTACTATAAGTTAGAATGTAATAAAATAAATTTTCTCAATTTTACTTCTGTTTAAGCATAATCATTTTCTATATGAAATAATGATTAAAAATAATTTAAATAATAGTTTATAATAAATAGGATGAATAAAAGATATTATATAGAATTTAGTTATATTATAAAAAACATGCCATGTTTTTCTTTGTAAAAAAATTAATATTAAATATTTAAGGATGAATATTTAAAATAAATTTTATTCATTTTAGTGTCTTCAATTACACTTTTAAATCAAGATTAATTTTTTTTCCTAAAAATTATTTTTTGCATGAATAGTAAAAACATTCATTTTTTGAAAATAACATGTTTTTTAACTTAATATAATATATGAATTAACTGTTTCTTAAGTAATATTTATATATAATAATATATCTATATTTATAATTGATGATTATTTAATAAAATTTTGGTTTATTATATATATATATTGATATTTTGATATCTATGTTATATTATAAAATAAATTATTAAATTATATATATTTTATTCGGAAATTTATTTCTGTAATATTTATATTTTGTTGTTAAAAATGAATTTAATATTTGAAATCATGCGGTACATGATATATAATATGTACCATTTTATTATTGAAAAAAAACGATAAAATTCCATGGTAAAAATTAGTTCCCTTAGTGAAAACCAAAATCTTACAAAAGAAATACCTAAGAAATAGAGGGGAAAACATAATAAAAATATTTTTGAATTTAATATTTGTGAAATCTATTGTATTTATATGTTCTAATCTATTTATTATTCAATTTTAGATATGTTTTTCTTCTCTATGGCATTCAATCAGTGAATATTTTAGGGAAGTTAAAATAATATCTCGATTTTTCACATATAAAACGGGATCTCCTCTCCTCACAAAATCCCTCACCCAAATCCCATATTTTAGGACCAATATAATACTAATCCTCTGATATACACTCCCTAGAGAACTAATATTGTTCATGTATTATCAAAATAAAATCCCACATATTTTTAATCTCTTCACAATTGTGATATCCTTGGTGGTATGGTATTGATTTCTAACAGTTTCTTCCACTTTAGTTCTTCCCTTATATTAAATTCATATTTATAATATTTATTTTTACCATATATAAATGATAAAATAGGTATAATTTTAAAAATATTGTTATATTATAATAATGTTACATGAAAATCACTTTTCCATTTTCTGTTATGAAAAATCAAAAACATTAATTCCATGTAACTGTGGACTATTTCCCATAAGAATAAATTAGTTTTCTCATCACAACTTATATGATGGGTGGTTTAATTTTATTTTTGAAATGATTATATGATATATAAAAAATATATATCATTATTATAGATCATTATTGGTAACATAAAGAATAAATATTTTGATAAGGTAATACATTGATATTTGTAAATGATTTGGAACTAGTTCACCATTAAATTAATATTCAAAAAAAAAGATAAAAACACCAATGTGATAAATTTATAATGTTATAGGTCTTAACAAAACCTAAATTAAAGTACCATTAATGGTTTATAAATGACTAAATTTGTTTCAATTAATATTATTTTGTTAATTTTTTCATCCTATTTTAAAATGGTCATGATTATTGACAATCGATTTTCAAAAAAATAACAATATAATAACTGAAAATAAATTTATTAAATAAATTATATACTTTGAAATGAATATGAATAAGGTTATATTGTACTTAATTATTATGTATATATTAATGATATATGTGGTTACGAAAATTCTATTTAAATCATTTATATTTGTAAGGTTCTTGGTAACTCGTAGCCTTTTCATTGAGTTATACAATTTATTATCAATAATATTTTTTCAAAGACATTATTTATTGAATTATTTAATCTCAATTAATTCTTAAGAAAAGAATTTTTCATCCAAATACATTTTCTAGAATGGTTTTATTTTAATAAAATTCAACGAAAAATCATTTACTTTGAAAAATTAGATGCAGCTATGACTTTTAGATAAATAATTAAAAAATGTTTTATAGAAATGTCTTTTACATATTATGTTTTAATTTTCCTCATCATAATAAAATTATATATATCCAATTATGTTATGTTTCATATATCTCCCTATATTATCATTCCACTAGGTCATTATTTTGGGTTTGAAAATTATCATTATCAATCAATTTAATTCATAATCTAATTTTATAAAATTTTGAATTTTTATGAAACCAATAATCCATCGGTTTATTATAAAATTTTGTTGATTTATATTTTGATATTTTATTTAACCAATCATTTTTCCCATCTATTCTTTATTATTTTATATAGTAATGAATTTTTTATAGCACATGTAATTATGGATGAACGATGTGTGGGGTCCTATATCACTATCTGATGACTTGGTTATGAGTTTAAATCTTGTGAAATAGATATCCATATGTTCCTATTTTCTAATGGTATGCATAATAACTAATGGTCTTACTCATGAATGTAATGTTTCTTAAAGGTGATATTTATGAAATAGTTAATGTATGTTATTCATTTGATCTTATTATTTAGTCACTAAAATCTTATGTATAATAATTCCAATTCATGTAATAGTTATTATATTTCCATGTGATCTTCTATGACTTTATGGTGTAATATATTGTACATTAATACTAACTTATTTATTCAATATACCATTGGTGATTTTATGATATCTCTTTATTTCAAAAAATTTTACTTCTTTATCTATAATAAAATGATTATTTATCCATTTATTAATGTTTAAGCTCAAAAATTCTTTTTTATTCATTCCCTATGAAATGAATTTGAGTCCTAAATTTTCAAATTAGAGATTATATTTTACTATATTTTTTTATGGACAAAACATAACCCGTTTTGTAAAACTATTTTATTATGTGTTCAGCCTCTAAAAACCTAACCTCTCAGTCCTTGGGTTAATATTATTTATTAAATATAATTTTTTAAACCATGTAAATGATAATAAATTAACGCATTATTAGCATTGTATTCTATAGGATAATCCAAAAGGACCGTTAGGGGTCCAATCATATTTTTAACAAATCATTATTTATAATTTTTTAGGGCTTAATACATATAAATATTGGTAGTGTTGATTGAAGATTTTCTTATTGACTATCCACATGTAACTCTATAATGATATAATATATTTTGTTATTACTAAAATATTCTATATGTGTTGATTTAGTAAATTTGATCTTGTTGGATTATTTTATAGATTTTTGATATTTTTATTTTCAACGTAGAAAAATTTTTGGTTGGAATTTGATTTTTATACAAGTAAATTGAAAAGAAAAAATATGTTGTATAAAATTGAATTCATAAAATGGTTTTAGATTGTTAAATTTTTAGAAATTGGATGATTTATTATTGTAATGGATTTCAAAAATATTTTCAATTGAGTCATGTTCTTAGGAAAAATTTATTCTAGGATGATGGTTTTAATATTAAACTATTAATGACATAACCTTATATATAAAATTTTTTTTTCATTTAAACTCATAGGTTTTGGCATATATAAATTGATTTGATCTAGTTATTAAATAAATATTCAATGCCTATAAATATTTACTAATTTTAAATATTCCTATGCATTTTATGATGAAAAATATTTTTTAAAATTTATTATTATAGTTATTTTTATTAGAAATATCCATGATTTTTATGTTCAAATATAGGTTTATGATATGTCGATAATGTGTCTAGTTATGTGATAGGTGGTTTCTTTTATTTTTAAATTAGGAGTAATTTTATTTGGTATATTTCCATTTCCATGTAAACTATTTGTTGAAATCGATTTTTGATTTTTATTTATTATTTGTGTTTTAATTTGTTGAGATATTTATTGGGGTTTTTTATCTCATGGTTTTGTTATTTGTGGGTCAGTAAAAAAAATTTCTTGTTATTTTGGTGTTCAATATGATCAGGGTAATTTGGATTATAAAATTTAAATCTAAGAGTGATTATGGATATATTGGAGTAAAATTAAGTTACTGAGTTTACTAATTTTAGGAATAGTCTATTGAGATTATCATTTATTTTTTATAAATGACTTTATTTAATAATGTTCTTAATATTGGAGGAGTGAGTCAAAAAGACATTCAATATTCAAGGATTAATTTACTGAGATACTGATAAATTGATGTACGATATCAGTAATTTTTTTCGTGGAAATATCACTGTTTAGTCTCATATATGTTAAGGTATATTGTACAGAGGTTTTAGATACCCACATATTTAGTTTATAATGGCCTAGATAAAAAATTAATTTGTCATAGTTTTGGTGGATTAGGGAATTTTATTTTTATTAATTAGTTTTAATGTATGAAAATTTGATAATATGTAAGCTATTTTTTGTAAACATTTTTATATGAATTGTTACTATTAAAAATAATCTTATAATATTCTTAGTAGGTTTATAATCAGGAACCCGAGTGGTGGTGAATTCTACATGACATTGGGAACCCAATATAATTCCAATGGGGAATTAGTAGCATTGAATGTGGGAATCCCATGGGGTATGAAACATAGTGATTAGTGGAACTGATCATGATCTGGTTGACCTTTTAGTTACCCGATTTTATCATTATTGGATTCAAGTAGGGAACAACAATTTTATTTCTATGTTCTACATTGGTAATGTATTCGGGTGTTCATTTTTCCCCCATGCAATGATATCTTCATCCAGTCATCCAATGAGAAAGGTGATATTCCCCATTGGTTCCCCTCAACCCCACTATTTTTTCATTGATTCATCTTTTTTGGGGTTTTTTCATTTCAACAATTATTTCATAAATCATCTTATACAAAAAAAAATTATTTTCAAAATTTTAGTAACTATTTCTATTGGTTATGGTTATGGTTTTCAGATGAACCATGTTGATAGAATTATTATTATTTAATTTTTTATTTTGTATTTTTATGATTAATGGAATATCCTCATTACATTACCGTTGTAATATTTTATCATTCCCAGTGAAATTGTTTTGGTTTTATTTGAAAAATGGGTAAATTGGTTTTTTTATAATGGTGGTTTTGTGACTTTTATTCTTAGGTGCGTATCATATGTGGACCACACCTTTAGAATCATGGTTTTAAAATCATTTCACTTCTTGGTGAGATGCATATCAATTATTTTGTTTTGGGATGTTTATTCAATGTGATTATGATTGATGTTTTGGTGATTCCAAATGATATTTCTACTCTTGGGCTTGGTGAATCCTAGTATGTGTTTGAATGATTTTTTAGACAACCAAATAAGGTAGGTTTCCTATGAATTTTCATGATTCGGGGTCATATGGGTATATTATGTTGTTGAGTTTTATTATTGTATTTATCATCATGTCACATGGATTTTTTAATTTATTCCCACATATTATCTTATTGTCTCATGTTTGTAAAATAATCATCATCGATTTCATTGATTTATAAAATGATCCTAGGTGCTACCTTGATCAAATGAGCAGTAGTTAAACATATTTATGTTTTTTTTGATGCGTTGGTGTTTTTCACTTAGGATTTGAATGGAAATTTTTTTCCTCTTGAAATATATTTTTCATTAATAGTATATTTTTAATTATATTTCATGTGTATGATGGGAGTTTAGATTAGGGTATTGTAAAATGATTCTAAAACACGTGTGATTTTAATTGTTCTTTGGTATTATATTTTGGTCAAGGGGAATATAATGATAGAACCAAAAACAATGTTGTTTTTTCAAAAAAAAATTAAGAGTATTTCTTTTTATTGGAGACTAAATGGGATTACCTTTATTTTAGATTAAAAAATGGGAGATATTAACATTTTATATATATTTTTACATTTTCCCATATAAAAATGATTATTTATTTTCATAAACCTAAATTATTATATATGTGATTTATTTTTATGGTTTTATAGAACCTCATATATTATTTCTAGATTATTATTGATATCATTGGAATCATAGTAGATCCATTCCATGTTAAATTGGTTCGATATACATGATTGAGATATAGGTTATTATTCATATTTGAATGAATTGATAAAAAAACAATAATTATCAATGATATGGGTATGATTAATGAAATGTGATCACGTGATGGGTCTAGTTATCAACAATTTCCATTGATAAATTCATAATAATTATTATTAGATATGTGGACTCTTTAATACCTAATTCAAGTTCTCATTGATTGAAAATTATTGTTTTGGTTTTATTCGATTGTAGTGTTGTTTTATTGATAATATATTATTAGTTATTCATTATGGGACCATGTGAATTAGTGATCTTGGGTGTGTTCTATGAATTTGATAAAAGATATTATATAACTCTAATTTTGTTGTAAGAATGATGTTGGGTTCTACTCCCGAATATCATTGTTTAATTCCATTTACAATATAGTGTGAATTATAAAATAACCTTAGTGGTATTTATTCTCAATTGATATAATTTATTAAGATTATTAATACTTACGTGGTGTTATATAGTTTGAAAACATCTATGATTTTTATAAAATAAAAATTATACATTATCATTTTGGTTTTGAAGTTGTATATGACAATGTTTTTTTAAATAGCATATAAATAATTTTATATGTTCTCATCCCTAGATTATTTTTGTTGTAGATAAATATCTTATTCAGAAACAATAAAAATTGTTTCCGGGTCATGGTAGGTGATAGTGGGGTTCTTTGAATAGTTTTATTCTATATTCTACTAATGGAATTCCATTGTATTGACCATACATATACGACACTCTATTTTTCTAACAACGTAATTTTTATATAGGGTCCCAGAAATCATGTTTCATCCACTAGAATTTATCAAAATTTAGTGAGATGTATCCTCTAATAATTGAATATAAAATGTGGTATCAAGCAAGTGGTTCTGTAAAAGTATTCTATTTTATTTTTAAAGATGAAATTAGTGACATGATGCAGGATAGGGTAGAATTATTAGGTTATCATTAATTATTCACTATTCCACTAAGACTAATATTTTTATATTTTAATATTTTTATTTATTATATAATTTTTACTTGATTATGATAATATATTTAGAACATATTCTATCTCCTAGTGATGTATTCATTATAGGGTATTTATTTATAAAATGTTTCTTAAATTTATTAATTGTATAAATTTGGCCGGTGTATTTTTTTGGGAAATATATTATTTCTAAAACTTGTAGTGATTGTGAGATGACATAGTGATCATGATTGATGAGGTGAGATAGATGTATAAAATATAATTGGGACATGAGAGTATGTGAGTCATCAGTTGAAAATAGTAGAGACAAATCTAGAGTTCGCTATTATCAATAAAGTATTATTAGTGAATGTTTCATCAAGTTATATGGAAATATGTATGATTTTTTTTATTTTGTTATGAATATTAGTCGATGAATTTCATTGGGTACATAATGAATCTCATTCCCATGACTCTCATGAAGAACTAAAAAGTATTAAAACTCAATATCTCATGGTGAGAAGAGGAATTATACTAGGTCATTGTGATCTCACCCTATTAGTGTTTAATGAATTTGTTTTGATGAATTTGGCTTGATATATAAATTTAATTTTAGTGGTAGTTTCGACATATATACGGATTAATTCATCAAGATTAAAACATAGGAGGAGGATTAAATATAAGATTTTCATGTGATTTGTGATGTTGGATTTTGTATTCATAATTCACAACAGTCCATTTTTTGTGTATGGTAGAGTGTCGTCCAAATATTATATGTCATTATGATATATATTTTATATTATATGTGTATATAAAAAAATGATACTCTATAATTTTAGGATGCATTATGTTGATGTTTAATATATATTATTCTAGATTATGGGGCCCTCCTGGCACAATTTTATGTTTTTATAGATAAATAGGTATATTCATTTTGTAGATTGGTTATAATGAATATTCAATTCATTAATGAATAGGCCATACACATTTTTTAACTGTATTGTTTGCTCGAGACAATTCATGGACCTTTCCAATAGTCGGATGCCTCTAGCATATGAGGAGTAGTTTTTAAGCATAGTTAATATGCCATCCATATTCATTATTTGTTCGATCTATGATGGCGTGTAGGTGGTGTTATCTTAAATAATCATGTCATTTTTTTGAAGGGAACTATGAAATTTAAAATTTCTTATCATCAAATAAATATAAATTAAAAAAACATGAAAAATGCCTATTTTATTATTTCATCACTATTTATTTTCTATTCTTGTACCCTAAAAATGACATTTTTTGTAATGAACTAGCATGTGGTTTTTTTATAAAATTGATAGTTTTTTTTAAACCGTATTACAACCAAAATTAATTATTTAATAGTTCTTGATAATATTTTTGATAATAAAAACATTAAAAAAATTATAAAATCATGAATGTTATTTCAAAAAAAATTTCAAAGAAATAATAGACTATATAATTTATTGAAACTCCACTATACTTTTTTGATTGATGTTTTTTTATTTTCTCACACAAGTAGTAAAAATATCCTTAATAAAATAAAAAAACTCAATTTAGGTAATCTTTGAACCCCTATTTCTTTTTAGGAAATATTTTCTAAAATATCCCCAATATTTGATAGATCATAAATACCCCCTCGCATTTGTTTATATCATTGAAAAATAAATGTGATATCTATTTATAATACATCATCTATCAAGAAATCATAACTCCCATAGTTAGAAAACAATTCTCCATATATTCTTTTCTAATCATAATTTGATTCTCTATTTTATAACAATAATTGAACTACAACATTTATCCCCCATTTTCAATAAATAAAATTAATTGTATGAAAAAATAATGCAGCGAACTCATTGATGACATTAAAGATAATTAAATAAAAATCAATTAAATATTGCAGTATATCCATTATTATGTAGTTAAATAAGATATATTCTACGTAAATTTTTTTTGATATATTTCGAAGATTTATTTTTATTTTACACCTTCCCCCATATGTATTGGAAAATTATTTCAATGTTATTTAGCCTAAAATGTTGCGACAAATTTATTGTGAAATTATTTTTGTTTTTTATAAAGCCTAATATTTAATTGTTAAGATACATCTAACCTCATTTTATAATGATGTGAATTAAAAATAATAATTTTGGATGTAGAACAAAATAAATACTAAAAATAATCTTTTCATGTTCTTAATGATACTGAATTATTTCTAGAATATAGGGAAATATAATATTCTATAATCAGGAATACAGCTCCAAATGTTGTTTTATGATCAGCAATATCACATTTCCAATCATTACAACAAAATCAATATATCAATATAGATGAATATTTTTCAAATCTCAATCCATAATATAGTATTCCATTGACATATCATAATACCTATTTTTTAATATGATACAACTCCTTTAAATTACATTTGAATCATGCAGAAAGAGTATAAATAATATTCAATAAATAAAATATCGATTATTATTTTATTTTTATATTCCTTCTAAAATATTTTGTATATAAACTATTTCATTTCTTATCCATGGAATACATAATCCCATGTGTTATATGATTTGATAAATCTCACTGTAATTCAATTATTATATTATCAACAACTAACAAGCATGAATATTTTAAAAGGGAATGATACAATCTATTATTACCATGATTTGTATACCAAATAATAATTTCACCTTGTCACACATAAATTTTATGAAATGAATTTATCGTTTATAGAGAAATATAATAATACAATTTAACTTATTTTTTTGGAAAAATAGTTTCATCGTTATTTTTAGATATATGGATCATTATTTGACATATAAAAATATTTAGATCATTATCAATTTTAAATAAATCCCCTAACTTCAACATTTTACATCTCTAATGGTTTCATTAGTGGTTTTAGTGGGAATCACCCCATTGTAAAAGGCTAGGGGATCACTAGATAGAGTCCCATGGAAGTAATTTTATAAATGGATAAAAGGTATATGTATAATTATTGTTATAAATATCACATGGAGATAATGCATATTGAATATTCAAACATAATAGATTCAAAAATTGTTCTTATAGTGGTAAAGAAATATATTTCAATAAATAAGGATAATATTTGTTAAAAATTATGATATTTTAATTCATTTACATTTGGAGGAATTAATATTTTTTAAAATTTTTAAAAAAAATGTAGACAGATAAACATATTTCACATTGTATCAAATGATAGTAACGTTTATATTTTATCTTATAAATTTTTATTACATAAAAGATACATACATATCTATATAGAAATAATGAAATTATTTATCATCTCCATGAAAATAGGATATCCTTCCACTGCAACATAAATCATAATGTTCAATCATATATATTTGTTTTATTTATTGTTTTATAATTTTCGCTTGTTTTAATTGAACCTGAATTAAGTTCGAAGGATGAAAATTTTTCATGAAATATAGCAGATAATAAAGGATAATTTTATTTTAATTTCATCATTTTAAATTAGTTTTCAAAACTAATGATATATATTAAATATAATTTATTTCAGTATAAGATGCACTAAACATTAACAAGGGAAAATTCAATAATAATGTAAGATATATAATGGGTATTATTTCATTAATTAGACCTTAAATGTACATATCTAACATTGTTTAGAAATTTGTCATTCAATAACATAGAAAAGAAAATTATCTTAATAATGATGATATTTTTATAGACATGTACAAATACCATTCAACATCAAATATGTTTTTTTTCAGGATTACACAGTTTAAAATGATTAAGGATGAATGTATTTTCATTATATATCATTTTAATGGATATAAAATTATTATGGAATAGTTGAGTACTCTATGGATCGATTTCATGGATGAAATAAATACATTTAATATTCTATTATCACTATTAATAATTTGTGATATGTCTAATATAAAAGGGATTAGTCATTATGGAACATTTAAATTAAAAAAATGATGTTCATGATGTAATACGTAAAAAATATATTATAATAATTTAATTGTGAAAATTAATTTGAAATACTATTTATTTCAAAGAGAAAGGTATAAGGTTGTATTGGGGGAAACAAGAGAGGCTCAAAAAATCAATGTAGATAAATCAACGATAAATACATAGGAGACGATATTGACTATTAGAGTTATAGGAAGAAGTGAATTATAATGATGGATGTCGTGATGATGTTAAAAAATAAAATATTATATTATTGAATACAACACAAAAAATAATTTATGATCCACCAGTGATCAGTATTAAATGTCATGTGTAATAAATTATATAAGACACAAAATTCTTCTTTAAATTCATATATAGAGATATAATGTGTAAGAAATTACCTTAATTAATATTTTCAAATCATACATATTGTTAGTTATTAATCACAAAATGTTTTCATAAATAGTGAAGTTCAAATTGAAACAATAAAATTAAATTTTCTATTTGTTGAGTAATGATATATATATTACATGAATATAATTAATTAAATATATATTTTATGGCTTAATGAAAATTTATTTCATACCACATTTGAGAAATAATAAATAAAAATCAGTATTATGTTTTAGAATAATTAGTGGACAATGGTATAGTTTCATGACTGAAGATTACAACAATATAGAGGAATTTTCGAATTTATAAATATAATAATAAAACATGTCACTGTAGATTGGGGCATGTCAAGGTGAAGGGAATAAATGTTTTTTGGGAAACAAAAATTCATTTAGTTATTAATTTTATTGAATTTGGTTTTTTGGAAAACTATAGTCTCATATGAAGATGAATGATAACTTTATAAAATGAGGAAAAACATTTGTTACCTTAAAACTTTATATTATATAATTTAATATATGTGATGCCACACATGTACATTCTCTTTTTTTACTACAATTTTATCTGATATTCATTAATAAGTAAACTCGAAGGGTGTGGAATTGTTTTTTACAAAATAATACTTATTTTATTTATTCATCATATAAGAGAAGATGACATGTAAAAAAAATAATGATGTTGATGTACTTTAGATTGAACAATAATACCTATTGTGATGGTAATGTGTTAAAAAACATTAATAAAAATGAAATTGTTATGGAAAAATGGTTTATGTAACACCTAAATAGTGGTTTTATAGAATATATGAATATAATTTTATTGAATTTTCCATGTTTTTTTCAATACATACATTGTCAAATATTATTTTTTGACATGATGTTTTTAACATGAAAAAAAGATTGATAACATGTGTTCTATTAGTACTACATGGATTGGAAAATTTACAGAAAATATAAATGAAAAAAAAGAATATATTTCACATTTTTATTTATTTTATTAGAGTGATAATATTAATCTTTATTAATATTATTTAGATAAATTATATAATAAGTGAGAAATTTTTTTCTTCATTTGTTATGATAATTTGGATATTGGTTATCACATCAGAGATACTGAAAAAAAAAATTAATCAAATGTATATATATAATATTTCATTGACATGTTCTTCATAAGGTTATAAAATATGTTAAATATGTTAATTGGACAAAGGAACAATATTTTTATGAGTATTATCATCATTAATTCCTATAATAAAATAAAATTATTAAAAATTTATAATTATACGGAGAACCCAATTATTTGGATATGACATAAGAGGTCAATGAGTGTATATTAAATAGTTCAATTATATAAATAAATAAATTATTTATTTATTTATTTTTTACTGAAGGTAGAGAACCAAATTATAACAATGAAGTAATTCATGTTAAGAATTCGATCAAGTTTTATATTGTGACCCCCACCCTTCTTACATAGAAAATTAATTGTATTACATGAATATTTATAATAAATTAAATTTATCATCTTTAAAATCTTATAAAATTATTTCATCTGGAAGTATAGATATTTACGCAGCTTGTTCATAACTAAGATACATATGCTATTCACAACTAGAGCCTTTATTTGACATATCATACATAAAACATTCATTATAGCTTAGAGAAAAGAAATATAAGATAATGTGATCTCATATAATTAATATGAGTAAATAACGGACCTATAAATGATAACATTAGAATAACATGATCATAATGGAATGAAAACATGATATAAAATTTTAGAAAAATTAACTATCATATCAATGATCAAAATCAAGAGTCTTGGAATATGTTACAAAATTTTATAAAACATGAATCATAATAGATTGATTTAATATGATTTTTGAGATCATAACATTTTGATATCATATAAATTTTCAAAATAAACATAATAATAAGAATCATTTACATATTAGTTAAGGTTTATTTCCAAGAGTAACATAGTAGAATGGTTTTACCTTCAAACCGTCAAAATAGTCACAGTTCACCCAAAATAATATAATAGTTTACAATTTTGTTTTACGAAAAATGGTTTACTCTCTATTCTAGTCATATCTACATCATGATATATGAGCATTCATACATTGATTTATAGGGATATATAATTCTTGACCCACACATCAAATAATGAAAATTATATAGATACCTTCCACAAGATTATAATTAATTCATCAAATCCTAAACCAATAAATGGAAATGTGTTTCCAAGAAATTTCATTATAGTATAATGTATTTAAAAGAAATATGTTTCAAAAAAATATTATCATGGAAAAACACATGTAAGAAAGATTATTTTTCAGAATTATTACATAATTTTTAAATAATATAACCCACAGAAAATGAGGAGTATCATAAAACTATTTTCAATATAATAATTTAAAATATGAAAAAGTATAAATATGGAATAATTATGAAATTTCCCAAGTAAATCATAAACAATATATATTTTTTTCATCATTAGTCAATAGAAATATTATAAATATATCATTAAAATTTTTGAGGAGAATATATTTTCTATTTTAAAATGTCTTCTTTAAGTTCAAAAAAAAATAAAAAATATTGAACATAACGTTTTAATATAAAATAATATTTGAAAAATGTAATTTATTCATTAAATAACTGATTATTAATGGTAGTAGGATATACAATTCATTTCATACATGTTAAAACATATATTAATTTAACCTTTTTAAGTGAAAAGTTACATTTTTTGGAAGATGATAAGAAGATTTCTTTTTATCCATATTTTTCAATTTAAAAAATGTGTACAAAATAAAAAAAACTCCATTAGTGAATAGTTAAAAAAAATTTAAAACATTATTTGAAAACACTAACATGGAAGAGAATGGATTTTCTACTAAAAAGAGAAATAAATTATATTTTCAACTAAAACATTATTTTGGACAGTTGAGTTGATAAATAGGATAAAATGGAATGGAAAATATGATATTATAAATAATAACCATATGTGAATACAATTATATTATTTCTTGATATATATATTATAATATTTCATCATGTAACTCATAAACATAGAAAATATCCATAAACAATTTGATTGTATCAGAAAACCATTTCCATGTTGGTGTATTTTAAATTATAAACCCCATAAAGGAAATTGACCTAGACGGATATTTATATCACATAATTTTCATGATATTAATTAAAAATATAATTCATGTAGATTATATAGACCACAAAAAATAAACAATTGTTGAATATAACCAGTGTCACGTAAATAACAGTGAGATTAAAATCATGTACATCAATTCTTGGATTTTATAAAACATTCTAAAAATAAATGTATAATAAAAATAGGCTAGTAAAAAATATATTCATGTTCAATATCCATATTTATAATTTTATAAATTATTTATTTATAATATTCAATCACCAATTTATTGATAATTCATTATTAAAATCCATCTTTCAAAAGATTACTTTTTCTTTTTTCATGTATGTTATGGTTTTGTAGTCTTGGTTTTTGAAATTTGATCATGTTTCCATTGTATAATTAATAATAATTATGATATAAGCATCATATATATTCATTATATAAATATTTATTTTGATCCAAAAAATTTAGAGAAATATAATGAATTACATCATTCATGGATATGGTAAGTTATATAGCATGCATGTTATTCCCATTTTCTTGAATGATTAAATAAAATAAAAATAATAATTAAATAAACATTAGAGAATAATTTTTATATTATATATATGATATATATTAAATAATTTAATCCTTATTACCATCGATTTAAAAATTAAATAACAATTGAATTGCATCGCTATGTGGAGTCCTCATTCTGTAGGTACACACAAGTGTGAATATCATGTTACAATGGAAGGGAAGATGAGAAGGTAGATATGATATTATACTTAAATAAATATAATTATATGATAAATATAAAATAAAAACATTAAATCAATAATTATATCAAACTATAATATAAGGTGATAGAAAACTAATTAAATCATTCTACGAGGTGGTTGCCCGCCATACACACAATCTATGATTCCATTCTCCATATGATGTAAAACAATATGGATATTATTAATTAAATTAAAGTAATAAATTTTATGTATATTATTTATAATTTTTTTATGATATCACAATATTATAGAAGAATTTATGATTACATAAGAATAAATAAAAAAATTATTTGTTAAGAATGATATATCTTCTTCGACCAACTACAAAAGGAATTCACAAAAAAACATAAGAAGATGGTTTAATAAAACAAATAAGCCACCTAATATATGGGATGATAAATATGGAATTTATTTTTTAAGGTGTTGTTATATCAATATATATATGGAAGTGAGAAGTGGAGAGGATATGGGGTGCCCTTTTATAAGAGGGGAGAGAACACACTTCAGAATATTAAACATAAAAAGGTATCAAAACTTTTAGAACACACAAAAAGGCTTATAAAATAGATACCTATAAAACCATTAAAAATATAATGTTGAAATATTTATAGAAAATATAAATTTTAAATTTTTTTAGATAATTATACACATATCATTTTAGTTTATGCATGTGGGAAACATGTATTATCTATATCAATGGAAATTAGTATGTACTATTTTTAAAGTTAATTATGATAAAAAATTAGTTTGACCATAATGTATAATATTAATTATGTTAACTGCAAATATTTAATCCATCTTTTCAAATTTAGTTTATATAAATTGTAAAATTTTATTTACGTTAGACTAGCTGATGTGATTAAAAAACAGTTTTCTATTCAAAACTATTTCAAAAGTATAAATAGTTTTGTATCATTATTATGCATGAATTTGAAACCAAAGAAATAATTTACTGGATAAATAAATAAGTTAATTAATTGTATTAGTTAAAATTTTCTTATTCACGATGTTTAATTTAAAATTCATTAAATGACAATGAATTTTTAATAAAAACCCGTATTATGCATTATAGATCTAAAAATTATCCTTTTCAAGAAATATTTAAAAAATTACCTAATATTAATTTTTATATGATGATTGAAAATATTATTCTACATCATTAAATTAAATGTTCTAAAATTGTAATAAACTAATTTTTTTCTTAAAAACCAACAAAAATAACTTTTTTAAGAATAAATATATTCTTAATGTATTTAAAGACATAACCAAAAAAATTAAGTACTTATTTATTTATAAAACATATGTATCTGTAACTATTATATATTATATAACCCCGTCATTAGTAATCTCGGAACTATTTTCTTCAACCATTACATCTGCATGATTATAAAGAATCAAATCCCAAAAGACATAATAATTGTGTTGGTAAACCATATACATGTGTGAGTCTTATATTAAAAATGAATATAATAATTACATCATAATTATATAAATTCAAGGAAAAAATTATCCCAACATTTCATATCAATACATATCATTCTTTATACACTTCATGGATTGCAATGGAATGGTAACAAAATATTTGTGAATTCAAATGCTCAGTAAGGGTTAATTAAAACAGAGTAAATATTAAATCAATGATAATAATCCATAAAATTAAAATGAGTGAACAAAAAAATATGGAAACATAAATAAATAAAAATAATACCATCTATAATAACTAGATATGGAATAATCAATATAGAAAGGTAAATAACAAAAAATTAATCAATTTAGTCAATAAACACTGAATGAAATGTATCAATAGATTTTTTTCATAGTGAAATACTCATAGATACAAATAAATAAATAAAAATAAATGGAATGATTAATTATTTAAATCCATTTTGTTATGTATAATGTACATTTTTAGTGAATATACTTCAAAATATGTTTTATAACATAGTGGGTGAAAACCCCACTAAATCTATTCAATTGACTTATCCCATGATACAAGCAATGCATCATGGGATATCCATAATCAGGCCCCACCTGTGTTGTCCTTGTACGATGTATTCATTTTATATTGAATAATATATTTAATTAATTTTGGATGTCCCTTATAAAATTTCAGTATTGATTAAAAGATATGTATTTATCAATGTTTATAGTAACTCCCAAAAAATAAAATGTAGGAAAATTATATTCAATATAGTGTATGAAACAAAAAACCAAGCGTATAATGAAATATGATATACTGGGAATTTTTAATATATTAAATATTTTAAATAAATTTAATATATTTTAAACCTATTAATGCATGTGAAATAGAGTTAGTGAATGTCAAATGTAAGAACGAGATTCTTCAAGGGATTGCGTTAAACAAATGGCTGAGATTTACCAAACAATAATAAATTATTAAATGATTTATTACTTTATATAATTAGATGTAAACTAGAAATTATGAATGATATTAAATAATTTGTGAAAATATATATTTTACAAAAATATAACATGAATCCATTGGTTACAAATTAATAAAAAATTAATTTCAGATCCAATGTAATAAAAACGAACTATTTTTTTAGAAAACTACTTTAATTCTCACAAAGATATTTTATCCTAATAAATAAAATTAATTTAAATTAGTGAGTTATATTAATTTAATTTAAATATATATTACATATTAAATAAAATATTTTTTATACCCATCAAATTGATTTGATATGCATGGTATAAGAACAAACCTAATATTACACATAAGAACCTATATTTTTGTTACTGCATGGTTACCACCTCTTAATGGAGAACCTATTTTAAATCCAACTTTTTATAATATTATAAATTTTATATGTAGAAACAAAATTAATATTTGAAATTGTAATATTGATATTAAATTGTGGTGTTTTTCTTTATTTGTTTATGAAGATTCATTTTTTAACGAATAGTGAAAATACTAAATTTTTATTAAAACAACATTTTTAAATTATTTATTTATAAAGATAAAACATAATTTTAATTATTTTTAATCTTTAATTAGATAATTTGTTTAATTAATACAATTTATGTCAATTTAATTAATTTTAAATTTTAAATTTTATATAAAAACATTGCAAACCTTTGAATGTTTTTACTTAAGAAATATGAATTCTTGTCCCATATGCAAGATTAAATTTAAATTACATGCTTCAACTTGTGTGATATTAATTTTAAAAAATGTATTCCTTACTTGAAATAATAATTATATATAATTTATAATATGTTCCTCTAATTTTTTTACAAAAAATAATTAATGAAAGAGATTAAAATGATTTTTAATGATAATGAGAAAAAATAGTATAAAATGGAAAAAACTGTAATATAAAGGGCCAAAATGACCTGTAACCTTGTCCATAATCAACTATATAGAAATATGTAGACCTTATAATCACTTTAATCTTATTTATTCGATTATTTTATCAAATTTAAATGGAAAAACATTGGTAGAATTCCCTTTTCTTAATTTACAAGTGGATCACACCTCCTCCACTATAAGAAGGCACTCAAGACTCCCACTTCCTCACATATCTCCAGAAACATTGGATCAAACAATAAATGAACGAATAAATTCATAAAATCCTTTAGATAATCCTATTATAAAGAAAATTTTCATAAATCCATCCACATAATCCCTTTAGTGGAAATGAAAAAAAGTTACCCAATTAAGAGGTCACATTCTTCCTCAAGATCTTTAGATTTATTTTCATTCTCCACCTCCTAAAATCATATTATTCTATGATGATATAACAAAAATAGTCAACAATATACTGATATTTTTTTTATTAATGTTTCTTCCTACAGCTGTAATCATTTCCATCAAATTGGTAATGAACATACCATTTCAGTGTATGATAATCTACCGCCTCATGAAAAGATTTCATCAATTTATTCACTTACTACCTTCCAAGGATGGAAATTATGATGAAAATAATATTTATAAATGTTATATACAATATTTATAATTTATTTATAATTATTTTATTATTTTATAAAATATATACTTATGTTTTCAATTTTTTGAAAAAAATATATCATCGTTTATGGATGTGTGGACTGCCCCCTTGTCAAAGGGATGTGACTCATTCACACTCAACATGGAATGTATAAATGAATTTTTTAATAAATCTATTTAACATTTATGAAAAATATATTATAATGGAATTATATATATATATATAATTTACTTTTCATTTTTATTAAAAAAAAATAAATGAAAGTAGCATTCATTTGTATGTACGACCTATCATCTGAATGAAATTTGCATTCAATTTATTATCTCCAAATGTTATGGAATATTTTATGTACATATTTAATCAATATATATTATATTTACAAAAATATTAACATAATTTATATGTTGAAACCATGATATGAATAAAAAGTAACAAGTTATAATATACATGATAAGGTAGGCGATTATCCTCCAAAAGATGGAAAACAATGAAATATTATTAAAAAATTAGTAGTAATATATTTTAAAAATATAATATATGAAATTATAAAAATGAGTATGGTTCTGATATATTTTACTAACATTATTAAACCCATTAAAAATTACTATGGTGGAATTTCACAAAAAATGAAATGCCAAGTAAGGGATTTTTTCTTAATTTACATTCCATTGAGGCTTATTTTTTATTATGAACAAATATTTTTTTATATGGTATATATACTGCCCTATGACAAGTTATATCATGAATCTATTTATTCTCATGATATTATAAGTTTAATTTAATATTATTCCTTCATATATACTATTATTCAAATGATTCAATGTTTTATGGGACAATTTGAAATGATTAAAAGTTATTCTCCTCAAGAACCTTTGTAAATATTTTATTTGATATATCACATATTTTTTTGATTATTTATATTTTATTGAAATAATATCATTATTTTAGTGCACCAAATTTCATATATATTGTATACATAATTCCAATTTTTCATATAATATCATTATTTATTCATTATTCATGATATTTTGAGTTTTAATTTGAATTATTTCATATATGTGGATTCGAGTTAAATGTTACCAAGTGGAAAATAATTTCCTACCTCAATTTATTTTCATTGGGTTATATTACTTCTTCAATGTCGCTAATATTATATGATTATGTTAATAATTAATTTTACTATCAATTTATGTATTTTCACTTCTATATGATTATTTATAGTTAATACAAATAATCTACTCATTGATTGATCATCACCTAAATGTTATGATGTTCTAAATTTTTTACTTTACAATCAAATTTTTTCATGATTGTTTACATTTGATTTGATATCAGATGAATTTATTTCTTCATTATCTAAAAAACCCTTTTATTTAATTATTTATGGGTTATTCATAACACCTTTCAAGTAATTATATAAGATTTTAAATATTTGGTACTCATAATATTTTTCACCACTTTTTTAAGAAAACATGAATTCATTTCACTCGTTAGTCATATAATATGTTTTTTAGTAAAAAAACATATTTTATAATGAAAATTTATAAAATTACCATTCTCATAGGAAATATAAATTAAATTTTTACATTTTTATATTTTAAAAAATTTAAAAATGTAATCATCTATTTTCATTCCAAATAATTAATTTTTTTATTCTTATGAAATTTGAAAAAGGAATTTTATTTTTACCTTGTATGGAATGTAGACATCATCTAACCTTAATTTTGTCGAAGCATCATTTGTATATATAATTGTTTGTTTCGTAAAGATAATTTTTTCAAAAGTTATTTTCAATGAAAATTATTTTAATAAAAATCCTAATAAAAAAATATATTCCTTAATAATGTTTTTAAATTAACTATTTATAGTTTTTTTATTCATAAATGAATCCAATAATTTTTTTACTCTACATGGGAATTATTAGATTGAATCAATCATTATACATCCCTTGGATTGTTTATTATTGATTTGGAAACTAATACTATAGACATTAACATTATTTTTTCCTTTTATTACACTTGAAATATAAAATATCGATGATCATTGGATATTTAATTTCCCCTAGTTATCCATATCTTCTATCATAGATACTATCATTGACTAATCTGCATATTAATTTTAATTACGTGTTTACAATGAATTTTATTTTATTTTTTTGGGGAAATGTTGATAAATCGATTTATATTTATTCAATATGTATATTCAATGAGGTACATTGTATATTAAATGTGACGAATGATTAGGACCTAAAATCCATTGGTTAATGATCATTTATATAAACCTTATGGGTTGGGATCTACTAAATGGAAGCCTCATGACGAATAGGTTATCTCATTTGAATAAATCTGGTTGAGACAAACCCTTTGAGAGGGTTTTAAAATCAAAGTAGTTAAAATTATCTCGGGAAAGGTCTTGATGCTAGTGGTTCAATGCATATAGGAAACATGGAATCTAATAATTCGAAATTTCCATCATTCTGTTTTATTAATAATTCATCAATGATATTTTGTTTTGACAATTCTATACATATATCAGAATTTCTAATTCCTTGATTAGATGGAATGTGTTTTTGTTCATTACCTTTCTATATCATTTATTCACTTCCTTCTCATTTTTTTGATTACCTGGTATGTCCATTCATTTATTCACTATGCTATAATGATTATTCTCCTTGATTCGTTATTTCATCCATTATAATTTACCATTACATAACATTTTATCTCAGCCTTATTATGTTTCTTTTCCCCAGTAATCCGATAAGTGTGCTGATAATGTTATGTAAGGATACAATGGATTTCAAAAAGTTATTATACTTTTAAAAAATATTTTTCAATTAGTTTCTTTATTTATCATAAAAGTCTCATATATGTATCCATTTTACCAAGACTACAAAATATGTCAGTCTTGAAATAATGCCAAATTATTTTTGTTATACATCACCTCTAATCTCTCTAGGGTCTACTCCCTTCCGTTGTTATTAGAGGATGTTCAGTGGAATATTTGGGAAATATATTTAATAAAACATAGTTTAGAGAAATTATCACCAAGCGAGACATTAACGGATAGTATAGAAGAACATCATATCATTTTGGTAGGATAGATATTATGTGGGTCTTCTTGGAATACATATATTTTTGGATACTCCATGTGGGAATGGTGATGTCATATATGTAGATAGGGGTAAGAACTCTGAAAATATTAGTCGGCCCTAACTTCCTGTAACCTGGTACATGGCAACAGGCCTTACTGCTCACATTTTATGACACCCCCAGGGGATACTCTTAGGATAATTATTTTTCCTTTATAAAATGTTATGAAGGATTTGAATAAATAATTAAAATGAAATAACTAGGTAAATCCATAGACCAAGGAAGGATCATTGTGGAAATACAATTTATATAGTATTTATTTTTCAAAGTTGTATTAAAAACATTATTTAAAAGAATATTTATTGATTAAATTTATTTCCAGGATGTACATAATATTTATTTTATAAATTATGTTAATATGATATTAAAAAATGAAATCATGTATGTCGCATGAAAACCCCTCAAATAAGACATGGCAGCAGGGGTTGAACCTATGAAGGAAGGATGGTAAGGGTTTAACTCCAACCATAAACAAAATAAATGTCTTGGTTAATATATCATATTTTAAGATAAAATTTTTATGAATTAATATTAATGATGAACATGTAGTGTTAGTCTTTATAATTATATATTAATATTTTATCTATTTAGAATTTGGGGAATATTTTGATATAAATAGTTAGACATTCACAATCTTATGGGGCTTAGGATGCATTATAGTAGTATTTTACTGATTCGTAAATAAACATTAATTTTGGGATATACATTTTTAGAAGAGAGGGATGAATTAGAATTGGATTGAAGCAACACCAAAATATGGAATTATTCATATGAAATTAAATTGTTTCATGTATGTTAATATATGCATATTAATAGGTGGTGGATTAATTTATCAATATTAGGGAAATTATTTAGATGTAAAATGTTATAATAATAACATTTTTTTAAATGATAGTCTTATAAATCCTCACATAATTATGAATTTGGGGCCCTAAACATTCCATTAATCATTCACATTATTTTTGATTGATGGCCTCAATCACTACTTATAAGTGATTAATATCTTCCTCCATGTACATATCTCAATGATCCACTAATTATCTCTTACTTATAAACCTAGATATATGTTATTCCATGTTTCTATTGAACATCCCTTTCGTTATTTTCAATAGGATTTCTTACTACCCCTTGTCACAATGTGGGATTTCAAAAAATTGAATTATAAAAGTGTATATCACCAAGATAAGGGTCAAATTTCACAGACACACTTTAATTAAGTCGGGGAGAATTTAACACCCAAAAAATCTATATTAGAAACATTTTATTCTATATCATGTATGACATGAAACAAAAAGAGAAAAACAGAATATAATATATTGATAACATATAATATAATTACTATTTTTTACTAAATTTAATATATTCTAGATCTATAAATTAATGAGACATCGATTTAGAATATTTCAGAATAAAAAATGAGTTTCTTCAATGGTTTTGGTTACATATATGGTTTAGTTTAACAAGACAACAATATATTACTAAAATATTATTATCTAATATAATAAGATATAAATTTTCCAGCATGAATATTATTAACAAACATATCAAAATATATGTTTCAAACAAATATAAATTTAATTCACTGGTATAAAATTAATTATAAATTTATATGAGATCCAATTGAATATAAAGGGATTGCTTTTATAGGCAAATATTTTCATGCTCCCAAAGCTATTTATTCTAATAATTTAAATTATTTGTCATTAGTTATTGATTTTAATGTAATATATATATATTATATTAAATAATATATTTTTTATATAGATTGAATATATTTTATACGAATATGATATAAAAAACTCTATATTACACAAAAAACCTATATTTTAATCATGGTTCTATTAACTCATTTTAGAGGGAAAACTATTATAAATATAATTTTTATCACATATATAAATCATATATTTCAAAATTTAAATAATATTACAAATAGTAACATAATAATTATGTATGGATGATATTTTTGTTAATTTTTGGAGATGTTTCATTATTAATGAATAGTGAAAAATATTGAATTTTAATTCAAAATTGTAATTTCATAAATATAATTTAACTTGTTATATAAATATTTAATTTATTAAAACATTAATTAGATAATTGTTTTTAAATTATTCCAATTTATGCAATTTTAATCATTTACACTATGAAATTTAATATTAAAACATAGAAAAAGATTGAACATTTTTACATTAAAAACATGAATTTTTATTCCGTATGAAAGAAAAAATTTAAAATAATTTACACATCTTCTATGATTTGTATTTGTATAAATGTATTAAATATTGTCCATAATAATAAGCTATAAATTCCAATAAGTTACAATGAGTTTTTGATAAAAAAAATACTAGTGAAAGTGATAAAAATTCATTACCACGATTTGTAGAAAACAATTTCCATATAAGGGACTAAACCGTATTATTAATAGCCCAAATGATCTAGAAACAGTTATAAACTCCATTGTATTTCCACATATAGACCATATAGTAACTCTTATTTACATCTTTCTATTATTTTAGAGACATTAAAATGGAAAAAATAATAATTATGAATCCCTTTTCTAAAATTTACAATGGTCTCACTCCTCTTCTAATATAAAAAGGCATTGAATCCCCCCACTATATTTCACTCCCATAGCCAATTTATAATGACCAAGATCTTATAAAATTAATCATAAAAATCCCTTTATAATCCTATAATCTGTATCATTGTTATCAATCTATTTATTGAATACCATTTGTGTAAATAAAATTTGTTTCTAGATTAATATGTAACATTCTTCCTTATACTCTTTTGATTTCATTCACCACCCACTGAACTATTATTATTATATTTTTATATAATAAAAAAATATATATCTTAAAATTATATATTATTATATTATGGTTTAAATATATACTATAAAAAACTTCTACATAATGAGTAATGAACATACTGTTTTTGTGTACGGTGAACTACGGCCTCAGGAAATGATGTTGTTCAATATTACATTAACACCTATAATGGTTGGTAATTAAGATGTAAAATATATTTATATATGTTATATATTATATGTATAATTTATTTGAAATTATGTAGTTATATTATTACACATACCCTCATTCTTTCCATTTTTTAAATGATAAAATCGTTTGTGGAAGTGTGGTCAACCACCTCATCATAGTGACATGATTCTTTCAAGATACACATGGGATGTATAACCGATTGTTTTAATAAATATATGTAACATATATGAAGTATATATTATAATATAATTATAATATATATGTTCATATATGTCATTTACTTTTCAATAATTTAATATGTCAATGAAAAAAAATATACATTCATGCATACGTACAGTCTACCGTCTTCATGAACGGTGCATAAAATTTCATATCTAAAAATATTACGGATTATTATAAATATATATATAATTAAAATATATAATATTATAGTAATGTTTTAAATTCTATGGATAATTAAACCATGATTGGAACCACAAATATGGATTAAAAACATAATCGATAAACTTGGTAATTAACAACTAAAAATATAAAAAATAATGAAAGATTATTAAAAAAATGGAATTAATATATTTAAATATGTTAATATATGATATTATAAATAGTATTAGGGTTCTGGTATATTTTTTTGACATTCATCAAATCCTTATATAGTATATTAATGGATTTTGACATGAAATTAAATTCAAGGTAAGGTATTTCATAATATTTTATTTTCCATTGATACTTATTTGTTGTTGTGGACCAAGATTATTTAATATGGTGTATATATAACCCTTTAAAATAATATCTCATTAATATCATTATTAAAAGGATATAATAAGATTCATCTAATATTATTCTCTCATGTATATTGTTAATCAATTTTTTCAAAGTTCAATGAGACACTTTCCAATGTATAAATATTATTTTCATAAATAATGTTTTTTATTATTATCTAACCAATTTAACTTTATTTTGTAGTTTTTATCTTTTCCATGAAACAATCAATTTATTTATGTGAAAAAAAATATTATATATGGTTTAATTAATGAAATTCTGTCTTATAATATCACCATTGATTCATTATTCATGATATTTTTATTTCAATATTAATTATTTCATCAAAGGGGATTCGAGATAAATGTTACCAAGTGGAAATGAATTTTAAAACCCAATTTATTCTAATTAGGTTATATTACATACTAATTGTCTATAATATTTTATGGTTATGTGTATAATTAATTTTTAGTTCTATTAATGTATTTAGACTTCTTTATGAGTATTTATAGTCGGCACATATAATCTACTCAATGAAGGTTTCTCACATCAACAATATATTCTTCTCAAGTGTTTACATTACAAACCCATTATGTTCAAGATTTTTTAAACATGAATATAAAATAGAGAAAATTATTTGTTAATTGTATAATAAAACCTTTAATTTTGTTCTCCTTCGGTTATTTATGGTCTTTTTCACGTAATAATTAATTTTTTCACTCTTTGGTACTCAATATGTTTTAAGAAATTTTTTTAACAAATACCAACATCATTTATCTTTTTCTTCCAAGATACTATTCTATTTAAAATGTTTATTTTCTTAAAATGAAATTAAAAAATGTTTTCAACCTTTCCAAAATTATTTGTTAATGAAATTCTAACATTTTACTCTTTTAAATTTGTTTTCAAACAAATCATATCGTCTCATTCTAAATGAGTCATTTTATAACATTTTTACCGTAAAAATTTTTTTTTTTACCTTTTATGACATTTAAATTTTTACCCACCATGGTTTCATCAAATATTCAAGTGAATGATTAAAAGGGTAATTTTTTATGAAAATGTTTTCTAATGATTTTTTAAATGAAAAGTATTTTCAAAATGATTTTCAAATTAAATAAGTCTATTTTCCTCAAGAATGATCCTAAAAGATATTTTAACATTATTTTTATTAATTCATGCCAACAACCCTTTATTTTATAAACCAAATTGGATTTATTTTATTGATACAATCCTTATTCTTCCAATGGATGGTTTATTATTGGGTTCTCTGAGGATTTTATTAGAATTCATTTCCTTGATTCCTTTTAGCCTCTTTGGAATATTAAATTTCTTATGATCATTGAACTGTAAATTTACCCTAATTATCCATATCATTTATCATGGATATGTTCATTTCCTCAACCATATTCCATTTTCATATAGTTTTTATATTCAATGTTAATTTATAATTTGGGCAAATATGGAAAAATGATTATTCTTTATTCAAAAATTAGATATTTGATACGAAGTATTATTTATTTGATATGAAGAATGTTAGGGGAATGAATGTCATGGGTTGGAAATGTTTAAGGCAATGCTTATGGGTTGGGGACTGGTTAATGCAATCCTGAAGATACATGAGTAGTCTAATGCAATGAAGTCTTTCTGGATAAACCCTTTGAGTTTTTTTCTAAATTTGAGTCGTTTATACTGCATTCTGAAAGGTGTTGACGATATTTGATCCATGGTGTTAGGAAACGCGACACTAATAATTATGAATTCATCTTATTTAGTTTTAGTTATTATTCATCAATGATATTTTTTTATTTAATTATATATATATATATATATATATTTCTTTTTATGTTCATGGATTAAAATAAATGTGTTTTAGTTAATTTCAATTCTATATTTTTTATTCACATCCTTCTCGTTTTTGTGATTATATTGTATGTGTGTTTTATTATTTACCTTGTGATAATTATTATTATCATTTATTCATTATTGCATCTATTGTACATTACCCTTATTGAGAATTTTATATCACCCTTATGATGTTTCATTACCCTAGGAATCCAATAATTGTAGACTGAAAGATATGAATGGGTATGATATATGTAAAAAAGTTATTATCCATGAATGGAAAAAATTTATTTTGTAATTTGATTATTAACTTATAATAAAAGACTCATGTGTGTATCTGGGTTACAATGACTACTAAAAAAATTTGTCCTTTTTGATTTGATTCCTTCAAATCGTGCCAATGTAATAGGAGTAGACCCCGTCTACGAGCTCTCTGGGGTCTGGTTGCAACATTTCACCAGATATAAAAAAATTAATGTAAACACCATATATAATATTTGTATAAGGTTTAGAAAATAATAAAAAAACTGATATTTTGGTTGGATGTTGGTGCTTATCGATCTCCCGGTGGTCGTTGGATGCTGACTGTGGGAGAGAGTGCTCTCTTGCGGTTGTCTGGCTCTCCATCTCTGTGATCCCTCTTCCCCGGATGAAAGAATCATTCTTAATGGTGGTTGGTGATTCGTTAGGGTCGTACTTATGTTTGGATGTTCAGATTACTCATCTAGAAGAGGATTTGGTAACTCGGATCTATGTTGAAATGGATATTTCTTTTCTGATCCCGAATCAGATCATGCTCAGTATTGAGGGGATGAAGGAATGATATCATACCATGTTCTAACTCACATATTCTCACATCCGCTTGTCCTGTCACATTTTTGGTCACTCTCTATAGGTTTGCAAAAATGGTTTGGGGGATGTGTCTAATGTTTCTACACCATTCTGGTCAAATACCCTCCTCGATGCTGTTCAAGATTTTAGATCGTGGAAAAGGTGTGGTATTTTATCCCCCAGCTCATGCTTTGGAGGCTTCGTCCTCAATTCCTGAGGGTTCACCTTCTTTCAATAGAGATCTTATTTTTTCATCCATGGAGTAGACAACGGGGTGGTGTCCCCACCCTTAGATGTGATATTTTGTTGAAATATTTATAGGATATGTTTTCGGGGTATGCGGGTCACTTTTTACATCGTTATCTATGATATTATACCGATGGACATGGGGTGATGAGATAGAATTCCCTCATTTATCCTAGGCCAGTGAAATACTTTTTCCTCCTTCGTATTCAATGTAGATGGTCTCGGTGCCTCCCTCGTCCCATGGAACGATGATTTTTTTTCTCTCTATCCATTCCCCCTTTGTATCCTATGATATGTTCGTCTCCCCTATCTTTATGGTGCCACTTGTTCCATCCCCTTCATTAGGGTCTAGTTCATCATCATAGTTTACGACGCTGGTCTTGGACCATGTGTCACTGGTCAAGCATGTGGCAGATGGTTTCATCTTAAGTTCTCTAGAGGATACTCCAATGGACTAGAAAAAAGGATGTCACACTCATGTATCCATCCAGAAGACCAAGCAGAGAAACATGTGCACCCGATCTTAGTCCAAATCCTCCTTTTTTTGTTTCCCCGTAGTATTCTATGCTAACCATAGGCTAAGAGTCTTATGGAAAATCCAGACCCAAACATCCCAATGATTAATGTTTTGATCTAGAATGCCCGAGGGCTTGGGGAGAGGGAGAATTCTGAATTTCTTGATAATGAATTACTAAACCACTCAGTATCTGTGGTGGCAGTTCTTAAACCCAAACAAGCATCTAGTAGAATAGCTATGTTTCCAAAAAGACTCAAAGTTCATGGTTTCTTGCATGGGAACCTTGCTAACACCCATATATGGATGTTCTGTAAGGATAATATATCGGTGGATTTGACTAATGTTTCAGTAAAATACATGACCACGATAATATCAGTAGGATATCAATTCTAATATTTCTCTTTTATTTATGAAAAATGTACTGTACATGATCATGTGTAAATTTAATGAGAACATGAAGGAATTATATATGATAAAAACCCCTTGAATTTCATGGGTGACTTAAACATAGTAGATTCTCTAGGTGATAAAAAATTTATAGGAGCCTTTTCTTAAGAAGTGCATACCTGGATTTTGTTGCTTTCATGGCAAGAACTGGACTGATGGAGGTCGACAACAAGGGAGACAAATTCATGTCGTGTAATGTCCAATGTGGGGGAAGAATAACTTGGTTTCAGCTTGACCGATGCCTGGTAAATGAGGAGTCCATTTTCCTCTTCCTGGATACCAAAGTAACCCTCCTCGTTTGAAGCTTATCTAACCACTCTCTAATGTAGCTTTATTTGAGCTCATGTACTTCGAGAGAAAATCTCATCTAGTTCTCAAGTTCATGGAAGGAAGATCCGGGTTTCAATGACATGGTCATGGACGCATGGGACTAAACTCACTTAGGGAACCTATGGATAACATTCCACTACTTGATAACGATGCTAAAAATCTATTACAATGATAGAGGAAGAATTTCCCTTCACTTGATCCTGACTTTATCATTATTAGTAATGAATTTGAGTTCTTATAAACCCACCTAGAACAAGGATGGGATGATGCCAGATTTAATGATCTCAGGGCTAATAAACGTATTTTATATGATATTCTTTTAGGGAAAGATATGAAGGTGAGAGAGGGACAAAGGGTTAAGTGTCTTCGTGAGGGGGACCAGAACACTGGTATTTTTCATGAATGCATTATCATACCCACATGACCAATATTATCAAAGAAGATGGTTCATATACCAATGAAATAGATGAAGTATAGAGAATTGAAAATGACATCATCAATGATTTACTGGTAGGACCAATCGCTAACATGGAAGACAACTACCCATCAATGGATACATAGATATTGGAGGTCATTCCTAGCAGTGTAACTTTGGAGACAAACAAGTTATGGAAAAGGAATCTAGAAGAAAAGGATGTAAGAGAGGAAGTGTGGATTTTGACCCTTGACAGCACTCCAGTGATACGGAATACCTAGATATTTTTATATGCTGGTGTGGGATACAATCAAAGGGGGATTTTTGAGAGAGGTCTTATATTTCTTTCAAGGTGGTTATCTTCTGCGCATATCTAGTGAAACTAAGGTGGTTATGATACAAAATGTGAGAAACCCCCTTTTCATTGATCACTACAAGATGATCTTCATGTGTAAAATTTATTATAAGGTCTTGGTGTGCATCCTCAAAAAAAGGCTACGGATACACTTAAATGTATTGCTGGCAGCAGAGCAACATAGTTTTATCAATGGGAGGTCAATACAGGGTGCAATAGGAGTGGTGCATGAAATGATAAGTGGGATCAACAGTATTAAATTTGTGAATAACCTAAAAATAAATACTTACACGTTAAGTCCTATGATAGGATGGAATTTGGTTTTATTCTAATGTTGCTGACATGCATGGGATTGTCTAACAGAACCCATGATCTGCTATTCTGCTGCTTTAGCTCAACATTGATCTACAGTTAATTTATGGGTAAAAAATTCGGCTTCATCAAGTAATGTAGAGTTTTATGATAGGGGACCCCCTATCACTAACCCTATTCATCTTATCTTAAAATATGTTATGCTACATTTTTAATAGGATCCTCCAAATTTGTAGAATCCTTCTTTACCTAGATAGACATTCTTAGAAGGTATATCTCACATGATGTTTTTAGATGACACTATTTTATTTATAAATGGACATATGAGAAGGTGAATGGGTTGAATGGGATTTTAGGGGAATACCGATAATGGAGTGGAATGATGATGAATAGGGAGAAAGGGTTGTTTTATACTGCTAAGGACCTCTCGACCAGAAGAGCTAAATCATTGGAATACAATATGAATATAGGGAGATGCTTATTTCCCAAGGAGAATCATGGTTCCCCAATGAATCCAAATTTCCTTCATGTTAACCACTTTGACAAGATGGTGGGAATGATTATGGGGCACATCCTCAATTAGAAAAACATGTTCCTATCCTATGGAGGGTGCATTAATATGGTATATAGTGTTATAGTTTCTATACCTATACACCTCATGTCAACTGTGAAGGTTCCTAAAAGTGTGATTACCAACATGGAGAAGATAATGGTATCCGTCATCTTTGATATTCAATTGGATAGCAGGAATCACTGGGCATTAGGGAAGCACTGATCAAGACCAATATCTTATGTTGGTATCAATTTTAGGAGTGTATATTTGACAATGAAAGGTGAAGTGCCCAGATCAGTGTGAATCACTGAGAGGGGGAGGGGGTGAATCAGTGATCCCTTAAAACTTTTTACTAATTGATTCTTTATAAATTAAACCTTTATGGCTGGTTAAAGCCTCGATCCACTCTTCTTGTATCTCTCACCTTTCCTTGAATGATGCAGTAAATGTAAAGGCACTGGACACAAGGATTTACAAGGTTCGGCACCAAAGGCCTACGTCCTTGCCATGTTGGTTATATGCCCCAACATGGTTTCTTTCATTATAATCTGTTAGTATTACAATGGTCGATACAGAGTCCCACTGTATCTCTTCTGAGTCCCACAGGAGGGTCATTATACTGCGTCCCACAGTGTTACCAGAGTCCCACCGGCCTACTCCAGAATCCCACTGAAGACTTCCTCCACCCTGAGTCTCACAGGGGGCTTCTCCTGGCTCCTCGATTCGTACGAGTATCTCTTCTTCTTGTTCAGCTCTTCAAGTATCTTCAACAGCCTGGGATAAAGACTGATGGCCTTGCTATGTACCTCTGATCACTTGAGTTGATCAGGTCTTCTCGTCTTGCTCAGGCTTTATCACCTTCTTCTAAGGATGAACTGGCTTCCCTCCAGCTACTGAATACTCAGACAACTGATATATTTATCTTCAGTCTGGTCCAGTCTCACAGAAAAACAACTTCATGCACTGAATGCATGGCAACTCTGAATCCTCATGCACTGACTGCATGGTCTTCTCAATTTCTTCAAGATCCTCTGGTCTTGGTCAACTCAAATGCACACTCACTGATTTGAACTTTGATTATGTGCGCATGTGCATGCATACATGCATGCACTTTCCCTTTCCTTTTTTTAGTGCAGTAGACCCACAAAGGGTGTAACACTTTAAGCACAAACCAACTTTTCAAACTTCACAAACTTTATTAAATTTGTCTACACACTTAGATTGTGTGTTCTACAATAGTGTGAGAGTCCTCTTCTCTTTCTTCTTAGTGTGTACACTTTAGTTTTCACAGACACTAAGGTTCGGCCTTATTGTCTTTTTTCACACACTTGTTTCACTTTTCACACACTTGAGACATGGCCTATTCTCCTCCTTACACACACCCAAGGCTACGGCCATCTCATTTAGTCTTAGTTCATTTAAGTGTAAGTCTCGGCCTCTTGGTTCTTTGTTCCTCTTGCACACAAAAAGCAAGGGTATATCACTTGGCATACACTCAAGGCAAAGCCTCGGTTCTCCTTGAGCACTAGAGACACAATGGTCTCTGCCTCCCACTTCTTGTGCACACACTACCCGAACTCCACCTTCAAAATAGGAACGCAAGGGGTGCGGCCTTCCTCTCTTCACAGCCGCGCAGGGTCACACTGGACAAGGTGTGCAAGATCCTTGGTGCAAGCGGCCGCGCAAAGGTTCTGTCGCGCAAGCTCCTCAAAGGTGCAAGGCACCTCGTCCGTGCAAGCCTCAACAAACCACGAGAGCGCGCAAGTGATGCGGCTGCCTCGGGTCTTCCTGCCGCCCAAAGGGAAGGCGCGCAGGGGTCCCCCTTCTTCTTCTTTCGCGCAAGGAGTGCGCAAAAGGAACCTCACGGAGCCTCTGATGGCTCCGGGCTTCACTGCCGCGCAGGGGGTGCGCAGGGTGTTCTTCGCAAGGCTTGAAGCACTCATGGGACGTCAGGTTTTCCACAAAGGATCAGCAACCAATCTCTGTGCTTCGGGCTCTCTTTATATAGGCAGAGAAACGCCTCAAAACATCCGCGTGGTTATAAATTCAAACTCCGGAATATCTCGGGTTTTCAAGATTTTCCAAAATCTTGTTTCTCCTCTGTTTCACGCGGCTTAACTCATTTTTAATTTCCTCTACGTGCATGCGACTTAGAACGCTTGCACGACCTTTGGTTAAGGATACTCCATGCAACAAATAAACCTCATAGCCTCGGCAACGTTTTTTTCCTTGTCCGAACTCCAATTTTCTGCATTCAATGTGTGCATGCATATTTTATTGCATGATTGTGTTCAGTGTGACCAGACGATCACCAAGGACGCCTTAGCTCCTTAAGAGGAGGCCGGGAACTCGAAATACGTCTTCGGAGGGCCACTGGTTCAGGCGGCGTCATGGGAGGTGCCTCGGCCGAGCTCGAGGAAGGAGACGCCTCAGAGCCATCAGATGCGGAGTTGAGAAGACATCGGACGGCCGCGATCAGAAGATCTCGCGCGTGATGGATCGTGCGGTCGAGATCTGGCGCGCGATCGATCGAGCGGCCAGGATTCGCTCCCGGTGAAAATTGCGCGTCCCACATCGAAACGGCGCGCGGTTTTTTCGCGGTTTATCACCCAGCTCCTGCCGCAACCCCTCGATTGAACTTCCAACCTCCACGGTGCCGCCCCGCACCGTGTTCTCTCTGCGGGCGCGCTCTTGCGCCCACCCTTTCCACTCGGGCGCGCCCCTGGCGCCCACTATGCATCCTCGGGCGCGCTCCTGCGCCCCTGCCGCGCGGGCGTGACACCCCTGTGTGGCCCTGCCGCCCTGGGCTTGCCCCACGGGTTTCCCCTTGGGCGTGGTGCCTTAGGCCCACATGCCTTGGGGTTGAACCCTCAAGGTGTCCATGACTGGCCAATTTTTTGACAAATGAAGTGTTAAACACTTTGTTAAAAAACAAAGTATCCTATTTATATAAAATGTCAAATGCCATTCATCATCCAATCCATTCTCCCTTCTTCCTTTCTTCTCATCTCTTCTTCTTAGGAATTCCTCAATCCTCCTCACATATACTCAATACATAGAATGTGGAATTCCCGAAGGGTCTTCTTCATCAACCGAGCTCCTTAATCAAATAGATTCTTCAATGTTCTTCATTGATCTAATCAGAGATCAAATTGGATCTTCTTCAAATTCACATGCACTAAGTGATAGTGCATGGACTTCTTTAGCTCACTTCATCCACTTAGAAGTAGTGGATGGATCATCTTCATCTCCTCATGCATTGTCTTAACAATTCATGGTCTTCTAACATTGTTGTGACATTGTATCCACTTGATACAAGTTCTTTGAACTTAAAGACCAGTTCAACAATCTTCAGATATAATGATGATGTTCCATCATCATCCATTCTTCAAGTGGTGTAACTTAGTATCATCTTGATACAAGTATTGAAACATTAAGATCAGTTCTACAGTCGTCTGATATTACTAGATAATGTTTCAACCATCATCTCCTATGTCACTTAGTGAATCTCCTAAGTGACATTCATCTTAGTACCATGGCCATTCTCCTTTCCTTACCAACACCATCACATACTTTGTCATTCACATATTGAAACTCCTTGACATCCATCCATTCATTCCTTGACAACAACATACCTCATTGACAACAAATGCAACACAGTGCATTTCAATCTCCTCCTTTGTATTTGTTGTCAATACACTTCTTCAGCACATATGAATGGGTCAATATGTGTGCCAATATTTTCTCCCCCTTATTGGAAATCAAATTCAAAGGTGTGGTGTGGTTCTCTTCAAAACAAATCACTTCCTCCCATTGAATAGCATCTTCTTGAAAAGCACTAAGAGAGGTATGATGTCACATGTTCTCTTTAGCAAAGAGCCTTTAGTAAATCAACTCTAAGTCTACGTGGGCTAACCCGGTGTAGAAAAAAAGAGTGATATGACCAAGGAATTCAAAGCTGTCCATAATTCTCTACACATGTGAGATCATGCTTAGGGGTTTGAAATTTTTCAGATATAACAATGAATTTGCTAAATCCAGCACAACTTCACAAAACTCATTAGAAGGTTCAGGTGCAAAGATAAAGCTCCCACTTTCAACCATTTGTCTTCAATCAATACTCCCCCTTAATTGTAATGATGAATACAATTAAGAAACAAGGGATGAAAGTATGATTGGAATACCTTCACTTTTCTCAAGATGGTATTAAATATCAGAATCCCATCTTCTACAGATTGGATCCCCCTTAAGGGGTGCACTCCATTCTTTCCAAACCATCCTCCAGTTGAGAATGATCATCATCTTCAATTCCCTGCAATGTCATCACATGTAAATACAAGTGATTAGGGAATAAGATGGAACCTCCTTGGTTCATCAATGTGAACAACAAGGTTGAGAAGATTCTCTCAACCGAGATGTCCCATTTTCACCATTCTTCACACTTGCACATTTGATCATCAATGATGTTTGTGCTGGTGTGGATCTCAACACCTCTTTAACTTCTTTGTGTGTGACTCCTGTATTTCAAGGTGCCTTCTGAGCACTAGAGTCTCCTGGTGCAATCTTTATTCTTTTGAAGAATCCCTTCTGATCTGGAATGAATATCATGCATTTATCACTAGTATGTCCAGCTTGATTGCACCTCACACACAGAACTTGATCTTCATGTGATTTTCTTTCCTTTTGCCTTAGCAATTGCCAGAACTTCATCTTCAGCTATTTGCAGATCTTTGGAAAGTTGCAAATGATTTGGCCATATTACTAGTAAGTCGCTTGGAAGTGTGGCCTCAGTTCTGGATATTCCACATGGTTCCTTCGATGCGTTCAAGCTACCTTTCTTAGGAAACTTGTTTTCAATCAATCCCTTTTGCTTCTTCTGGATTGATTGTCTTTTTGATTCCAGTCTGCTTCTATTCAGTTCCATGGCTTGTTCACAAAGATCTATGGTATGACCTTTCTTTCCACAGTAGAAGCATGTTTTCTTGGTGGTCCTTCTGGATGCATCACCCATCTTGGATTTAGACTCCAAGGTCTTCTCTTCCTTTTTCAAAATCTTCTTGGGAGCATCTTCCACTTTCTTATGCTTGCTTCCCAAGGATTCTTTCTGAGCCAGGTTCTGTGATCTTTTCTTATTTTGAGCTCTGGATACAGTTGGAGATTGACATGTATCTTTTTGACCACTTTGGCAATCATCCTAGATGTTGTCAAGTAATCCAAATCTATTTGCAGTAAACAGATGTCTTTGGACCTGTGGATGCTGCTTCTTTTCCCCTGGCTTGCTCCCTCTAGGCATGGTCTTCCTCTGTGCTTTGACATTCAGTGGATTTTACCAACAATCCTTTACACAATGCCCATACTTGTTACAACACCAACATTGACCCACAAATCTTGACTTTTTGATTCCTTCTTATTGTAGGGTACTTTTCTTGAATTGTTGTGCTGCTTTAGGAGAGCTTTCTTTCTTCATTGTCTTCATCCATACTTGTTTGGAATTATTCTTCCATCCTGCACTTTTTGTGGAAACACAATTAGAAGCATTAGTACAAGATGGGATGGATGGTACTTTATTTTTAGAATATGTTGCCCTTTCATTAGAGGATGTCTTTATTTTAGAATCATCCTTCTCAAAGCATACATGAGTAGCAACATTTCTCCTTTCAGCTGACTGGGAGGCTTTGGCTTTGGGTGATTGCTGATTGTTCAATATCACCTCCAGTTCTAAGCATTTCATATTGAGGGAGTTCTTCTCATCCTCAATAGTTCTTAGCCTTCCTTCCCATTTCTCTTCCAACTGATTTATCTGGTCTTCATGCACCTTATTCATTTCTAGCAATGAATTGTCAAGCTCCTTCACCATTTTGACTTTGTCTTCGAGTTGAGCATCTTTGACATTCATTGACACTTTGTGCAACTTCTCCAGTGCATGGAAAACTTCTTTGATCATTATCATAAATATTTCTTTCTCAGAAAGGCTTCTTTGCAATTCTTCAGCAGTTTCTTCATATCTTTCATTGCAAAGAGAAATAGTTTCATATTTAGCCTTCACCAGCTTTCTAAGAGTGTTGGTTATGCCAACCCTTTTTGCCAATTGATCTTCCATTGCATTGGATTCTTCTTCTAACTGTAATTTTTCTTCTTGAAGATCAAGGATGCTTGTAGCTATACACATTGTCACTTCCTTGGGGTATGTCTTCTGAAGATATTTGATTGCATTTAGAAGATCATTGTGCCTTCCATCTTCATCACAGCTAGAGTAGGCTTCATCAGAAGAATGATAAAAGGAATTGTCATCTGATGTGACTTTCACATTTCTTTTCATAGAAGGAGTTTCTCTGATTGCAACAACCTTCTTCTTCATCTTCTTTGCCTGTTTCTTCATTCTGTTTTTCAGAGTCTTGGCAGATATCTCCATTTGAGGTTGTTCTTTCATTTCCTCAAATCTGCACTCCATATAGACTCTCTTGGATCTTTTAGAGGTAACCTCCCTCTGATACCAATTGAAGTTCCAGATCAGTGTGAATCACTGAGAGGGGGAGGGGTGAATCAGTGATCCCTTAAAACTTTTTACTAATTGATTCTTTATCAATTAAACCTCTATGGCTGGTTAAAGCCTCGATCCACTCTTCTTGTATCTCTCACCTTTCCTCGAATGATGCAGTAAATGTAAAGGCATTGGACACAAGGATTTACAAGGTTCAGCACCAAAGGCCTACGTCCTTGCCATGTTGGTTATACGCCCCAACATGGTTTCTTCCTTTATAATCTGTTATTATTACAATGGTCGATACAGAGTCCCACTGTATCTATCCTGAGTCCCACATGAGGGTCTTTATACTGCGTCCCACAGTGTTACCAGAGTCCCACTGGCCTGCTCCAGAATCCCACTGAAGACATCCTCCACCCTGAGTCTCACAGGGGGCTTCTCCTGGCTCCTCGAGTCGCACGAGTAGCTCTTCTTCTTGTTCATCTCTTCAAGTATCTTCAGCAGCCTAGGATAAAGACTGCTGGCCTTGCTCTGTAACTCTGATCACTTGAGTTGATCAGGTCTTCTCGTCTTGCTCATGCTTTATCACCTTCTTCTAAGGATGACCTGGCTTCTCTCCAGCTACTGAATACTCAGACAACTAATATCTTTAACTTCAGTCTGGTCCAGTCTCACAGCAAAACAACTTCATGCACTGAATTCATGGCAACTCTGAATCCTCATGCACTGACTGCATGGCCTTCTCAATTTCTTCAAGATCCTCTGGTCTTGGTCAACTCAAATGCACACTCACTGATTTGAACCCTGATTACGTGCACATGTACATGCATGCATTCATGCACATTCCCTTTCCTTTTCTTAGTGCAGTAGACCCACAAAGGGTGTAACACTTTAAGCACACACCAACTTCTCAAACTTCACACACTTTATTCAATTTGTCTACACACTTAGATTGTGTGTTCTACAATAGTGTGAGAGTCCTCTTCTTTTTCTTCTTAGTGTGTACACTTTAGTTTGCACACACACTATGGTTCGTCCTTATTGTCTTTTTGCACACACTTATTTCACTTTGCACACAATTGAGACATGGCCTATTCTCCTCCTTGCACACACCCAAGGCTACGACCAACTCATTTAGTCTTAGTTCATTTAAGTGTAAGTCTCGGACTCTTGGTTCTTTGTTCCTCTTGCACACAAAAAGCAAGGGTATATCACTTGGAATACACTCAAGGAAAAGCCTCGGTTCTCCTTGAGTACTAGAGACACAATGGTCTCTGCCTCCCACTTCTTGTGTACACACTTCCCGAACTCCACCTTGAAAGTAGGCACGCAAGGGGTGCGGCCTTCCTCTCTTCACAGCCGCGCAGGGTCACACTGGACAAGGCGTGCAAGATCCTCGTTGCAAGCGGCCGCGCAAAGGTTCTGTCGCGCAAGCTCCTCAAAGGTGCAAGGCACCTCGGCCGTGCAAGCCTCAACAAACCACGAGAGCGCGCAAGTGATGTGGCTACCTCGGGTCTTCCTGACACGCAAAGGGAAGGCGCGCAGGGGTCCCCCTTATTTTTCTTTCGCGCAAGGAGTGCGCAAAAGGAACCTCACGGATCCTCTGATGGTTCCGGGCTTCACTGCCGCGCAGGGGGCGCGCAGGGTGTTCTTCACGAGGCTTGAAGCACTCACGGGACGTCAGGTTTTCAACAAAGGATCAGCAACCAATCTCTGTGCTTCGAGATCTCTTTATATAGGCAGATAAACGCCTCAAAACATCCGCGTTGTTATAAATTCAAACACCCGAATATCTCGGGTTTTCAAGATTTTCCAAAATCTTGTTTCTCCTCTGTTTCACGCGGCTTAACTCATTTTTAATTTGCTCTACGTGCATGCGACTTAGAACGTATGCACGACCTTCGGTTAAGGATACTCCATGCAACGAATAAACCTCATAGCCTCGGAAATGTTGTTTGCCTCGATCGAACTCCATGTTTCTCCATTCAACGTGTGCATGCATATTTTATTGCATGATTGTGTTCAGTGTGACCAGACGATCACCATGGACGCCTTTGCTCCTTCAGAGGTGGTCGGGAACTCGAAATATGTCTTCGGAGGGCCACTGGTTCAGGCGGCGTCGCGGGAGGTGCCTCAGCCGAGCTCGAGGAAGGAGACGCCTCGGAGCCGTCGGATGCAGAGTTGAGAAGACATCGGACGGCCGGGATCAGAAGATCTCGCGCGGGGTCGATCGTGCGGTCGAGATCTGGCGCGCGATCGATCGAGCGGCCAGGATTCGCTTTCGGTGAAAATTGCTCGTCCCACATCGAAACGGCGTGCGGTTTTTCCGCGGTTTATCACCCAGCTCCTGCCACAACCCCTCGATTGAACTTCCAACCTCCACGGTGCCGCCTCGCACCGTGTTCTCTCTGCGGGCGCGCTCTTGCGCCCACCCTTGCCACTCGGGCGCGCCACTGGCGCCCACTATGCATCCTCGGGCGCTCTCCTGCGCCCCTTCCGCGCGGGCGTGACACCCCTGCATGGCCCTGCCGCCCTGGGCTTACCCCACGGGTTCCCCCTTGGGCGTAGCGCCTTAGGCCCACATGCCTTGGGGTTGAACCGTCAAGGTGTCCACGGTTGGCCAATTTTTTGGAAAATGAAGTGTTAAAATCTTTGTTAAAAAACAAAGTATCCTATTTATATAAAATGTCAAATTCCATTCATTATCCAAGCCATTCTCCCTTCTTCCTTTCCTCTCATCTCTTCTTCTTAGGAATTCCTCAATCCTCCTCACATATACTCAATACATAGAATGTGGAATTCCCGAAGGGTCTTCTTCATCAAACGAGATCCTTAATCAAATAGATTCTTCAATGTTATTCATTGATCTAATCAGAGATCAAATTGGATCTTCTTAAAATTCACATTCAATAAGTGATAGTGCATGGAATTATTTAGCTCACTTCATCCACTTAGAAGTAGTGGATGGATCATCTTCATCTCCTCATGCATTGTCTTAACAATGCATGGTATTCTATCATTGTTGTGACATTGTATCCACTTGATACAAGTTCTTTGAACTTAAAGACCAGTCCAACAATCGTCAGATATAATGATGATGTTCCATCATCATCCATTTTTCAAGTGGTGTAACTTAGTATCATCTTGATACCAGAATTGAAACATTAAGATCAGTTCTACAATCGTCTGATATTACTAGAGAATGATTCAACCATCATCTCCTATATCACATAGTGAATCTTCTTAGTGACATTCATCTTAGTACCATGGCCATTCTCTTTTCCTTACCAACACCATCACATCCTTTGTCATTCACATATTGAAACTCCTTGACATCCATCCATTCATTCCTTGACAACATCATACCACATTGACAACAAATGCAACACAGTGCATTTCAAAAGGGATGCATGCCAATAATTCATGGGATGAATTGGTGGGGAAGACTCTCTGGGGTTAGCTCAAGTAGGATAAATGTGGTCTGGATATCGATTTGCAGAGATATAAACCATCGATAACATGGAATATGATTCAACCGCACTCAGAGGAACTTCTTCCTTGTGTGCGTTGGCTGTTGGGAAAATGTGTGGTGAATTTCAGTGGTCAGGATTAGGGGGAGGGAATCTGTGGATTCCTAGCTGTCCAATTTTAGAATTATCCTTCAAACAATCATGTGTGCATCCTTATATTATTTACACCATCCTCAATAATTATCCACACTATGCATTCAAGGAGGTCGTTTTAAATGATGATCATTATTGTCTAATATTCATCAGTGCCCAATTTGGTGATTTTTCTATTAAATACTATAGAAGCCTCAAGAGGGACCCTAGTTCTAGAGAACACTGGGGAAAAATATGTGTTCCAAGGGTATATCCCCCAAGTTTAACATTGTGCAGTGGAGAGGTCATAATAATTCCATTCCTACTGATGACAATAAAAAATGCATGGGAGATAACATGGTGTCCAAATGATGTTGATTCATTAATCCTAAAATAGAAATAGTAGAGCATCTCTTCATAAAAAATGATTGGGATTAATGCAGATGGAATACTCATGTACAATTATCTGAATTGAACGGTTTAGGATGGAGGTAGGATGATGTTCGGGATCAGTGGTTTTTCGGTGCAGGAAATCATCTTCAAGAGAGGAAAGGTAGCACAATAATACTCATGGTGGGTTGTTGAACTATTTGGAAAGCGATGAATGATGTGTGGCACAAGAATTACTATAACACCTGAGTTAGAATAAGTATCAAAATGAATAATATGTTACCAGATATAGTCAGATTATGTAAAGATTTCTATGGTTCCCCATCGATAAGACCACTTCTCCAAGACGAGGTCACTCAAGAGGGGAGGATGAGGAATGGTCATTGGGTACGTTGGTATCCCCTTTGTGATGGGCTAATAGTCATAACTGATTTAGCACTATAGGGGGTAGAAAAGATCTATTTGTGTTATAAGTGAACATATGGTGTCTTTGGTGGTGGCATATTTGGTCTTTTGTGGTAATGGATATGCCCTTCAGGCTAAGGCTAGGGTGATGTCCAATATACATGAGGTATGTAATCAATGGAATATAGATTTGACGAAGGTGGAGATAGATTATTTTATAATTTACAAATATTTATCATGATTTGGATGTTTTACTTGGCCCATAGCTTATATAATACACAAGTGAAAGAAGATATAGTGCACCCATAAAAGGATATCCCACATATGGTGTGAGGGAAATAATGATGTGGACTTCTTGGCATCCCAGGCTACCCAAAGAAAAAAAAATTCCATCTTCCTTAATTTATTATCATTTCTTTTTGGGTGAATCAACATTGTTATTAACGATGTATTGGGGCCTCACTACGTCCGACCTCCTTGATGTATCTCTCTTTTTGTATGTCCCTTTTAGCAATTAAAATGATAATGTTCAGTCATGAAGACATAAGAATATTACATTGAAAATAAATTAAAATACAAAAAAGAAAAAATTCATTCAATAAATAAGATAAGGCCCCTACCATAAACATTACTTAATCATGGGATAAGTCATGAATTGACATTAATTCACATAGATGATATTTTTTAGATTATAACATTAGGGAATTAGGTCATAACTCATACATAGAAACTTAAAAATTACAAGTATACTCTTCTACTCAATAGGGACATTTTTCATTAAATAGAAACTCTTTATAAAGAAGCATGGTTCGTTTCACGGTTTAACTAAATGATTTGTCCTTGATCCCATCCTTGAATCTATTCTTCTTTAAGTCCTTTGAAAAACATTTCAAAACATGGTATGAGAATAAAAATCACATCAAGGGATTCAAAAATAAGAATAAATATTATTCATGGGAAAATATGAAAAACATGAACACTTTATCATAATGTAATACATTGCACAATTATGAATTATTATTTATACATCGCTGAATATACGCTCATTGATTACCATTTTGTAACAAAAATATTTCCATAAATCCCATAGAAATAAACATATAACAAATAAAGGTAACTTGGGTTGATAACATAATTGAATGGAATAATCATTCCATCAACTTCCACACATATTAATAAATGGAATAACTATATGGCCGACATCCATACACAATTTATTAGTGGATATAACATAATAACCCATCCTTGGTTTAACATGAAACAACAATTCTTTGGATTATCATGTAACCACCCATCATTGGTTTACCATGTTACCACCCATTAGATATCCAAGTACCATTATGTAATTATAACACCTAACATATTTCAAATATCAACATTTGACTAAGAAAATTCATTTAAAATCAGTAGAAATCATTAAAAGGAACATAAATATTCAATAAATTTTAAAAACCATTTCTAATATCAAAATACCCAAAAAGGGAATTAGGGATTTCATTCCCTTTTGAAAAAAAACATGGAAGCTTATATAGGAAACCAAATATCATGTAATTGTTACTATGATAGAGGAGTCGTTATCACCACATACGATAAAAACAATTCTTTTGTAATTTAATAAAATGATTCATATAAAAATGTTTCCCTTTGAGTGAAATTGATATTAAAATGGGTTTATTATACAACCTATAAAATAAGGTGTTGTATAACATCAAAATATTCCTCAATAAATGGCGATTGAGATAATGTTCATTACCCTAAGTATGACTTGTCATATTCAATCATTATATTCCTGAATAATATAAATAGGATCATTTATTCTTAATTTAGAACCTTTTCATGGTTATTGTTCATTTTATATTACTTATTATCATGTCAAAAAAATTACATAATTAATTAAGTTCATGTTGGTCATTTTGTCAATATTTGGTACTTGAGTCAAAAATAAACTCGATCAGATGTAAATTTCCCAGGTGGTAAAATTATATTATCTCCATATTGTTATTCATGTTTTCTGTATAATATATATCCAATATATATTTATTTAGAATATTAAAATACATTTAAATGTACGAAATTAAATGTACTGTTCTTGGAGACGCTAGGTCCTACGTACACATGATCACTACTTTCATTTCTTTGTCATATTAATGGAATGAAAAATAAATGATACATAGGTATATTAAAAAAAATATTATATTAAAGACATTTATTTATAACGGTTTTAATAAAACCATCTATTATTCGTTCCATGTATACCACGAATGAGTCATATCCATTTGAGGGGGTGGTAGTCCAAACTTCCTGAATTAAAATTATCGTATTCACATGTAATGGAAAGTATAATGGTATAATTTATATAATGATTACAGAATCATAGAGAGAATATAAATATAATATATATCGTATATAAAATAGTGTTATCATAATGGCCACCATGAATGTTTGTAGGAGAAAATTGAACTATCATCATTTTGTTAGGTAGTAGTTCACCGTACAAAGAATAAATATTTTTTATCCATTAGCTGGAGGTATGTGTGAGTGCAGTTGGAATACATATCATAACTATAGAGACCCAAATTTTCCATGTAATTTTGTTTTAATTATAGGGAATTATTACGAGTGGGCGAAAATTGACAGCGCCTGATTCTGAGGCCCGAAGTTCTTGTAATGAATTTCCGAATGTTTTTTTCCGAAAAATTAAGTAAACTTGTGAGTGACATCTTATAACTTATGAAAAATTTATTAAATTAAAAATATGAGGGCACTGTTGAATCTAAAGCATCATGATTCACTTAAGGTAGGATTTAAAATGATCCCAGTAGGTCCAGAGAAAAATATATGATTTGTTCCTTTTTAGAAAAATTAAATAAAATAATATGAATAATTCATTTTATATCCTCCAACATACAAGTAAAAGGGTGGGGCCAATGACATGTCAAGCCAATAAATAACATGACCTTCTAACCCTATGTAATGAGGTCGTTGGGGAATTATGAATTTAAATAATAGATGATCCCCATTAATCTTGAATGTCATTACATACCCTCCTCGAATACTATATATATGGGGTTTGGGGGAAGGTATCGACACTACTTTTCCAGGCAGCAAAGTACTGAAGGATCATCGCGACCTCAGACCCTTAGAGGATGGAGCCGAACCCAGTGGGAGGTTACGAATGACATTAACCATGAATTAGAGGACGATGTACGAGCGACGTCATTTGAAACCTATTGTGGGAATGAAGAACACCGACCCACCTTCATGTATGGGAATTTCACTGACAATTCGTGGTAGGGGGGTTATTCATTTATAATTTTTAAATTTTTACCACTTCCCCATTCTTGAATAATATGAATCACATGGCTAAACCATCTAATGGGTTGACCCATGATTCATTCGACATTGTGGGAGGTTATTATGGGGTATCCTTGTGGGGTTTATCTTGATTTAAATACAAGTGTTTTTTAAAACCTTAACCCCCTCATGTTTTTGAGCTAACACGGAGGGTGAATGCCTAACTAACCTGGCCTGAACTCTATGATAATTGTCTTATTTTTCACCTCCATGGAACACTAATTACACAACGATACTAATCGGCTATATTGGGGATATCGTTTTGACGCAAGTCGAAAGAGGATTCCACGACACAATGCCACGATAGTCATTCAAGAGGCCGACCATGGAGGAGGCGCGGTGCACCATCAAACACCGCCGATTAATAAAGGAGGCCATAGTTTGTTAGCCATCGTGACCAGAGGATGTTGACCTTCTCAACGACCTATCACGGGTGACGGTGTGGCGCATCGTCGCATGCCACTATAGAGGTCCGCTAGGATGATGGACAGCCACGACTGAACCGACAACGTGGAGGTGGGGCGCGCCCCCAGTGGTGTGCCCATGTGGCAATAAGGGAACGACCTATGATGTCTGCAGTAGGAGAATGGGGCCACCAGTTCGACCGGTGGTCGGGGGATGGGGAGGGAGCTAGTAGCTCTCCCTACGGAAAGGCCGCGACCCGTCGGCCGTGACACAGAGGACGCGTGGTTCCATGTGGCACTGTGTTGGGTCAACCACCACAGTTTGACCCAATTTCATGGCTCCACACAATGGCAGCCATCCCCGGACGCATAGTATCTGGGTATGGCTGGCGGCCCGAGCCACCAGGCGGGTGGCACCCCCGGGTAGGTGTAGCAAACCTACCTGCCGCCCAGCGGGCCGACCAGTGGCCCAACGGACAAGTTGGACATGGGTCTAGTCAGACCAGAGTCGGAACAGATAGAACCTAGTCGATCCTGGTTGGCCTATGCCAAAACAGATTAGTACAGACTGACCGAGGTGAACGGTACCCAGACCTAGTACCGACCATTTACACAAAACGAGCCCTGACTCCTAAACCGGATGTCCGTTTGATGAACCGCCTATAGTGTCAAGATCCTTGGAGTGAGGTTGTCTTTTTGACTTACTACATGAGTGTTTTGGAAAAAAATTGAGTATGGCCAGGTTGGATCGCACCAGAATCCAACCGGGCCCTCGGCACTGAAATGCCAATAACGCACAGACCGGGCATCCGGTCGACGTGCCATATGTTGCATTGAAACCCTTGTGAAACGACAAATAATCTAGTAATTTAAGTTTTGATACTTCATGATGGATGAAATTCAACTGATGGTTTTCAGAGTGGTTCTCCCAAAAATAAAACATATAGAACCCTGCGATATGTAAGACATGACGACTATTGACCATATCGACTCAGAGTGACTCGACATGCCTAGTGGGGAGCGCCTTTCTGTGATGTAGTAGAACAATTGTGGGGACACCTCTTTGTTACACGATAGACCCAAAAAACATGATAGGAGGAGTACCTCAGTAGGCAATGAGGTGGAGGCCTCTGTGTGACGCTGTAGAGCCACGATGGGGAGTGACTCTTTGTGATGTTGTAGACACACAGTACTCAATATGAGGAGTACATCAGCAGTCCAACGGTAGTGGGAAGAACCTCTATGTGATGTAGCGGTCCCAAAGTACTCAACAGAGGAGGATTTCTCCAGAAGTCGAGGAGTTTGACGTTGTGAATGGGAATGTTACTTGTTCCTTGGCCTAGAGAACCAGTGGCTGGCTATCGGATTCTTAGCGAACATGTGTGGGTCAACAACATGATCCTATTTATCGGAGTAGAATACATGGTTTGAGCTATTTCTAGTGCTTTGTGGTTATTTATTGAGATCATGATTTTTGGTTTCCCACAATGGAGTTCTGAGAGACCTTCAGGGGTCTCAGGAGCCCTACTGAGTATTGTTACACTCACCCCTACATGAGCAATGCCCGCCCCTTATTGTGTCTGGTGTAGACGATGCGCAGTTGGGATAGGGTTTGAGGGATCCCAGACTAGACGGTACATGGAGGAGACGGGTGGACGTGGAGTGCTGATGTGGAGATATGTACATACCCTTTTGGTAGTATCCTAGGAGGACGACGAAGTATATGATTTCTATTTTTTAGTTGTATTGCTCCTTCCAGTTGTATTTCTACTATTTGTTTGTAATCATACATTTAGTTTGGTTTGTATTATAGCCCCTTTTACTTTCAACACTCCATTTTCTACAACCTGTTTTCCAGCCCCTTGTACTCAAATTCATTTTACACATGTATATCACTATAATTTCTTAATAGTAGCTTTTGACTTCATTGATGTCTAACTCCATCCTTAATTAAATATATGTAAAAGTATTGAGATTTTAATTTTTCTTATACAAATGTATTTTTCCCAGAATATTTGATTGATTTTTTAAAAATGCGTCATCCATGTTTCAATGATTTTAAAAATAAAATTTATATTAACTTTGTTTCATTAAACATATTAATAAAAGGGTTTCAAGCAAGTAAAAGTAATTTCTTATAATTTCATTAATAAAATTTTAGTTTTAGTTTAAATTATTTTTCTATTAGTCTCATCATCCTTTCAATCATCTTTTGACTAGTAATTATATTCTATTATAATAAAATCCATATTATTTCTATGGGTGTCTTACGATAATTTAGTACACTCTATTTATTGATAATGTTTTGGTATCATGCATGTTTATTATTAAAATTCACATGTTTAGTTATTACTAATGATGTTTTATTGTAAATGGTATTTTAATTTATTTCATTTTCCTAGTGAATACATTGAAATTAATTTTGTGATGGTTGTACCCCATAAGTATATGACCCCATGATCCATCAGTTAGTATTAGTGGAGTTAATGATTGGATATTTGTTGTTTTATTTTGTTTATAAATTTTGTCTTGAAATTTGAACAATATGATAACATAAATAAGTCTTAGAAATTAGTCCCTGAGAGAAATATCATTATTTTATGGAATATAGACTTGATATAATGAGTATTATGTCCTATAATATGTCATTTTGAGTATGATCGTTTTTTATTGGTTTGATAGTTAGGTGGAAATATTAGTATTTCCCTCATTATGAATCTCATCAGAATGCAATCAATTCTTGGGATAAATTTTATTAGATACATATATATGTTATCCATTGATTTATTTGGTGCCCATGGTAGTTATTTGATGGAAAATTTAATTGTTACTCAATCTTATATATCATTAATTCCATTTTTATTTATGATATTTTTCATTGTATGGAACCCATTATAGGATATATGACCAAACTCCAATATTATGATTTATTTTTTATAGTTTATGTAGTATAGTGACTCATATTATTTTTCTAGTATGGTATAATGTGTGGAGAATTTCATGGGAGATACTCATGACATATGATAAAATAAATAATATTTTTTATAATTGGGAAAATGTATGTTGTAATGTAATTATATAGGTTTCATTATATAAAAGATTTCCCTAAAAAAATATATTTCTAAACTGGAAAGGTTTTTTACTCTACATGTGTCACAATGTTTGTTGTTGAAAATTATGTTATAGATAGTTATGTCTGGGATATATTAGTGAATTTCAAAGTAAATGTGTAAAAGATATCATTTATTCATAATAGACTCTATGAGCATTTGAATTTTCTATCATAGATATTATAAAATTTGGGTTTAGATAAAATTTGAGGTATGTATAAATTCATAATAAAGTTATTGAGTTGATTTCAAATAAATTAGAGTTATTTTAAAATATAATAATATATAATATGAGCTTAAAATGTTAAGGTATACATTTATTTTATTTTATTTTATCTTTAGGGTGGATAAGGATAAAATTTAACTATAGAATAATAGGTTTTCATTAAATTTTTTATTCATGATATATTATAAAAGATCATTATTTATTATTTTTGATACTATGACCAGAATAAAATCGAAAAAAATTAAATATTTATAAATAATGGGAAACATAAAAATATAAAAATTTAACGTATTTCCTGTTTGATTTCATAGAAATGAAAATTTTGTATAGATATAAATAAGGGGACACATTATCGGTTATTGAATATCCTAGGTGTAATAACATTTTAATGGTTAGTTGTGTATTAACATGATTTTCACATGTTGTATAACAATGAGGCCTAGCAATGCACCACGTTTGACACACCTCTTCGATATGTTTTGGTGCTTCACGTTCTTTTTATTGACTATTATATATTATTTTATTACATTCTTATGGTGTTGATTGTGAAATTACTATAAAAATATGCTTAATGTATCATATGATGAAATTATTATTAAAAAACAAGAGATCATCTAAATTAATTTTTATATAAATGATTTACCTTGATATTATAAAATTTTGTCAAAATTATATGGTTTTAACATTATTATTAATAAATATTATAAAAATGATGTTTTAAATGGTATTTCCATTGAAACCCTTATTTTTTAGATGATAATATTTAGAATAATATTTTTCACAATTGGTTGTGAAATATTAAAATTGGGACATATGTTTCATCAAAATTAAAATATTTTTTTCTCATTATTACATTTTATGTAAAGATATATATATCTTATTTGTATTTATATACTATGTCTTTTCTATTATAAAGATACAGTTATATATTCTATTAATGAATGAAAACTATAATTTTTAGGGATAGTTTATTTAATTCATGATATAGCAACACCCTATGATTTTAGAATATATTTCAATTTAAAAAATAATTAAATAAAATTTTTTATGACAACATTGATCCAAAAATATTCATATCACATTTTATCATGATAAATGTAGTAGTTGTAACGTATGTATATATATAAAGGAAAAAAAATTATAAAATATTTATGGAATGAATAATATAGTTATCTTTTAATACTAATGCACTGATGAAATTCAAACAATGTAGCATGAAAACCAATAATAGCACTTCATTTTAAAAATTATTTTTTCACAAAATGGATATATATAGAAATAAAATTTTCATTCAATAAATATATAATATTAGTTTTATATAAAGATAAAATATATTTTTGATAAGAATTATATATTAATATTATGTTAATTTTAAATTTATAATAAATAATAATAATAATAATAATAATAGTTAATATATATAAACGATATATTCTGAAAAAGTAGTTTGTCATTATATTCTATATTTCCATGGGAATGTTATATTCCACAATTGTAGTATTTTAATTTGAAATTACTAAATTCATTTAATTATTCATAATTTCAATATTATCATAAGATGATTTTTTGGAAATTTTTGAAGGATGTTTTTTTAGTCTTGTATTATAAAATAATGTATTTACAAATATCTTGACTTTTATAACATTATTAGAATTAAAATATTTAATAAAAATTAGGAAACAGTTTAAATTGTTTCAACTAAATAATAAAATTTATGTATTAAAAGTATTATGTTCCTTGCAAAAACCTATAATTGAATTTTTGGAAAAAACAATTATTTTATATAATTTTTTTATCAATTAAGAGTGTTTTTATAAAAATTATTTTTTACAAACTACAAAAATTAATCTGTTTAAATGTATTTCAAATTTTGAATCAATACATTAAAATTGTCTATTAAGGATATTTTTTTATTCACACATAAAAATAATAAAATGAGGAGAAAAGATAAGTAAACATGGTAAAAGTAAATTAAGAAAACAATTCAAATCCTTGGGAAAGGCTTGTAACACCTCATAGCATATAAATTTTTAATATATAAGATATAACAACTTGTAGAGGAATACATGATAATTTTTTTCAGATAACATTGAAATCATTGTTGGATTGTCAGATATATATTTTTTATTTATATGTCACACCCTTACATTTAAAAGGTGAAATATACCACCAATTTAAAAAAACAAAAAAAACATAAAAGCCCTCATTAATAGCTATTTATTTTTCCTCACATAGAATAAATTTAGATGTTTTTATTCACATGTTTACTATAATGTGTCCCATGTCCTCTAGTTCTATGACATCATTAAATAAATGAATAATATCTTCCATGTCAATAATTTCCACATCTATAATTTTCTTTTTATTTTCCCCATCCATTATGGTAATGTACCTCCCCTCACCCATTTTCTTTTGAAGAGGTGGAGGGTCATATAAGGACTTATGTGACATCCCCAAGATATAAAAATCATGGAATAAATACAAAGGGAATCATTAAAAATATGGAGGATTTTCCCTTCTAAACTAAAATATCCAAACCACCAGATGAATATAAACATTACATTATATTATACATTAGATCAAAAAATTTAAAATCATATAAAAAAAACCACTAAAACAATACATGTTAGTGTACAATGTGGACTCATAAACTATTATCAAAGCACAATGTCAAAATCAGAACCAATAAAACTCAAAGGCTACAAGACATCAACTCAATAACTACCACCATTTTCCAAGATCCAAATCAACTATCAATGCCAATGTAATGATAAAGCATAATAATGAAATAAGAATCTTCATATTTACTTGTGTCTCAATATACAATATCTAAAAATTAACAATTGTTCCCAAGAAGCGGGTGACTATAAGACTCATATGTATTTCCCTAATAACATTAAACACCCTCATCTATTATAGAAAATGTTAGGATATTTATAAAAAATATTTTAATATAATTTTAAATTGTTTATTTCATAGAAAATATCATTTTTTAAACCAACTTAATTTTTTAAACCTAATAGTCTTCCTGGAATGCCACCAAACATGCCCTGAAAAGAATTTCCCAAATTCCATTTTAATATTGTTATTCATTTACACACATCATTGCATTCACAAATGAATGAAACCATAGATATTACTATACTCACATGTGGAGAGTTATACATTCACAACGACATCACTAGGTAAACCATTTTGACGATAGAAACATCACACCATTATCCTCTCTATTGATTTGATTGAGGAAACTTCACACCCTTATCCGTCCAAAAATCACATGAACACAAAAAAATAAAATATTGGAATACCCATTCCAATAAATTTCAATAAAAATAGTATTTTATTGAAAACACATCCATGAAAAATTTCCCCTTAATTAGAAAACACAATTTAAAAGAAAAAATTAAAAATCCCAAAAATGATCTTTTCATAAAAACAACCAATTTCATAAAATTTAAAAAAAATCACTATATCGGATTTACATCAAAACTATCGTATAAATTTTACAATTAATTTCAGGAAATTAAACCAATGTAAAATTAATCCTTCACTTTCAACATAAGAAGCGTAGATATTAAACCCATCTACCTCTCTACCATTAGTGAAACCCAAGAATGACATAAAACTCAAAAAAAGTATCTTCAAAATCTATAATATATACTTATATCTTATTAAAAATCGGTAAATTAGTCAAATATAATCATGATTTTCATCAATAAAACTGAATCTATCCCCTACAACGTAAATTAATGCTTCTAAGAGAGGTAAGAGGAATAATACTATGGAAACACCCAAATAATGGGAACATACCATGAAATGTAGGAATGCAGTTTTGAAAACAATAGGAAAACCATGCATTATCCACTGCATCCAAATACGCCATGCATTTTTGGATTTCATAGTTATCCAAAATGTGTGTTATAATCATGAAAAACACCTCTATAAAATATCACAGGGTTTATTCTAGGTGGCCTCACAGTTTAGCCAAAAACTACTCCTAACCATGAACCTACCCAGCGACAACATTATCAGTTTCACAGTTTATAGGAAGGTATTTCATTGTTCATAATAATTTTTTTCAAAAAGTATACCATAGAAAATAAGTAAAAATATGAAAAATCTCCTTAAATCCTCATGAAACATAACCACATATCATTATGTAGATAAAATACATAAATAACGGGTTAAACAATAAATCCAGAACTTCTAAATACACCCTACAATTTGACTTTATGTCCATGGAATGGTGAGAACCACCATTGTCCTAAGTTTTTTTACTTAATTTCTCATCAATTCTATTATCACTCTCCTATTTTTCTTCCTGAATCGAACAATACATCCATAAAACTAGTATTATATCGAATTTTTTTCAATATAAACATTATCTTTCTTAAACACACTATATAATAGAATAGAAATCAACATAGAATCCAGATCAAGGTCAATATGATCCCATCATATCACCTGGAGAAGATCATGTTTATACATATTTAGTTTATATATATGAAATAGACAATGAAATGAAATAAATCTATATGTTATATCCAACCAATATTTCACCTCACTTACCGATTGAATTATCTCAAAAGGGACAATTATTTGAGTAGATAACATGATGTTATTTTAAAAATGATGACTCACAATTCATAGATTTATTATCAAGAACCCATGATAACTCACCTAAAATGAAATTGAGTATTGACTAAGATCAGTATATTATTTCTAAGGAAATTCAATTTTATCAATCCACTCATTTATCAATTTAATCTTCTCTATTATCTCTAACAAACTAATTTTTCAAACCATTGATGTGTCACTTGTTTACACCCTAAAAAGTGTATAACAACAACTATTCCCATACAATGATTCAAAAAGATTCATATGTAACAATTACTGATAAATGTTCTCATATGATAAATCCAATAATGGTATGTGATCCACCCATGAGCCTCCAAAATCTATTAATCCCAATTTATTCCTTCTAATGTTTGCGTCATCCATTTAGAGAGGCTATCAGTTTGAGGATGATACAACTTACTAATATTCAACTAAGTCGCAATGTATTGCTATATGGTTTTCAATAAATGATACATAAAAATTAAATCTTGATATGATACTCCAAAAATAGTACTCCATCAATTTTAACAACTACACACATATAGATTTTGTACTAGTCTTCAACCATATGATATTTCTTACGGGGGATGGAATGGGCCATCATTTTGATATAATCTATTATCACCCATATGGAATTGTTTTTTCGAACCAAATTTCGTAGATCTATTAAAAATATATGCCTATATGTTCCCACCTCAACATTGGAATTGGTAAATTATACATTATATCCAATGGTCAACAATTCTCTCCCTTATCCAGATGATTGGTGAGGGATATCAATACAAACTCAGCCACTTATTTCTATTCATTCTATCCCACAAAAAATGTTCTTTCATTTCCTTATAAATTCATTGTATTCAAAGATGAACATCATATCTCTAATGGTTCTAAGAATGCGTATATTTTTCATAATCATCCATGGGTAGGGAAAATCGATATATAAACCAAAAACATGAACTCCCATCAATCATACACAACTTAATGGTAACCCCACCATTATTCTTGGATCTCATATAAACCCATTCATAATCATATGATTTTCCTCTTTGACCTTCTTGAAAAAATAAAGAAAGACATATAAATAAAACTACAACAATACCTTAGTCTATTATTCCATGTGCATGTCATATATCACTTAAATCAACTGCCATTTATTTGATGTCTATTTCTTAAACTCACTATAAAAATTTCATTATAATTCATCCATGGATGAATTTTAATTACCCTATCTATACATCATGTAAAAGTTTAAAATTTTAAGTAACTCAATACATATTCTCTGACTCGTATTCAAATCCATTTTTTATAAAATTTGTTTTAAGATCTTACGATCTGTAAATGCATAAAATTTCTCACCAAAGAGATAATGACACCATGTACACCAAGAAAGGAATACACCATCTAATTATAAATTGTGGGATGGGTAGTTCATCTCATGAAATCATTATTGACATTATATATAAGAAAAACATGATATCTCTAAATGATAACACCCCAAATATGAGGTCTCAAAGAATCAAAATACACCACAAAACGTTATCAAAATTATAGAAATATACAGATTGCTTATAATGCGAGGTTAATGATAAAATAATGAAAAATATTAACATTCTTTGTTCCATTGGAATGGAAAATTTTTTCCTTTAAAATATATGATTGGTGATGTTATTCATGAAAATCCATGTATAATATTTCTTCAATAACCAACAACGACATGGAAACTGTGTATATCACGAAATTCATGGGTGGTTTCAAAGATATCAAAGCCTCTACCTTTCCTTTATCCATATAAAAAAAATTTTCGAAGATAACATGGAAATGTAATCCTTTATATTATATCCAAAAATAAAACATTTAAATATCGGAATATAGGTGAAAACCCTACATGAACCCAATACTATTTCTAAGTGATGATCATGGTCTTACCTTTCCCTTGAAGACTACAATATTTCATCAAAAAACATCATTAAAAATTAATCATGTTATCTACGATATTGTTTCCCTTGGAATTCAGGGATGACCTCCTGGATGGGAGATTCAAACGTTCTGATTGGTTTCTAACGGGTTTTTTCGTAGAACCGGAAACATCCAATGATTCCACATCCATTTGGACCTACTTTCCAAAGGTAGGCGCTCATTATCTTGTGGACTGATGAGGCTTAGGAATTTTCATTGTTCGAGAGGATGGGAGGTAGGACTCATCACACCTTTTTGAGGGGAATTATTGTCTATTCCGGGACTCTCTTTATAGATTTAAGTTATGTTCGGGAATCCTTATTACATTACCAAGTATAAAATGAGCTTTTCCTTTAGTTTTGACAATCAATGATTAAATATGTAAGAAATTTAGAGAATCTTTTATATGTATTTGAGGTTCTTCATCAATAGAGAATCATCTATATCTATTTAGAGATTCTTGGTCAATGGTAACCTTCAAAACATTCATATAAAAGTCTCTTGGTCATTATGACGACCAGGCTGGTTTTAAAGCCACTCAGTGGGGCACTTGATGTTTATTGTCATTCAGAAGGACATGAATTATTTCAAAGTTGGGATCGAACCCATAGATGGGATACCTATGTATCCTTTGTTTTGGAAAAAGAATCAGAACCCACGTAGTTCGAATGGAAGAGTATAATGTTTATGATTGATGGCTCAAAGCAGGATTTCATAATTAATTTTACCCTCTAAGCTCATGTGAGTCATGCTCGGTGTGAGAAACAAGAGGTATTGGTAATAAAATAGACAATTGAGCCATGAAAGATGTAATCATAAGAAATGGTTTGGGGCTTATGTATGTATGACTGCCCAGAAGATTTACTTTAGGGAGAAAATCCCGGAACAGGGTCCATAAAGGTTTATGTGATTCATGGAGATTTGAATACTCTAACATGGGACTTATTCCTAAAAAGGAAACCCAAATTAGGAGAGGATTGATAATTGGGTTTTACTCCTGAGAAGGAATCCCAGATCAAACGTAAATTAGGACTGGTTAAAGAGAATTTAAGGGACTTGGGGCTTACTCCTGAGAAGGAATCCCAATATTAGAGGACTTGGGGCTTATTCCTAAAAAAGGAAGCCCAAGATTAGGACTGGTACTTATTCCTGAAAAGGAGACCCAGGTTAAGGATTAAGGTTTGGGGATTACTCCTGAAAAGGATGCCCAAATTAGAGGAATTATGACTGAAGATTATTCCAAAAAAGGAGACCTAGGTTAAGGATTCTCTCATCTTAAAGGATGAGGTTGAATGAATTAACTCTCCATATTTAGTGACATAAGGATATTTAAATCACTAGGTTTTGAGAGATATTCGATGGAATTCCTTTCAGATAAGGAAGTCAAATCAAGAAATCATGCCATAAATGGATTTGAAGACTGTCTTGAAGACTGAATCTTGAAAAAGAAAGGTGTAATGGCTTAAGAGGGGTGGAATGGGCATGAAAGGCACCCAAAAAGGAAGGGGCGCGCAAGTCTTGGAAAGAGCGCAAGTATTGCGGGGGCGCGCAAGTATTGGTCGCGCAGGTATACCTGCGCGACACGTGGTGTAGTTGCACGACGTTCAACCATCATGGAAATACTTGAGCGACTCTTTATTAAAGTCTTTAGAATCCTCTTGAGGTTCTTCCAGAAAAGGAATGCGCAAGTTCTATCGAAGGAGTAAGGCGGCGTGCAAGTGTGACCACTTCCCTTAAGGGCTGGCCACTTAGGCACGCAAGTGTTGATGAGTTTCAACACTTAGGCCTTCCTCCCTCTCTTTAGATCTTCCGTTCTAGGTAAGAAATTACCTTATAAGTGTTCCGGAAGCTTTGAGAAGAGACTTGGGCATCCGGAGCTTCAATCCGAGTTTCTGGAAAAAGATCCTCTCGAATGGGGGGCCCACAGGGTCTATTTATAGGCAGGAGAAGACCCTGGGCGGTTATTGGGCGGTTATCACTTTAGGTCGCGTAAGTCACTTGCACGACCATAAGGCGTCGCGCAAGCAGACTTGCATGACCACTAGGCGGCGCGCAAGTGTACTTGCGCGACCATGAGGGAACATGAGCGACCTATGGGAAATGTTCTCCTTGTTCATCCCTTTGTCAATTTTTGATGTTTCTTCAAAGGATGAATCACTTTGGACTAAGGTATTTCCTTTTTTTCAGTCTTTAGACTCTGTGACGGAAAGGAGCGTCAACAAAAGTCCCCCCTCAGAGTTGGATCCAGAGAGAAAAGAGGATTTGACTCTAAGGTGAAAAGAAAAACAAGAAATCTGGCAGTTTAAAGTCATGCATGTCGGACATACAAAGGCTAATGTTTAAGGTCGAAATAGCTTTGACCAAAATGGATTAAAAATTGATTCAATTCCTTGACAATTTATCTGAAAACATTTTACCATACTCAAGTATGAGGGAAAATATGTAAACTATGGCTTAAGAATATTTGAATCTGAGGAATGATATGAAAAAGAGATAAAAGGAATTAGAATAAGTAGTTTCCAAGAATAAAGTTACTCTTATTTGACAAAAAACCCGTTAGGGGATTGAATTATGCAGGGCCACCTAAGGGAATTGGCTGCACGGTCAAATAAATAGCATCTTTCAACTGACAAGTCTGTTATGTGGACAGTTTATGCAAGGCCACCTATGGGCACGTGCTGCATAGTCAGGCAAAAAGAACTCTTAGAAATTTACTTTCCTAGTGATAAAAGCCAGTGAAAGTTTATGGAGATTCAAATTTTCTAACATATAGAGTTTGCTGTATGGAACGAGGTACTTGAATATGGAGAAGATATTTCCAGACAAGATTATCGAAGAACGGGATGAATATCACTCCTACGAAGGTCTGACCCAAATGTAGGGAAGAAAAATAAACCATAGACTTGAATACATTCAGATCATGAAAAAGGATATGGGACAAATATGTTAAGGATGGCTATTTTTTTGCGGATCCCTACATACTATTGTTTAAGACAAATAAGGAAAAAAGAGGAATTCTTCCCAAGAATGAAGTTACCACTATCTGACAAACCCGTTAGGGGGTTGAATTATGCAGGGCCACCTAAGGGCATTGGCTGCATAGTAAAATAAATAGTATCTTTTGGCTACCAAGTCTGTTATGTGGACTATTTATGCAAGGCCACCTATGGGCACGTACTGCATAGTCAGGCAAAAGAATTCTCAAAAGATTGACATTTTTGTGACTAAAAGTCATGAAAAGGGTTATGAAGATCTGAAAATATTTAAGGTTAGGATTATAACACATAAAGATGGGTATTGTCTAATGTATATAGAGATACATAGGTCAATGATAAGCATAATCATGTTGTGGTTGGGTCCTGAATTGAAATTTTGGACTTCACTACGTATCTCATAAGAATGGGAATCAAGCCATACGTAGTTCTTGAAATGCAGTTTAACGTCGTGCAGGACGAAAGTATGAGAGATCTTAGTTTAGGGTCATAGAGTTCGGACCATAATAATGAATACACAGTGTGTGTTTTCATGAGGACTTTTCATCCAAGAGACTGAAAGTGAAATTTGGGGTTAGGCCCAAAAGACTTGGGGCTGGATTCGAGGGATACTCGAACGTTCCTACGTATCCCATAAGGATGGGAATCAAGCCCACGTAGTTCTAGAACAACCCTTTGTACAAATTTGGTTCGTACATGTGAAGGGTGAAAGGGGACTTTAGTGCAATGATGGTTTAACCTGAGATAAAAAGTTTAGATATTACCATGTGTGCACGTAGTCTTTTGAAATCAATCATCATTCAAAAATCAATGTCAATAATAGTTCTCTCTCAAATGAGGAAATCAAAGAGTATTGTAGTTTATTGTCATACTGGACAAAAGTGTTGCATAGTATAACGTCATATAACAAGGACGAAAGTGAATAAATGTAAGGATATTGATTCTAGGGGCGGTTTCATGAATCAACATCATATGAGATGGTGGTGAACCGATGTGAAGAGATTTTTTTTGGGCTTGAACCCTGGGAGGTTCCCTACATACCCAGCCTGGAGGGCAAGGATCAAAGTCCGTGTAGTTCAATTAAAGAATTAATTAATGATCAAGTTGTTCTTGGGGACAACGATCTAATAAAAAAATGTTGTTGGGACTTATACATGGTTAGTGGCTCAAAGAGAGTGTTACAGTTTAGGTTTTCTCTAAGCTTACGTGATTCATACTCGGTGTGAGAAACAAGAGGTAACAACAACATTAACGATGCATAGTTTAATGTCATGTAGGACATATAAAGGGACTATGCAGTTAAAAGTCTTGCAGTTAGGACTATTGGTGTTGCGCAGTTTAGTGTCATGTAGAAGGGACAAAATACAGTTTAATGTCATGTAGGACGTATCATGAATTTTCTGTACAGTTTAGCATCATGTAGTTAGGACTATGGGGACAATAGTGTTTAACATCATGTTGGATGAAAGGGGGACTGTGCAGTTTAATGTCATGAAGTAAGGACAAAATAACACACCATTTACGTCATGTTGGACGCATTGGGGATTTTTTTCACAGTTTAACGTCATGTTGGACGAAAGGGAGAATAGTTTAAGGTCATATAAATGGACCGTGGATGGTGTAGTTTAAGGTCTTGCTGGACTGTGGTGTTGTTTTAAGGCCATACAGGACCTTTGATGATTTTGTAGTTTAATGTCTTTCCGGATGTAAGGGAATTTTTTAAAGTTTAGCATCATGTAGTTAGGATGTCACAGTTTAACGTCTTGATGTACGTAAGGGACTTTTATATAATTTAGCATCATGTAGTTAGGACGTCACAGTTTAACGTCTTGCTGGACGTAAGGGACTTTTATACAGTTTAGCGTCATGTAGTTAGGACGTCACAGTTTAACATCTTGTTGGACGTAAGGACGAGCTGGTGCCGCACAGTTTAGTGTCATGTTGCGGGGACATCTTGTGAATACTTTGTATTTTATACAAAATATTTCTTCAAAAATATGGCATTATTTGGAGTAGTAATGAGTTCTCCATCCATTGAGATTAATGAATAAGCTCCATTGGAGTAGAACCTATGTATTGAATAAGTTCCCTCCCATTTTGGTTCAATATTTGGAGGTTTCTTTCCTGGTATCATTGGAGTTCTGAGAACTAATACCAATTCTCCCTGAATGAATGAACGAAGATGAACTTTTTTGTTAAAAGCTCGTGCTATTCGATTCTGATAGATTTCCAAGTGGTTCAAAGTGCACAATTTTTTCTCATCTAAACGTTCCAATTCATTCAATCGCATTTGGGGTTGCTCATCTATAGATAATAGATCACAAATGGCTACTCTGAGTGAGTGAAATTGAACTTCAATTGGCAAGACTGCTTCTGTTCCATATACCAACGAATATGGAGTTGACCGCATTGCATTGCGGGTGGTAGTCCGATAAGCCCATAAAGCATGAAAGAGTTTATCAGGCCATGACCTCTTATCTTTATCCACCATCTTTTGCAGTATATTTGAAAGAGTCTTGTTAAAGGCTTCTATTTGGCCATTGGCTGCTGCATGATACCGAGATGAATGGTTGGATTTAATGTTGTATTCTTGATACAATAACTTCACCTCAGAAGAACAGAAGTTGGTGTCGTTGTCCGTCAATATGGTATGAGGGACACCAAATCTAGTAATGATGTTAGACTTGATGAAGCTAACAATGCATTTAGAACTGACTTCTTTGAGAGGTACTACCTATGCCAATTTGGAAAAGAAATCAGTAGCAGTAAGAATGTACTTAAACTGCTTAGTCGTAGCTGAAGGGTAAGGTACCACCACATCCATTCCCCGTGTGGAAAATGTCCATGAGTATTTAGCTGTATGAAGCAACTCTGGAGGTTGATGAATGAAGTTGGCATGTACTTGACCTGAATGACACATTGTGAAATCAACACAATCTTGTATCATTGAAGGCCAAAAGTATCCAAGGCTTTGAATTTGATCAGACAATCTATGTCTAGACTGGTGGGCACCACAGACTCCTGTATGCACTTCTTTCATGACAGCCATTGTCTCTTCACCATCAATGCATATGAAGAGAACTCCATCAAATCCAAGTTTGTAGAGACTTTTCTCTAGGTGGTTTGGGCCATCATAAAGAGTAAACTTGACCACACGTTGCCAGATTTGTTCTTTCTCGGCTCTATCAGCTGGAAGTGTTCCATTTTGAAGGTATTCCCTAATAGGTGACATCCATCCTGTAGTATGACCGTACAGTTCAGCAATGGGACTAATTTCGTTAATTTCCTATGTTCTAGCTTGAACATAAGGTGAAATTACACGACGGTGGGCAATACTGATGGTTGTCTAATCCCGATTTAGATCTGCTAGAGTTGTGGCTATATTAGCCAGTGCATCAGCTTGAGCATTTTGTGATCTTGGGACATAAGAAAATGTCGGTTCTGAAGGGAATTCCGCCATTAAATTTCTGATGTAATCATACAAAGGGATTAACTCTTCTTTTCTGATGGCATAATCCCCATTGACTTGTTTGATTACCAAGTCTGAATCACCATTCACCTATATGTGATTCACTTGTGCTTGAAGCGCTAACTCCAAGCCTGTGATAAGAGCTTGGTATTCGGCTTCATTATTGGTACCACCATACCACAATAAAAAGGAATAAGGTAACAATGCCTTATCTATAGAAATGAGTACAATTCCTAAACCAACCTTCTTGAATTTAGGATTTTCCATTTTCTTCCCTGTTGGACTTCTGGAAGCACCATCAAAAATGCATTTCCCATGTTTGAGGACACTCTTGAATTGAAAAAACTTCCTCATCAGGGAGTTCAATATCTGAAGACGTGTATTCCACTGAAGGATGTTCATCCAGGACATCAGCCAGAGCTTGGCCCTTTATTGCCTTTTGAGATACATACTGAATGTCGAAATGCTGCAAAATAACTGCCCACCTTGCTAGACATCCTGTAAGCATTGGACGACTAAGGATGATTTTGAGCGGATTATTGCGAGATACCAATTGGACCTCGTTATGTTGCAGGTAGTGTCTCAGTTTCTGAACTGCAAAGATTAATGCCTGGTAGCACTTCTCAATACTTGAATATTGGGTTTCTGCTTCAATCATAGTTCTACTAAGATAGTAGAGGCTATTTTCATTCCCAACATCATTCTTTTGAGCAAGAACGGCACCAAATGATCGCTCTAGAGCAGTCACATAGAGGATAAGTGGTCTACCTTCAATAGGTGGCATGATTACTGGTGGACTCAAGAGGTATTTCTTGAGAACATCAAACCCTTCTTGACATTCTTCAGTCCACTGGTAAGTGACTCCTTTTTTCAATAATTTGGTAAAGGGTAAACTTTTGCCTACCAAATTGGCGATGAAACGCCGAATATAGGATATGTGTCCTTGAAGTCCTCTTAATTATTTCAAATTCTAAGGAGGTGACATACCAAGGATTTTCTTGGTCTTCTCAGGATCGACTTCAATACCACGATGGCGTACAACAAAGCTGAGGAATTTTCCTGAGGTTACCCCAAAAGCACATTTTAAGGGGTTCATCTTCAAATTATGTTGTCGAAGCTTGTGGAATATGACTTCCAAATCAGCCAAGTGATTAGAACGTTGTTTCGATTTAACCACCAAATCGTATACATAGCATTCAAAAAACTTCCCTAAGAATGTTTTGAAGATACGATGCATGGCGCGTTGATATGTTGCACCTGCATACTTTAAACCAAAGGAAATCACCCGGTAACAAAACACACCTTGAGGGGATCTGAAGGCTGTAGATTCCTCATCTTCTGGGCCCATTCGGATCTAATTATATCCGGAATATCCATCCATGAAGGAATGTACTTCATAGCCATCCGTCACATCAATTAAGAGTTCTGTAATCGGAACTGGGAAATCATATTTAGGACAATACCGATTAAGATATCTGAAATCGATGCAAACCCTAATTTGTCTGTTCTTCTTCTTTACAGGGACAATATTAGCCAACCACTTGGGATATTGAACTTCTCTGATGATGTTATCTTTGATCAGCTAATCCACTTCAGCTTCAATTTTGGAAGCATAAGTTGGGTGTGTTCTTGTCGCGGCTTTCTTAAATCCTCGATGTTTTTTTGGTAAACCCAAATGATGAGTAGAAATATCAGGATCAAGCCTAGGAATTTCTGTATAGTTCCAAGAAAAAATATATTTATTTTTCTTTAGAAAAGATGTATAAATTTCTTGCTCTTCAAGGGTCATGGCCGCACTAATTAATGTGGGGCGTGGATCTTTCTCTGTACCCAGATTTATTTCTCTGAGTTCATCCACATTGGTAGAGATACCCTCTTCAAATGCTGGAGGAGCATCTCTAAGATCTTCCTCTTCCTCTTCATCATTTGATATTTCTTCCGTTTCTACTTTTATAGTAGATGACAAAACGAAATTTTCATGATCAGAAGTGATGTCAAAATTTGCACATTTTGAAGAAGAAGCTTCCATTTCCGACCCTATTGATGATAAAGGGCCTTCTTTGGGAAATAAAGAGGAGATGATGGATTGAGAATTGACATCATTATTCACCTCTGAGGTTGCTATAACTTCTTCTAGCCAGATTGGCGAAGTATAGACCTGTTGGATTTCAGAAGATGAAATGAAGACGTCACCACTTGTGCTTTCATCATTGTTTGGTAGGTTACCAATTTCTCCCATGTTGTCTGGATCAATTGTTGTAATTGACATTATGGGTCTTTCCATAAGAGTATTTTGATTTGTGCCTATTTTGTCAATTTGACTGATAGGTAACACATAATCTGTACTCAAATGTGTAAATGGATTTATTGGAATTTTCTCCAAACCATATGGAGCATTAACTTGGGTAATTTCCTTCATTGTAGATTTCTCTCTTCCCTTCATGTGATAAAATTCCGCCTCTATGTACTGAGATTCACATTTCTTGAACGGGGCCTTATCACTATACAATGTTCCAACTTGACATTGAAACATTATTTGAGACATTGATGGTATGATGAAGGGATAATCGCATGCTGATGTATCCAGGGTCTTCCAAGCAAGACGTTGAAAGCTGAGTCTTGATCAACAATCATGAAATCCGAATTGGATACAAGATCTCCAAACTGAGTTCTGAGTGTAACTTCGCCCAGTGGTTCTTGTTCATTTTTATCATATCCTTGTAACATCATGGTAGAAGGAGATAAATCAGATTTTTTGAGGCCCAATCGACGAAGTGTACGAATGGGCATGAGGTTGACTTCTGAACCACTGTCAATGAAAGCTCTTCGGATATCTACACCATTGACTTTGCCAGATAAGTACAGAGGTTTTATGTGCCCTTGCACAACATCATCTTCATCTTTATCAGTAAAAGATATCACTACATGGCATTCTGCAGGATTATTCTCTATGTGATAGTCTTCAGCTGCAGCAATTTCATCTTCAAACTCCTGAGGACTTGACAAAGCTTCGATGAGTTCTTCCCGAAGATCTTTTGACAGATTCAAAGCATCCAAAATTGATAACTTGTCCGGTACAAGGGCCAAGTGTTTCAATATATCATACTTTTTATATAAAGTTCTATGTTTCCCAACAGGAATATGCGGTTTAGTAGGTACCTTGGAAGCAGATGCTTTGGAAGATGATGCATCTTGTATTGGGATATCAGTTGGCAACATCCTTGGTTTTGGAAGATTAGACCGATTAGATCCATTTACTTGCTGAGATAAAGAAGATGGAATTTTCAATCGGTCTTCGAAAATAACTGTACCAAGACTGAGTTGACAATTGGCAGAAGAACATGCTTGTTCTTTTTGAGCTCGCTGAAGGGCTCTACCATGAGTTTCTGCTGCATACACAGTGCTAGCAGGGGTAGAATTGGAGTAGTGGCTTCAGAAAGATCCATTTCTTCCCCTATATTTTCAACCTTTGGAACTTCCTCGGATTCCCTTATTTGATACAGGGAATTAAGACTCATCAAAATTGAAATTACGACTGGAATATGGATCTGTTAATTGAATCATATTAACAGAACCAAAGATTAACTCTTCGTCTAATAAAGACTCTGCCTGACAAGCCTGTTTAGGCTGTGCCGTTTGATGGGGAGGTGCCCGTGGTTTTGAAGTAGATTGAATAAAGTCTGCCAGAGTCAAAGACAATTTAGGCTTTGACACATACTCATCTTTTTCTGATTCTTTTTTCTTCATTGAATCAAACCATTTCTTTGAGGATTTTCCCTCTGATGAAGAGGGTTTTACCGCAATATTCATGGTAGAAGACACAATTGGTTTCTTTAATTGTGTTCGCAAAATGGCATGAGTCCTGTTGATTGTCTTTCTGACCATCCAATCATCATACTTCTGTGCATTTATGCTTTTGACTTCTTTCCATTCACCTTCCTCCTCTGGAACTGTAGCAGTAATACATGCTACCTGAGTCGAAGAACCATTCAACTTTACTTGTCCCAAGTCGACCATCTTTTGCACGAGGTCTTTAAAGACAAAACACTCCTGGATAGGATGTCCCAACATTTGATGAAAGGGAAAATAATTGGGACGGTCTTTATCTCCTTCCTTGTTTGGCCTCTTGGGCACTAGTAATTGACCAAATTATTTTCCAGAGCTGAAATGAAGTAACCAGGAACATTCTCATTTTGGAAAGAGTATGTTTTACTCTTCAAATCCTCAAATTGTTTTCATCTTTGATCTTTTTGATCAATTGGATGAAACGGCCTTTGTTGTTGGCATTCAGGAGGTGGAGCCCTTCGATAAGATGAAGGTTTTGAAGTAGAAATAGGTACAGGCGGTTGTTTAAGAATAACTGTAGCAGTTTCTGCTTTACCCATTCTCCTTCTTGAAGCTGATGGAATTACACGAGATTTATCCTTAGCTTGTATAAGGGAATGTTTAATCTGCTAAGCGATTGAAGTAAGGTCTCGAAACCCTCCTGTGTATTTCACAGGGATCAATGGCGTGCGTAATTTGTCACACAAATTTGCCACATATATTGGCAATAGATCTTCCTGAGGGAGTGCTAAACTTAGGGAATACGTTAATCCCTTCCAGTGTGCAATGAAACCAGAGAATCTTTCATTCTCCCTTTGCTTGCAGATTGTAAGATCGGAAACTTTCATTTTTGGAAAAGTTGAGCTGAACTGAAGAAGGAATTTTTGACGATGATCCTCCCATCCGATGATTGACCGAGATTGTAAGCTTGTATACCAGACAAAAGCTGGTCCTTGCAAGGTTCACACGAAGCATCTGAGCTTCACTACTTCTTGCTGCTCTGGAGTTCCCATAATAGGATCACAACAAGACACGTAATGCGTCAAATTTTGTTCAGGGTCTCTTGATCCATTGAAAGTAGGGAAAACATGGTTTCCAAAACTAGATGGAGGAGAAATTGAATCTACCCATTCAGGGTAATCTTTCTTTTCTGGTTGAACTTGCGACTGTTTCCCTTCCATGGTTTCTAACCGATCTATTAATGACTCAATAGTAGTTATTAACTTTTGAGAAACATCAGGTTGAATTTTGTCTTGGGTAGGTGCAATGAATGGAGCTTTGACAGATGTGGTGGTTGGTGCTGCAACTGATGGTAGCAATGCCAACCGTTGATGCGCTTGACCCACGGGATTAGACCTCTGAGGGTGTACTGATAAAGGAGGATATTCTTGATCCATCTCAGTAACTGCAACAAATTCTTCGGCTGTCGGACTTTAGCATTCTTAAGAAGAAGACTACTCTGAAGTAGTTCTGCATTCAACCTTCTTAATTCTTTCATTTCTTTTTCTTGTTGTGCAAACCTTTGCTCTAACGAGAGTGATTGACCTTCTCCAGAGGAAGGATATATAACCTGATTCTTTCCCCTCCCTTTGTTGGATACTTTTTGGAGAGAACGAAGTGGATTACCTAGGTTCTGAGTAATCCTTTGACTTCGTGTACGCACACCTTCTTCATTTGTATCGGCGCATACATTTTCTAGAGTAGGACGCTCTTCATCTGAGTCCCCCGAGTGAGTCTCCTCTGGTGGATTAGAAACAACGGAATTGATGACATTGATTGATGTATAATTCATCACATCCCTTCTATCAACATTTCTGTGATATTGTCTTCTTTTATTTCTTTGATGAGACATTGCCTTTTGTTGATATAATCTTTTAGGAACTTCTTGATGAGCTATAACTTGGAGGTAATCTCCTGATAATTTGTCTCTTCATTCCTCTTGGGGCTTCTTCCCCAATCGAGAAAAGACCGATATTCTCTAAGAAGGGGATTGATTATTTGAATGAGTCCCCAGTCCCGAGAACTGGGGATGTTCCTGCTACTTTTTCTCAACTCCTCGAATCCCATTTGTTGACTCTGAGGGTTGGGTTAAAGGAGTCCCCAGTCTGACAAGCTGGGGTGGCTCCTGACATGCCATGTCTGAGACCTTCTTAAAATCTCTCTTGATCTTGCGAATCTTAGTTCGGAAATTAGCTGGATGCATTATCCTGTATCCACTTTTATCACCTGGTTTAACATACTGTTGGATGATTTCCGAAACTTCTGTCATTTGATGATTTGTTTGCTCCATACGAGAGGCTTGTACAATATTCTCGCCTGCATGATGTAGGAGCAATTCAAAAACTTTTTCTATATATGCTTGATTTTGAGAGGAACTAGTTGAAGCCTGTTCTTGAGCAAGTTTTTGATTATGAACAATGCCCATTGATTGTGGCCGGACATGGGCAATTACATTGCATGAGACCTTTTTCAGCAGTCTTTGCTGACTGGAAAGCACTGTGAAATATAGTGCTCAGTGAACACCCCATCCTCTGATATTAACACCAGATGAAGCATTGGCAATTAACTGACGCAATTTTCTTAGTGCGCCAAGGCATGAACGTTGAAGGGTTCTCTATTGCTTTTCAGCCTTCTGATACTGAGATACTGATAGAGATGCCAAATCAATCTGACATTGTAGCCCTTCTATTATCTTAAGATGATTTTCTTATTCATCATATGATAATACCTTCTTCTTAAATTGACAAAGAGTTTTCCATATGTTGAGACGAATATCATGGATTCCATCTTCCGTCAACATCTTTGGAATATCATACTGGGAGTCAGCCAAAGGCCAAAACATGACTGGTACCTCACTTTTCGCCAGTTTTTTCCTCATGTTCATCATTTCCTCTTTATCATTAAATGAAGATTCTTCTACCTGTTTTGAACAGAGTTGGTGTTTCCTTGTTTCTTCATCAGATTCAACAAGATTGGTAGAGAGATCATTTATCAAACTAGAAGATGCATGACTTAGGGGTGGTTCAGAGAATGACCTACACCCTGGGCTATCTTCTAATTGAGAAAGTATTTCACTTGCTAGCGATAAAGAATCAGACATGACTGGTTTCCCATTTGCAAGTGCCTCAAGATAAGAGGGCTTTCTCGACACTACATTGTCCACTAAAGTATTTTCCAGGCAATGTGAATCACTACTGCGGAGAGGACTTTTGCAGCGAAATTCATCATCATGGGGAGGACCACCATAATGGGTTATAGCAAAAGATGAGATCTCTCGCTCCTTGGTCTTCTGACTACACAGAGGGTTCCTGTGGCTCTCATCAAAAGAAGAAACTTCATGATTGACCGAATTTTCATGAAGCAAGACTTCATGAGGATGTGTCTGTTGAAGACTTTCGGAATTAATGTTCCCATTATTGGGAACTGAGGGAGTAGAATCTTGAATTCAAATAGATAAATGTCTGAGGGTTTCAAGAACTCCAGCATCGAGCAAGGCCTTGTTACAGATTGGCCTTTGATCTCCTGACTGTGCTGGGCGGATCTTTTTCATAGATTCCATCTTACTCACTTGGGAAACCACATGTTGACGAAAGTGGTTACTCTGAGTAGGTGTATGTGCCTGATCGGGAAAGATGGTTAGGTTAGGCTGACGATCTCCACTCAAATCAGGTGTATGTTCCTGACTTGTTTGTCCGTATGATATGGGGGAGTATACCCCAAAACACTCTTGGACTGGAACAGATGTGTTTTTCTGTTCCAGAGTGAATCATTGATGAGTCACTCCACTGCTAGGGATAGATTTATGTGTCTTTCCCTATGATGATGCTGAAGTTGTAATGATATCTTAGCAAGCATCCAGAATATGAGAAGGAATTTTCTTCTACTCTTTCACCATTGACAAAATATTCTTGGTGACTTCAGCCGCCGGAACGGGGATATACGTCCATTCCGGGCTTGGATTAGGTGTATGTGCATGCTCCTGTCCTCCTTTTCTTGTCAGTGAATCCTGACAGTACTCAAGTGTGGAGGCAGAGAGTTGAGTCTGCCTCCTGTTTGTCATCGGAGCTTTCCGACTAACTTCTCTATGCGCTACCAAGCGAGACTGTTGGTAGGCTTGATTAGTACTAGAAGGTGTATGTGCCTGTTGATAACACTTCTCCAAACGTGGTTGACGAGATCCATCATATGTAGTCTGGCGAGCCTGCTGACTAACTGATAATGTATAAGCAGGTTTATGTTCCTTCCTATAGTACTCCGCTAGAATTGCCTGGCGGGATTGGCTTGATGCTGCCAGACGAGTCTGTGGATAGCGGAATTAAAACAGATAGGTGTGTGTGCCTGCTCATTGTTCGCCACAAAGTTAGGTTGGTGGACTTCTCCGGAGATGGCAGGGATGAAAACCTGCCCATTATCAACCGGATTCCGTCTCTGGCGGTTCGTCTTGCATGCTCGGGTTCGAGGAACCTGAGCTGAATGCCTGAAGTCGGTACTCTCATCATGTTGAGGGCGCACTGCCGCACGAGTCCGGCAGCGATTGTTGATGGGAGCCCTCGGGAAGGACTACTGTTTTTTTGAATTAAGGCCCTGAGGGGCCTGCTCATTCACTTCCTCAGAGTAAGGGAGCGAATGGAAATTGCATTCCGAGGATAACGACCTGAAATGGTTGGAGATGGTAGTCAGCACCGCCTGCCTCTTGATCACTGGTTGTCATTGTCCGGACAACCTGTGTGAGTTGTTCACTTGGAGGGCCTATCGGGGAGACTCCAGAGTTGGGATGGTACTGTGTTGACAGTACTCCTTTACCAGCGCATTTGATACCCAACGTTGAAGACGCTGATTAGGTGATGTCATCCTCAGAGCGGATGACGATCTAGTAGGAATAGCAGTAGTGGTATTTGCAGCAGCAGTATTCACAGATGTGAATTTTAGAGCAGCCATTATGGAAATACAGAAGATCTTGGAAAAGAGTGCATGTTTGATATAACAGACGTAATCAAGATAAAATTCAGTTACTTCATCCTTTGGATGAGCACACATGTCAATGATTGTTTTTGTTATACCTCTTATTTAGTTTTAAATAGGGGCTTAACAAATAGGTAAAACATCAATTTAACATGGTTAAGGATTCACGTCAGGTTCACCATTTTTTGTTTCCCCCGGAATTCGGGGATGACCTCTTGGATGGGAGATTCAAACGTTCTGATCGGTTTCTAATGGGTTTGTTCATAGAACCGGAAACATCCAATGATTCCACATCCATTTGGACCTACTTTCCAAAGGTAGGCGCTCATTAGCTTGTGGACTGATGATGCTTAGGAATTTTCATTGGTCGAGAGGATGGGAGGTAGGACTCATCACACCTTTTTGAGGGGAGTTATTGTCTATTCCGGGACTCTCTTTATAGATTTAAGTTATGTTCGTGAATCCTTATTACATTACCAAGTATAAAATGAGCTTTTCCTTTAGTTATGACAATCAATGATTAAATATGTAAGAAATTTAGAGAATCATTTATATGTATTCGAGGTTCTTCATCAATAGAGAATCATATATATCTATTTAGAGATTCTTGGTCAATGGTAACCTTCAAAACAGTCATATAAAAGTTTCTTGGCCATTATGATGACCAGGATGGTTTTAAAGCCACTCAGTGGGGCACTTGAAGTTTATTGTCATTCAGAAGGACATGAATTATTTCAATGTTGGGATCGAACCCATAGATGGGCTACCTACGTATCCTTTGTTTTGGAAAAGGAATCAGAACCCCCGTAGTTCGAATGGAAGAGTATGATGTTTATGATTGATGGCTCAATGCAGGATGTCATAATTACTTTTACCCTCTAAGCTCACGTGAGTCATGCTCGGTGTGAGAAACAAGAGGTATTGGTAATAAAATAGACAATTGAGCCATGAAAGATGTAATCACAAAAAATGGTTTGGGGATTATGTATGTATTACTGCCCAGAGGATTTACTTTAGGGAGAAAATCCAGGAACAGGGTCCATAAAGGTATATGTGATTCATAGTGATTTGAATACTCTAACTTGGGACTTATTCCTAAAAAGGAAACCCAAATTAGGAGAGGATTGATAACTGGGTTTTACTCCTGAGAAGGAATCCCAGATCAAACGTAAATTAGGACTGGTTAAAGAAAATTTAAGGGACATGGGGCTTATTCCTGAAAAATGAAGCCCAAGATTTAGGACTGGGACTTATTCCTGAAAAGGAGACCCATGTTAAGGATTAAGGTTTGGGGCTTACTCCTGAAAAGGATGCCCAAATTAGATGACTTGTGACTGGGGATTATTCCAGAAAAGGAGACCCAGGTTAAGGATTATCTCATCTTAAAGGATGAGGTTGAATGAATGAACTCTCCATATTTAGTGACCTAAGGATATATAAATCACTAGGTTTTGAGAGATATTCCACAGAATTCCTTTCAGATAAGGAAGTCAAATCAAGAAATCATGCCATCAATAGATTTGAAGAGTGTCTTGAAGACTGAATCATGAAAAGGAATGGTGTAACGGCTTAAGAGGGGTGGAATGGGAAAGAATGGGACCCAAACAGGAAGGGGCGCGCAAGCCTTGGAAGGCGCGCAAGTATTGCGGGGGCGCGCAAGTATTGGTCGCGCAGGTATACCTGCACGCCACGTGGTGTACTTGCGCGATGGTCAACCAGCATTGAAATACTTGAGCGACTCTTTATTAAAGTCTTTAGAATCCTCTTGAGGTTCTTCCAGAAAAGGGATGCGCAAGTTCTACCGAAGGAGTATGGCGGCGCGCAAGTGTGACCACTTCCCTTAAGGGATGGCCACTCAGGTGTTCAAGTGTTGATGAGTTTCAACACATAGGCCTTCCTCCCTCTCTTTAGATCTTTCGTTCTAGGTAAGAAATTACCTTAGAAGTGTTCCAGAAGCATTGAGAAGAGACTTGGGCGTTAGGAGCATCAATCCGAGTTTTTGGAAAAAGATCCTCTCGAATGGGGGGGCCCAGAGGGTCTATTTATAGGCAGGAGAAGACCCCGGGTGGTTACCGGGCAGTTATCACTTTAGGTCGCGCAAGTCACTTGCACGACCATAAGGCATCGCACAAGTAGAATTGCACGACCACTAGGCGGCGCGCAAGTGTACTTGCGTGACCATGAGGGAACTTGCGCGACCTATGGGAAATGTTCTCCTTGTTCATACCTTTGTAGATTTTTGATGTTTCTTCAAAGGATGAATCACTTTGGACTAAGGTATTTCCTTTTTTTAGTCGTTAGACTCTGTGACGGAAAGGAGCGTCAATAGATATATCAGTTCCATTATTTCAATAATTGCAACTAGTGAATTCATTAGACCAGAAAGAATAAACACATTCTCACAATGTCCATATGTACTCTATAATTATGTCATTGGAATATTCATTTTCTAAAAAAATAGAACATTATATCCTGAATGTATGTTTATTTTAGAGAACTAATGGGATCCCCTAAATATTTTAAATAATTAATCTATGTGTGGAAGGGGATATCTTTAATTTATTATAAAATGTTTTAACTTAATATAATCTACGCATAACTGAATAGTTTAATCTACCTTTTACAAAATCATAAATAGGTGAATCCAATAAAGATATATTAGTCTGACTGAAACCTGCTTTATAGATCTCCCAACTATGCATTAGATTCCAATAATTATATTAGTTATGTCTAATATATTAGTAGATTGATAGAACTAGTCCTTTGTAAGACATCAATCATAATAATTACTTGTATTTTTGGGTAAACATACTAAATATTCAAGAAAATAATCCATAAAAATGATAAAAACTATTAGGAAAAAACTAGCCAAAATTTCATCCATGAATTACAGGTTTATAGCTATAAAATGGAATGAGACAGTTTCAAATACAATTCCCAACATGTTGGATTCACTATCCATTACATTTCGCTGTCTTCTAAAGTGATGCTCAATTATAGTATTAGTTGTAAAAGTAACTCATTGGGTATTATATTCTATGTGAGATTTAAATATTTTCAACCAACCCATATCCATCATTATATCATATAAATATATCTCAAGAACATATAAATCCCATTTCAACTTATACCCATCAATATTTTTATAACATTTTATACACATAATGGCTCAACACTCACTTTTTCGGAGAAGAGTTTGGTGTTAAAAAAATTGAAGGAATCATCTCAACATTCAAACCCATAAAATCAATAATATTATAAGATATAAAAAATGGGAGGAACACATATCAAAAAAATCATATATTAGGGTATTATTCAAAATAATCACACCACTAACTTTAAAAGTATTGTATTTGTTATCCATGATCATTTGGTAATCTCTGTATAACTTGTTATTTGATTTACAATGTTCTTTGTTACTATGAGAATATTGCAGTAGCCTGGGTGTAATGGAATTTCTAGAATTTCCATGGAATACTTGGTTTTATTGAAAAATTATTTTTTCCCCTCATCCCTTTAACGAATATGGAATCATAGAATATTAAGATGAGTCCCTAGAACTTAACTGTTGAGATTTTTGACAATACCACTAAAGTTGCTTCATCTGGTAGAAATTATGACATTCTCTTTGTTCTTTTTGTATAGTGTCACTTCTTGTGATCAAACAATCCACATTGAAAACATTTTGGATTACCCGTGGGTTTAGGTGGAAAACATAGATATCCTTGCATATGATTTTGATTCATTCCACTATCTTAAAAATAGTTTCCCATCTTCCTCTTTTCCAAGAATCCGTGTTTCCTCCATTTCTAATACATATCAACATTATTCCTACACCTGTAGATCCTGAGACTCCCCTTTCTCCCACTATCAATCTATTTACCATCTCTGTATAATCTAACCAAAAATGTATGAAAATATTTGACCAATTCTCTGACATCTAACAAATTAAAAAATGTGATCATCTAACGATGAACTTATAACAACATCTAGAGAAAATTCAAAAAAAATGATAAATTTATGCACATACTCTGCCATATTGTGATTTTACTACTTCATGCTAATAAAGATAGATAATCTATAAATTATAAACATTTTATAATAATCATTTTGTTCAAATAATCCATAAAATTACTCCCATGAATCTACTTAGTTTAATTTATCATGGATAGATAAATTCCACAATTGATGTGATAAATCCTCCAATTTATACATTTCCAACATAACATTCATCTCAGCTAATTTTCCTAGGATATGGATTATTTAGTTAACCATATTCATCAAAATCACTTTTTTTTGTTCTCAATCGAGATGTGTGGATTGTACATTTGTATCTAAATGTAATGATACAACATCCTTGGTTCATAAATTTTTTCCCCTCTATTCACATCCTTGATTGCATAGAGAACACTCTAAACCAGTAGTTGGTTCCCCTTTACATTATGTGAAACCACATTCTATGAATCATATTTCAATAATTTTAAACAATTCCAAACGAGTTCCATTTTCATTAAACAAATTAAAAAACCATTATGTCTCACTCCCAATAAACTAACATCTTATCAATTTACAATTATCCACATCTCACATTTTAGAACATGGATTTTCAAAATTTATCATTTTTCTACATTTAATTTTTTTAAAAATTCCAACTTACCTTTGAAAATGAAACCATTTTCATCTATTTTCAAAAAATATTAGTTTTTCTGCCAATTAAAATCATTACTAAAAATTAATCACGACCTTCTAATGGTAATTCATATATATCAATACATGTCTTCCATCCCTCCTAAAATAATTCAACGACAACGAGGTTATAACTTATAGAAGGGTCTCAAAATACTCATGCACCCAAACTCTATTGTATCATGATGTTTATCATAAATAGTTTACCTACAACATTCTATGCTATATATTATATGTCTTATATATACTAAAACCTTTCTACCAAACCAACATAATGACTAAGAACAATTATTTTCCATGAATAGTATCAAACAATCTTATACCATTTTTAATGTACCCAACTCACCCATTAGATTGGGAAGAGGTAGAGGGAATTACTAGGACTCATGTGACATCCCCAAGACACCAAGGGATAGAAATAAATTCATATAGATGCATTTTTAATTGGTGGGTAATTTCTAATTGTATATAAAACAGCAAAACATGAAGATTAATCAAAACATGTCATTATCTGATTCATGAGAACAATTAATTGCAACTAAAAAAATACCAAGATAACCACTAAACAAAACCATATAAGAGTAAAATGAGAAAACCAAAACCTATATTAGAATGGAATACAGAAACTAAAAATTAAAAAACTCAAAGAATCCAAGACACGAACATAGAATATCTCATCATTCTCCAAGATCAAAATAAATAATAAATGACCATTGAATCATGATTCACCAATAAATAAATGATATTCCTTAACTTTACCTACATCTCAAAAAAATTATTTACAAATGCATTAAATATGCTAAGAAAGGGGTAGTTGTAACACTTAGTAGAATTTCCACAATGACTTCCCAATTCATTCCACTATGATATAACACATTATCACATTTCTGAAAAATTATTTCCCAAAATTATAATTTTTTTATATAAAATCCATAGGAAATATCTGAAACAAAATAATTTTCCAAAAGCAATATTTTTCCATGTAATGAAACCAAACTAGCCATTAAAACAATTTCTGTAATTTAATTTTGGAATATCCATTCATTTCCATAGATGAATATAACTATGTACCTCCCTATACATGCGAATGGGAGTCATAATTTCACCATGACATCAATTAGTGATCCATTTTTATGGGGAATCACCACACCCTTATCAGTCTCATGGTTGGCATCAAATGTCATTCCCTTGAAGGCATGAACAATGTAATAACCAGTGTAGATCCAAATAAAAACCTGAATGGCATTGAATTTGGGATAAAATCAACCAAGGGGTCTTGTTTTAAAATATCTTATACAATGCATTTTTCGGAATAGCTCACAAACAGATCTCCTCCAGAGCATTTAACTACCTTCGCAGAACAACTTGTAAAAGGATCTTCTCAGCAACATCCAAATCCCTTCACAGACTAGCTCAAAAATGAATCTCTTCTTTATCATCCAAATCGATTTATCAGGCAAACTCGAAAATGGATATCCTCTGTAGCGTTTATCTATCATCATAGATCAGCTTGTTAATGGATCTCCTCTACGGTGACCAGCTGCCTTCGTGGAACAACTCACGGACATCTGTCCTTCGCAGTATCACTTTACCTTTGCAGACTAGCTCATGAATGTATTTCCTAAGCAGCATCACTTTTTATTCACGACTCCTATTTATTATCTCTAGCTATCCATAAAAAACTACTGACCTCTACAACATATAAAAATAAGGTTCACTCACTCCCAAAACCATTTTACACTGATCCTTCACCTCCCCATCTCTTGTTTTACAAAACGCTTCATTAAACCAAATATGGATCACCTAATGGGTTTAAGATATGTGAGTTGTTCCTCCTCTGGTTCGTAAAGGCCCCCACCTATGGTATTGATTCCATTTGTGATGTCATTCACCCCTTGAAAAGGATGGATCCCCTTCAGGTTTCCTGAGTATCTGCAAAGCATTAAGCATTCACAGAACACTCTCCAAATTAATATGTCTTCTGTAATGTGAAGCTTTGTTCCACCCAAGCCTCACATTCACGAATTATCCTTCCTTCTAGAAGCCCATATGCTTCGCAAAGCACAAGATCTTCTCAAATACCATCTCAATGAAGCCTTTTTCTTCATGAATTATTCTCTCATGCAACCATCATGGATAGTATAGGTATATTTCATGATTCCTAAAGTATTTTTTTCATACAAAATTACCCTTCCTCATGCTTCTTTTCAAAGGAACACTAACATATATTTCCTCTTTGCATTAACATGCTAACATGGACCCCTCGACTGAAGACTCATCCACCACACTCTTTTTTGGCATTGAATGTGCATTCCATTCCCAAAGTGTAGGTCAATGAATGTTATATAAGTCCAAGGGGTGAGGAGTGAGTCCTCGTCATCCAAACTGTAAGATGTCAAATTTCCAACCACCTACTCCCCAACATATGACGATAAAATTTGAGATGTCGCATGCATGGCCGACCTAACGGGATCAGAGAGGGGATGGGATTTGAAAACTTTTTCTCCCTACTTTTACAATTCTTTTTCTTTATCCATTTTCACTTTGTAATCGTGAGCACCTTGGTCAGTCTCCATGTAATCGCCAAAACCCACCTTGATACGGTGATTGTAGTGCAATGTCCATATCCTCATCGTACATCTGGACAACCTTCTCAGGTATCCCTCTTAGAATAAGACCCAATATCCACATCCTTGGGCCGCTATCCATGTGTATGCCCCACACAGTCCTTCACGGCTGCACATTCTGCAATATGATCATCAAGTTCACCAACACTTTTTCCCACACTGAGAATGAATCTCATGGGATTAGAGTATGTTGTGACAATGACATCCACTTTGGGACATTAACCATATATAAGAATCATGTACCCCCTTATTTACTCCTAAACTACATGGACTTTGATACCTTCCCCTTTACCCGAGTATACAGGAAACCTCCCTGAGGCCCAATCCCTTCACCCTTCTGTCTCAGCTAGTTCATGTTGTTTCACCCTTATCCAGCATGTAATTAAACTATATTCTCAAACTACATTGTTTTCAATCCCTGTCTTATATGTAGGGTTTGTAGGAATCCTCCTTGTGGTTCAACCCCAATAAATGGAAAAATTTGGTGCTCCCTTCTATGTATATACCCTCTTGATGTGATATCATCCCTTTTTTTGGGAACATCTGCCGAATCCACCTCTCTTAGGTGTTTTTATCCACCTGTCCATGTAATCGTTCATAATCCCCGCACATGATCTATACTAATCCAACCATGAGTGCCCCTCTTGTGATGGGATACTAACCATGGCTAAGCCCCATTATGCCTCTAGCTCTCTATCCATTGTGTACACCCCAATTCTATGCCCTATAATGAACTATGTGGTTTTTGATTCCCTCACATGGGGATACGTATGAAGCATCCTTATGGTTCAACCCCATTATTCATATCTCATCAATGTTACTCACCCATAAACCCTTGTGTACCAGGAAGATCGTTCCTCAACCCAATTTTTTTTTTCCTTTGTGTCCCATCAATGTGTCCATTCTCACGAGCCGCCTCTCCAGGTGACTAATCCCCCCATACCATCACTATGTGGACTTTTATCCCAACCTCCTAGGAAGGGTATTTAGGAAACCTCCCTAAGTAAAACTCCCAACATTATCAAATATAAAGCGGTTTCACCCCATTCATCTCATCCACGTCATCAAATAATCCATTATCTATCTCAATTCCTACTCAAGTTGCCACATCCTAGTGGGATCATGCCATATATACGAGCAGTTGAACATGAATAAACCCAGACCATATACTCCTTCACTGCATCCTTATCCTAGTGGGTTCATGTCATGAATTTTGGTCATCTATGTGTGTTAGCCCCATTAATCCATATAATCGATGCTCCTAGCAGTACTTGGTCCATTTTATTGTGTAACCCCTAAATCACCTCATCAAACTATATAGGTTTTTATCCTGGTACCTTACATAAGGTACATAAGAAGCCTCCACGAGGTCCAATCCCTACCAATGGTAAAGCATGATTTCCTCTTTTGTGGGAAACATCTTCCTGGGTCTATCCTTATTGTTCATAATGATCCATCTATCCGGTAAACCCTCTGGATGCTCTATCCCAAGGATATACCCAACTGGTCTACTCTTATATGTCTTGTGATTAGTATGATCTGTCTCCTCTATATGTTAAACTTGTGACTTACCGTGTTCTAAACATAGGAAGTTGAGGAAACCCTCAGTTACATGCCTAAGTCATAAGATACCCTGCAACCGATATGGGTAGCCTAGGGTTTCCATTCCCTTGATAAGTCATCTAATGAAAAAGAATACTTGTCGTTAAGTATTTCATCATCAAGATATGACATATATGTCTCAGCATCACTATTATCATGTCTAAATGTTGTGTCCCCAAGTTGACCCTTTGAAATGTTCTAGAGGATGCAATGTATTTCACTAGTGTCCACAAAGATATGGCACCCAGAATGAGTTGCATGAACAACATCATAATCAATAAGGAATAACCTAACTATGTGAAGAATTTCATGGTGGAATCCACATATAGAAGAACCGAAATTCCATCATACCACTTCAAACAAGGATTAGACTTCCCTGAGGAGGTAATGGTCGTCACCTACCTTTGGAAAGACTGAATGAGGGTCACAGTGCAACCGCCACTAGATGCGTCAACTCAATCACATCATGTGTTCCCCAAAAGAATTTGTCAATAAGATAAATTGAGCACCTGTCGTGGAAATATTCTCCTCAACACGAATATTAGGAGCATTCAAGACATCAATAGATTTGAATGCCACAAGATTCATATAATTGGTGCCTAGTCTTGACATGAAAATAGTGGTTCTGGTGTGAAGCTAAATAGAATTTGGGGCATTTTATCACAAGGCATTCTAGTATATGGCACCTATAACTAGATATTTCTCTTTAACCCTAGATGATTGAATGATGCTGGGGAAATAAGAATTTATATCCAGATATCTATACTAATGGTTTAATCTCCCTGCATTGTAGGAAAAAACATATAGCCACAGGAAACTAGTCACTTCCCACCCGTAGACGTAGTGTAAGGGGAAATTCCATTGTGGAAAGTTCATGTTGTTCTACCTCTTCTATGAATTCATCCAATTCCACAACTACTTGGCTCTAATTCTATATATCACCCTTCGTAGTTTATTCAAAATAGGGTGATCGACACTCATGTTCAACGATATGAACAGGAAGGGATCATCCTGATGTGGGATATGGACCTCTGTGATATGGAAGCCTATAAACCCCTGTTTCATCATCTCCCTCAAGGGTTGCACATAGATCCTCTACTCCACACTCCGACGTTCAACCATTTTAGGATCCTATCCCCAGAACACTATTATTATTCTCTCCCTTAATCTAATAAATGAAGAGACAAAAAAGATAACCTGGTGAAGAATTCAGCTAGGGTTATACCAAGGAGGTCGCCCACCTGGATGCACCAACAACTCAATACATTCCTACTGACTGAGGGGCAGGTGTTACACACCCATATCCAGCCAACCCTTGATCGGCTGATCGGGTTCCAAAATCAAGCATAGGAAAAAGAGGATGCCCATAAAAGGGAATCATTTTTCACATGTTCAGTGGCCTATACCACCACCGGTGCTGACTATTTATCCACTATTACTATAAATCAATGGAATATCAATTCTTGATTGGGATTGAGGGCCAAACTACCCCTTGGGTGGGCAGTGTTGACTCTTCTGGTCGTTGGTGTATGCAGCAACATGCGTGTGATGATTTTTGATGATGGTGTTTAGTACGAAGGCTCTCCTCGTACCGTAACTAGAAAAATTTGAGGAACTATCCGACTTATCAATTCCCATCATAGAGGTCCTCCTTGGGCCCATGATATTAAGTATGGAATGTTTTCCCATATCCAAGGTTGTCAACATGAGGTTCCTCCCTACATCATCAGTATCTCAAGTGGAGGTCCTCACCATGGAAGCATCAATCCATGTGAATATCATCTATACTACATCATCTTTATGTATGGAGGCCTTCCCCATGTTCTCACCAGCTCCATCATAGGGCCTCCCCACTCCATTACTCCCTATCATAGAGGCCCTCCCCATGCACCAGGTCACATAAATGAAGGTCCTCCCTGTATTCTATTTGAAAATATCCCTAGTGCTCCTTGAACCTCGGTCCATTGGAGGGAGGTACCATCTGCTCCAATGATAATAAATTTCAATTCCCTCATCGCACATCGACTAGCTCAGGAAATGGTGATCCCCACTCTAGCACCAACATGCACAATAGTCTTTACCGTGTTGAAGATCTTATTTACCCCGAGTAATCAATCTATGGAAGTAGGGTTAATCATCACCGCTGAATTAATGTACTTGAGAAACACCATATCATCATTCATCTTGTATACTTCTCAGATTATGATGGTGAGTATGACTCGAGGATGGATCCTTCACCCTGATCCTTTATTTAAGGGAGTAGGGCAGGACCTCATCATGTCATCTTTACCCTCCTAGCCCGATATATTCATCAAATCAATGAATCCCTCCATTGATACATACATGAGGATGATGGTTTCACTTCATTCCACAGACTTGCTATGTAGGATTCTCTATTATCACCTGATTTACTATCTACCTCGACATGAGATCATGGAGAGTAATTTTGGGGTTTGATAGACAACGAAAACTAGCCTGATTCAATACCCATGACAGACACCCTAGCAGTGGAAGTAGCGATGAGAAACCCTTCCTATCGAGATGTGTTGATACTGTCAATACAATCCCTTGTGGATAGACCAATATGTAGTGTTTTATCATCCTGCACACCATACTCCCTACCAACTATTCCACCATTGCAGTGATCTATATCAGTTCCATTGGTAGTTCCCATGCCACCCCCAATTGATGAATGTGGTAATTAGATGTTTGATTCATCTTCTAAGAGAAGGAGACTATGGGAAAATACCATCTCAGATCACATACATGGTATTTTATGGATGATAGCAATGGAAATATTTGGAATCATGGAGTCCCTCAACCAGATCGAAATTGTGTGTCTCTACTGAACCCTATGAACCATTCATTTCACCCTTCACCATCATCAAGTGGTCTATCTACTAAGCCAGGAGCTCTATGGTAGCCTTTTCCAGCAATTCATCAAGGCCAAGAAAGTCAAGACCCATGTGTCCCTACACCCTGCACTATCTGGATACCATTATATTTTTCAGAAATTATGTGTTCATAGCTTCATTGTGCTTTGTAAAGTTATTATTGAGTAGTCACTATATGTGCATGTATATAGTGGGGAAATTATGAATCCCATCACTTCATCATGATTATGTGATAGCCCAACTGACCTAGTGTTATCATTGATATTCCATCAAGAATAGTCATAGTTAACATGGATGAGCTCCTAGAGAAGGAATATGAGATGGGGATCCTTGAAGAGAACCTACACTCATAGATAGTACCACATATTTTGGATCCCACATGCATTTTAACTTATCAAAATAGTTATTTTCTCAGCCACACTAATCTGACTGAGTCATTATATTTTTGTAGATACCCCCACAAGGGGAAAGGCCCCATGAAGAAGGTAAACCCTCTAACCCATCTAGTTTAGTGTTAAAGAAGGAGGATGATCATGAAAATTTATTTTTGCGCCAACAGCTCGCAGAGCCTAAATTGATTGTTGATTAGCTCCTTGTTGAACATTCTGTAGAGTGATGTCTAGATTATGGTGATCCTTGACTATTACAGCAAGCATAGGTACATCGATTTCCCAATGAGTTGCCTCTCGGAGATCAGGACAACCCTTCTGATCTATATACGGTTTATTCCAGATCCTATGGAAAGAAAGAAAAATATTCATTGTTGAATCCACGTTAGTTATGTGACAGCCTCCTATAGGATATGGCTCTATAGGTTTTTCCTTAGGTAGCCCATAATATGATTCTAAAGGTTCTTCCTTCAGCTGCTCTGTTGGTCAACCATCTGGCATCCTCTCAGGTTGTTCCACTTGAAGCCCTATGAATCGATTGTCCCTCATATCAACTCAAAGAGTCAGTCAATGAACTGTTGATAATAAATCCTAATCAGGACATGAATACTCATCAAGTTGATCTGTTGGTGATATTGTTTCCCATGTTGAGGCTCTTGAGACCTAGCAGGTGTAAATTCCACCTGATTCCAAGCCATATCTGGTAAGTATTGATGATATGCTAGTATCCTAGATTTTGGGAACCCCACATTCTCCCCCTTCAATGGGATGGGACATCAGATGCAGCACATGGGCCCCTTTATCTCAATATATGGATCTATTCTAGGGATCCAAATACATCAGGAGGCCTCCATATATCACTTCTTCATACAGACACTATAAGGGAATACATTAATTTGCTGCATCTAGTTACTCATTGGGTCCATAGCTGGTTGGGAGGATCTCCCTAGGTAGTACATCTATTAGTTCAACTACACTAGGTGAAACACATGTATTTATAACCTCTTAATGAGAAAGAATTTGGACAAGTGCAACGTAGACTTTTTTGATAAGTGGAAGGGACTCACATATTAACTTGATATGTCACTGACTTATGAGAATTTGCTAATGATGTGCATGGGGAATGTGAATACTGAATTAGATTCTTCCCTCATCACTCATAATTTCCCTGGTGGTTTTTGGAATTTCACGGACATGTCTTAGAGCATAGAGGAAGCCTTGATGAAATCCAGACTGACACATATAGTTCCTTCTGCTGCTCTAGTAAGAAGGGGCACCAAGGGAGAGACAATCGTAGTAGCACAAGTAGATTCTCTCGGGATGCTTGAATTATTTCAGGTAGATCCGCCTCCATAAAATCATCAATGGTTTCCACCTCATCCACAACCTCTGCGTCAGTGGCGCCAACCTTAGAATTGGCAGGCGCCCCCTCACCAGCAATTGCCGCTAAACTGAGATAACCAGGTTCCACCTCCTTTCCAGAATCAAGCCCCACTCCAAGGCCAAGCTCCCAGAGTCCCTCTTCCTAAGAAGAGGAATACAGCCTACTCATTTAAAGAGGCTCATGTCCCTAGATACATATGTAGTTCTTTATTTTAGGGTATTATGAGGCTTTAATTTTGTAATAATCTTGAAGAGGATTATCTCACGGATCTCTCAAATTATTGTCCCTATCACCAGTTCCTTGGACATTCAAAAAAGTTGTTCTATGTGTTTAAGTACTGGCTTCATGAATTTGTCATAACAACATAGTTATATTGGTTTTGGTCTCGGAACATGTGGCGTGAATTTCTAGAAAGTCTAATAGTGATAGAAATGTTGAATGGAAGTTGGTTTATAGTCATAGATTTCAGAAGTACGATGACTGGTTATATCAGAAGGCAATAAGTCATGTTCACGGTATCACCTATGCTTGTTTAAATCCACATGAAACTTTTGAGGTCACCACAACATTTCCATCTACCATTGTGGCATCCACATCTTATCCTTCACCCACCCATAATGGTAGGCGCTGATAGTGGAAGGGAAGAAAATCCCCATGCCAGTTCCAAAGTTATCTCATACACATAGAATCTTGATTCCCCTGAAAATTATTATTGCCCCTAGAATCTGCCCAATAATGGAATATTATTCATGTGACGACCAGGAGTATTACTTGGTAAACACTATCAATTTGGTGGACCCTTACAGGGTTCCCGACAATGTGGAATGTCATGCAAATACTATTAATTTCTTGAGCCAGCAGCATCATTGGAAAAACCTTGGATATGTGAGTCGCCAGAATGCGTCAGTTAGTGCTTCCGACCAAGATATGCATGCCATTGAGACCAGAAAACAATATTGGCCCATAGTTCAGCATGCACATCCCTCTAATTCTATCCCATCATATTTTCTCCATCCTCGATTTGTGTTTAACGATCAGGTTGAGCCGCTGTAACTACGTTATGACTAGACGCATTCAGTTGTGGACAGACCCCAGTAATCCAACCATCATCCAGTGGACATTTTTCATGGTACTACTAGTGAGTGATGGGATACACTCATCCTTAGTCAGAATCCTTGGGATTGACCTACAGTTCACATCATACCCCCCACCACAGAGTGACCGCCTTTCAACTGAAATGTGCACTTGGCACAAAAGTATGATGTACAGAAGCACCGTGACAATATTACTGAAAATATCTCAATTCTAGAGGCTCTTCTTATATCTGATGATATGTGTGAATCCCTCATAGAGGCGTTGAAAATAACCCTCCTTTTTGAAATATAGTAAGCATCCACATATTCCTTCCTTGATGAAAAATTTGAGCATTCAGAAAGGCAACCCATCATTTCATTCTCTAGATAAGATTAATGTTATCAAATGTAGGGGCACATCAACCCATTGTATATCAAAAGATAGATTAATGGAATTGAATCCATTTTCATTCATATTGAAAAAGGCTCAGGGATCAATATCATCCTGTCCCAGATGCTCCGTAAGCTGGGGATGTCTGAAGATGATCTGAATCCCTCTGACCTAAATACTCAAGGTTATGAAATGACAAATAAAATATTGTAAGGTAAAATCCATCTAAAGACACAATTTTGTGGCATGGTATTTAGAACTAAGTTTGTGTTTGTCACATGGCATACTACATACAACAAATTGATCTATAGACTCTAGATAAACATGTATGTTGTAGTTCCCTCCTCGTATCACCAGTGCCTAAAGTACTCCCTTAATAGTTGATTGGGAATACTCTAGGGTGATGTGTCTCTTTTTTTCACTTTTGAGTCCCAATACTCATATTTTTTCTATTACAATAGAAAATATAAGCAACATTGAGCAAGTTAGGTTGAAAAAACCATCATTGTGGATGACATCAGGATAGACATTGATGTTTACTTCCTCCTCCTGATCAGTCGGTTGTATTCAATGACCCAAGATGTGGGAAATTTATCTGTCGCCTCTGGGATAAGGGGGATAAGTGGTCACTAAAATAAGGAATGTTGTAAGAATACATATTAATCCTACATGAATTAGTATCAAGTGGATCCATATCACCTTTCTACTTTATGATATATGGATGTTCATCCCAAGGAAATAGAAATATGCCACACTTGTTTGTTTTTTCATGCTTGGCTGAACTGTCTTAGGTCGACAACCACAACTATTTTGATATTATCAAGTGTGACCCCTTTGGTCAATGGCCATATGATATAAGATAGATAACCTTTTATTATGGTGTTAGGCATGTGGTAATCTCCAAATGAAGCTTCCCTTACTACACGGTTCAGTGCTATCATTCTGTCAATTTCAGCAGGCTTTGAAGAATTTCCACCTTTTCATGATCCTCTCATTGTACAGGAAGAATAGGATTTGTAGGATGATCATCTTGAATTTGAGGAAGGTGTCTCAAACCCTTTTAATAAGTCGATACAATTGAATCTCAATACTATGGAAGACCATAGGACCATGAAAATTAGTGCATCAATGCCTGCCAAGGAACACCATCTGTATGTAGATTTTCTGAAGAAGCATTGTGATGTATTTTTTGAAGCTATGATTAGATTCCAGGGGTACATACTCATATTTTCACCCATCATCTCGGTATTTATGTAAGTGATCTCCTGTTCAAGGAGCCTATGATAAAAGTGTACCCTTCCCATGGTTCCATGGTCGAGGCAGAGGGTTTTAAGCTTATAAAGGCTAACATTTTCAAGGAAGTCCATTACCCCATATGGTTATCCAATACCATGTACATCAGGTTGAATAGACAAATCAGAGTATTCCTCAACATATGAGACCTCAGCCATCACTTTATGAAGGATGAAATTCCCTATCCAAAGAAAATTCTATTGATCAATGATACAGATGTATTCCAAACTCTCTCTTTCATGGATGGGTATTTCAGATAAAATAAAATCTAAATGGACCTCAATGATGAAGATTCTACCACCATCAGGGAACCACACGTTACATTATGTAACCATGTAATTCCTTTCATTCTGTAAAAATTCGGATCCTCTTATCAATGTTCCATGAACCACATCTTCATGTCGATCATTGGGACATTAGTGGAATGCTATATAGAAGATATGGTTGTCAAATAGCTCCATTGATAGGACCATCAAAGAGATTTTGAAAAAGTGTTTGACTTCCTTCGCTCTTTCTAACTGAAGTTGAATTCTTTATGTTTTCCTTCGAGGTTACATATGGAATGATCCTCGGCTTAGTCATTAGATATAGTGGCATTGAGATAAAACCACGGAAGATCAAGACTATTTGTCAGATTCTGCCTCTGAGAAGCCTTCATGAGCTCCGATAATTTGAATGTTATTTCAATAAAATTATTTTAATTGTGTCAAAAATGACATTAAAGATCCGTTACGATAAAAAATATTTACATTATTGTTTTTTTAATAAATAATAATTTAATAATTAATAAAAATAATAGTTAATGTAATATAATATCAATTATTTTTCACTTATCATCCACTTTCCCTTGTTTAATTTTATTATTGACCATTAAATACAATGTATATCTTTTCATTGTTAAGAGTTAAAAGGGGATATAATTCGATAAACTAATCACATAAGGGTCATAATAACCTATAAATTGGTCTAAATATTAATTATCAATTTATAGAATACTAATTATATCACATGTTTTAAATATATCCAACTTGCACACATTAATCATGAATCGTATCATATATAATTTAAAATATTACAATAATTACAATTTACCAACTACCCTCACCAATTAATGGGACCACCTATTATTCACACCTAATAGAAACACATAGATTAATAAAATAAATCAATAACTTTTAAAAATCCAGATAAATTATATATGTGATTTTCACCTCAATATAATAACCAATATATCCTTATATGGAGATCCAAATGTGGTATCTCCAAGAATATATCAACATCTTAACCTAATTATTTTAGGATTATGTATTCTTTTTCCTACCATGATATTCCTTAAACATATAATCATATATAAATATTTACAATTAGATAAACCATCTTTCATAATGTTAATAGAAGAGAAATTTTACTTTTTTAATAAATCATAATGGAAAATGAATGATTCATCATGCGTACATACGTACATCAATCTCAAAAACCAATATATTTTATTATTTTTCATTTCCTCTATGTGGGGGTTATTAATATGAATTAAATGAATTTAAATGATGTTTATAATTTTATTATGTTTTTTAAGTATATTACACTATCTACCCTCTAACACACTAAACTGTTTAATGTTTTATACGCCCCATCCTCGTGGGTATGTGTTTACTAAAACTTACAGAAGGAAAAGTGACTCATTTTAATATTTAATATATATTTAATATCATAAGGATATATGTAATGAATTTATATTATATAAACTATATAATTATGATGTGATAAAAGAGAATTATTACTAACTTCATTTTATAACATCCATCAAAACTTTAAAACTTCACCGATGTACATGTAGACAACAACCTATAAGAAGTGAGGTAATTTGTTTATCACAACCTAAGATGAATGTCTATAATTGTTTATTTAATAAATAAACATTCATGAAATGAAGAATAGTGTACACACAGAAGACTGATTTTTATGTGGGATAATTAATAATAAAGTAACTTGAATTTATAAGTGAAATAAATATGATTATATAAGTTTGAGTATGAATTTAGTATAAATTAATAATAAATATATATTCATTATTTGTAATATTAAGATTATTTATGAAGATAGATAACAGTTGGAGTATGGTTTTCTCATCTAACATTTTGTTCCTTGTGCCACCTTTCATATTAAACAATTTCATCTTTGGTGTGGGGTATGTACTTTATATTAAGGTTTTATATGATTATATTCCTTAAAATTATTCTTATTTATAATCAATATATAATACCCTATATAATATTATTTTGAATCATATTTTTTCGAATCTCTAGGGGTTCATTGTATAAATGTTATCTCCCTAGGATTTGTTTCATATTATGCTCCTATTTGGGTTTATATGGTATATATATTTCCCATTTTATATATTATATCATGAATGTCTTCATATTCATGGTATTTATTGTTCTATTTGATGTCGCTTCATTAAGCTATTGGTACAATTATTACCAAATGATTAATATTTTATGTTTTAATCAAATATCTATGCATTAATATGTATTTTGAATTTCAATAAAGGGAATTGTGTTATTATCATATTTTAAACCACATATATTTTATTTTTTTCTTTTTATGTATTTTAATTTTTGGTTTTTCATTAATTTTCATCTTAGTGGTAATAAAAATTATCATGAAATTATATTTTTAAATGGTTACATTATTATATATTTTATTATCAACAATATTTCTCCCCAATAAGAATATTAGTAATACTTTTTCCTAAGAATATTATTTTCAATGATCAATTGTTTTTTTGATGTAATCTTCAACTATATTTCAATTTCATTTAATTTTTTAAAACAATTTTTTTATTATTTTCAAAACATAGTATTTTAGATATTTTGGAATGTTTTTAAAAGGAATATCTGTTATACAGTTTTCTAAATAAATAAATATTATCACCATCATGAAATTTCATAGATATAAATATTTTATTTAATTTTCCAAGTTTTTTTAATGAAATCATAATCCCAAAGTTGTAAAATTTTAAATTTTTTAAATATAGATGAGGAACTATTTTCCCCATGTTTTCAAAGATATATTCACATTCAACATTAAAACTATTTTTATATATATAAATTTCCTTGAATATTTCTTATATTTTACAAGGAATACGATCGCCTAAAATTATTCAGTTCCTTTCTCTTCATGCCTTTTGATGATTTATATTTGAAGAAATTTTTTATGGAACTCATTTTATTACGTTACTCGATTAAGATAAAATTATTTAATGATTTTTTTTACGATGCAATAAACATTTATTCTATGTATGTCTTATGATTATGTGATGGTAAAATATTAAATATCATTTATTCATGATTTATTTTGTGAGGAAACTCTAAATGTTTTAATGTTATTTTCAAACACTTATTTATAGTTTTAATTACTTCATTTGTGGAATTTGAATTATATATCCCTCTAATGAATTGGGTAAAAAATGAAATCTCATAATATATTATGATCTAAAATGGGTATGAACAAAAATTACTATGGAATATATCAATTCTGATAGTCTTTATAGAAATACTTTAATATTTAATGGATGAAAATTCAAAGTGAACCCATTCAATATGTGGTCTATGTGTCCCATGATAGTGTTGAAAAAGACAATTTACTAATTAAATGAAATTATATTATAATGTTTATTCTATTAGATTATATTGTATACTTATGATATGTTAGCATAGAACATGAATTTTTTTTTTGATGATTCTACAATCTAAGAAATTATGATTTTGTTATGAAAAGGACATGTGTCGTGAATCTGAATTAATGATTATTTAATGATTAGATATGACGTTCATATATTATAAAAAATTACCTCATACACATTTATTTATCTTATTCTTATATTCTATCATCAATTGATATCTCTCTTATTCACCCTTATTTAGGAACTGATATCCACCTTTTTCATGATTTCATTTCCCTACATTATGAAGAATTATATTATATTTGATTTTACAAGTAAGATATTATTTTCAATGAATTTTTTGGGATATGTTTAAATATTTATTTTTTAATAATAATGTAGGTGGAAAAGGGAAAAAAATATATGATGAGATAGACATGGTTGTTTTTATCGAAGTTATTTTTTGAGCTCTCTAAATTATTAAATATAAATGTTTATTGTTATATATATAATGTTAATTTGTCCACATATTTTTTATTTATGTATGGTTAAACATGAGATGTTTAGTTGGAATCAAATATAGTATTAAATTATTATATTTTTTTATCAGGTCTAAGAGTGAGGGTATCATTTTAACATAGTTGGTATCATAGTATGGTATAGATAACTATAGAGGTATTGGAAAATTTCATATTCAGATAATATAATATATAATTATTCCATAATGTGTTTATAAGTTTATGTATGAACAGAATTTTCTGAAACAAATATGCCTCTATGGTTTTATGTGATGGGAATTTAAGGTGATTAATGATACTCTGGAAACATAACAAATAATTGTGTATATGTGTCCCCCAGATCTAACATGTGATTTTGTGTAAAGTTGTATATGAATATTTTTATTGGTGAAATATGTTGAATGGAACAAATAACCATTAAATTTTATATTTTATATAAAGTAAGGTATCCATACTTAATGTGAATAAAGGGGTTAATTGATTTTTCGAATACATGATTATTTTACCATAATATTTTTAAGTAATTTATTGAATATTTTATTTCATTTATTTTGAAGAAGCAAAATATTATTGTAACATTATATCAATAAAGTAAATATAATATAATATTATTTTATTGAATTTTATTTTATTTTTAATCATTATGTTTTACTATGGAAGCATATATTTTTTCTTCTGGTTATATCGTAATTTATGTGGTTTTGAGAATATTAGAATATTTTGGTAGAATAAATCATTGTGGTATGATATTTTTTTTATGATACATTGTAACGCCCTGACTCCGGTTACCTAGAGTCAGTGCATTATTACATAACATTGGTATGATCTCAAAAGATGAAGTCTCGAAAGACCAATTGGTTTAGTAGCCTTAGAATCACTATGTATATTCATAATGTTTTACATTACATCATAAAGTAAAAAAAACTACAACAAAATCTTGTCTTCATATCCCCTCATACTATTCCTGAATGTCATTCATAAATTACTTCTTCACATCCAGAGAAAAATAAAACATTTAAAGGGGTGAGCTCAGATGCTCAGTAAGGATAATAATATAGCAGAAACATTCATAAATAAGAAAAAACATGTAAGGCAATGTATAACTAAAACTAAAGCCTTTTAAACTTGAAATTCAGCATAATATGGAAAAAATAAAATGAAATAATTTCATTTACTAATTCACATGGATATTATACTAGTAGAATAATCGCATGCAATATCAAAAACCACTTTTATAATGATGGAATGCATAATGCCATACTATCATAACCACATATTTAAGGCCTCGTGCCAAGACTACAAATAAGATTTTGTCAAGGACTTGTTCCAAGACACTAGTTTGTCTCATTATACCTACCTATGCATCGAGAAGCTATAGCAGGATCCACCCGTCACATATTAAGTCCAATGCATTCCTCATATGAACAGGTTTAAACATAACATAAAAATTCGTATTAAAACTAGCATATTAAATGTCAATAATTTCCCCATAAACCATGAATGGTATAAAAACAACACATCCACAGTCAAACATATCACAAAACCATCAATAAAATATGGATGTTTTTTATCATAATAAGTAAACTTCAAATAAGATTAAAATCCATCAATTGATGTTGACATAGATGAAATCAAAACTATTTGAGAGAAATATATCCTTTTTGAAATCATTTAAAAGTATCATAATTATAAAATAAAACATTTACTTTGAAAATATATTTATAATCTTGTAAGGGAAACTTTGAAGATTTTATAATGACGTAAAATAGCCACACACGCCGTATAAGTTAAAACATGACATTCTTACCTTAATTCTGTCGAAAAGGTTTAAAAGGACCTTCTTTGGAAAACGACGGAAAGATTCCTTTATAAACATCTTATAAAAATTCAAACAAGGGTATAAATTACTTTAACCCGTATTCTAGTAAAAATGTATTGGAATACATTTTTAAGAATCAAAGATGTGGATGATAAAGAAGTCCTAGTAGATAATGACATATAAACAACCTCAGATATTTAATAGATTGCGAAAAATAACCCTTACCTTGTACTATTACTTGGTTGGGGGTAGGTTAACCTCCTGTATAATTCTGAAAAAATTGTTATTAAATTATACAGGAATTATATACATTAATATGATATCATATATGATCTTTTAACATTGCATTGTTAATAAAATCATAGAATTATCGTCGTTTCGGGTGTTAACATACTCATTTTATTTTATATATTTTGTTACATAAGCCGTTTTTGTTTTGGATATGTTGTATATTATTAATATCCAGAATGATATCAAGTCCTTAAACAAAATTTTTAATCATTAAATGAGAATTGTACATGAATGGATACGATGGAGAATGGATCTCATTGTGTTCGTGGAGACGGTAGTCCGTAAGTACGCACGAGCGACAATATCATTATTTTTATATTATAATAACATATAATTGGATGTTATATCATATATAAAGAATAATTATCAAGTTATATTTATTATTTAAATTAATTACACATCATTATTATACCCATCCAAATAATAGTGTATTGAATAACAATTACACCACGACGTGGAGACGGTAAGCTGTACGTACGCACATATGGTGACATGTAATTAAAAGGATTGTAAGAATACTGAATATGGTTGTACCATATTTATAATAACATCAATGTATATAGAAGATACTGGAGTTATTTTTTTTGAATGGAAATAACAAATAACGAAGAAGTTCCAGAAGAAAGGAACTTGAAAAAGGGTGGTGAAATCATTACCTCTTCTTCGGGTTCTTCCTTATGATTTGATCAAAAGGGCTTCTTATGTTGGATTTATGATAAAAATAATGCCTCTATGTTGTAGTGAGGGATGTTGAGAGAGTATTTGGGTAGGGTTTTCCCGTGCCAAGAGGCATTGAATGTGTAAATTAGTGAGAAGGGGGGTGTACACTTTTATAAGAGGGGTGAGGGGCAACTTTGGAAAAACTAGAAATATTATTTTATAAAAAATTAATATTTGGATTATAATGGCTCCAAGGTGGATTATTTAAATTATAAAGTAGGGATGTGTCGAAAAACACTCAACCAATAGGTTTTAGACAGGTTTGGGTCACTATATTAACCTTATCTTTTACTTTTAACTCTTAGTTTATTCATTTGACATTTACCATGTCACTTTGTATTTTTATATTATATAGTTAGTAAAGTTACAATATACATCCATGAGTCCCCAAAGTCATCCATTAATGATAGACCTATCATGATACAAGTCCTTTGTCTGAACTTTAGATTTTTAGGAATAGAATATAAATTAATAATATATTATTTGTTTTAAAAACTCTTTTATGTCAATTTTGACACTATTGGGTATTTTGTTTTTGATAATTTCATAACAAAATTATTACTTCCAATGAAATTTATATAACAAATAATAATATTTCATATTAAACTAGATAGTTATTGTAATTCATAAAAGGTCTCAAATTACATTTATTTTGATATTTATAATATCAATTATTTTAATATTTCGTTAATTAGGTAATTACTACATCACCATTGTGTCATAAATAAATTAAATTATATAATGTCTAAAAATTATAAATAAAATTCCATTATGTAGGAAATAATTTTAGCTTTCTAATTAATATTTACAATATAATTTATATTATGTATAACCCTATATTAAAAATCTCTTAGTTATTAATCATTGATTTTAACTCTTTTAACTCTTCTTTGAATTAAATAATAATTAATGTCCTAATCTAATCCAAGTGGACCTAAATGATAATATTTCATTCCTAAGTTTGTTTTTGGTCGATATACACTTGTCCAATAGATTTAGGATATGTGTTAGGGTAATATTAATATCAATTTTACCCTTAATTATCCTAATTACTTTTACCTGTGGTAAATAAAAGGAAAAAGTTACTATTCACCAAAAATTATTGTCATCTCATTGAACTGCATTTTACTCCTTGATATTAATCGTGTCTCTTGGATTTTATAAATTCCACTCATATAAGTGGTAAAATTATGTTTTATGTGAATTTCTAAATTCTCCTAAGAGGTGGGTAAATTACGGTGAAAAGTTCAATAAAATTTTTATATATCTAAAATTATTCGAAACTAACTCCAATGAATTACATTTAACTTATATAGGTATTATGTATCTATATTTACCATAATTAATTTAAATAAAATCAATATTTATTTAAATAAATATTCTGTTTTAAACTATAACTCAGTGTTATTTTCACTATTCATCAAAAATTGAACGTTTTCAGAAAAGTACCAAAATTTCACCCTAGGCTAATTTCAATATTCTGAATCCATAAATGAAATCCATTTTGAATGATAAAATTTATAAAATTTTAAAATTTCGGTATTACTATTCATAACAGCTAGTTTGATTGGATGTGGTGTGTGGGTTAGAGCTTGAAGTTACGTACAACACACACTACTATATTATTCAAAGGGAATCATACCATAGAAGCTTGGGGTGTTACATTTACCCTCCTTAAAATAATTTAGTCCTTGAAATTTCTAGAATACTACCGCATGAAAAGAATCAGGTGGTTCTTCATCATATGTTCCTCGGGTTCCCACGTTGCCTCTTCCATCTTATGGTTTCTCCACAAAACTTTTAACTGACGAGTCGTCTGGTTTCTCAGTAATTGTTCTCTAATATCAAGAATCCTGACGGGCTCTTCGCAATAAGAATGATCGGGTTCCAGTTCTAATTCCTCATATATGAGTACATGTGCTGGGTCAGGCATGTATTTCCTCAAGAGTGATACGTGGAACACATCATGAACTTTGGAAAGACTTGGCGGAATTGTCGAATGGTAATCTACAGCCCAAATTTGTTCTAGAATTTATAAAGTTCGATGTACCTGGTACTCAATTTAACCTTATTACCGAAACGTATAACTCCCTTCCATGGAGATACCTTGAATAATACATGATCTCTTACCTGAAATTCTAAACCCTTCATTCGGTTATCAACATAGCTCTTCTGCATACTTTGAGCTTCTTTGATGTGGGTATGGATTACCATTAACTTTTCCACTGTTTCCTCCACCAGTTCTGTGCCTACAAGTTGTCTTTCACCAACGACATAACAACAGGTTGGTGTGAGACATCTCTTTATGTATAACGCTTCATATGGTGCATCTGAATACTCGAATGGAATCTATTTGTATAGACAAATTCTACCAGAGGTAAATATTGATTCCACATACCCTGAAAGTCAAGTGATCAGGATCTCAACATGTCTTCTAAGGGTTAATAGTCTGTTCTGATTGTCCATCTATTTGAGGGTGGTAGGCAGTGCTCAAATGAAGTTCAGTATCCAGAGATTTCTGAAGACTTTTCTACAATCTTGAAGTAAAATGGGGATCACGATTAGAAACAATCGATAGGGGTACTCCATGAAGTCTCACAACTTCATTAATATATATTCTTGCAAGACGTTCGAGTGGTACATCTTCTCTTATAGCATGAAAATGTGCTAACATGGTAAGACGATCAACAATAACTCATATTGCATCATTCCTTCTAGGAGTCTTTGGTAGCCCCATGACAAAGTCCATCGTAATATTATCCCATTTCCACTCAGGTATGGTGAGAGGTTGCAATACTCTACCAGGATGTTTCTTTCGAGCTTTCAGTTGTTGAGAAACCATACATCTTGACACAAAAACAACAATCTCCATCTTCATGTTGTCCCACCAAAAATGTTCCTTCAGATCTCTATACATTTTGGTGCTCCCAGGGTGTATAGTGAAATTGGAACTATGAGCATAATCCAACAATTTCCTTTTTAGATTAGGTATATCGGGAACACAATGTCTCTTACCAAATTTCAAAATTCCATCTTCATACACAAAAGACTCTCAATCTCCCATCATTCACAGCTTTAATCTTCATTTTGAAATTCTTCATCATCGTTTTGATAACTCTTAATCCTTTCTAGTAAAGATGGTTTGTCAACCATTTGAAAAAGCATATATGTTTCACCTTCCATGGTAATTTCCATGTCCTTCTTCACTAGATCCATAAAAATTGGATTCCTTTAAATTCTCATATTGTTCAAAACTCCATGATCTTTTTTGCTCAATGAATTTTCCACCTTGTTTGCCTTCCCTGGGTGGTAGTGTATCGTGAAATCATAATCCTTGAATAATTTAAGCCATCTCCTTTGCCTCATGTTGAGTTATTTTTGTGAGAATATATACATCAAACTCTTATGATCAGTATAATTCTGAAATTTTTCACCGTAGAGGTTATGTCTCCATATCTTCAATGAAAAGATCATAGCTGCTAACTCGAGATTATGAGTAGGATTGTTTTGCTCATAAATTTTCAACTATTGTGATGCATAGGCAATAACCTTGTCATTCTTCATAAGGACACAACTAAGTCCTTTCTTCGATGCATCACACTAAATAACGAACCCATCATTACCCGTTGGTAGAGTCAATATAGGAGAATTGACTAATATTCTCTTCAGATCTTCAAAATATTATTCACTCTTTTTTCCAAAAAAATTTAACCCCTTTACATGTGAGATTTGTTAATGGGTTAGCCAACCAGGTAAAATTCTACACAAAACGACGATAATAACCTCCTAAACCAATAAAACTTCATACCTCAGTTATACTAGTTCGTTCAGGCCATTCTTGGATTGTTGTGGTCTTAGAAGGATCATCAAAGATTCTATCTTTAGAGACAATATGGCCAAGAAAAGAAATCTCCAGAAGCCATAATTCACAATTACTAACCATCCCATATAATTCATGTCTTCTCAGAGTTTTCATGATAATTCAAAAGTGATTTTCATTATCTTCGTAGATTTTGGCGTATACCAAGATATCATCAATAAATACCACCACAAATTCATCTAGATATTCCTTGAAAACTCTATTCATTAGATCTATGAAAACAGAGGGTGCATTAGTTAGCCCAAAAGGCATCTATGTAAACTCGTCATGCCCGTACCTGGTTCAAAATGATGTCTTCAGAATGTCTTCCTTCTTCACACACAATTGATGGTATCCAGACCGAAGGTAAATCTTTGAAAAAGTATTTAGCTCCATGAATTTGGTCAAATAAATCATCAATGCGAGGTAGGGGATACTTGTTCTTTTTTGTTATAGCATTCATCTCCCTGTAGTCGATACATAACCTCATAGATCCATCTTTCTTTTTAACAAAGAGAACAGGGGAACCCTATGGAGAAAAATTAGGGTGAATAAATACCTTATTACTGAATTCCTCTAGTTTTTTATTTAGTTCAACTAATTCAATAGTGGCCATTCTATAAGGGGTATTCGATATAGTCCTTGATCCAGGAATTAAATCAATGGAAAAGTTGACTTCTCGTTCTGGAGGATGTCCTGGTAAATCTTCCGAAAACACATCTATATATTCATTCACAATAGTTACTTACTCTATTTGAAAATTCCTTTCCTCACACACAATCATTTAATTCTCTTCCTCCCCAATAATAGAATTTTGTTGAGCTATTGGGGGTGGATATAGATAAGAACTAGGTGGTGACGATTCTTCTCTAAAGATAAGGTGTTCCTTATCATCATAATAAAAAATTGTATCCTCCTTATTCTTACAATAAATCTTCACATCATGGTCTGAAATCCCATCTATACCTAGGATTATATCAAACTCAATCATAGGTATGATGATAAGATCATCAGATAAAGATCATTTATGTACTCTAATGGGGACTGATTCAAAAAACATTGTTGCAATGATACTTCCCTTAGGAGTTTTAACTGACAACTCCCTTGATAAATAAAATTGGAAATATGTAATTCTCTTAGAAAACTGGGAAGATATGAAACAATGCGATGATCTAGAATCAAATAATAGATTTTCTAAACTTGAAGAAACCATTAAATTACCTGCCACCACGTCTTTCGGAGCTTCTACCACAGCAGTTGGGAGAGCATAATCATGGCCTTGATCCCATTTCCTTTTCTGAGATAAGTTCCCCTGAATCTTAGTACATTCATTTTCATAATGTCTTATCTCTCTGCAGTTGTAGCATTGAACATCAGTATCTTATTTCTTCCCCTTGCAATCAAGAGCTTGGTGGCCTTTTTTACCGCACTTGTAACAGACACCCATTCACTTCAAGCAAGTACTAGGGTGTTTCTTCCAAAATTTAATGTAGGATGGATATTCGACTTTTCCCTTATTCCCATTATTTCCATTCTCAGAGTGATCAATAGATCTCTTCTTCTATTTCTTTGCTTTAAACTCATTAGAGTTAGAGAATTATTTTTCTGTCTTGATAGCACATGAGACAATATCTACGTATGATGAGACAGATTGTGACACTAATGCTTGAAAAAGAAATGGTTTTAACCCATCATACAAATTATCAATAGTACTTCATGGGATACGTATATAATCTCCAGCATACCTTACTAACCTTGTAATGTAAGCCTCATACTTTGCGACATTCTCATCCTCCTTCTGTCTGAGACTCAGAAATTGCCTTTCCATATCTGCTCGATGGTCACGACGAAAGTATTTTTCTATGAAAATATCTTTGAACTCCCTCCATTCCATATTTGATACTTCAACATATTCCTTCGTGTTTTGAATCAATGTTCACCATTGATCAACATCTCTAGTGAGGTGATAAACTACCATGACAACTTTTTCCCTTTCACTACTCCCTAAAGCCTGAAATATTTTTTCTAGGGAACATATCCATTGCTCAGATACTAATGGATTTGTAATCCAATTGAATGTTTGTGGTTTCTGCCTCATGAAGCGATCTAACAATGATCCTCCACGCTGTGAATCAGGGCGCTCCATATGGTTAAGTTTATTATTCATAACCTGAGTGAGTTATCCCAGTATGGTGATTATTTGAACATCACCAGTTGCATCACCAGCTCTACTATAATTATCTTGAGTAGGAGGGAAATCCCTACATGGAGTGTGTGCATTGATACAGTTTCCATTTCTTCCACTGGGTGCCATTTCTAAACAATTCCATAAACTAGATCAGTTTATAAATCAAAATACATAATTCCATACTTGTAAATAACTTAACATAAATTGAACTATTTTTGGATATAATCCAGAATCATAAAAATGTTTTCTTTGAGGAAGTATATAGTCATAAACCCTTCATAATGGTTCGTAAGGAAATTGAGAATTATCCTAAGCATATCCCCCGGGAGTGTCGTAACCAAAACTGCAGCAAGGCCCGTTGTTGTGCACCAGTTCCCGTTCGAATCTAGCTCAAAGCGGTGTTTTCAGGTTTTACCCCTAGGTATATCTTTTCCAGAGCTGCATCTACCTAATCGTATCTAGAAAGGGATGTATTTTTCAGAAAACTCACAAATATTTACAATACCAAAATTCTAGGATATTCATCTATACTAATCTTAAAAGTCCATGTTAGATCTATGTGCTCTAATCAAAGTTTCTCTATATCTAGCTTCCAAGGTTTGTACTAAACTTCCTCTAATACCAATTGTGACGCCCTGACCCCAGTTACCCAGAGTTGGTGCATTATTACATTACATTGGTATGATCACAATAGATCAAGTCTCGAAAGACCGATTAGTTTAGTAGCCTTGGAATCACTATATATATTCATAATGTTTTACATTATATCATAATGTAAAAAAACTTCAACAACATCTTGTCTTCATATCCCCTCATACTATTTCTGTAGGTCATTCATAAATTACCTCTTCAGATCTGGGTAAAATTAAAACATTCAAAGGCGTGGGCTCAGTTTCTCAGTAAGGATAACAATATAGTGGAAATTTTCATAAATAATCATAAACATTTAAGGCAATGTATAACTAAAACAAAATCCTTTTAAACATGAAATTTTTTATAATATGGAAAAATAAAATGAAATAATTCCATATACTTATTCACATGGATGTTCTACTAGTCGAATAATCGCATGAAATATCAAAAAACACTTTCATAATGATGGAATGCATAATGCCAGACTATCATAACCATATAGTCAAGGCCTCATGGCAAGACTACAGATATGATTTTTTCAAGGCCTTGTGCCAAGGCACTAGTTTGTCTCAAGAGACCTATCGATACATCGAGGAGCCATACCGGGATGCACATGTCACATATAAAGTCCAATGCTTTCCTCATATGAAAAAGTTTAAACATAACATAAACATTTGTATTAAAACTAGCATATGAAAAGTCAATACTTTATCCATAAACCATAAATGGTATAAAAATACACATCCACATTCAAACATATCATGAAAACATAAATACAATACAGATGTTTTTTATCATAATAAATAAACTTGAAATAAGCTTAAAATCCATCAATGGAAGTTGACATAGATGGAATCAAAATTATTTGAGAGAAATAACTCATTTTTGAAATCATTTAAAAGTCAAATAATTATAAAATAAAACATTTACTTTGAAAATATCATTATAAGAATTTATGGGATGCATTGAAGACTGTATAACGGTAGAAAAGAGACGCACCCTCCGTATAAGCTAAAAAAAGACATGCATACATTAATTATGTCAAAAAGTTTAAAAATGACCTTGTTTGGAAAACGACGTAAATATTCCATTATAAACCTCTTATAAAAATTAATAAAATGGTATAAATGAATTTAACTCATATTATAGTAAAACTGTTTTGAAATAAAGTTTTATGAATCATGGATGTGGAAGATAAAGAAGTCCCATTAGATAATGACGTATAAACAACCTTGGATAATGAAGAGATTGTGAAAATAACCATTACCTTGTAAATTTCCTTGTTTAGGGGTAGGTTGAACTCCTATGTAATGGTGAAATAATTGTTATTAAATTATTCAATAATCATTTACATTAATATGATATCAAATATGAACTTTTAACATTTCTTTGTTAATAAAATCTTAGTATTATCTTCGTTTCGGATGTTAACTTACTCGTTTTATTTTATATGTTTTGTTACATAATCCATGTTTGTTATGAATAGGTTTTATATTATTAATATATAGAATTACATCAAGTCCCTAAACACTAATTTTAATCATCAAATGAGAATTATACTTGAATGGATACGATGGAGAATGAATCTCATCGCGTTCGTGGCGACGGTAGTCCGTACATATGCACAAGTGACACTATCATTCTTTTGATATTATAATAATATATAATTGGATGTTATATCATATATACAGAATCATTATAATGTTATATTTATTATTTAAATGTATTACACATCATTATTATACCCAGCCAAATAATAGTGTATTGAATAAAAATTACACCACGACGTGGAGACGGTTTGTCGTACGTACGCACATATGGTGACATGTCATTCAAAGGATGGATAGAATACTGAAAATGGTTGTACCATATTTATAATAACATCATAGTATAGAGAAGTTAATGGAGTTATTGTTTTAGAATGAAAATAACAAATAAATAAGATGTTGAAGAAAATAGGAACTTGAAAAAGGGTGGTGAAATCATTACCTCTTCTTTGGGTTCTTTCTTTTGATTTGATCAAAAGGACTCCATAGGGTGGTATTCTGATCAAACTAAGTACTCTAGGATGTATTGAGGGAAGTTGCGAGAGTATTTGGTCAGGGGTTGGCCGAGCCATGAGGCGTAGAATGTGTGAATTAGTGAGAAGGGTGAGTGCCCTTTTATAAGAGGGGTAAGGGGAACCTTTGGAAAAGATAGAAATATTATTTTATAAAAAATTCATATTCGGTGTATAATGGCTCCAAAGTGGATTAGTAAAATTTTGAGGTGGTTATGGGTCGAAAACCACTCAACCAATAGGTTTTAGACAGGTTTGGGTCAATATATTAAACTTATATTTTTGTTTTAACTCTTAATTAATTAGTTTGACATTTACCATGTCACTTTGTATTTTTATATTATAAAGTTAATAAACTTACTATCTACATCCAAGAGACCCGCAAGAAGTCTATTAATGATACACCTATCATGATAAAAGTTATTTGGTCGATCCTTATAATTTTAGAAATTGAATATAAATTATTAATATAATATTTGTTTTAAAAACTCTTTTATGTCAATTTTGACACTATTGGGTATTTTGTTTTTGATAATTTCATAATAGAATGATTACTTCGAAAAAAATTTATATAACCAATATTAATATGTCATATTAACCTATATAATTATTTTAATTCATAAAAAGTCTCAAATTACATTTATTTTGATATTTATAATATCAATTATTTTAATATTTCATTAATTTGGTAATTACTGCATCACCATTGTGTCATATATAAATTAATTTATTTAATTTCTAAAAATTATAAATAAATTACCATTACGTAGGAAATCCTTTTATCTTTCTAATGAATATTTAAAATCTATTTTATATTATGCATAACCCTCTATTAAAAATGTTTTAGTTATTAAAATATTATTTTAACTCTTTTAACTCTTCTTTGAATTAAATAATAATTAATGTCCTAATATAATCCAAGTGGACCTAAATGATAATAATTTATTCCTAAGGTCGTTTTTGGTCAAGATACACATGTCCAATAGAATTAGGACATGTGTTAGGGTAATATTAGTATCATTTTTACCCTTAACTACCCTATTTACTTTTAACCATAGTAAATAAAAGTAAAAAGTTACTATTCACCAAAAAATATTTTCATCTCATTGAACCACATTTTACTCCTTGATATTAACTGTGTCTCTCGGATTTTTGAAATTCCACTCACATAAGTGGTAAAATTATGTTCAATGTGAATTTCAAAATTCTTCTAGGATGTGGGTATAAGACGGTGAAAATTTCAATAAAATTTTTATATATTGTAAATTATTCTAAAATAACTCCAATGAATTACATTGAACATATATAGGTATTATGTATCTATATTGACATTAATTAAATTTAAAGAAAATAAATATTTTTTTTAAATAAAAATTCTGTTTTAAACTATATCTTAGTGTTTTTTCACTATTCATCAAAAATTGAATGTTTTTAGAAAAATACCAAAATTTCACCCTAGGATAATTTCGATATTCCGAATCCAAAAATGAAGACCATTTTGAATGTTAAAGTTTATAAAATTTCAAAAAGTCGGTATTACTATTCATAACGGCTAGTTTGCTTGGTTGTGGTGTGTGTGTTAGAGCTCGATGTTGCGTAAAACACATGCTACTGTATTATTCAAAGGGAAGCGTACCGTGGAAGCTTGGGTTGTTACAATCTCCCCTACATCAAATAATTTCATCCTCAAAAATTCTAGAATACTTCTACATGAAAAGGCTCAGGTGGTTCTTCATCATAAGTTCCTCGGGTTCCCAGGTAGCCTCTTCCATCTTATGGTTTCTCCACAAAAATTTTACCAGACGAGTCATCCGGTTTCTCAGAACTTGTTCTCTCGTATCAAGAATCCTAATGTGCTATTCTCAATAATACAGATCGTGTTACAATTCTAATTCCACATATGTGAGTACATGCGTTGGGTTAGGCATGTATTTCTTCATTAGTGATACATGGAACAAATCGTGAACTTTGGAGAGACTTGGTGGCATAGCCAAACGATAAGCTACAACCCCAATTCGTTATAGAATTTCGAAAGGTCCGATGTACCTAGGACTCAATTGACCCTTCTTACCGAAACATATAACTCCCTTCCATGGAGATACATTCAATAAAACATGATCTCCTACCTGATATTCCAAATCCTTCCTTTGGTCATCTGCATAGATCTTCTGCCTACTTTGAGCTACTTTGATGTGGTTTTGGATTACCTTTAACTTTTCCATTGTTTCATCCACCAGTTCTGGGCCTACAAGTTTTCTTTCACTAATGACATCCCAACAGGTTGGTGTGTGACATCTTTTTCTGTATATCGCTTCATATGGTGACATATGAATACTTGAATGGAAGCTATTGTTATAGGAAAATTCTACCAGAGGTAAATATTGATTCCACATACCCTAAAAGTCATGTGAGAAGGATCTCAACATGTCTTCTAAGGCTTGAATAGTCTGTTCTAATTGTCCATCTATTTGAGGGTGGTAGCCAGTGCTCATATGAAGTTCATTATCCAGTGATTTATAAAGACTTTTCTAGAATCATGAAGTAAAATGGGGATCACGATCAGAAAAAATCGATAGGGGTACTCCAGGAAGTCTCACAAATTCATTAACATATAGTCTTTCTAGACATTCGAGTGGTAAATCTTCTATTATATCATGAAAATGTGTTGACCTGGTAAGACGATCAACAATGACCCATATTGCATCGTTCCTTTTAGAGTCTTTGGTAAACCCATGACGAAGTCCATCGTAATATTACCCCATTTCCACTCAGGTATGGGATGAGGTTGCAATACTCCACCAGGCTGTTTCCTTCCAGCTTTCACATGTTGAAAAACCATACATCTTGACACAAAATTAGAAATCTCCCTCTTCATGTTGTCTCGACAAAAATGTTCCTTCAAATCTCTCTACATTTTGGTGCTCCCAAGGTGCATAGAGAAATTGGAACTATGATCATCGTCCAACAATTCCCTTTTTAGATCAGGTATATCGGGAACACAAACTCTCTTCCCAAATTTCAAAATTCCATCTTCATACACAATGTCTCTCAATCTCCCATCATTCATAGCTTTAATATTCTTTTTAAATTCTTCATCATTGGTCTGAGAACTCATAAATTTTTCTAGTAAAGATGGTTTGGCAACCATTTGAAAAAGCATCGATGTTTCACCTTCCATGGTTATTCACATGAGCATCTTCACTAGATCCCTGAAAATTGGATCCCTTTAAATTCCCATATTGTTCAAAACTCCGTGATATTTTCTGCTCAAAGCATATGTCACCTTTTTGTCCTTCCCCAAGTGGTAGTGTATTGTGCAATCATAATCCTTTAGTAATTTAAGTCATCTCCTTTGCCTCATGTTGAGTTCATTTTGTGATTTAATATACTTCAAACTCTTGTGATCAGTATAAATCTCACATTTTTCACCATAGAGGTGGTGTCTCCATATCTTCAAATAAAATATCACAGCTACTAACTCGAGATCATGAGTATGATAGTTTTTCTCATGAATATTCAACTGTCGTAATGCATAGGCAATAACCCTATCATTTTTCATGAGGAAACAACCATGTATTTTCTTCAATGCATCACTATAAATAACAAACCAATCATTCCCTGATGGTAGAGTCAATATAGGATCATTGAATAATATTCTCTATAGTTCTTTGAAACATTATTCACACTCTTTTGTCCAAACAAATTTAACCCCTTTACGTGCGATCTTTGTTAATGGGTTGGCTAACCGGAAAAAATTCTGGACGAAACATCGATAATAACCTTCCAAACCAATAAAATTGTGTACCTCAGTTATACTCGTCAGTGTAACCAATTCTTGGATTGCCTTGGTCTTAGAAGGATCAACATAGATTACATATTTAGTGGAAATATGGCCAATGAAAGAAATATCTTGAGGCTAGAATTCACACTTACTAAACTTCCCATATAATTCATGTCTTCCCAGAGTCTTTAAAATAATGTGCAAGTGATTTTCATGATCTTCATAGCTTTTGAATTATACCAAGATATCATTAATAAATACCACCAAAAATTCATCATGAAATTCCTTGAAAACTCTATTCATTAGATCAATGAATACAGAGGGCGCATTAGTCAGCCCAAAAGGCATCATTGTAAACTTGTAATGCTTTTACCTTGTTCAAAATGATATCTTCGGAATGTATTCCTTCGTCACACACTACTGATGGTATCCTGACCGAAGGTCTATCTTTGAAAAGTATTGTGATCCATTTAGTTAGTCAAATGAACCATCAATGTGAGGTAGGGGATACTTGTTATTTGTTGTTATAGCATTGATATCCCTGTAGTCGATACATAACCTCATAGATGCATCTTTTTTTTAACAAATATAATAGGGGCTCCCCATGGAGAAACAATAATGAAAATAAATACTTTATTACTCAATTCCTCTAGTTGTTTCTTTAGTTCGACTAATTCCACAGTGGCCATTTTATATGCGGTCTTCGATATAGGCCTTGATCCAGGAATTAAATCAAAGGAAAACTCGACTTCTCATTCTAGAGGATGTCCAGGTAAATCTTCCAGACACACATATACATATTCTTTAACATTAGGTACATCCTCTATTTGAACATTCCTTTCCTTACCCACATTCATTGCATTCTCTTCCTACCCAATAATTTAATTTAGTTGAGCTACTGGGGGTGGATCAATATAAGAATTAGGTGGTGACGATTCTTCTCTAAAGATAAGGTGTTCTTTATCATCATCATCAAAAATCGTAACCTCCTTCTTCTTAAAATAAATCTTCGCATCATGGTCTGAAATCCAATCCATACAGAGGATTATATCAAACACAATCATAGATATGATAATGAGATCAGCGGATAAAGAACATTTATGTGCTCTAATGGGGACTGATTCACAAAACATTTTTGCAATGATACATCCCTTAGGAGTTTTAACTAACAACCCCCTTGTTAAATAAAATTAGAAATATCTAATTTTCTTAGAAAACTGGGAAAATATGAAACAATGCGATGATCCAAAGTCAAATAATGCATTTTCTAAACTTGAGGAAACCATTAAATTACCTGTACCACATCTTTCAGAGCTTCTACCTCAGTAGTAGTGATATCATAAGATTGGCCTTGATCCCTTGGCCTTTTCTGAGGTATGTTCCCCTAACGCTTAGGGAATTCCTTTTCATAATGTCCCATCTCTCTACAGTTGTAGAATTGAACATCAGTAGCTTCTTTCTTCCCTTTGCAATCATGATCTTGGTGGCCTTTTTCACCACACTTGTAACAGAATCCCCTTCTCTTTAAGCAAGTACAAGGGTGTTTCTTCACACATTTACTGCAGGATGGATATTCAACTTTTCCCTTCATCCCCTTATTTAAATTACCAGAGTGATCAGCAGATCTCTTCTTCTCTTGATTTTCTTTAAATCCATAAGACATAGTGAATTTTTTTCCATCTTGATAGCACATGAGACAATATCTTTGTATGATGAGAAGGATTGTGACACTAATGCTCGACGAAGAACTGGCTTTAACCCATCAAAGAAACGATCAATCTTACTTCTTGGGTTACGTATATAATCTCCAACATACCTTGTTAACCTTGTAAAGTTAGCCTCATACATAGCGACATTCTCATCCTCTTTTTGTCTCAGACTCAGAAATTGGCTTTCCTTATTATCTCGGTGGTCACGAGGAAATTATTTTTCTAAGAAATGATCATTGAAATCCCTCCATTCCATATTTGATACTTCATCATCTTCCTTGGTGTTTTTAATCAATGACCACCATTGATCATCATCTCCAGTGAGGCGATAAACTGCCATGACAACTAGTTCCCTTTCACTACTCCCCAATGCCTGAAATATTTTCTCTAGGGAAATTATCCATTGCTCAGCTACTAATGGATTTGTACTCTCATTTAATGTTGGTGGTTTCTACCTCATGAAGATATCTAACATTGATCCTCTACGTTGTGGATCTGGGTGCTCCATATGGGTAAGTTTATTATTCACCACCTGAGTGAGTTGTCCCAGTATGGTGATTAGTTGATCAGCACCACTTGCATCACCAGATACACTATAATTATCTTGAGCAGGAGGGAAATCCCTAAATGGAGTGTGTGTATTGATACAGTTTACATTTCTTCCAATGGGCACCATTTCTAAAAAATGGCATAAACTAGATCAGTTTATGAATCCAAATACATAATTCCATACTTGTAAAAAACTTAACATAAATTGAACTATTTATGGATATAATCCATAATCATAAAAATGTTTTCTCTGAGGAAATATATACTCATAAACCCTTCATAATGGTTTGTAATGAAATTGATAATTATCCTAAGCATATCCCCTGGAAGTGTCGTAACCAAGAGTGCAGCAAGGCCCGTTGTCATGCACCAATTACCGTTAGAGTCAAGCTCAAAGTGGTGTTTTTCGGTTTAACCCCTAGGTACATCTGTGCCAGAGCCACCACTACCTACTTATATCCACACAGGGATGTATTGCTCAGAAAACTCACAAAAGTTCTACAATACCAAAATTTTAGAAAGGTTATTCTATACTAATCCTCAAAGTCCATCTTAGATCTATGTGCTCTAATCAGAGTTTATCTGAATCTATCTTGCAAGGATTGTACTAAACTTTATCTGATACCAATTGTAATGCCCCGACCCCAGTTACCCAGAGTCGGTGCATTATTACATAACATTGGTATGATCACAAAAGATCATGTCTTGAAAGGCCGATTAGTTTAGTAGCCTTGGAATCACTAGATATATTCATAAAGTTTTTCATTACATCATAATGTAAAAAAAACTACAACAACATCTTTTCTTCATATCCCCTGATACTATTCTGGTAGGTCATTCATAAATTACTTCTTCACATCCTGGAAAAAATAAAACATTGAAATGGGTGAACTCAAATGCTCAGTAAGGATAAAAATATAGCATAAACTTTCATAAATAGGGATAAAAATTTAAGGCAATTTATAATTAAAAAAAATCTTGTTAAACATTAAATATAGCATAATATGGAAAAAAATAAAATGAAATAATTCCATTTACTTATTCACATGGATATTCTACTATTTGAATAATCTAATGCAATATCAAAAACCACTTTCATAATGATGCAATTCATAATGCCAGACTATCATAACCACATAGTCAAGGCATCGTGCCATGACTACAAATAATATTTTGTCATGGTCTTGTGCCAAGACACTATTTTGTCTCATGAGACCTACCGATTCATAGAGGAGCTATAGATGGCTCCACCCCTCACATATTAAGTCCCATGCATTCCACATATGAACAGGTTTAAACATAACATAAATATGCATATTAAAACTAGCATACGAAATGTCAATACATTCTTCATAAACCACGAATGGTTTAAAAATAACACATCCACAGTCAAACATATCACAAAACCATCAATACAATATGGAAGTTTTTTAACATAATAAATAGACATCAAATAAGCTTAAATCCATCAAAGGATGTTGACAAAGATGAAATAAAAACTATTTGAGAGAAATATCTCATTTTTGAAATCATTTAAAAGTAACATAATTATAAAATAAAAAATTTACTTTGAAAATATCCTTATAATCTTGTAAGGGAAGCTTTGAAGATTTTATAATGGCCGAAAAGAGCTGCACCCGCCGTATAAGTTAAAAAAATACATTCTTACCTTAATTCTGTCGAAAAGTTTAAAAAGGACCTTGTTTGGAAAACGACAAAAAGATTTCATTATAAACCTCTTATAAAAAGTCAAACAAGGGTATAAATGAATTTAACCCATATTCTAGTAAAAATGTTTTGAAATACATTTTTAAGAAACATGGATGTGGATGATAAAGAAGTCCCAGTAGATAATGACATATAAACAACCTCGGAAAATGAAGTGATTTTGAAAAATAACCCTTACATTGAACTTTTCTTTTGTTGGGGGTAGGCTAACCTACTGTATAATGGTGAACTAATTGTTATTAAATTATACAGAAATCATATACATTAATATGATATCATATATTATCTTTTAACATTGCCTTGTTAATAAAATCATAGTATTATCGTCGTTTTAGGTGTTAACTTACTCGTTTTATATTATATGTATTCTTACATAAGTCGTGTTTGTTATGGATAGGATGTTTATTATTTATATATAGAATGATATAATGTCCTTAATACATTATTTTTAATCATAAAATGAGAATTATACTTGAATGGATACGATGGAGAATAAATCTCATTTTGTTCGTGGAGAGGGTAGTCCGTACGTACGCATGAGCGACAATATCATTATTTTGATATTATAATAATATATAATTTGATGTTATATCATATATACAGAATCATTATCAAGTTATATTTATTATTTAAATTAATTACTAATCATTATTATACCCATCCAAATAATCATGTATTGAATAACAATTACACCACGTCGTGGAAACGGTAAGTCGTACGTACTCATGTATGGTGACATGTCATTCAAAGTGTAGAGACCCGAAGCTTAATGTACATGGACATTACATTACTTTTGCAGAATACTTAGTACATAACAAAAACACACACACAAGGACCATATTAGATTAGTGTCTTTGGAAACTCGGAATATAATCTTCTAATCATGGTGAAATATCTTCAACATCTCCCATAAAGATCATCCTTTTTTTACCTAAAACCTTTCTTTATATCCTGGGGAAAAGAAAACATAAAATGGTGAGCTCAAATTCTCATTAAGGGTAAACAAAAGAAATATCAATCACATCATATTCATACAAACATAACATTTGGGAAATCGTAACCTGCAAAAGAGATCATAATATCATAACATGGGATAAATCATAGTAGTGAAATGTAATCCAAATAATCATATCATAAAACATGAAACATTTTTGTATATACACATAATCATATATAATCACTTCTTATTATTCAAGATCATTTCCAAGACTATCTTAGTGGACAAAGTCCATTTCTGAACCGAGTTCACTCCTCGTTTCAGTCCTGTTTCACTAAACCTGTTTAACCTGCCGTTCCAGCCATGTCTATCTCAAGAGATATAAAATCTTTAACCAATGCATTGGAGGGATATATAGGTCCCACCCATCTCATAATGATAACATTCTTATGTGTGCCACAAAATCATAAACCATACATCATAGCATAACCCATGTAATAAAAATGGGATTCTTAAACATCATGAAATCATAAAATAATTAATATAAGATAAAGGAATTCATAAACATAATTCCATCACAACATAATCAAATCAATGTAATAATAGGGATAGAAACATAACCCTTTGTTATCTTATATGGAAAATAATTTTGGTAAAACACTTGAACTCCATTCTTGAGGAAAATATCCTTTCTACTTCAAAAACACATTTCCTTTCTTAACATGTCATACCAATCTAAAATAAATGAAGTTGATTAATAATAAACTTGAAAACATGTAAAGGAAGCTTCTTGGAAATAATGTTTTAAAAATCCATTCATGCCGTATAAGTAAAAAAACATTTTTCTCGTACTTGTGTCGGAAAAGTCAAAAAGTACCTCGTACGAAAATTGAAAAAAGATTCCTTTCATATCTTTTACTAAAAACTCTACGAAGGGTAAAATTGGATTTAAAAAATTGTAGGTGGATGGAAATAATATTACATATTGAGGAAACATGGATGTGGATGATAAGATACACCCCAGTAATTTCTGAAGTATAAACAATCTCAGTTAAAAATGAGATAGTGATATTTCCCTTACCTTAGGTCCGATTTGCTTCATAAGTGTCCGAAACTCTTGTATAATTATTTAAATAATGTCATTGACTTATTCCATAATCATACTCATTGTTATGATATCATATATGGTTCACTTATGACTTTATATTACCCGTTCTTTTGTAAATTCCATGTTAAAGAGCGTTTTGGGTAAAATCGTTTCATTTGTCATCCGTGTTTTGACTTGTAATTATTCATATGATTACATAGATCATGATTACTTATTTCCAGAATATAAAACATGATTTATATATAATATATATTCAGAATATACATATATATAATAGATCAGTAAATGGAAAGAAATACACCATTCATGGAGACGGTAGGTCGTACGTATGCATGAATGCTGTTTTCATTTCCTTATTAAGTTGAATGGAATTAATTATATGACATAAATATATATACACATAAATATAGTATCATTATTATGTCATATATTTCATGAATAATTATTATATATACTTTATAATCATTCATGAATGGTTAACGTGGAGAATGAATCTCATCGCGTCGTGGAGACGGTAGTCCGTACCGACGCACGAGCGATGATATCATTCTCATGATCATTGAATTGTATTGGAGTGTATGTATTCTATTTAAATATCAATATCACTTTAAAATAATCATATATAGTTATTATTTACACCATTATATCCATCCAATTAAGGTGGTGGTGGAAAATAGATTACACCACGGCGTGGAGACGGTATTCTATATGTACGCACGCACGGTGATTTCGTTTTCTGTAGGATGGATAGATGGTGAAATAGGGTTGTTTCATACTTATAATAACATATCCGTATATGAGTGATACTGATGTTATTACTTTATAATGAAACAACCCAAGAAGAAGAAGTGGAAGAAGAAATAATGTTGAAAGAATCGGTAATGGACATTACCTCTTCTTTGAAACACCTCTTTGAGTCATCCTCTTAGGGCACTAAAATTCGTCATTTAAGAATCCCATGACCTCTAGGATGTTTCTAGGGAAGTGGATAATTGAATTTGGCAGGAGTTGGCCGAGCGTGAAGGCTCAAAGTGGTGTGAGGAAGAGAGGGAGGAGGTTCCCTTTTATAAGGGAGGAGAAGTGTACCTTTGGAAAAAACTAAAAATATTATTTTATTATAAAGCCATATTCGGTTTTAAATTGCTCCAAATTGATTTATTTAGAATCTAAGGTGGGTATGGGTATAAATACTCTCATCAAATTGAATTTAGACAAGTTTAGTTTACTATTTTAACCTTATTATTTAGTTTTAACTTTAAGTTAGATAATTTTACTTTTACCGTCTCTTTTTGTGTTCTTACACTATAAGGTTAATAAAGGTACTATAACAAGACAAACAAACCCCATGTTTTTTATTATTAATATATATAACCTTATCTATGTAATTTTTCCGAACCTTAGATTTTGAGGAAAAAAATAACAATTAATAATATAATAGTTTTTTTAAAAACTATTTTATGTCAATTTTGAAACTATTTAATAATTGATTTCTGTGAAAATCATAACCGAATGATTAGTTTGAAAAAAGTTACTTAAATCAATAATAACATGTCATATTAACCTAAAAAATTAGTGTAATTCATAAAAAGACTTAAATTACATTTATTTGGGTATTTATAACATCAATTATGTAAATATTTCATTAATAAGATAATTACTGCATCATCGTTGTGTCATGAATAAATTAAATTATTTTATGTCTAAAAATTACAAATAAAATACCATTATGTAGGAAATCTTTTTATCGTTCTAATTAATATTTATAGTCGAATTGATCTTATGTATAACCCTATATTAAAAACTATCTACTTATTAAACTTTGATTTTAACTATTTTAACCCTTCTGTAAATAAATTAATAATAAATGTCCTAATCTAATCCAAGTGGGCCTAAATGGTCATATTTTATTCCTAAAGTTTCTTTTGGTAGAATTACACTTATCCAATAGAATTAGAACATGTGTTAGGATAATAATAATATCATTTTTACCTTTAATTACCCTATTTACTTTTAATCGTGGTAAAAAAAGTAAAAAGTTACTATTCACCAAAAATTATTTTCATCTCATTGAAACACATTTTACTTACTGACATCAACCGTGTCTATCGGATTTTTGAAATTCCACTCACAGAAGCGGTAAAATTATGTTTTATGAAAAATTCATTTTTTTAACTACCACTTAGTGGTTTCACTATTCATCAAAAAATGAATGTTTTCAATAAAATACAAAAAATTAGGCCTAAGATATATTTGATATTATGAACTCAAAAATGATGTATATTTTACCAAATTCAAAACATATTAGTTGCATTAATTAATTTAAAACTTAATTCCCGTCGTCAAAATAAATAGCGTGTTCTTAAGAGATAATAACTATCAAACGATTGACACTTGTTTATGTCTGGTTTAAATGTGAAATTACATCCAATTACCAAAATTGTATTAAAGTATAAAAATATATTCTAAATATACTTTAAAACCACTCAAATTAATAATTTATCACTATTAATTATTTTGATTAAACTGGTTGTTTTTAATAAAAATTTAGTAATTTTCACTATTCATCAGAAAATGAAAGTTATCCGAAAAGTACCAAAATTTCAACCTAATCTAATTTCGATATTCCGAATCCAAAAGTGAAGTCCATTTTAAAATATAAAATTGAAAATATTTCAAAAAGTGGTTATTACTATTCATAACGGTTAGTTTTAATAATATTTTAATAGCATATCGTTGTTTAGTGAAACTCGGTATTGCATACTACACACGCTATCAAGGAAGGTCGTGATTGCATGTAATGAAAGTCAAGTCAAGAATGCGTGTTGTGCAAACTCCTTTTAGTTTAGCGTACAACACAAGACATTAATGAAATTGAAAAAAATATTTTTCATAAAATCTCGGGGTGTTACATTCTACCCCCCATAAAATGAATTTTGCCCTCGAAATTCGTTGGGGGTTATAAATGGTTTACTACTCAAAAGTTTCTTTAATAGAAACACACATCGTAAAAAGGAATACCAAAACCAATATTTAAAAACAAAAGTATGAAACATAACGGTTAGCCAAATAAACTAATCACTGGGTTTCCACATAGATGAAAATATGGATATCGAAGAGAAATCTAACCATCATGTTCTGATGGAGAGTGGTAGAGAACATGGCTACGGAAAAGCCAAAAATCACAATGCCAGAAATTTGTGACGATCTAAGGTACCATATGATTGATCAGATATAAGAGCACTAGGAAAACATTTTTGGTTTTCAAGATCATTTCCCTAAAGTTGATGAAATTGGAATTAGAAGAAATACTTTTGTGATTTTGGTATAGTCTCACCGTTGGTCGTTCTTTGGAAAATTTCCACTTCATCTATTAATGAAATGAAATTGAATTTGTCATTCATGATGTGTTAGTAGATCATGTGATAGAATGATGGGTCATTCCATCTGTCTCAAACAAAAGGTTAGAAAAGTTACCAAAAAATACATAAGTCCGTCTATAGTGAGATTAATCATATATGGTTTCTAAAATGGACTTATACTTCTTATATCATACTGCTTAATATAATAAAACTAGTTTCTACTAAACAGAGTGTTCCTGTAGGCTAGTGGTAGGCGATAAAGGCCAGTCGTACTTCGGTTGTGGGTTCGATTCCCACAGCCTTGTCCGACGCGATGGGATGTCACCCATCCTACAGGTTGTCATTTTTCGAAAACTACATTACTATAACATCCCATAAATAATATCAGAAAAACATCTATCATTAAACAATACTCACTTATGTCCAACACAATCCATTCCAATCTTTAGGCTTATCCAAAATAATACTGTCTAATCTCATATTATAGTGAAAACTATTACCAAAGAGTTCATACAACTAGCATGTTAGTACAATTGTTTATCCCCATATATCATGAGATATGTCTTGTTGGTCACATTCCAAACATTCGAAGGCCTTAATCATGTATTATCTTGAAAAAAATGAATACCCATTATAACTTATTGAAAACATGAATGTTGTTCAAAGTTAATTCTTTCCACATACCAAAATGCTCAAAATTCTATATACTAAAACCATGATATCACTTAGTCCTTATATCAATCATGAGCTCATGAATACTATCAAACATTTCATTTTCTCATTTTCCCTTCATTATGTGCATATCATATTTTTTTCAAAAAATATCTCAAACACTTTCCATGGTTACTGGTACCATTGAAAACCACAATAGACCAATACATAAATATTACAATATTCTATGATACTATATACAAAATTATTTTGGAATCCCATTACATAAACACATAATAATTACACCACATCGTTTTCATATTCAACATCGCCAATAATGATCGCATGTGACTTCCCTTTGTCCTCTGCCATAAGTGGTTTCTCATGTCGATCATCACTAACCCTTGGATTAGGGCATTTATTAGAATAATGCCCCATTTCCTTGCACTTGAAGCATTAAAGTGTCGGTGGTTCGCTCTCTGTAGTCTTTTCATTATTCACATCATTAGAAACCTTTTTTCCATTACTTCGACACTCAGCTGCTCGATGACCTTCTTTTCAACACTTAAAACATTTTGTAGTCCCTTTAAGAAAATCTCCACCATTCTTCTTTCCACACTTTGAGCATAAGGAAACATTTATCTTCTTTTCTCCATTATTCTGAGATTTCTCCTTGAACTCCATCTTTCGTTTCTTGTCAAAACTATGAGATGGATAAGTAACACCAACATCCATTTCTACATTGATAGCACAACGCACAATTTCTTCATAGCTTCTGAAGTCTCTTATAGCTAATTCCCTTCGAAGATTTGGTTTTAAGCCAATGAAGAATCGATCAACTTTACTTTTGGGTTGGATGATAAATCCAGATGCATACCTTGCAAGACTTGTAAAATTCTCTTCATATATACGAACAGATTCATCATCCTTTTTCTTTAGTTCAAAAAACTCCTTCTCCATCTTTGTTCAAATAATATGAGGGAAGTACTTATTGAAAAATAAGTTCTTGAACTCGTCCCATTCCATGGACTCAATTTCATCTCTTGGCCTCGTATTCTTGATAAAATTCTTCCATTGATCAGCATCATGTTCCAAATGATACACTGCTAAGATGACTTTATCATGTTCAGAACATTGAAGAACTAAAAATATCTTTTTAGTAGTACTGATCCATTGTTCAGCAACAAGTGGATCAGAAGTCCCACAGAAAGAAGGTGGGCATTGCCTCATGAAGGACTCAATAGAATGTTGTTCCCTTCTCTGCTCATTTGGAAGTCCAGAATCATTCATAGCTTGTGTAAGTATAGAAATAATATTTTTCACTCTATCTCCCATAAAATTTGTTTGTTCAGGATGACAATCATTGCATTTTCCCTTACATTGATCAACACGGTTCCTTCGGGTTCCATCCATCGTCTAAAAACCAAAAACAATAGTGTGAGAGGAAAAAAACACGCTAGTGAAAACAATATAATAAAGGGGGAGTATCTTCAATATCTAACATCTTGGGTTACCGTAATTCTAGTGCTATAACCTATACTTATACTTAACCTTAGGGACATCCCTAGACATACCATAGAAATATCTCTAGGGATCTCGCTAAAGTTCTCGCATCCTAGTTTCCAAAGGTTGACTAAACCTTTCCTCTGATACCAACTGTAGAGACTCAAAGCTTAACATACATGGACATTACATTACTTTTGCGAAATACTTAGTACATAAAAAAAACACACACACAAGGACCGTAATAGAATAGTGTCTTTGGAAACTCGGAATATAATCTTCTAATCGTGGTGAAAGATCTTCAACATCTCCCATAAAGATATTACTTTTTTTTACCTAAAACCTTTCATTATATCATGGGGAAAATAAAACATAAAAGGGTGAGCTCAAATTCTCAGTAAGGAAAAAAAAGAAATATCAATCACATCATATTCATAAGAACATAACATTTTGGAAATATTAAACTTCAAAATAGATCATAATATCATAACATGGGATAAATCATAGTAATGAAATGTAATCCCAATAATCATAACTTAAAACATGAAACTTTGTGTCATACACACATAATCATAAAGAATCATTTCTTCTTAGTCAAGACTCATTTCCAAGACTATCTTAGTGGACAAAGTCCATTTCTGAACCGAGTTCACTCCTCGTTTCTATCCAGTTTCACTGAACCCGTTTAACCTGCCGTTCCAGCCATGTCTATCTCATGAGATATAAAATATTTACCCAATGCATTGGAGGGAGATATATGTCCCACCCATCTCATAATGATACCATTCTTAGGTGTTCCACAAAATCATAAACCATACATCATAGCATAACCCATGTAATAAAAATGGGATTCTTAAAAATCTTGAAATCATAAAACAATTCATATAAGATAAAGGAATTCATAAAAATAATTCCAACACAACATAATCAAATCAATGTAATAATAGGGATATAAACAGAACCCTTTATTATCTTATATGGAAAATAATTTTGATAAAACACTTGAACTCCATTCTTGAGGAAAATATCCTTTATACTTCAAAAACATTTTTCCTTTATTAACATGTCATACAATTCAAAAATAAAAGAAGTTGATTAAAAATAAAGTTGAAAACTTGTAAAGGAATCTTCTTGGAAATAATGTTTTTAAAATCCATTCATGCCGTATAAGTTAAAAAATCATTCTTCTCGTACTTTTGTCAGAAAAGTCAAAAAGTACCTCGTACGAAAAATAACAAAATATTCCTTTCATATATTTTACTAAAAACTCACCGAAGGGTAAAATTGGATTTAAACAATTGTAGGTGGATGGAAATAATATTAAATATTGAGGAAACATGGATGTGGATGATAAAATACACCCCAGTAATTTCTGAAGTATAAACAATCTCAGATAAAAATGAGATTGTGATATTTCCCTTACCATAGGTCCGATTTGCTTCGTAAGTGTCCGAACCTCATGTATAATGATTTAAATAATGTCATTGACTTAATTCAGAATCATACATGTTGTTATGATATCATATATGGTTCACTTAGGACTTTATATTACCCGTTCTTTTGTAAATTCCATGTTGAAGAACGTTTTGGGTAAAATCGTTTCATTTGTCATCCGTGTTTTGACTTGTAATTATTCATATGATTACATAGATCATGATTAATTAATTACAGAATATAAAACATGATTTATATATAATATATATTCATAATATACATATATATAATAGATCAGTAAATGGAAAGAAATACACCGTTCATGGAGACGGTAGGCCGTATGTACGCAGGAATGCTGTTTTTATTTCCTTATTAAGTTGAATGGAATTAAGTAGATGACATACATATATATACACATAAATATAGTATCATTATTATGTCATATATTTCATGATTACTTATTATATATACTTTATAATCATTCATGAATGGTTAACGTGGAGAATGAATTTCATCGCGTCGTGGAGACGGTAGTCCGTACGTACGCACGAGCGATGATATCGTTCTCATGATCGTGGAATTTTATTGGAGTGTATGTATACTATTTAAGAATCAATATCAATTTAAAATAATCATATATAGTTATTATTTACACCATTATACCCATCCATGTAAGGTGGTGGTGGAAAATAGATTACACCACGGCGTGGAGATGGTATTCTGTACGTACGCACGTGCGGTGATTTCGTTTTCCATAGGATGGATAGATGGTGAAATAGGGTTGTTTCATACTTATAATAACATATCAGTATATTAGTGATACTGATGTTATTACTTAATAATGAGAAAACCTAAGAAGAATAAGTGGAAGAAGAAATAAATTTGAATGAATCGGTAACGGACATTACCTCTTCTTTGAAGCGCCTCTTTGAGTCCTCCTCTTAAGGCACTAAAATTGGTCTTTGAAGAAGACCAAAACCTATAGAATGTTTCTAGGGATCTTTATAAGAGAATTTATCAGGGTTTGGCGGAGCATTAAGGATCAAATTTGTGTGAGGAGGAGAGGGAGGAGGTGCCCTTTTATAGGGGAGGAGAGGGGAACCTTTGGAAAAAACTAAAAATATTTTTTTATTATAAATCCATATTCGGTTTTAAATAGCTCCAAATTGATTTATTTCTCAGATAAGGTGGGGATCGTTCAAAATACGCTCTTCCAATAGAATTTGGAGAAGTTTAGTTTACTATTTTAACCTTATCATTTAGCTTTAACTTTATGTTAGATAATTTTAATTTAACCGTGTCTTTTTGTGTTCTTACACTATAATGTTATTAAACATACTATAACAAGACAAAATAACCCCAAGTTGTTTATTTTTAATATATATAACCTTATATAAGTCATTTTTCCAATCTTTAGATTTTTAGGAATAAAATAGAAATTATTAATATAATATTTGTTTTAAAAACTATTTTATGTCAATTTTGACACTATTTAATAATTTATTTTTGTGAAAATCATAATAGAATTATTTGTTCAAAATAAGTTACTTAAATTAATACTAACATGTCAAATTAACCTATAAAATTAGTGTAATTCATAAAAAGTCTAAAATTACATTTATTTGGATATTTATAACATCAATTATGTCAATATTTCATTAATATAACAATTACTGCATCATCGTTGTGTTAGAAATAAATTAAATTATTTAATGTCTAAAAATTACAAATAAAATACCATTATGTATGAAATATTTTTATCTTTCTAATTAAAATTTATATTCTAATTTATCTTATGTATAACCCTATATTAAAAATTATCTACTTATTAAACTTTGATTTTAACTATTTTAATCCTTCTTTAAATAAATTAATAATAAATGTCCTAATCTAATCCAAGTGGGCCTAAATTGTCATATTTTATTCCTAAGGTTGTTTTTGGTCGAATTAGACTTATCCAATAGAAATAGGACATCTTTTAGGGTAATAATAATATCATTTTTACCCTTAATTACCCTATTTACTTTTAACTGTGGTAAAAAAGTGAAAAGTTACTATTCACCAAAAATTATTTTCATCTCATTGAACAACATTTTACTTACTGACATCAACCATGTCTCTCTTATTTTTTAAATTCCACTCACAAAAGCGGTAAAAGTACGTTTTATGAAAAATTCATTTATTTAACTACCACTTAGTTGTTTCATTATTCATCAAAAAATGAATGTTTCCAGAAAAATACCAAAAATTAGGCCTAAGCTATATTATATATTATGAACTCAAAAATGATTTCTATTTTACCAAATTCAAAACATATCAGTTCCATTAATTAATTTAAAAATTAATTTTAGTTGTCAAAAAAAATATCGTGTTCTTAAGAGATAATAACTATCAAAAGATTGACACTTGTTTATTTCTGGTTTAAATGTGAAATTACATCCAATGACCAACATTGTAATAAAGTGTAAAAATATATTCTAAATGTAGTTTAAAACCACTCAAATTAATAATTTATCACTATTAATTATTTCGATTTAATAGGTTGTTTTTAATTAAAATTTAGTAATTTTAACTATTCATCAGAAAATGAAAGTTATTCGAAAAGTACCAAAATTTCACCCTAATATAATTTCGATATTCCAAATCCAAAAATGAAGTCCATTTTGAAAAATAAAATTTACAAAATTTCAAAAAGTGGTTATTACTATTCAACCAGCTAGTTTTAATAATATTTTAATATCGTATCGTTGTTTAGTAAAACTCGGTATTGCGTACTACACAAGCTATCGAGGAAGGTCGTGATTGGGTGTAATACAAGACAAGTCAAGGATGCGTGTTGTGCATGCTCGTTTTGGTGTAGCATACAACACAAGACATTAATGAAATTAAAAATAATATTTTTCATAAAATCTCGGGGTGTAACACAAAGGATGGATAGAATTCTGAATATGGTTGTTCCATATATATAATAAAATAACACTGTATAGAAGAAACTTGAGTTATTTTTTTAGAATGGAAATAACAAAGAAAGAAGAAGTTGAATAAGAAAGGAACTTGAAAAAGGGTGGTGAAATCATGACCTCTTCTTCGGGTTCTTCATTTTGATTTGATCAAAAGGGATCTTTAGGTTGTCTTTATGATCAAACTAAGGCCTCTAAGTTGTAGTGAGGGATGTTGAAAGAGTATTTGGGCTGGGATTGGCCGAGCCAAGAGGCTTTGAATGTGTTAATTAGTGAGAAGGGGGAGTGCTCTTTTATAAGAGGGGTGAGGGGCTCCTTTGGATAAGCTAGAAATATTATTTTATAATAAATTCATATTCCTATTCTAATGGCTCCAAAGTTGATTATTTAAATTTTAAGGTGGGGATGGGTCTGAAACCACTCAACCAATAGGTTTTAGACAGGTTTGGTTGATTATATTAACCTTATCTTTTAGTTTTAACTCTTAGTTATTTACTTTTACATTTCCCATGTCACTTTGTATTTTTATATTATATAGTTAATAAACAAACTATATACATCCAAGCTACCCCAAAAGTGGTTCATTAATGATACACCTATCATGATACAAATCCTTTGGCCGAACCATAGAATTTTAGGAATAGAATGTAAATTAATAATATAATATTTGTTTTAAAAACTCTTTTATGTCAATTTTGACAGTATTGGGTATTTTGTTTTTGATAATTTCATAAGAGAATTATTACTTCGAAAAAAAATTTATATACCCATTAATAATATGTCATATTAACCTTGAAAATTAGTGGAATTCATAAAAAGTCTCAAATTACATTTATTTTGATATTTATAATATCAATTATTTTAATATTTCATTAATTAGGAAATTACAGCATCACCATTGTATCATAAATAAATTAAATTATTTAATGTCTAAAATTTATAAATAAAATACCATTATGTAGAAAATTTATTTTATATTTATAATGAATATTTACAATTGAATTTATCTTATGGATAACCTTATATTAAAAATGTTTTAGTTATTAAGCATTTATTTTAACTCTTTTAACTCTTCGTTGAATTAAATAATAATTAATGTCCTAATCTAATCCAAGTGGACCAAAATGATAATATTTCATTCCTAAGGTGTTTTTTGGTCGAGATATACTTGTCCAGTAGATTTAGGACATGTGTTATGGTAATATTAATATCATTTTTACCCTTAATTACCCTATTTACTTTTAACCGTGGTAAATAATAGTAAAAAGTTACTATTCACCAAAAAAAATTCATCTCATTGAACCAAATTTTACTCCTTGATATTAACCGTGTCTTTCTGATTTTCAAAATTCCACTCACAGAATTGGTATATTTTTGTTTTATTTGAATTTCCAAATTCTCCTAGGATGTGGGTAGAAGACGGTGAAAAGTTCAATAAAATTTTTATATATCTAAAATTATTCTGAACTAACTCTAATTAATTACAATGAACTTATATAGGTATTATGAATCTATATTTACAATAATTAAATTTAAATAAAATATATAATTATTCAATTTAAAATTCGGTTTTAAACTATAACTCATTGTTTTTTCACTATTCATTAAAAATTGAATGTTTTCAGACAAATACCCAAATTTCACCATAGGATATTTTCGATATTCCTAATACAAAAATGAAGTGCATTATGAAAGATAAAATTTATAAAATTTCAAAAATTCGGTATTACTAGTCATAACAACTAGTTTGATTGGTTGTGGTGTGTGTGTTAGAGCTCGAAGTTGCGTACAACACACGCTGTTGTATTATTCAAAGGGAAGTGTATGGTGGATTCTTGGGGTGTTACATGAATGATTAGGGAATAATATTAATTTGGATAAATTTTTCTCTTATTTTTTTAAAAATTGTGATCAAATCAATCTAATTATAATTTAAATTTTTTCATACATATTTAGAAAATTTTGAAGGTTAATTATTTATGGAAAGATTTCAGATAATAATTTCACGTTATTTTTTAGAATTTGTATGTAATTACATTATTTTTTCATTGTGAATATTATCTTATATGTGGATAATAGTATTTGTATTTAATTATTGGATAGAATCTTGAAAAATAGACCTTTCAATATTCTATGGATCTTATGATCTTTTAAATGTAATTTCTTTAGGAATAAAACATTCATCGGGTTTATCTTTATTATAAAATTAATAATAGGTGGATAAGTATTCAAAACCAGATGAATGTATGAGATTAAAATAAGACTTAAGAAAATTTTAATTTCTTATATTTTTATCACGATGATCAATTAATTCTAAAACTCAATCAAAATAAAGATATATTTATCATGTTTGTTGTGAAAAAAAATTCTTTCATATAAGAGTGAAATTTATGAGACACATTGACAATAATGAGTCTCATAATCATTAATTCATGGTTTACAAAATATAAAGTAAAAGATTTGTATGGACACCCACAATTTTAATATGTGTATTTGAACAATATTGCTTAACAAAATATTACATTATGAAATTTTACGGTTTTTTTGACTTCCATTTCCTCATTAACAAGGTAAATAATACATGATATCCATAAATCATAAAAAAAATATTTTTATATAAATCAATAAAAATACATCCTATGTCACTTTACTACATATGAAATACTGGGGACAAAAATATTTACCAAATGGTGGACAATTTTCCAGGTATTTGATAAAAATAGAAATTAGATATGAGTGATTATACTTCAATAATGACAAAAAATTACATTGGAGAATAATCATACTTATATGATACCTACCAAGAAAATGTGTCTATAAATTTTAATTCTTCATTTATTACTATATCAGTATAGATCAATAGCAAGGTGTCCTAAAACATAATTCCATGTTTATTCATGAATTTGTGGAAAAACATGACATCCCAAGAAATAAAATATTTACCTAATACATTGTAGTTTAATCTAGTTTCTCACATCATAGGTATGAATTCATCTGTGAAACATTGATTATATATCTTAATAAATAATATATTCAATAAACCATAGAGACTAGAAAATATGTTTCATAAAAAAAGTGTGGTTACATAAGTATTCAATGACATTTACACTTTTCCATTTCTCCTTAATGAGAAGGTAATGTTAATTTCATACATATAAATAAAACAATAATTTAATAATAATTAAATTTATATATATAAATTACCTTGAGTATAAATAATATTTGGAATTACTATAATAAAAAAGGTTGTATATAAAATAAAAGGATGATTTTGAAAGCATAACAGGAAAAATATTTATTTATAATTTGGTATTAACGATAGATAAAGCATGTCTATAATTTAAAAAATCATTTGTATAGTAACTGAATGATAATAAATTTATGAAAAAAAAATAAAAAAAAATTGTAATATAAAATAAAATATGAGTAATTTGAGAAACATTGCAAGGATTATAATCTCTTATGTTATGATATATATTCTTAAATCTAGGGGATGATAATTGTAACCATGAAAAATACTTTGAAAAGTATTAGTTTGGGAAAAATAATGAAATTTCTTGCTAAATGGATTTAGAGTTAATGAAATGGGGTGGAGATGCAGGTATTTATATCAAAACAAGGATATTTATTTATTAATTCCAATATATATGATATGGAATTCATCATTGTGTAAAATTTAAAATCATTGCGATACACACATTTTTATCTCTTCATTATAAAAATTTTATGAGTGGTTTAATAAATTAATCCCAATGTTAATCAAAATTAAATTTTTGAATATTATGTTTAGAAATAGAAATTAATATTTTCATATATTGTTATCTCAAAAAGATTAATTTCTATTTCAGACATTATAAGCATATTTATAATTTTGGAAAATCCTTTTAATTCATATAAACTATTAAATTAATAAAATTATTATTTTTTTGGATCCACTTATTGTAATTACTGCATGATTCTTACATATATACGAATTAGTATAACATACTCAAAATTACATTTATTTTATTATCAACTCAAAATAAAATATTTTAATGAATTCATGAAATTTATTAGTTATATAAATTTGAAGTGAGGATGTAAAATGAAATGTTTATTTGAGAAAATTAATATTATATATAGGAAAATTTTAACTTATAATGAAAAATATTTATTTACTGGAAAATAATAGTTTTATGACATAATCAATAATGTAACCCATATAAAAATTATATATAATATTATAAATTTATATAATTATTTATTTATAAATAAGTTTTATTTTTTAATAAAAATTAATAAAAATAATTTGTATATAAAATATTTAATAAAATTTATTATTTTTTTAAAAAAAATAAAAATGTTTTATTTGTATAAAAAATTATATTTATTATATTCATCTTAATTTTATTTTTATTTTGTTTAATAATATAAAAACTGAAATGTTATTAAAAATAATACAATTTAATTTCAAAAAAGAAAATATCACCTTAATAATACTATTTTTTAGATACATTAACCATCGTTTCACAAGAATACTACCAAATGGTATAGTGTGTGATGTTGGTACTTCCTTGGGGTGGGTAATATATCATTGGTCTTGTAGTGATCCTACTAACATAAATATCTCATATATTAAATTATACATGGAAATTGTTTGTTAAACCCCTAATTGAGATCGTTCAGTGGTAAACCTTGGTGATAATACATCGCACACATGTTCAGATAAATAAGCTTCCAATCCATGACCATAGTAATTGATGGAATAATTTTCTCTTATATATATATATGTTATCTCTTATCATTTTTATTTATGTGACTAACATATAATGGTAACATTATTATAATCACTGATAATTCCTAATGGTCATATTAACCCATGATCATATTGAGAAATGGTCAGGTCAAAAATTATTATAATGGTCACATTTCCTTTTAAAACTAATATATAATAAAAAATTATCATACCTAATAATACAATGCTTTACTTACAATGGTTCTATAACTCCCTTGATAATATCTTCCATATTTCAAACTCTTAAATTTATTTTTATGAATTTTCTTCTTAGAGTGATATTCAATTAAATATTCAATCCTGTGTAGTTTATATTTGGTTGGGTATTTTATTTATCTCCCTATATAATTAAAATAAATTATATTCAATATTATTTCATGATAAAAAATGAAAATAAATTTAATTCTATTTGATTACATTGTAAAACATAATAAAACAGTAAATAAGAGACCTTTGTTTTGGGAAAGTAAATTTTAGGATATTACAAGAACCCAATGAGATTTCGCCATCAATATTTATATATTATTTTTAAAAAAGTGCTTAAATTTCACATATATCACATCATCATGATCATATCTTGATTTTTCAAACTTTTTCTCTCTCGATAATACAATCACATGTTAGTTTATTATATTCCTCAGCATTTGTAACAATTTATTATGAATCTGTATTGGTTCTTCTTTATATGATATCATAGTTTTTAATTTCAAACCATTTTTTCCTAGTTTACATGTTAATTTCTGAAATATACTTTCATGATTAGAATATGTTGATGATCTATTGTACATTTGAGTGATACGTAGGTAGTAAATGTAGTATGAGACTAATCCATCTCACTCAGGAATCTAAAATGGTCCAATGTAGCATAGTAGTGGTTTCTAAATCCTTATAAAACTCATAAAAACATATTATGATGATATTTGTGAGGAATAAATAATACCTATTATTAAACACTAAGTCCTTCACTATATTTTTATGATAACACTTTTTTCAGCTCTGTTCATCATTAATATATTTCTATATTACTTTTATATTCTCTATATTTCATTCCACAATGTCTTGTCTCAATAACATTCATTCTTCAACCTCATCACATTATAATGTATTTCTACACCTATTCTGATTTATTGATTCATATCGATCTATTTTAATACATGAATGAAAATTGTTGAAATATTATAATTCAATAATTGGGATATATTCATCCCATCTCCTGTGAAAATCGAGTTAACCATTTCAATGTCTTCTTGTCCTCGAGTAGTCCTATTAGACGATTGATTGGATTATAGAATGATAGAATTTTTTATAATTATGTATTCTTGTACTTTTAAAGGACCCTCTCGAACATATATATAAATGATTGATCATGGTAAAAAATTAGTTGATAGTGTTTCATTATTAACCGTGACCCATCATGAGTTTTTATAAAATAAAATCTTTCACGGGATTAAACAACATTATATGTTTAAAATGGTAATAGATGTTTTATATTTCAATAATTACCCATATGGATATGTTTCCCTTGTATCTCGTAAGTAGGAAAGTAATAATGTCCTTAGTGTTTTCCCCCTTCAATTCCGGTACGAGTAGTGGTTACAATACTCATTTGGGTAGTTTTCACTCCAAATTCCAATTTGGGTGTAATGATTCTTTTAGTAAATATAGTAATCACCCTTATCATGTTATCCAACAAATTATGATCTCACCAAACCCTATAAATTTTGGTACGACTAATATGTATAGTGAATAAAAATATGTGATATTCATCTATTAAAAATTTCATTAACTTTGTAAAATATTTGATGTAGATCCCTATAGAAAACATTTATACTCTGTATTGACAAAATTTGAACTCAAATGACACCACATTTCTCATAGATTTTATACTATTTTGTAACATTGGAACCCCTCTTAACTCTATTATTATATTTCATCGTAAGTATGGTTGGGATATCATTTAGGAGTGTATTAATGATTTACCTTCAATTATAACTTAAATTTACATCTCTACGAATTCCATAATCCATTAATTATATTCATTACTCATCACTAAAAGAAATATGCTGTCTTTCATATTCAAGACATCAAATTTTTTTGATTATTTTCATGGGTGATAATATATAGAAAATAATAGTATATACTAAAATATAACCATATATTTTTTATCCATTTCCGGAAATTTTTTTAATATATAATTCATACTATATTGTTCTACAAATATTTAAAACTTATACATAAAATAATAATCCCTCAATATCATTATTTAATAGATATGTACACTTAAGTCCAAATAATAGGTAGGATAATTCTGCTCATGAGGATTTATTAATTGAGATGCATAGTAAATATCATCATATTTTTTAGTTTACATCCAAGTGATATCAAGGATGCATCACTATAATTGTAAAATTTTTTCTAATAATATGGTAATGTTATAACACGTTTAGTAAAATAATCCTCATTCAATCCATGCAAGCATTATTCACACTGCATTGTGTAAATCAATATTACACCCTTTCAAAATAATTTTTTTAGGAGCATATAATTATGTGAAAAGATCATCAAAAACCATATATACAATAATTATAGGATAAGGAATATTTAAATATTAGATAATATTATATGTCTACGGAACTCATATAAAACCCTTTTCACTGCTGAAAAATAGATATTTTTTCCCTAATCAATGTATTTCCCAAAATGATACATTTTTTCACAATAACTAAAATTTTATAAAATTTTAATAAAAAATATATCCATATTTTTTTAGTATGAACCAATGAAGATCATCATTCTCGACATGAAATTTGGAAAATATCACAATATACCTATAGTAAATATTCATAAATAAATCAACATGGAATGAGAATTATTTATATAAAATGAATAACTAAAAACTAATAATGTCCATATCATGTTCGGTAGGAAGCCTTAAGGGAATAACCTTTGTTTACCATTAATATATTATGACACAATAAGAAGGATAATATTATATTATAATTGATCCTCATAAATCTATTTTAACAAATCATCAATGTAAGATAATAGGATCCCCTCGAGGATAAAAACATTGTTGAATTAAAACTTCCATAAAATATCATGAAGTATATCCATCAATTATTATTACATACCATATGAAATATGATAATTTGTCTTCTATATTTTCATGGAACAAGGTAAGAGTTCTATTAATATTAATACCTTTTTTCTAGTGGAGGTATAGGTAATTAGTCTGAAAATACAATAATTTTTTTCAAAATAATGGGTTCATATACTATTACTCTGTTTTCCCTTTATTTTATATTTATCAAACAATTAAGCTAATGCTGGTAATAGGAGTTGATTCAACGCATGAATCACATTGTGATATCATTCCTTTGATAATAATTATTTGTTTAAATTCAAAATAACTAAAATTTTCATTACTTTATATAGTTAATGTTAGTATTATAATTTCACTACCCATAAAACTCATGTATTATACCAAATTTCACTATTTAAATAACCACCGGGTTTTAGGAGAGAAAATACAAAAAAATTAAATGGGGAATCTCTCTCTATAATCGATGTTGGAATAGATCATATAGTATATTTGATTAAAAATTATACCACGGATTGTTCATGTTTTAGTTGGTTCTTCATATAAATAACAATGTAATAAGAGAATGTGTAGAATTATAATTAAATAGTATTCCTACTATATTTTTAGGTATAATGATTATAACCCTATATATATCATTTTGAACCTAAAAATTAGCTTTCATGACTACAAAAAGAACAACATTACCGCATTGGTCCCTAATAGTGATGATAGTAGTTTCCCTCAATTATCATTTGACTTGTGTAGTGGGTTGGCTCCCTAGACCCATCCTCTAATTTTACATTGAATACTTGTACGTTTAATGTTTGATATATATATATATATATATATATCTATATATGTCTATGTGTATCTATTAGCATGAAAGTGATTATACATCAATTTCCACTATTTCCAGTGTAATTATCTTAGATTACATTTCATGTAAAATGGTTATATAAGTTACCTACATATATTGAGATCATAAATATACCATGATATTAATCATAAATAAACTTTCCATGGTCAAGAAACATCATGGTTTCAGGGGACAAATGATGTCCAACAATCTTGTGTTGGGGGATTATAAGCATTCATAATTCTTCAAAAAATGTTCATTGTTGATGATATAATGTATTTGAGTCTATAAATTCTATCCTTATAACAAGTAGCCCATGTGTTATATATATCATTTGTTAATACTATCTGTGAGCAGGTGTATTGGTCTCTATAACAAATATCTTCAATAATGTGTACCATTGGATCACATACAATTATGTAGTATGAAATCCATGTCATTGATTATTTGAAGAGATCAATTGTATTGGGTGTGTAATTTCTGGTTTATAATTGGATGTGTTAACATGATATTATTTTTAACTTATAAAAGGAATTGATATCTCAGTACAATTTCCCATGATTCTAGTACCATCAATGAATACATTTTCACGGTCAAACAATGTTTTTCCATCTAGTATTGTAAAAAATAAATAGAGAAGATATGGATAGTGACACAAGTGTGAAATAATATTCACGAGATATAGAATGAAAAATATTTTGAAATATATGGTGTGTTCTTATAGATTTTTTCAATTCTTTGACAACATCTTATATACTTTGGGGCCTTCATGTGTTTATATTCTCCAATCTTAGTCTATTATCATTACTCACAATTATCATGATATTGGCCTAGAGGGTCATGTAATTATCATATTCAAAATTCTATTGTATTCATATGATTATAATATTTTGATATGGAATGTCCAACACTAGGTTCCAGGGTTTATATTTTTCTGAATACTCTATACAAAATAATTTTTTATTCATGTTAAAATATTTAGAGTAGAATTTAAATTCTAAATGTGTTAACAAGTTTCTTCTAATAGAAGTATAAAATAATTTAACCAGATAAATTAATATATTTATGATTATTTTAATATTTTCAATAATAACAATTTGATATCATGAATCATATTTTTCACATTTTATATTTATTATATTATGAGAATGATTTAAAAAGATAAGTTATATTTAATAAACAAGTATAAGGTCATGAGATGATGTTTATGGATTATTTATTAGGTAATATATGTAGGGTCCATAATGAAATTTATAAATATTTAACCAATATATTTATGCTATAACAAGTCCATATTTAGGATATTATTCATCCACTCATATTTTAAATATCCTCTCTCATCTCCCTAGAATCATTATGATAGAAGGTCTCATTATATCAAATCGGACCTAGTATACCTTTTTGGATTATAGTAATGATGTAGAATTAATCATTGGGAGGTTGTAAGTCTCATATATACATTTTTATATAATGTGGAATATAATTTTCAGATCTATAATAAGCTCTGGTAGTGTACATGGATGATCTAGTGGGATTTGGAATCGTTTCCTTAGGGAAGTGATCATCTAATATGAGGGGAACACAATAACCTCTTAAAATTGAACAATGAAATATATTTATTTATTTATTCATATTATATATTTCCACATATGATACTTTAGTTGATAACCATGTTGCACATCACTAGTACTGATGTTACAATGACCAATTGAGGGAAGAAAAATTAAAATCCTTTTATATCAACTATCATTGTGTTCCTAATAACAATAATATTTATTAGATCGAACATAAGATATTTTAATCAAAAATTAAAAACGTTTTTTATGAATCAGAAGATATAGATTCCAAATGTAGTATCAAAATAACTATTCATAAACATAATATTAGAAAACTAGGTTATGACCATTGAAATACTAAATCCAATATATACTAAGGGGACCAAAACATTTTACACATTTTTATTATATCATATTGGTTGAAAATTCATTCCTTATAATTATATTACATACCATAAAAATAATTTAATAATGCCTTTGAAAAAATTTATACACAAATAACTTGTAAATAAATGATATAAATCATCTCTAACTAATACATCAAAACTAGCACCATGCATAAAAAACATAATTAAAACCAATCTTCATATACTAGGTAATTGAATAAATAAAAATGGGTAATATCAGATGGTTATTTTGGGTAAATAAGGGTTATATAAATAATTATTTAATCCTAATTTGATAATATGTGTATGATATCTTGACCAAACCAATTGGAAACCATACTCAAAAATATGTACAACATAATCAATAGTTATTGAATAATACTCGGTGGTTTATAAGAAATAAAATCAAAATTGTGTAAAATAACATGATTCATTAGAGCATAACATTATAAGAATATAATTTCTTGAAATTGTTAAAATAAATGTTTCTTAATAATAATAATAATAATAATAATCATATTTCATGGTGACCTTCCAATATTTTCATCAGAAGTTATGTCAACAACCTGTGTATATACATTAGTTTGGGAAAAAACTCTCATGTACCTTCGTTTATATTTTGGATAACATCATGTGTAACCCATTTTAGGATCGGGATAACATATATTACACCCTTTGAAATGATAAAACCTTAATCTTTACCTAGTGGAACTGACTTATATAATGCACTCATCCTCCATATATTAAAAACTGATACATATTTATGCTGGATATTCCTGAAATCAGTTATCAATTCAACACGTCATATCTAATCAAATATAAAATATAATAAATAAATATTTAACAATAATAATTATAATCCACAAATAAAATGAATAAATTTGGTTCCATTCATTCATTCCACTTTTAAAAAATTATATTAAACAATGAATTTATTATAGATAAAAAACATTGAAAGACTTCTGGAATATTTCATAAGTAAAATACCATTTTCATTTTGAAATAATTTATTAAAAATAGAAAAAATCAACAGTAATTTAGAAAAATATATTATTTATAAATACCCATGGTAAATTGTAATTGATAATTTCATGGAATTAGTATTCGTGAAAGAGGAAATATGTATTCATGTTGTGTAAGTTAAAATAAAGAGTTTTTTAACATTTTAATTACAAATATAAAGCATCATTTTTATAAAAATATAATAATATTCCTATTAAAAATTAATAAATAATGTATAGAATATTTTTAAATGAATTTATGTAATATTTATAGAATAGTAACAAAATATTTTATAATATTTTAAAGAAACTATTGATATACAGGAAAGGATTCTCTATCAATGATAAAAAACAAGGAGTGTTTCCTTAACATCATTCATATTAGACGTTTGAGTACATTTAGAGAGGAAAACGAATGTAAAACCCATAAATTTAAAAAATTAAAAGACAGTAATAGAATAAATATGTATATTAGATTCATTACATAAAAAATTATCAACATATCTTTAGTAAAAAAAATTAACTAAAAATTATATTATAACAAAAAATCCTTTCACATTGGTAACTTGTGAATCATTTCCCCTGTGAAAGGAATAGCATAAAATGAAACATTAAATACCATTAATATATAGTAATTTATGATATATCATATTTAAGGGGTAGTATATACCCTATAAGGAATAAACGTATCTGGAATATGACATTGTTGTGTAAAAATAAAAGTGATAAGAGAAACCCTTAACTCATGTTTATTCTTATTCATTCGCACTGTAAACTACATTAGAATATATCATAATATACTAATATTATATACCATCACCAATAGAATAATTATTATTTAATAAATGTACCCATTATATAATTTAAGCATATATATAATAATAATCTTTAATTTCATTTGTCGTTTCTAGGTGTAACCTATTTCATTTTTGAATAATTTATGGTCCAGTGGTCCTGAATTTTTAATAAAATATTTCTTCCATAATATTAGGAATTATAATTACAATTTAATTTTAATCTATTTTAATAATATACTCATTTAAATTTTAATAATATATTTTTATTAATATGAAATCACATAGTTCATGGAGAATAAAGTTTGTAGGAACACATGAACATTGTATTCATTTTCTAATAAAAGATGAATGAATAATATATAATATTTCATTAGTTAAAAATTATGAAATTATAGAAAATATCATATATATTTTCTAGATCCATCATTAAACCAAACCATGATATTTTGGTATGTAGAATGTATCATATTGCTTCATGGAGGTGACATTACACACATACATAAGTGAAATACTTTTATTTTTGATCAGATGGATTGGAGGAAGAGAAATGTAGTTAAAGAATCACAATAAATATGTATGATTCTAGATTAATCAGGGTAATTTGGATATAATATGTTTCAATATGGTGTATTTAGAAATAAAATTTAATATTCTCGATTATGGGTTAAACCTATTCATTGAGAAACCTCATTCAAAAAACACATTATGCCTTGAGAGGATGATATTATTATCAAAAAATGACCTATATGACATATGGATTCCTGTTAAGAAATTATATTTGTTATTATTGGATTACATAATATTCACATTATGTGTTGAGTGGAGAATATAGTGTCTTTTTTATTATATGTTAAGTAGAGGACAAAAATTACATATTAAAAAATATTACAAGTTATTAATGTCATTTTCTTGTGATATTGAACAAAAATGAAAAAGAATTGGAATTTAAGATAATATAGGATATATATATATAATCATCCAATAATAATTTTTTTTCTTTGATTTTACTCCCCTGATCTCTAATTTTATCCCCAACCCCATAAACATGTTTTAACGTTAACCGTAGTAATCATTTTGTACAATTTTGACTAATCATTATGAAAAATTCTGAAAGTGGCCTAATTAAAAAGTTTGGAACTGATGATTCTATATATTCGTCATATTTTAGTGAAAATATATTCCTATAGTTTTTAGTAATTAATTTAATAATGAACCTACCAAATGTGATAAAAATTGGTTTAAAAATGTATTTTTAGGTATAAAAATGATTGTGTAGAAAACAAAATCATGATATCCATAAAAATGATATAAATTGGAATCAATTTAAACAAATATTATCTAATTAAAATTGGAAATCAATTTAAAAAACTCTAAATTGGAAATAGTTGTATTGAAAAGATAGTTTCAATAAAATTTGTATATTTAGTATTTAGTGAGAAATTAAAATTTGCATAAAAATATTTAATATTTAACATAATTTAGGTCTAATGTGATGATTTGAAAAATTTTCAATTCTATATAAAATAAAATTTCTAAAAGTTGAATATTTTATTTATAATTTCCACACATAAGATTCAATAAAACAATTTATAAATATAAAATATTTCGAACAATAAAAATTATTTACTAAAAATTGATTACGTAGTAATTATTCATTAGTAAATATAATTACATTATATAAAACAATTATTTTGTTTCCAATTGATAGATATTAATATACATATTATTAATTTAAAAAAATCATAATGGTAACATGAAAATAATAATATTTCAAAATTATATCATGGTACATTTAAACATAGTGTTTTTCATATAGAATTATATCAAATTGCTCTTTTTTCCTTCAAATGATGTTTATATAAAATTTTCTATTTTTTTCATTATGAAAAATTAAAATGCAATTATCCATTGAAAATATATTACTTGGATATAAAAAATGATAATGTTAGTTTTTTGATAACATCCTTAGCTTCCCATATTGCTTCATAATGTTTTATGATTCCTCCAAAGAACACTAACATAGTGTGTTGTATTGGTTTATAGAACATTAACTATATGATCCATGATTTTTATCTATTGTTCATCATTTGAAACTTCATTCCATAATGTTATAACCCCTAATTTCAGTACAAGTTATTGATCAAGTGTCTACTTGTTTAGGATATATACATGTAACTAATCTTTAACTTTAGAGAGTTTTTGAGAATGCACCAATAAATAAGCTACCATAACTTTTTGATCAGCATTCATTAATGGGGAAATATACCTAGGGCTCTCATTTAACATATTCCCAAATCACATTCAATTATTAAATTAATATATATACATGAATACCAATGCAAAAACTCCAAATTCATGATTTCACTGACCATTATCATCATAACACATATATCAACTTCAATATTCGTTGATGTTATGTTGAATATATCTAATCTTCTATTCTACTTCCTTAGATAAGATAGGTTAAAATTGATTATTTATTGGAACTTATTACAAAAACCTTTTAGTTCTCCACATTCTTATATAGAGGTATTTAAAATTATCCATCCTTATTCATTAGTGAAATATATTTTTATAAAATAATTCAACAAGGGGAATTTTTTTATCTGGACCATATTTAAAAGGATCCCTCATTCTCATGAACATAATGGAATGGGTTTTTTCATTAATGCATTATTATATGATCGTTGAAATATAAGTGGATTGAATTAGAATAAGAAGACATGGGATGAGATTGTGGGACATGGAGGGTTGGGTGAATTTTACTTTATTGAAAAAATGGGGTCTAATGAATATTATGAAAATGTGTAAAAAGGAACAGTAAAAATAAATGGTAAGAGTATTTTTCTTAATGAAGGGTTTTGAATGAGTTATCATATTGGTTGTAATAAATGGGAAATTTTCTTAAGAGGAAATATACATGGTTTTAATCAAGAAATGGTTTTAAAAAGGAGTATAATGAAAGATTTATTTCTATGAATAAAGATTTACCACCAACCCGCCCCCCACATTGTCCATGACCTACGATAGGGATTGTTGAGGGTTGTTTCCTATGTATGATGATGTTCATTGGGATACCATGCATGTAATTAGTTTTTTATAGATAGAGAAGTTCCTATTTTTTTGTAAATTGTGGATTATTTATGTTATATGTTCTATTACTAATTCATCGAATTGTAAAAAGTTTTTACCATTTCGACGCATTCATTTTGGCTGAGAAGAGTACACCACTAAGAATTCCCCACCATATGTGGGCCCTGAAATTATGGTAGATCAGGGTAACAGAAGAGAGGAACAAATCCAGGAGAATCTTTCTCAATTTATGCAGATGGTTGGACATGTTCTAGGATTGGTCTTTCCGAGTATGATCGATCTGACCAGAGAGTTTTAGTTGGATCACCCTTTAATTTTTTGGAGAGGGTGAACTTAGGGATACAGAATTATTCAATAATTCCGTATAGATGAATTTTGATTAAATAGAGGCTTCAGTTGAGAAGAGGGTTAATTTGTATGAATACTCATTATGGGGATAGAAAAAGCACTGGTATGATATCTTGGTCGAGACTCAACAAACTGATGATATTCTATAGAAGGATTTTCTGAAAAGGTTTCTAGATCATTTTTATCCAGAGAACTTGGTGAAAGATAGGATACACAATTTTTGAGGTTGAACCCGAGAATGATATTAGTGATGGATTATGCATAAATTTCCTGAAAATTAAATGCTTCGTTGTGGCAATGGTAGGATGCAAGGATGTGATGGAAAGATTTTTACTGGAAGTGAAAAAATATATGCGAATAAGTATTAGGTAAAAATATTCCACTTAAATAGGTTTTAAAAAGTTATGGACCACATATTTATTTTAAAAGTTAACATCTAAAAGGATTCCAGAAGTTTTTTTGGGGCTCTTGTTGCATGTACCAGTGGTGCGACTTCATAGTGCAGGAAATGTCATTTCAGGAATCTTCTTTTGGGTAGAAGTGCACTGAGTGGTACGAATAGGGAAACAAAACTCAACGTGGTGGAAAAATGTTTCTTGTTCAGTATGGCAGTATGGTGGAACATGTGTGGTCCATGTCCCTAGACAAAAATTGTGTACTGAGCATTTATTAAAATGGGGAATATGAATACATTTTCTAGAGCCCCCCCCCCCCTCAAGCATACATAGATGTATAATCAAAGTAGATCTTGAGTTCAGGTTGGGGATCAGTTAACCCTTCTCATGTTGGATGTTAATGTTCGACTGAAAAAACTAATAGCGGTGGAATACATGGTACTCTCAGGAGAGAGTGCCCTATTGATAGGAATCACAATACCAAGAACTCAGGCTGGGACCCAGGGTAGATGGGAAGGTCATATTCATGTTTTTCAGAGTATACCTGGAGAGTGGTGAGGTAGTTCCATGGATAAGTCGAGGTATGTTTCAAGTATCTCCATTCTCACTAGTGTATTATATGAAACAGTTTAATCATATTTTTTTATTCTCATTTTTCGGTGTTGTTGTGTATAGAAATGGAACATACATGTAGGGTTATATCTATTGATAAACTATTAGGGGTAAGAATATATTATATCATTCCATGTTGGGGGTGTGTTATTGAGCTTGGTGGGTAGCATTTCATATGGAACTTGTATGTTCATGATATGTCATACTTTGATATGATTTTGTCTATAGACTGGCCAGTCTTAAAACAGGAAAATAATGACGGTTACTACCATAGGGTAATGTTCATGTCTCTTGAGGGAGAAATGTATATAAATTTTGTTAAATGGGATGTTTGAGTAAGCCATGTAGTAATGATTTTCGGTAGTTAGGTGATCTCACAACCTATTTTCCATGCCTCATGCATGATGATGAGGGAGTAAAGAAGCATTTTTTACTCATATGGAAGATTAGTTTCTAAATTATTTTCCTAATAACTTCTCTATGATGACACATAATTGATATTTTTAGTTTATGATAAAGTTGTTTTTACGCAAAGAAAAAATTTCCATTCCACCATATATAATGGAACTAGTAGAACATCGAGATATTAATGCATAGTGGGAGGCGTTGGAGAATGAAAAATATCCACTCTAGTACGTCCTCTTAGGGATATCTAGTGTTTTCTTCCAAGATGGATGATAGATCATTTTGTATATGTGTTGATAGAAAGATGTTAAATCATATGAGGATAATGATATGATACCCTCTTCCTCGAATGGTGATTTTTTTGGACTAAATGAGAGGTGCTTCAGTGTTTTCAAAAAATGATCTGAGATTAGGGTATCATCATATAGGGGGGTCCTTTTGATATAAAGTGGAATCCCATCAGTGGAACCTTGGGTTTGTAGGGAGTTTTTGTTATTTTATTAGGGTTAGCAAACACACATACAATGTTTATGGACCAAATAAATATAATCTTTCACTCATACCTAAACAATTATTTAGTGGTATTATATGATAAAATCTTGGTGTAGTCCATGAATCATGATGATCATGTATAACATCTTGACATCATCATGAGTCATATAAGAGAGCAGAGTCTATATGACAATCTATCAATGTTCCATTTCTGGACTGGCAATGTGCATTTCCCAAGGAACATCATCTCAGTGGAAGGTGTGTCCCTAGATCTTGTGAAAGTTAAGTTTGTTCTATTATAGGATCATACCCATAATTCCTTTTATGTTTCATGTTTTCAGGGTTTTGATGGATATTTCCATAAGCCCATTGATAAATATTCTCAATTGGAAGAAGAACATTCAAGTATGACCAGGAAGGGAATCGATATTGAATGGATTGAAGCTTGTGAGAATGCATTCGTAGACATAAATAAGTAATTAACAACCAAACTTATTTTGATCTAACCAAAACCAAGTAAGAGTTATATATTGTTTACTGAAGTGTCTGGTGTTGGGATTGGGGCAGTTTTGATGCAGGATGATCGAGTTGAAGAATATGGGTCACACTATTTGAGACTTCACAAAACAAATTACCTTACCGATGATCTCAATTTTTATGTGGTGGTTCATTCAATAAAATATTGTCTATATAACTTATTAGAATAATGGTTTATGGAGTATAAAGATAACGAATGTATAAAGAAAATTTTCTCTTAATGTGATATTAATCTTCTTCACTATATATGGTTTGAATGCGTGAAATTTTTTTTACATTGATTTGTATTACATGCCGGGAAAGTGAAATAATGTTACAGATGCACTGATTCGGAAGACTCAGATTTAGGTAGTTTAGGAATTTAGTTCATAATTGATGATGATGTATTTGTTTGCTAATTTCAATCTTGAGGATCATGATGCCCAATGGTCGATTACACTTATGCCCTTGGTACTTTATAACACACTTCTGAAATATGTTAGGGAAGGTAAACATGAAGATCAAGAATATTTGGCCTTGATAAAGTGTTTTAAAGTTCAAGAGTCACCTTGTGGTTGGACCATTGGTGTCGATGGGATTGTTTTTGCAAATGGTTGTGTGATTTTTAAAATTATTATGTGATAAAAGTTTATGGGAATGTTTCATTCATCAATGAAGGTTGTGATAATGTGTCTGAACAAAATGTCATTGGGTCATCATTTATTGTAATGTTTTCAGGAAAGAATGATGATGTTTCAGGTTTTAAAGCGTGGTTCCATACCTTCCTACATGTGATGGCTAGGAATGAGTTGACCAATGGTTTGTTGATGCCATAACCTATTTCAGAAAGGAAATGGGATGAAAGGATCATGTATTTCATGGTAGGACATCTAAGGACTCCTCAAAAGAATGATGTTATATGGGTTTTTGGGGACTGGTTGACTATTGTGGTTCATTTATTTCAAATTCGAGAGGCTTTCACCATATATCATTTAAGTGAGTTATATATTCGAGAGATATTGTGCTTTCATGTGGTATCATGTACTATAGTGTTGTATCATGATCCATGTTTCACTCTATGCTTTTGATAGGAATCATATAATCCTCTTGGTACCCAGGTGATTTCGAGAGCATTTTTTCACATCCATATAGAATTGTAGTTAGAGTATACTATTAATGTACTAGAAGATATTTTGAGGGATTGTGCCCTAAACCTTGGTGGATGATTGGGAAAGAATCTAGGCCAAGTTGATATTACCAAAAAATTATCTATCAGACTATAATTTAGATGGAATCATATGAGGAGCTCCATGGTAGGATGTGTAGATCTCACTTATGTCTGATGGAAGTTATGGAATCAGAGTTTCTTTGGATTAAGTCTCAGGCAGGTTACATTAGAATAATTCAGTTTATAATGTATCATATTGAAAAGGAAAATATTAGGTATTAGACGTATGTGTGTCAACATCATAGACCAATGGAGTTTGTGGTGGGTGATCAATTGTTTCTATGGGTGTCACCAGGGATGGGTCACCATCAAATTCAGAAATAGTGAATGTCTGCACCCACGTTTCTGGGACCATTTGAGATTGTAAATAGGATTTGATTGTTGGTGTATTGATTGGATCTCCCACATAAGTGTAGTGGTATACGTGATATTTTTTATTTTTCATAGCTCTATATGTATCATCTTGACCAATCCCATGTTATTGATGTTGAAGATGTCAAAATAGAGGTAGATGCCTTATTTGAAGAGCATTGGATTCGTATTATGGATCACATCATTAAATTTTTTCAGGGAAAAAATGTTCCCTTGGTTTTAGTTTTTGTAGAATGATTGTAAATTTTTAAGAAGAATTTTTGGGGGGGAGTCAGATATAAGGGAACAATGGACCGATCTCTTGTCATTGGAAGATTTGTATTGTATGAAAGTACACGCCAAGGATGATACATTTTATGGTGGGTTGGATGTAAAAACCTGGATTTCATGAAGGTATTTAATTGTATAAATTTTTGTTTAAGTGTGATAATTTTGGTTAATGTGGTGATTACTAGATGCATGCAGATATTCATGGGTTTTTTGGGGGTCTGGGACACAAAAGAAAGTGGATTTTTTCCATCCAGTGCATGTTTCATGTATGGCACATTGATAGAGTTAATTATGCACCCAAACCATACTTTCCGAGAGTAGGAGTTTATGATTAAGAAAAAATTTAATGTGTGAGAGAAAAAATGCATAGTCTGGGATAGATTCATCCTAACTGAATGAAACCTGATAATCGAAATAGTTTAAAGGTCCCCATGATACTGTCTAACCATAACACCTCTTTGGATGTGGTTGGCACGCATATTGAATATGGTTTGGCTAAGCATGTGGAAAACTCGTGTGACCCATTTAAAATTGTGAATTTTTCAATATTCCCCATCAAGGTTTTATGTATCTCACCCAATTTTCATCGTCAATATTCTTCCTCCATCCCTACTAATTAACTAATGATCTGAAATCTTATCATGGGTGGTTTTACTTTGATTCTTGTATTCATGGAGCCGTATTGGTTGTTGAATGATTCTTTGAGTATTTCTAACCCATTTGTTGCTTCTCCATTCTACATTAGGGCTTGTATATTTGTGTATATTCTTCCAAATCCTAAATACCCTATTTTTTCAGTGAATCGTATATTTTGTTTCAAATGGTACTTTAATCTGGATCTAAGACTTTGTTTATGGGTGAGTTCATCAAAAAAGTATAAGTAGGTGGCCTACAATTGATATCCTATAGGTTTTTCATAGATTTGAGCATGAGGGATTCTGAAATTTCTTCCATCATTATGTGGGTTTTCTACCTTGTGTGAGATTTGGTAAATTTTTTTGTTCAATGATGAATTAGACCCCCAAATGATCCACATGGGATGAATTGAGAGTTACTAAACCGATTTAGGGCCACCAATGGGTTGCACCAATATTCCCCAACATAAGGAATGGTAATGTTAATCATGAAATTGACAGACATTGAAATTAATCCCATGATAAAAAATTTGACGTGGTTTTTAAAATTATAAATAGGAAATTTTGGTAGATCCGTCTAGTTCTTGGTGATGAAATAAAACACTATTTTATTAAGTGAGAAAGTGGGTTAAGGTGAATGTGTCAAATGGAATCTGAATTTGTTATGAGAATTTGTTAATTGATTATGGAATATGAATGATAAATGCGTTATATGGATTTTTTATGAAAATTGTTAAATATTCCAAATGGGATAATGTATAGAAATTTTTAAATATGATAAATGGGTTAATTTATGGAAATTGTGGAAAATTTAAAATATGTTAACATATGGAATGTGCACAATATGAAAAAATTGTTGAGGCATGGAAAGTGAAATAAGTTAAATGGGTTATGCTATATAAATTGTAAACATGATAATTTGTTAATTCATAAGGTTGATATATTATTAAAATGAAATTTGGAAAGTGTTTGTTTTGTTGATTTTATTATATATCATTTGTGACATGGTATTTGTGAAAATAGATAAATAATCATGTGCATATGGCTTTGTAGGTGTGGTGGAATGGAGGACCTATGCCCATGGGTCAAGATTGAACGACGCTCTAAAACACACACCATAATTCATGGTTTTGAGAATGTGTCGAGACTTTGTGCCCCTAAATGATGAATTTGATGAGACTACAAATATAGAGGCTCCATGGAATGTCTGATGTAATTTTTTATGAATTTGTATTCCATAAAGAGATACAGAACATGATTTTCACACTTTTTCTTAGTGACTAATTAGTTAGCACAATTTGTAAATAATAAAAATTTATTACCCATGAAACATGTAATGGAAATTATTTATGTGTTTAAGATGGATTAAATGATGAACACGGATCTGATGATATAAATAAGGAAACATTCTTACCTAATGGAACTAAGTAATATTTTTTGCCTATTATTTATTTAGTTCTTTCATTAACTATCTATTTTTATTTTTTATTATATATAATCCATTAGTTAGAGCCTAATGAGTTTTACTCACACAATGTGTCTGCCATCATCAAGATCCCTAACAAATATCTTGGTGGATAATCCAGAAAATTGAAAATGTCATATGTTAGGGAGTTGAGTTGGGCTAAAGATGTGAATGGATAAGGATCCAGAAATTGGGTTAGGACCCATTTTTTGGATTCATATGTTTCCAATTATTTTGGGTTTCCTTCACTTTTTCTATTATTATAATGAAATTGAATATTTATTAAATGGGTTTGGTTTGAATTCTATTTGGATATTGGTTAGATATGATTTTTTCTGGTTTTTGGAATATCATTTGAATTATTTATTATGTTATCTATAGTGGATTACTATAGTAAAGAGGTTATAATCTACCCATATAATATATAAAACCCTCTCCCCTAGTCATCAACCTCTGGAATACATGGTGGAGTGGTAGACTTCACTTATTTACTCTGCACGGTTCACCAGTTTAGTAAATTCTAGGTCGAGGATCTTACACGGATGGTGGCTCCCCACATCCAAAACATTCACTCAAAGGAATCCACTATAAAACCTTATACAACCTCTCCATGATCTAGATAAAAAGAGTGAAATAAATGTATCATTATGCAAGGGTCATCTTCGCATGCCCATCATGTACCTACCATTGCATCTCAGCAAACAACACCATCGTTGTCAACTCAGAAATGGATTTTTAAACCACCTAATTTAGAGTCATTAATATCAAAAGTATGTAAACCAGTTTTATCTTTTCTAAACATCTAAACAAGCTTGAAATCAATGTAATGCATGTACTCACCCCATATTCACTACCAAAAAATAAAATCATGCTAGAAAAATATGTACATAAGGATTTCATGATTTGTATACACAGTTAACCTCTAGACCAACAAGTAACATTGCCAAAACCATAAGTCATAAACCACTTTGGAAAATTCAATATCAGTAAATGGGTAATTTTATTCATGAGGTCGCAAATGCTCTGAAACATACACCCCAGATCATTCATCCTACATCAACACTACCTAAAGAAAACAATTGGATGCATAAAAAATTGTATACATTTTACCCAACTTGAGAAAATTTGTCGAGTATTCATCATCTTATTTAATTCATGAAATAATTCTCTCATGGTTCAGACAATAAAAATATTATTCCCTTCTCGGTTAGTCCCAATATTAGTGCTACTAAGAAGGATAAATCCTCGATAAACCTTCAATAATATCCCACAAAATCATGAAATCATCATACATCAAAAACTCTATTCGACTTCCCCAATGATTCAATAGCAGGATGTTACTCTAGCACCAAAGAGACACCATCAAAAGATATGATGTGTCCCAATTTATGTATATTGATGATCCTGAAATGGTTCTAGGAAATATATAAGTATATACCATGTTGTCTTTGTGTACATAGGATGCTTTCAGGATGTTTATCACTATCATCATGATTCATAGTGTATAAAATGATATCATATAGAAAGTAACATCAACATGATTCATATATGGGTGACTGACTTTGTTGATTAAGGCCATAAACACTATCCGTGCATTAGTCAACCCAAAAGACATCACAAAAAACTTTTATAACCCATACCTTCGCATGAAAGCATTGAGTGATACATCTGAATGACTCACCCTCACATGTTGATACCCTGATTTCAAATTAATTATAGAAAACCCAAAAGAACCTATAAAATAGTCAAAATGATCATAAATTCTTGGATTGCGATATTTGATCTTAATTTTAATCTTATTATGCTTCCTATAATCAACACACTACCATGAGGACCCATCATACTTCATATAACACAAAAAGGGAGATCCCCAAGGTGATCTAAATGGATGAATAAAAACACTATTATTTAGTTCATACAATTGATATTTATGTTATTATATTTATTATCATTCCATTATGTAAAATGGAATAGAAACCATTTCTTCCCCTGGAAGAAACTCTATTATAAACAAAATATCTTTCTCTTGTGGTAACCCCATTATGTGTTTAGGAAACACTTCCTGAAATTGATCCACCACTAGAAGGAATAAAAGATTATCTTCTCCCCCATTATCAAGCATAAGATAATCTAGATTGGTTCTATTTTCATCCAACTACAAACAAAATAGCTCTGCACATCTTGTTGAGATATCACATTCCCCATGAAAAACCCAATTATTCGACTCTAGGTACATAAATTTTACTCAATAGTTTTAAAATTGATTATTCTTCTAGTAAATGTCCACCCAGTCAATCCCCATTATTAGATCAGAATTGAAATATGATGCAAAAAAACATATTCCACGGAAAACAATACTTACAAACCTTGAGAGAATAATCCTTACATTTATATATATTTTATTATTTCACCCCTTATCGTGTATTAATCGACATGACCCACTAACATGTTTGGCCTCTAGGACCAAAAAACTCACAATGTGAGAAGATATAAAATAATGCAAAACATGTGTATCAAAACAAAGGTCTATAAAGAATAGATACTATTGAAAATTACCAAGAACCATCGATCATTTGTCTCAAGGAAAATGCAATGTACCCCATCTCTCACATACACCCATAGTTTCTCACATCTGTTTCAACCATGATGCATGTCACCTATATCCCAATGTGGCTAAATTGATTCATGAACAAACAACCTCATACCATTTCATACATTAAAAAATTATCATAAAATGGTCACATCGCACAATGAGTTAATCACCAAATGGTGAAATATATTCCAAATGAAATAAAATATATCACAAAAATGAATTTCCACCCTAGATTATGTTGGTTTTCCCTCAGAAAGTGGTCATTTACTTCCATGCATGAGCTCATAGCTAATGAAAAACACTTTATAATCCCCTTACTATGATAATCAAATTGTAAGATGTCACGACCTGTCCTCGAGGGCCCGTTCCGTGACTACCCCAAGCCTGCCTTCCATAGGCCAGGGGCTGGCGACTAGCACCAAAGGCGTAAATGCTGATTAAAAAAGGGGAAGACATTGCCTTTAAAAAGTAAACAAACACCAAATAGTATGCATGTTGAGTAAACACTATGTAAACTGAGTACAAATGAAAGTGATGGAAAGTAAATGGACCAAAATACAAACCCAACTGAATGTAAAGTACAACTGGAAAGAAAGTACATCAACTGAGAAGTAAAACAGCAACATCGAGCCATCCTCTGGAAATCCCACCTAAAGGATGGGTGCATATCGTGTCCTCTACTCCTCGTCTCCATCCGTCCACTCCGAGCACATCCCATCCAGTGATCCACCTCCAGGTACCGTCTAACTCCATGAGCTCCCACCTCAATCAGCATTTTACGTCGTCTGCATCCAACATCACGTAGTGTGGGCATATCTTGTGCAGGGGTGAGTATATGCTACTCACTAGGGACCTCGAGACCCCTAAAGGTCTCCTAGAATCCACGAAGGATAAACCACAAAAGAAAGGTACAATCACGAAGTAACAACCAACTCTACTTAGGTATATTCCCATACATATACCTAAGTCATCAATTCCAGTTCGGCTCCATCATCCGATGCCATGTTCGATCTAGTACACACAGGATAGCAAAATCAAATCCACACAGGATTACACAACTCAGTCCATACAAGATAGAAAATAATCATATCGAAGATAAGGATTGAAAGTCAAGACTCAGCTCACACAGGTATACTTCTTCATAAGACGATAGAGATGATAAGATGTAGCCACTGATTCATCCAAGCTGTCGGACCCACGTAGGATACAAGACCAGCTAATATATTGGACCCACAATGGATACAAGACCAGCAACTCTACCGGACCCATGTAGGATACAAGTACAGAGTCAAATACTACCACACCCACGTAGGATACAAGAGCAGTAGTCACGTACTGTCAGACCCACATAGAATACAAGAACAGTAGTCATCGTCATCGAACCCACGGAGGATTCCAGTGTGGTCGTCGTCGCTGCCGAACCCATGGAGGATCCCAGTACAGTCGTCATCGTCGTCGTAGTCGTAGCCAGCTCTAGGGTTCCCGCACATAGCATGCTTGATTCTAGGAGGGTCCACTCCATGAGCCAAGGGGGGTCGATACATCAACTGACACGTAGTCCAGAGTTGATGTATCCCAACATTCTGTCTCGTCAAAATGAACTCAACGCGACAGACGGCGCGTTAATCGGACGGCCGGTCTGAAGGTTATTGGGTTTTTCGTCCTAGGGGCCCGGTTGGGTTTTAAGTAAAAACCAACCCGACCATACTCCAATTATGTCCAAACCTCGATAGGAGTAAACCAAAAGAATCGTCTCACATATGGTAATCCAACAAAGATAATGGCACGTCAATTGGACGTCTGGAGCACAAGTTATAAGTGTTTCCGCTCCGAGGGCTCAGTTGGTTTCGTGTTCGAACCAACCTGGCCATACCCAATGTTCTCGAAAACCTTGAGTGTAATAATCTTAAATGACCGTATCAATCCAAGGATCGCATCGCAACTAACGGTGCATCGATCAGAGGTCCTTTTCCCAAGTTATGTGCCATTGTACGAAACTGTCCGATTTTAGGGGGTTTTGGGCCCGGATTGACCCAGCCTGAACCGGGTCGACCCAACCTGAGTCCGGGTCTGGCTCGCCAGGGTGTGGCTTGGCCTAGAAAGCGTAGCCCAGCTCGGCGCAGGGATCCGGCCTAGTGTGGGCGGCCCGGCCCGGTGCGGGCGCCGCACGCCACATGAGCGCCGAAGGGGAGGAACCTCCCCCCCCCTTCGAACCGAACGGCGGACCCGCGGGGGGTTCGCCCGGCTGTGCTGACCGGGCATTCAAACCCCTGGTTTTCTAGAATATTGTTGGCTGTAACGGCCGTCTAGTTGTGTTGTGTAGGACCGGTTGGTCCCTCCGCCTATAGCACCGGTGACCGGTGGTTTCGGCCGCCCTCCCCTGCTCTGCCGCGGCCTTGGTCCGACCAGCACGGTGCGACGGCGCTGTGCCCATCCGCCATGGCCTGCCCCGACCGCATCCCTCCATGGTTCTCCGGCGCAGTGCAACGATGTCGCTCCCCTCTTCTGCGGCCTCGCTCTGGATACGGCCTCTTTCAACCTCAACGGTGCGGCATGACGCCACCGCTCTCCTTCACCGCGGTGATATTCTTCGTTCCAACGTGGTGTCGTTGCTTCGGGCCGCTTTCATCCCAAACCGCAATGGTGAACATAAAAAAGGGGGAGGAGGATAGGCCGTGTTCATGTGGTCTGAACTCCTCCTATTAATTTGATAACAAGTGGCCAAATATTTAACAATGAACGCAAGGAATAATCACATCATACAAACACACCCCTACCTTGAAGTAGTTGTCGAAAGAATATTGTCATGGAAAATAGCGTCACAAGGTAATTCTCTATACGTTCATGATGGATAACGTCCTAGGTGGAGTGGTGTCTCACACCGGCTATAGAGAGGTGAAGAAAGGCACTATGATCACTTCTTTCGGTGACGATGTTCTTCGTCGAGGTCTTGTCGTTATTCGTGTTCTTCGACATGGAAGACAACGTTCTTCATGACTAGAGCACTCCTCTCCAAAAATCACCACACAAAGATTCAACCATAATATAATAAGGCTTTGCCTGATTTTATTACTCATGCCAACCTTTTTCAAAATTCTAATTGAATTCACCAAATTAATTAACTCACGTTGTCTAATTAATTAGGCGTTTCATTGGCATGTATTTTAATGTGGACGAGTGAAAGAGTTACAATATTAATTGCTAGAGGGGGTGTTTAATGGGGTGGTAGGGAAATTGAAGGAGGTGGGGGCTCGTGTTGGCCCCACCTCAAGTTCCTCACATATTCCTTTCCCACAACACTTAAACAATCAGTAAAGGAATAATAATAAAATTGTAAAACAGTTATATTTTTATTCCTCACATTTCTAACATCTCCTCCCGAGCAAACACAACTCTAGAAAAAGGCTTCCAAAGTAATTACCGACGTTGCGGTTTCATCGGTGCTCTCAGATTTCGATTCCGAGCACCTGTTCAAAAGTTAGGGAAACGCGCTCATTCGTTCAGTGACTGTACCCGAGATAAAATTTAGAAATTTATTCATGGCACACCAGGCCTCGGAATCAGGTGACATCAGAAACTACATACTCATAAAATCCCAAAGAAATTAATAAAAAAAATTACTTGAGAATTATGAGTCTTTACATTGCTCCCACTTGAGGACTTTACATCCCCGTAAAGACACATTACAAAATAGGGGAACAAATGAGGGTACTGATCACGCATCTGAGCCTCCCGCTCCCAAGTGCTCTTCTGGAGGTTCCTGTGCTGCCACCTGATGCGCTCTAGAGGAATCGACCATCCATGTTGGACCTACTCCTATCGATCCTCGATCTCCACTGGGGCATGTGCAAAATTCTTCCCGTCATCAATTTCCAGCTCCCCATGGTCGATGATATGCATTGGGTCATGCACGTATCTCCCCAGGTGAGATACCTGGAAGACATCATTCACCTAGTGCAACTGAGGTGGTAGAGCAAGGTGATAATCCACCTCGCCTATCCTACTGAGAACCTGGGATGGTCCGAGTAAGCGCAGAGATAACTTGTCGCCCCGATCACTTCTCCATAATCCACGTCAAGGTGATACCCACACGAAAATGTGTTCTCCATCATCAAACTCTAGTTCTCTCCTCCTCCTGTCAGCATACGACTTCTGTCATCTCTTATCTATCCTCATCCGCTCCTGGATGACCTGGACCTTCTCTGTCATGGCCTGGACCATCTCTAGTCCCACAACCGATGACTCCCCAGTGTTAGTCCAGCATTGAGTTGATCTGCTAGGACGGCCGTACAATGCCTCGTATGGTGCCATCCTGATGGTGGAGTGGTAGCTGTTGTTGTACGCAAACTCCACCAATGGTAGGTGATCCTCCCAGCTGCGACCAATGTTGAGGACACATGCATGGAACATGTCCTCGAGATTCTGAATGGTCCTCTCCGTCTGACCATCCGTCTGAGGGTGAAAGGCAGTGCTCATATGTAGCTGTGTCCCGAATGCCTCTTGCAACCCCTTCCAAAGTCGGGAATTAAAGCGATCATCTAAATCAGAGATGATACATGATGTAAAACCATGAAGTTGTACAATCTTCTTAATGTAGAGGTGTCCCATGATCTCTACTGATCCCTGCTCTCTAATGGGTAAGAAGTGGGCCGACATGGTGAGTCAGTCAACAATCACCCAAATGGAGTCGTGACCTCTGGAAGTACGTGGATGTCCAGTCACGGAATCCATAGATATCCCATTCCATTTACACTCCGGGACCTCCAAGGGCTATACCAAGCCTGTTGGTACCTGGTGCTCTGCCTTAATCTGCTGACTCGTAAGGCATCGAGAAACGAACTCTGCCACAGCCTTCTTCATACCCGGCCACCGGTGCTATTGTCTAAGATCCTGGTACATCTTCGCCACTCATGGATGTACCACTAATTGCAAAGTGTGAAACTCTCTCAACACCTCCTCATGTAAAGAATCTGGTACTATGGTACGTCCTCTGAAAAGGATGTTGTTCTCTCCTCCTATATAGAATTCTTCAAGTGCCTATCCTGAGGATATCTGTGCATGCCACGTCTCATAGTCAATGTCTCCATGTTGTGCCTCTCTGGCCCAATGTATTAGTGTAGGAGTGATTGTGAGTGACTGTAGAAAGGATTCCTTATCTCTATCCATGAAGGATATCCGCAAAGTGGATAGCTGCTCTGTCGCCTCCCCAAGTTGTTGAATTCCCATCCTCATGCTGAGAAAATCGGCTACTATCTTCCCCTTTCCATGAGTATATACTATCACAAAGTCATATTCCTGGAGGAACTTGAGCTATCACCACTGTCTCATGTTTAGTTCCTTCTGTGATAAGATTTACCTGAGGCTCTGGTGGTCAGAATAGACTGTAAAGCACTCACCCATTAGATAGTGTCACCACATCTTCAGAGCGAAGACCACTGCTGCTATCTCAAGGTCATGGGTGGCATAGTTCTGCTCAGGCTACCTCAATTTTCGTGATCCATAGGTGATCACTTCCATCTCCTACATCAGGGCACATTCAAGTCCGGTCCCTGATGCATCGCAGTAGACTACGTACCATAATCCCTCCTCTGGTAGCCTCATGATGGTTGTGCTGGTTAATCTCTCTTGCAGCTCCTGGAATCTCTACTGACATCTATCTGACCACACAAAGGGTTTCCCCTTATTTGTAAAAGTTTAATGCGGTGCCACAACTCTGTAGAAGTCTAGCACGAATCTCCGGTAGTACCCAGCCAAATCTAGGAAACTATGCACCTCCGTCACGCTCCTAGGTGGCTCTCAAGCAAGCACTTCCTCAATCATTGTAGGATCCACCAAAACTCCCACCTCAGAGATGACGTGTCCATAGAAGTGGACCTCACATATCTATAACTGACACTTCGAGAGCTTACCATAAAGCTAGTGCCCTCAGAGTGTGTCCAGTACAACCCACAAGTGGTAGGCGTGCTCCTCCTTAGTGGTCGAGTATATCAATATGTCGTCAATGAAGGCCCCAACAAATCGATCGAGGTAAGGCTAGAAGATCCTATTCATGAGACTCATGAACACTTCTAGAGCATTGTTTACGCTGAATGGAATAACCAAGAACTCATTGTGGCCATACCGACATCTGAAGGCCGTCTTCTACACATCATCATCCCAAACACTAAGCTGATGATATCCTGAACTGAGGTCTATCTTCGAGAACCACCATGCTACCTTGAGCTGGTCGAATAGGTTGTCAATCCTTGGTAGTAGATACTTGTTCCTCACGGTCACCTGGTTTAGGTCATGATAGTCGACACACAGTCGCAAGCTCCCATCCACCTTCTTGGAGAACAAAATTGGGGAAGCCCAGGGTGAAACACTAGGTCGGATGAATCCCTTGCCCTAAATGTTCTCCAACTGTACCCGTAGCACTCGAAGCTCAGTGGGAGCCATGTGATATGGTGGAGTGGATATCGGGGTTGTATTGGGGTATAGGTAAATATAAAAGTCTACCTATCTACGAGGAGGTAGTCCTGGAACGTCGTAAAAAAAACATCTACATACTGATCTACCACTACAGTAAAACTCGGACTTCGCACGTCAATTGGTCCTAGGATGAGGCTAGCCAACTGATAAGTGATCGGTTGTCCTCTCTTCTGCATGAGTCCATCCTACACTACAAAGGCTCCCTTGTCGCCGGTGAAGGTGTACCTGCTTCCATCGGTGCAGACACACCACACCTTGCGCCTAATATAGTCGATCTGAGCATGGACTGTAGATAACCAATCCATTCCCAAGATGACGTCGTAAGGCATCGATGTCACTTCAAGAAGATCCTAGCCGAAGCTCTCACCTCCTAGAGTAAGCTCACACTACCGGAACCAGTGCGTAATCATCGAGTCTACTCGCATAGGAGTCTCTAGCCGTAAGGATCAATCCAACGGATCCGTCAGAATCTCCGAGCTCCGAACAAGGGCAGCAGAAATGAATGAATGACTCGCTCTTGTGTCTATAAGAACTGCAACAATGGTGGAGTAGACACAGATAGTACCTAGAATCATCTCTGGTGTGTTGTAGTCATATGCCTCCACTGCCTGAATTTGAGCCTGCCTCTATCCACTAGCTCCCTGTGGTCGGGGTGGACCTCCTGGTGGTGGTGGTGGTAAAGCCTCAAAGCGTCGCCCACCACCTGCTACTCGGCCATCTCCTCAGCCTCATCATCCTCCTCCCTACAGACCACCACGGTCAAACCTTTGCCTCTGCCTGGGTGGCCCATCAACTGTTTGCTGCTCCTCTGCATGGCGGGTCTGGCATTAACGAGCCATGTCGCCCTGCCCATCGCATGCATATCATTGTCTGTTCCTCGGAAGACTAGATCTGCACCATGTGCCCCGCACCTCTGAGCCAGTGTCCTGAGGTCGTCCGCCTGATGGTATGGTCCTCCTGGACCCATGTGACCTCTGTCGACAGCCAGCTGTAGATGACTCAGCTGCGTGCCGCCCTGAGGTAGGTCTCGCTGCTGGTGTAGTCTCACCAAGAAAAATCCCTACGAGAAGGGCTCGCTCCAGTACTCCTTCCTGCGTTAGAATGCTGAGGGAGTTCATCGATGCCTTGATCTCATGCGTCGGTCCCTGCTCGAAGTTCTGGGACCGGAAGAATTGGTCATGTACCATGTCTGTAGAGTAGCGCAAGAGATTAGTAAACCTCACTAAGTACTGGGCTACCGTCATGCTCCCCTACCACAGTTGTAGTAGCTCCTGAATTCGCATTGCACAGAGGGTGGCTGGAACGAACTCTGAGTAGAAGAGGCTCTCAATGTTTGTCCAAAGAAGAGATTCCTCGTCGTCCACCTGGAGAATCGGGCTCCACCATCTGCCTGCTACCGCATGCAGGAGACTTACTGCAAGGATCACCATGAGGTCATCTAGTGTCCCCACTAACCTGAAAACTCGTACAATAGACTCAAACCAATCCTCGACATCCTGAGGGTCCATATCCCTGCATAACATGGTCAGTCTATGATTTTGAAACTCATCCAGTACACTACGGCGACATACACTCTCAGTGGTTGGGGCTGGTGGCATCAGTGGCTCGGCAGGTAGAGGTACCGCTGGTGCCCCCGCTGTAATAGGGCCCTGTACCATGGCCTCGTCGCTCAGTGGGCTGTCGTCCCGTACAAAGCTCTGAACCCTAGCTGGCAGCCATCATGGGGAAATCCTGAAAAGAAACAGGTTCTCCATGGTCAATAAAGTATACCTATTGCGCTGACACAAGTAATCAAAAACGAAAACTTTTGAAACACAGATGTAATCAGTGATTTCGTGCACTGAGTCGGAAATCAGAAGTCAGGGTCCTGGTGTACAGATACGTCGGCTGCCGCACCAACACTGGACTCCCTAGACTGATAACCACACTCAATACCCTTAACACTATTTCTTTACATAGATGAAGGATTAGAGTCCTGAGTTCTGCAGTAGAACCGAACTCCTCCGATACCAATTTGTCACGACCCGTCCTCGGGTCCCGGGTCGTGACTACCCTAAGCCCGCCTTCCATAGGCCAAGGGCTGGCAACAATCACCAAAGGCGTAAATCCTGATAAAAAAAGGTAAGGTATTTCCTTTAAAAAGTAAACAAACACCACAAAGTACAGAAGATGAATAAACACTAAGTAAACTGAGTAAAAAATTAAGTGGTGGAAAGTAAATGGGCCAGAATACAAACCCAACTGAAAGTAAAGTACAGCTGAAATGAAAGTACAACAACTGAAAAGTAAAATAGCAATGTCAAGACATCCTTTGGAAATACCACCTAAATGGTGGTTACATATAGTCTCATATACTCCTTGGCTCTATCCGTCCACTCTGAGCACGTCTTGTCCAGTGATCCACCTCCAGGTACCATCCGGCTCCATTAGCTCCCACCTCAATCAGCGATGTCCGTCGTCTGCATCCAACACCACGTAGTGTGGGCATAGCCCGTATAGGGGTGAGTATACGCTACTCAATAGGGACCTCGAGACACCCAAAGGTATTCCATAATCCACTAAGGATAAACCACAAAAGAAAGGTACAATCACAAAGTAACAACCAACTCTACTTATGTATATGCCCATACATTGGTTGTAATATACCGAAAAGACATTCTCGATCCAAGGATTACAACGCAACTAATGGTGCATAGATCAGAGGTATGCAGCCCATGTTATGGGCCTTTGTACGAAGCTGTCCAATTTTAGGGGGTTTTGGGCCCGGACCGACCCGGCCCGAGACCCCCTGGGTCGGGCCGAACCGGGTCGACCCATCCCGGGTCTGGGTCCAGCCCTGTCACGACCCGTCCTCGGGGCCCGTGCCGTGACTACCCCAACCCGCCTTCCATAGGCCAGGGGCTGGCGACTAGAACCAAGGCGTAAATCGCGGAAAAAAGGGAAGGCATTGCCTTTGTAAAGTAAACAAGCACCACAGAGTAAGAAAGAAGAAAAGTAAATGCTAAGTAAAAACAGAGTACAACTGAAGTGCGGAAAAGTAAATAGGCCAGAATACAAACCCAAACTGAAAGTAAAGTACAACTCGAAAGGGAAAACAACAACTTTTAATTAAAAGTCGCTACACCGAGCTGTCCACTGGAAATCCCACCTGAAGGGTGGGTACAGATAGCTCCACTGCTCCACGGGTCTCGCCGTCCGCTCCGAGCACGTCCCGCCCAGTGGTCCACCTCCAGGTACCGTCCGGCTCTGCAAGCCTCAACCACGATCAACACTGTCCGTCGTCTGCAACCAACACAACGTTGTGCGGGCATAGCCCGTGCAGGGGTGAGTATAACGATACTCAGTAGGGACCCCGAGACCCTCAAGGTCTCACTAAAACCAACAAGGATAACCACAAGAAGTTCTCAACAAATAACCTCTACATAGATATATGCCCATACATATACCTAAGTTATCAAGTAAACCTTCTCAATCATGAGAAACACAAGGATTGTGAAATCAACGGATAACCACTACCCAGGTATATTCCCATACATATACCTAATTTATCAAGTGACCCATATCAATCATGAGAAATCACAAAGGTCAAAAGTCATAGCACAAACCAGGATTTTCATTATCGAAACCGTAACTGCTGAAGAGCTCTGTCTCTAGAGTGTACAATGGTCCTATCACGACTCCGAGGTACTTCTCACTAACCTAAGACTGCTGAGGTACTCCTGTCGAGTACCGCTGGCCTGCCACCTCACACAGTAGTGCTTCCCACCGGGGTCTTCCACCCAACACAGTAGTGCTCCCCCCTCATAGCCTACAGAGGTACTCTTCCAGTCGAGTACCGTGGGTCTGCCACCTCACATAGTAGTGCTCCTCCGCTATGGGTCTGCCACCTCACAATGTAGTGCTCCCCACTGGGCTACTTAAGTCACTCCGAAACGAATCGGACAAGCAGTCTTCAGGTCTCGGTCGGCTACACGGTCTCCGGACTCCGTACGCTCGTCTCTGGGAGGGTCCACTCCACGAGCTACAAGCCAACACTCCAAGTATCTCAAAGTCCCACTAATAATTATTTCAAAGGACCGCCTCGTCATAGGGGTCTCAACGCAATAGACGGCGCATCAATCGGACGCTCGGTCTGTGAGTTATTAGTTTTTTCGTCCCAGGGGGCCCGGTTGGTTTTGTGAGCGAACCAAACCTGGCCGTATCTCAACTGTACCCCGAACTCTCATAGGGTATACTCATAGGGGATGTTTCTCAACGAGATCACCAACGCCGCTGACGGTTCTTCAAACGGACGTTCTGTTAGAAAGTATCAGCTTTTCCGTTCCAGGGGCCCGGTTGGATTTCGGTGCGATCCAACCCGGCCACTATCCATCTGCATCCAAATCTAGGGCGGAGGATGAAAAAAGTTCCATATCGTCAACAGGAACTCAATGCACCAGACGGCGCGTCAACCACACGCCCGGTCTGAGAGTTATTGGATTTTTTCGTTCCAGGGGCCCGGTTGGTTTTTAAGGCAAAACCAACCCGACCGTACTCCACCCGCGTCCAAACCTCGGGTGGAGTATGCCAAAAGATCCGTCTCACATAGAGGAAAACAACAATGTCGACGGCATGTCATTCGGACGTCCGGAACTCAAGTTACGAGCGTTTCCGCTCCGAGGCCCCGGTTGGTTTCCTGTACGAACCAACCCGACCGAACTTAAAGTTCTCCGAAACCTTGAGTGCGATATACCGAAACGACCATCTCGCCCCAAGGATCGCATCTCCGCTGACGGGACGTCGTTTGGAGGTCCGCGCCCGAGTTACGGGCATCTGAATCCAAACCGTTCGGTATCAGGGGTTCGGGCCCGGGCCGACCCGGCCCGAAACCCCCCCGGCTGGACCGAACCGGGTCGACCCGCCCCGGACAGGGTCAGCCCGACCCGGCCCAGCCATGCCCGGCCTGGCGGACCAGCCAGGCGCCGGTCCGGCACAAGGCAGTGCGCTGGGCGTGCTGCCAGCTCGGCCTTAGGCCGAGCTGATTGAGAAACGGGGGGGGCGCCTGTCCCCCTTTGTGAAACGCGGCCCCCCCCTCATTATGGGGTCCGTTTCGCTGGCCGGGGTAATTAAATTCCCCCGGTTTTTCTCCCTTTCAGCCGGCCCGACCTGGCCGGCCGGTTCTTCCTCAACGGGACCGGAAAAGGTCGGTCCCCTTCCGGCTTCCGACACCGGTGGCCCGGTTGGCCGCCGGTCATCTTGTTCTGCCGAGGCCCGGAACCGGCCGCGACCTACGTCTTCCGGCGCGGTGCGACGGCACCGCTCCCCTCCACTGTGGCCCCGCTCCGGCCGCGGCACCTTCGACTTCCTTCGACGCGACACAGCGGCGTCGCGTTCTTGGATTTCTTTCCACGGTGCCGCACAATACTTGTCGTAGGATACCCGCGTGGTGCGACGGCACCACACCATCTCGTTCCATCCGCAATGAACAATGATGAACAAAGGACCGGGGGGGGGGGGGGGTTCGGCCGTGTTTGTGCTGTCTGACCCCCCTCTAATTAAAAGATAGCATTTATTTGATTATCCACAAGTTCGACATGCTAGTATCAAGAACGGAATAATTAAATAAATATCAAAATTCCCCTTCCTCGGCTTCAAGAGCAGTGTTCGTCAACAACCCGCGGAAGACGAGCGTCGTGGAGGTCGGGCATCGCGGGGAAAGAACGTAGAGGTCGTGAAGCGAGGATTAAAAGTTCTTTGACGGTGACTCCGTCATGGAAAACTATCGCAGAAGAGACGACGTGGAAGAAGTACGTCACGTCGCGGATACGGCGCCGTGGAAGGACCGTGTTCTTCGGCGGAGAAGTTCTTTGTTGAAGAATGGTGTTCTTCGCGTTCTTCGTTGAGTTTGAAGAAGATGAAGAAGACTTCCCGACTCTCTCAAGGAGACAAAGCTCTAACCAAAAATAAAAATAGTCTAAGGCTTATTTTATTTACACAACTAAACCACATTGAAATTCGAAAGTTTGAAATTAAGTCACTCAACTTAATTAATAACACAAGTTCTCAAAAATTAAATAGAGGGGGAGTTATTGGGAGTTTAAAGGGGAGTTGAAGAGTTAGGTTTCGTGTGGGCCCCACCACACTTAATCCTCTCAAGGGAGGTTAAGAGGATGTGGGTCCCACCCCTAACTCCATTTGGGAGGACAGAACCAACATTGTTTAAAAAACGAATAAAATAAATTGTGTTCACAATTTATTTAACTTCTTCAAATTTTCCCCAAAACTAACTTTCATTCCGCATAAAACGCAACCTCGGAAAAGGTCTCCTTATGCGAATATCGGTGTTGCGCATTCATCAGTGCCCTCAGAATTCGATTCCGGGCACCGGTTCAAAAGTTAGAAAAACCCGCTCGTTCGTTCACTGAACGTACCCGTGCCCAACTTCGGAAATTGATTCCGAGCACACCGGGCCTCGGAATCAGGTGCCATTAGAAACCGCGTTCTTGTAAAATTCCAAAGAAAATTAAGAAAAAATTTCGATTGAGTTTTACGGGTCTTTACACTACTCCCACCACAGGGATTTACGTCCCCGTAAAGCTTCACCACAAACATAGGGAAACAAAGGCGGTACTGAGAACGCATCTGAGCCTTCCGCTCCCATGTGCTTACCTGGAGGTTCCCGTACTGCCAAAGAAATCTCACCCGAGGAATCAATCGTCCTCGTAGGATCCACTCATGTCGATCCTCAATCCCCACTGGAACCTCCGTGAAAGACACCCCATTTCCATCGTCCATATCCTCATGGTCGATGATATGCAGAGGGTCGAGCACGTATCTCCTCAGTTGAGATATGTGGAAAACGTCGTGCACCTAGTGCAACTGAAGTGGATGGGCCAAGCGGTAAACCACCTCGCCTACCTAGCTGAGGACCTAGAATGGTCTGTTGAACCTCGGTGATAACATGCCTCCCTGGCCACATCTCTGTAAACCTCGACGAGGTGAGACTCATATAAGGACGTGATGGTCATCCTCGAACTCTAGAGGCCTCCATGTCCTGTCAGCATAAGGATTCTGTCAGCCCTTTGCCGTCCTCATCCACTCTTGGATGACCTGGACTTTCTCTAGTCTCACAAGAGCTTCTATGATTTCTTCTTTTCTAAAAAAAGAAATCCGGTCTCATCCCCTGGATGAACCACAATCGTTGCTTAATACAGTCATTCCTGACATGAATGATGCATTCTTGCCATGGATGACGTCGTAAGGCCTTGACGTAACTACCAAGAGATCCAACTGTTACTCTCACCTCCAAGGGTCGAGTCACACTGTCGGCATCAGTGTGTGGTCATTAGGTCTCCTTGAGTAGAAAACTCAAAAGTGAGGGTCAAGTCAACAGTCTTAACTGGAACCTCTTAGTAACAACACAAAAGAGGACAGGACTGAAAACATCACAAAGGTAAGCATCTTTTATTATTTCAGCTCATAATACAAAGATTCTACACAATAGCAACAAGGAACTAGAAGTACAAAGGGCGTATCTACTAGTTCCGCTCCTGTCCATCTGCTCCAAGAGATCCATGATCGAAGGCCTCTGCTGCCTGAAGCTGAGCTCTCGCATTACACCAACTCCCTGCGGTCGGGGCAGACCTCCTGGTGGTGGTGGTGGCAACACCTCGAAGCGTCGTCCACCTCCAGCTGCCCGACCAGCTCCTCTGCCATGGCTGCCCTGATCGAACCTCTGCCTCTGCCTCGGAGGTTCTTCATTTAACTGCTGGTCATCTGCATGGAGGGTCAGACAGTCACGTGCTATGTGACCAATTCCGTCGCAGGAGTGACACCTCATGGCAGGTCTAGCTCTCTCACTTCCCTTGGTGCCCCGCACTACCGACCCTGAGTCACGCGGTCGACCACCTGTAGGTCTGGTCCTCTTGGACCCCTGCGTCATCTGTCTACTGCCCGCTACAGAAGACTCTGTCGTATGCCGGCTAGTGGTGGGTCCTGCTACTGGAGACTGTTCAGCAAGGAAACTCTCCACTAAGAGCACTCGCTCCAACACTCATGTCTGCGTCAGAATGTTGTGCGATACAACCGAAGCACTGATCTCCCGCCTGAGCCCCTGCTCGAAGGTTCGGGCCCTGAAAAACGGGTCCCGTACCATATCTCTGGAGTAGCGCGAGAGGTCTGTGAATCTCGCTGAGTACTGCGCCACTGACATGCTGCCCTACCGCAGCTGAAGTAGCTCATGTATACGCTCCGATCGAAGGGTGGCTGGTACAAACTCTGCCCAGAACAGGCTTTCTAAGTCTTCCCATAGAAGTGTCACCTCGTCATGCATCTGGAGCATCAGGCTCCACCTTCTGCCTGCTGATGCCTGAAGAAGGTTGGCAGAAAGGATCACCATGAAATCTGTCGGCGTCCCCACCAGCCTAAAGACTCTCACCACAGCCTCCAGCCATTCCTCAGCCGCCTGTGGGTCCATCCCTCCCTGAAACCTGGGTGGCCTCTGGCACTGGAACTCATGCAGTGCGCTTAAGCGACGTGCATCCTCTACTGCTAGGGCTGGTGGCATCGGTGGCCCAATGGGTAGTAGAACCGCTGGTGCCTCTGCTGGTGCCTCAACTAAGATAGGGCCCTGTACTGAGGCATCGTCGCTCGGCGGGCTGTCAGTACGCACCACTCTCGGGGCTCTAGCTAGTCATCCACGGGGAGGCATCCTGAAAGAAACAACGTGACACGGTCAAAAGATTATACCTGGTGAGCTGACTTGGTTTGAGATGACATTTAAATAAAACTTCTGGAAAACACTCACGCAATCAGTGTTTTCGTGCACAAATTCGGGAATTAGTTGTCAGGGTCCTGGTGTATGGATACGTCGGCCACCCACACCAACACTAGACTCCCTGAACTGAAAACCACACTCGGTACTCTTAATACTATTGCTTCACAGAAAGAAACATCAGAGTTATAAGTTCTGCGGTAGAACCGAACCCCTCTGATACCAATTTGTCACGACCCGTCCTCGGGGCCCGTGCCGTGACTACCCAGAGTCTGCCTTCCATAGGCCAGGGGCTAGCGACTAGCACCAAGGCGTAAATCCCGAAAAAAAGGGAAGGAATTGCATTTGTAAAGTAAAAAAGCACCACAGAGTAAGAAAGCAGAAAAGTAAACACTAAGTAAAAACAGAGTACAACTGAAGTGCAGAGAAGTAAATGGGCCAGAATACAAACCCAAACTGAAAGTAAAGTACAACTCGAAAGGGAAAACATCAACTGTAAAGTAAAAGCCGCTACACCGAGCTGTCCACTGGAAATCCCACTTGAAGGGTGGGTACAGATAGCTCCACTACTCCTCGGGTCTCGTCGTCCGCTCCGAGCACGTCCCGCCCATTGGTCCACCTCCAGGTACCGTCCTGATCTGCAAGCCTCAACCACAATCAACATTGTCCATCGTCTGCAACCAACACAACATTGTGCGGGCATAGCCCGTGTAGGGGTGAGTATAACGATACTCAGTAGGGACCCCGAGACCCTCATGGTCTCACTAAAACCAACATGGATAACCACAAGAAGTTCTCAACAGATAACCTCTACTTAGATATATGCCCATTAATATACCTAATTTATCATGTAACCCTTCTCAATCATGAGGAAACACAAGGATTGTGAAATCAACAGATAACCACTACCCAGGTATATGCCCATACATATACCTAAGTTATCAAGTGACCCATCTCAATCATAAGGAATCAAAAAGGTCAAAAGTCTCAGCTCAAACCAGGATTTTCATTATCGAAACCGTAACTGCTGGAGAGCTCCGTATCTGGAGTGTACAGTGGTCCTGTCACGACTCCGTGGTACTGCTCACTAACCTAAGACTGCTGAGGTACTCCTCCTATCGAGTACCGCGGGCCTGCCACCTCACACAGTAGTGCTTCCCGCCGGGGTCTGCCACCCAACACAATAGTACCCGCCTCGTCATAGGGGTCTCAACGCAATAGACGGCGCGTCAATCGGAGGCCCGGTCTGTGTGTTATTAGCCTTTTCGTCCCAGGGGCCCGGTTGGTTTCGTGAGCAAACCAAACCCGGCCGTATCTCAACTGTACCCCGAACTCTCATAGGGTATACTCATAGGGACCGTTTCTCAACGAGATCACCAACGCCGCTGACAGTTCGTCAAACAGACGTTCTGTCAGAAAGGTATCAGCTTTTCTGTTCCAGGGGACCGGTTGGATTTCGGTGCGATCCAACCCAGCCACTATCCATCTGCATCCAAATCTCGGGCGGAGGATGCCAAAAGTTCCGTATCGTTAACAGGAACTCAATGCAACAGACGGCGCGTCAACCGGACGCCCGGTCTGAGAGTTATTGGCTTTTTCGTTCCAGGGGCCCGATTGGTTTTTAAGGCAAAACCAACCCGACCGTACTCCACCTGCGTCCAAACATCGGGCGGAGTATGCCAAATGATTCGTCTCACTTAGAGGAAAACAAAAAAGTCGACGACACATCATTCGGACGTCCGGAACTCAAGTTACGAGCGTTTCCGCTCCGAGGGCCCGGTTGGTTTCGTGTACGAACCAACCCGGCCGAACCCAATGTTCTCTGAAACCTTGAGTGCAATATACTGAAACGACCATCTCGACCCAAGGATCGCATCGCCGCTGACGGCGCATCGTTTGGAGGTCCACAGCCCGAGTTAAGGGCATCTGAATCCAAACCATTTGGTATCGGGGGTTTGGGCCCGGGCCGACACGGCCCGAGACCCCCCTGGCTGGACCGAACCGGGTCGACCCGCCCCGGACAGGGTCGACCCGGCCTGGCCCGGCTGGGCGCGGCCCGGCCCGGCGTGGCCCGGCCCGGCCTGGCGGACCGGCCAGTCGCTAGTCCGGCTCAAGGCAGCGCGCTGGGCGTGCTGCCAGCTCGGACTTCGGCCGAGATGATTGAGAAACGGGGGGGGGGGGGGGGCGCCTGCCCCCCTTTGTGAAACGCGGCCCCCCTCATTATGGGGGTCGTTTCACTGGCCCGGGGAATTAAATTCCCCCGGTTTTTCTCCCTTCCGGCCGGCCTGACCTGGCCGGCCGGTTCTTCCTCAACGGGACCGGCAAAGGCCAGTCCCCTTCCGGCTTCCGACACCGGTGGCCCGGTTGGCCGCCGGTCATCTTGTTCCGCCGAGGCCCGGAACCGGACGCGGCCTACGTTTTCCATCGCGGTGCGACGTCACTGCTTCCCTCTGCCGCGGCCCCGCTCCGGCCGTGGCGCCTTCGACTTCCTTCGACGCGACGTGACGACGTCGCGTTCTTGGATTTCATTCCACGGCGCGGCGCGACGGCGCCGTGCAATACTTGCCGTAGGATACCCGCGTGGTGCGACGGCACCACGCCATGTCGTTCCATCTGCAAGGATCAATCATGAAAAAAGGAGGGGGGGGGGGGGGGGTTCGGCCGTGTTTGTGCGGTCCGGCCCCCCTCTCGTTAAAAGATAGAATTTATTCGATTATCCACAAGTCCGACATGCTAGTATCAAGAACGGAATAATTAAATAAATAACAAAATTCCCCTACCTCGGCTTCAAGAGCGGTGTTCGTCAACAACCCGTGGAAGACGAGCGTCGCGGAGGTCGGGCGTCGCGGGGAAAGAACGTCGACGTCGTGAAGTGAGGATTTGAAGTTCATTGACGGTGATTCTGTCGCTGAAAACCATCGCGGAAGAGACGACGTGGAAGAAGTACGTCGCGGCGCGGATACGGCGTCGCGGAAGGACTGTGTTCTTCGGCGGAGAAGTTCTTCATTGAAGATCAGTGTTCTTCGCATTCTTTGTTGATTTTGAAGAAGACGAAGAAGACTTCCCAACTCTCTCAAGGAGACAAAGCTCTAACCAAAAATAAAATAAGTCTAAGGATTATTTTATTTACACAATTAACCACTTTGAAATTCAAAATTTTGAAATTAAGTCACTCAACTTAATTAATAACACAAGTTGTCAAAAATTAAATAGAGGAGCAGTTAGTGGGAGTTTAAAAGGGAGTTGAAGAGTTAGGGTTTTTGTGGGCCCCACCACACTTAATCCTCTCAAGGGTGGTTAGGTGGATGTGGGTCCCACCCCTAACTCCCTTTGGGAGGACATAACCAACATGGTTTAAAAAAAGAATAAAATAAATTGTGTTCACAATTTATTTAACTTCTTCAAATTTTCCCAAAAACTAAATTTCATTCCGCATAAAACGCAACCTCAGAAAAGGTCTCCTTAAGAGAATATCGGTGCTGCGAGTCTATCGGTGCCCTCCGAATTCGATTCCGGGCACCGGTTCAAAAGTTAGAAAAACCCGCTCGTTCGTTCACTAAACGTACCCGAGCCCAACTTAGGAAATTGATTCCGGGCACACCGGGCCTCGGAATCAGGTGCCGTCAGAAACCGCATTCTTGTAAAATTCCAAATAAAATTAAGAAAATATTTCCCTTGAATTTAACGGGTCTTTACAAGCCCACCAGGGGGCGGCCCGGCCCGGCCCGTTCCTGGGACCCAGCCAGCGCGGGCGGGCCAGCCCGGCGTGGGCGCCGCGCTCCACGTGAGCACAGAAGGGGGGGAAGCCGCTACCCCCTTCGAACCAAACGGCGGACCCGTGGGGGCGTCCGCCCTGCTGCGCTGACCGGGGGTTCTACCCTTGGTTTTTCTGGATCTAGCTGGCCGTAATGGCCGGCTAGTTGGTCCCACCTCTTGAAGCACCGGCCACCTATGGTTCCGGCACCCCTCCCCTACTCTACCGCTGCCAAAGGCCGCAGCCTTGGTCCGACCGGTGCGGGGTGACGGTTCCGTGCCCCTCCGTTATGGCCCCGCTCTGGTCGCGGCCTCCTTCGGCCTCTACGGCGTGGCGCGACGGCGCCACGCTCCTTCGTCGTGGTGATATTCCTCATTCTCGTGGGTGCCATTACATCGCACCACCATCATCCCAAAACACAACGGTGAACATCAACAAAGGGGGAGGAGGATCGGCCTTGTTCATGCGGTCTGACCTCCACCTGTTAATTTGATAACATGTGGCCAAATATTTAATGATGAATGCAAGGAATAATCACATTGTAAAAACACACCCCTACCTTGAAGTAGATGTCTAACAAAGATTGTCGTGGAAAACGGCGTCACGAGGCAAAGCTCCATACGTGCTTAACGGAGAACGTCCGAGGTGGAGCGGTGTCTCACACTCACTGTGGAGAGGAGAAGAATGGAACGATGATCACTCCTTGTGGTGACAAAGTTCTTCATTGAGGTCTTGGAGTTTTTCATGTTCATCAACGTGGAAGAAGATGTTCTTCAAGACTAGATCCATCCTCTCTAAAAATCTCCACACAATGATTCAACCATAACAAAATAAGGTTTTGCCTGATTTTATTACTCATGCCATCCTTTTTCAAAATTCCAATTGAATTCACCAAATTAATTAACTCGTGTTTTCAAATTAATTAGGCATTTTATTGGCATGTATTTTAATGTGGAAGAGTGGAAGAGTTACAAAATTAATTGCTAGTGGGGGGGGGGGTTTAATGGGGTGTTAGGGAAATTGATGGAGGTGGGGGATCGTGTGGGCCCCTCCCCAACATCCACACAACTTCCTTTCCCACAACACTTAAACCATCAGTAATTAAATATAAATAAAATTGTAAAATAATTATATTTTTATTCCTCACATTTCTAATATCTCCTCCCGGGAAAACATAACTCTAGAAAAAGTTTTCCTGTGAAATTACTAGGGCTTCAGTTTCATCGGTGCCCTCAGATTTCGATTCCGAGCACCAGTTGAAAAGTTAGGAAAACCCGCTCATTCGTTCACTGAACGTACCCGAGATAATTTTCAGAAATTGATTCCAGGCACAACGTGCCTCGGAATCAGGTGCCATCAGAAACTGCGTACTCGTAAAATCTCAATGAAATTAAGAAACAAATTTACTTGAAATTTATGGGTCTTTACATAAGACCACTGAAAATAATATCTAGGATACCACATTTTAACATCCCAAAAATGGAGACCACAAACTGGTGCCCTGAATTGGGTCATCACATGACTGATGGTATGCCACCCCATATTCTAGAGGTATCTAAATAGTAGTGAGAGTATAATAGATTACATGGGGAGACTGTAACATATTTTTTAGATTAATCCACAATATATTATAACAAAATAACGTATGGAACATTAAATACTCAATTTACATGCATTACCACAATTTGCCAATACTAGGTACATTCCCACAACTAAATGGTAATGTACTATGTAATGTCTATACCATAGCAGATGTAAAGAAAAAAGAAAATAATGGAAACTAAGGAATCCCAAAAATGTTTCATGGCTCCAAGTCAATATCCTTTTCCAAACACATACCATTTCCAAATCAACCCTCTAAATGTGGGACTTTCCCTTATTTGAAACTATAACCTTGAAATCTATTAATGTACCAAATGGAAGCCCAGGAAGGGTTTGGGAAAACCTTAGTTGTCCCCCACATGTAGTGTCAAAAAAATATACAGTCTAAAGAGATGGTGTATGAAATTACAAAAAGAATTAATAGATGAACAAAATCTAGGTCAAGTCCTATTAGCTAACATTATCACTTAAACAATGTTCATTGTTTGTTCCATGGTTTATCATATTAATTTATCACACACTGGCATATTCATGTCAACTACAATGCATAAATAATTAGAATAATTTCCAACCATTCAAGGGTAAACCATTTCACAATCAATCACAACAGACATTAATTGGATCGTCAGTCTATGTAGTTTCATCAAATGCAACCATTAGGGCCCTATAACCTCAACCTATCTCCCAAACAATTGCATTATAGGGGTTAGTATTAGAGCCTTAGTCCAACCTGACAAGTGGTTAGATCCTCATTCTAAAATCCCGCATACCACCAAGACATGTGTACATGCTTCATTAACCATTATAAACATATATCAATTCACAATTCATACTCAATCATTAGAATTTAAAATACCTATTTATATTTCATTGAAAATATAAATAATCTTTCTGACTTACCCCAAAAACACATTTACCACTTACATTTCACTATTCATTTAATGAATTCTCATTAGACCAAATACCCCTATATTCCATATTACCAAATTAACCCAATAAAATTTAATTTAATTCTTAAAATATTTTAACCCACATAAACAAATTCCCTTAGATTATATCCATAAAATAGTGTTAACATGTATGAAATAGAAATCCTAGGTTTCTCTCCCTAAACCAATAAATTTCTGATTTAACTACCCATATACACGTTCATGAGAATGAAACACCCCATGAGTTGCTTCTATTATAGTTTATCCAACCTCGATGCATCCCACATAGATTGTGAGGGGGTAAATTTACCATTTAATAAAGCAGCATACCAATTTTTTCCAAAGTAATCAAATTCAAAAAAGGAAAGAATAATAGCATAACTAATTATATGTGTACTAAGCAGTAAGACTATGGGATATAACGTGTACCCCATCAAAATTAATTCTACTGATAATTACATACATAGCATTTTTCTTTGACTCATATTCAATCACCCTTCCAATAGCCAACTTAAGACCCACAAGAAAATGTGTGTTTTATGTATTTAAAATAAGAATAAAAATCTGCAATCCTTAATATGGAAAAGGGAAGGAAGTGGAGTGTTTTAATCACTTGGATATTGGTTCCTCACCCAAAATCACTCCAAATGGCCATGAAATTGTAAAGATTGATCAATGGGAAGCTTTATGTATTTTTTTCATCGCTAATTACGCTGGAAAAAAATGAGAGAAAAATGGGGTAGAACAGTTAAATTTGGAATCAAGAAAAGGGTAAATTGCCACTTTTAAATAGTATCATGTTTTTCCACACATTTTTCAAATTTTGGAGCTAACCGTTTGTCATAATCTATCCTAGGGAAGCTAGAGAGCATGGATACCTGGGAATACCACATAGTTTAACAAAATATGCACCAACCATCCAGAATGGATCTTCCAAAACCCACGTGATTTTGCTTACGCCCATTCATGGATAAATTAACGTTACAACCCTCTTTCTAAATATAATGGTTTAAGATAACAGTTACTAATAACTATCCACCAGCCCTACAACATGAATAAGATGACATGATTCCTATTTTAATCATAACCCAAACCCCTAGGGACACCCTAGAGCTTCCTCATTTAAAAATATAATTAACCAAATTTAAGGTATTTAATCAAATATTTAATTAGTTACATACCTCTATGAATTCTGGGATATTAAATTGTTAAACGTTATTTTTAATATGTGGACACTTAGATTTTACCTATCTCATCCATGATCATCTTTTATTCATAACCTCATAATGTTTCATAATGAAAATATGAACTAACTATATCCCACTGGGGTGACAAACCTTATGTCTAATATTAATTCCACTCACAATAAAGTGATGAAATTAAAATCAATAACCAATATTTTCTTTTTATAATTGCTAACCCTAGGTATATCCATGCCACAACTACATAAAAAATCTAGTGTCTTAACAGAGTTGTACATTCATGGAATAGTAAACTTATTTATTTGCAATAAATTATAATTATTTTCATATCTCTATGAATAATACATTTATTTATTTATAATAAATTAGTATATTATTCATATATCTATGATTATAACAAGGGTTCTCACTAATAATTAATAATTGTATTATTGAAAAATAATTATTCATATATATGGTACATATTGAGGTATCTTAATTATTTCATAAAAAATATTACATCTTATTTAATGAAAAGTCATCACATATCATTATGATTTATACTAAAACTATAAAATATTTTATTGTATTTTGAAATATAGTTACATAAAAAACGGGTATATAAATGAACAAAATATTCACCAATTTTGTAATCCATAACTAGAACCATTCCTAGAAACATCAAAAATAAAACCATTATTCATATTCTATGGAAAAAAACATAATAATGATTAACCATAAATTATCTATATGGGTATTCAAGGGAGATTTCAAATATAATTTAAGATTTACATGAGTATAAATATATGATAACTTGATCTTAAAATCTTAAAACAATACCCATACCTTCATTGATCATAATCATTATTTATGGAATAAAGCATAGAAATTCATAATACAATAATCATAATTTAAAAAAATAACCAGATCAATTATAGAATAAATTTGGAAAAAGATAATGCAATAAAATATTCGATTAATTAATAAATCATATAAATATTATGTCAATAAAAAAAATCAAAACATTCATCTCATGTTAAGATTTTTTTAACCTCCCAAATACAATATTTGAGATTGGGTAACATCCTATGTACCAATTTTATGGATTGGGATAACCTAATGTGAATCCACTTTTAGTATTTCAAATAAACTCAAATTTATCCTCTGAGATTGTAGAACAATATTCTTTACCCAATGCATTTTAGGGATATAAAAGACACAACCTTTACATTATTATAATACATTCATTTGTATTTTATAATATCATGAAAATATTTATTATTTTAATGTATAAGAACCCAATAAAATAAAATTTATTTCATCAATATTTTATCATCATATTCATAATATATCATGGGGAAGAATAATTATAGTATAATTGGATTATATACCCAGAAAAAAATTAATAACATTAAAGGATATTTTTATAGATGTAAATTTCTTTGGTAGACCACATGTTCATTTTTTAAAGAAAATACCCTTTTCATACCAAAATCACTTATATAAAATAATTTTTTTTAAATATTAAGGAAAAAAATATTTACTATGAATTATGGAAAATTATGGAATATCCTATAATTAAAAGTTTATCCATGATGGTTGTAAAATTCATTCATGATGAGTATGTTAAAATAATGATTAATTCCATATTTTAAATAAAAAATCAAAAGTACCGAATTCCAAAAATTATTTGAGGATTCTTGTCAGACACTATAATGTCATTTCATTTATATTTAAAAGGAATTTAAATATAAATTTTTTAAAAGAAAAATTATTCTGGGAAATATTTCATTTAAATTATAAACCTGGAAGAAAGGTTTCTAGACCAAATAGAGAAAAAATGACATTTTTCATTAAAGATGTTCATTCCAAAATTTGAGTAATAAGACATATGAAAATGAATGAAACCCATATAATTTATCAAAATTACTTGTAGGGATTAAAGAATATTTATGATATAATGATTATATAACTTCATCATTATATTTTTAAGCATATATAGACACAGTTAACATGATAATGTAATGTAGAACCCTGAACGCTTTTATAATGTTTGAATTGTATCCCCATAAATAGAATAACCTATGATTTTTCATTGTATAATATAAATATAATGTGATTAAATATATTATATTTCAATAGGGTAGTATTTACATCAGAATTAATAAAGTTTTGGTGATTATGTCTTATATATCATGTACATAAAATCAAGAGAAGAAACCCTTACCACCTATTTAATTTCCTTTTTAAGAACAATAAACATTTGAATAATATAAATAAATTTATTATAATTAGATATGTAAACCATATAAATAAATATAATATAATATTTGATAATCTTATAATATTTCATTAAAAATTTATTAAACATTCCACATTAAATTCCTCATTACTTAGTGATAACTATTTCTTTTCTCGTAAATGATTCGATTTGGTAGTTTTTTTATTTTATTTCGATCACGGTAACATAATATTAAAAATGAATATGGTATATAAATATCAAATATATTAAATATATACATATTTATAACCATCCATAAATGGTAAATATATAAAATTAATTACAATATTCATCCAGATAGTATTTCGTAGGAAGACATGAATATCGTTTAACATTTCTAATGAAAAAATGGAAATAATGATAAAGGATTAATTATCAGTAAATTTTCATAATTATATCATAAATAATATATATATTAAATATAAAATAATTCCCAACAACGAATTATTATAAATAAATCATTTCTCAATTTAGGGGTGGAATTCCACACGTAAGCACATTCAAAACCTACATTCCCAATTTGATTGAAAACATGTATAAAATAGTTGTTTCATCATAATAATAAAATATGTCAATTTGTATGATACTTTATAAATAATTTTATTATTGATATAATTGTTTATATAAGGTGGGAGATGAAATAATATTGAATGTACGCTATTAATATTTATTCATCTTTGTTGAGTATACTCTATCTTCATACAACTTCTGGTTTTTGAGGATTGTATTTTGATAAAACATAAAGCTAAAAGGAATGTTAATGGATGTTAGGAGATTATACATTGTTTATTATATTTTTATATGAGTCTCTTTATATGTGGATAAGAGAGTAAAGGTGGTTTCCTTTTATTAATGTGCGTGATGAAACACATGGAATCTTATAAAAGATTAAAATATATTATTGTCAAATTCATGAGGGAATGAAAATAATTTAAAGGAGATATAAGTTATGATATTTATGGGATATATCTTTTCAAAAAATAATAAATAATAAATATTATATGTAATTATTACTATTTTCTATTTGTTAAATTTCACCACCCACCTGTAAAAACGTATTAACCATAATAGTGGTAAAAAATATTAATTTTTTTACTATTCAATAAATAAAAAATGATTGTGAAGTAAAAAAATATATAGACATTGTGATTAAAAATAGGGATTTTATTTTTTCAGAATAATATACTATTATTTCTATAATTTAATTTAAACCTGAAAAATATAATGAAAAAGGTATTTCAGGGAAAATAATGATTATGTATAAAGCATTTTTCATTGAAAAATTAAGCAGAATATAGATTAAAATCGCTCAAATTGGATTATTTTTAACCAAAACTAATCAATTAATTATTAAAATAAATTAAAAATAGGATGAATCAATTTGAATACATGAATGTAAAAAATTATTTTCTATAAAATCAATATTTTACATGAGTTTGTGAAAGGTTATTCATTTAAGTTAAATCCCAAAAAATCACCTTAATGTAAATTATATTTTCTAATTTAAAATCATATATCAAATTTATAACGTAATATTTATCAAATTGTAAGGAAATAATTATAATATTCATCAAAAAATGAAATAAACCCCATTTTATATGAAAACATACTGTTGATGAATAAAATGACATTACTAAATATATAATACATGTTTATTAGATCTTAAAAAATATTTTCATAATATAAAACATTTATAAATTATTATCATGATTTTTATATTCCTATTAATAATATTATTTACATGTTGGATATAATGGTCACATTCAGATAATAGTATTTCAACAATATATCATGGTTTGATTTGTGACTTTTAGCCCAATATTTATCTATGGTGGATCATTGTTTAGAATAGTATCATGTAAATATTTTTATGGTCAATATCCCCAATATTATTTTTTTATAAGTTAAAATCACATGTAGTTCATCGATTTTACATTTAGACAACCTAATTTACTATAATAGTTCATGGGAATAATATATTGAGCCAATTGATTACACTAAGAATATATTATAGTCTTTATAGATGATATTATTATATACTCTAAAGGAAAAGTAGAGTATTAAGATCATTTTGATGATGTAGTGAACCCCTTTTATAACTAAAATATATGTGGAATGTATAATAACTGTTAGTTTTGGATTTTGTGTAACATTTCAAGGGCATGTTATCACCCGAAATGGGATTTATATGGATCCTCAAAAATAGGGGACATGGAAATATGTCCAATAGTAAAATATTTGATGTAAATCATTAGAATCAGTGGATTATCATGGTACTGTATTTTATTTCTGAGAAACCTTTCATCAATTTCAAGACAACTAAATAAGTTAATTCATAAGAGGTAAAATATTCATTATAATAAATAATGTCAATAGAGATTTATAGAGTTGAAGAAGAGGATAATCTAAGAATTTTCTCACATTTCTTATTAGTAAAGAATGATTTATGGTATTTAGTGATTTTTCCAAAAAAATATATTTATTTACACAAAAACGATTAAAAATTGATTTCATATTTCTCCCTCTAATTAATGATCCATGAGTAAAACTAAAAAAACATTATATTGAATTAGATATAGGGATCCTCATGAGGAATATTTAAAAATGGTATATTTATAGTGATATTTCTGACATATATAAAGATCCAAATTTCCTCAAGTATATTATCACATAAAAATGAACTCAGTAGGAAACAATGAAGGTTTTTAATTCTCTTACCATGTTATCAATTTTCAATCCATTAACATCCTCTTAAGGAAAGTGAAGTGTATTATTAGATAACTAGAAATAATCCCATAAATCTATCCAAAATTACAGTTACAAGTTATCCCATCTTCATAAATATATATATGAAGGATATGAAAATTATAATTGGGTCTTTAATAAACATTACAAAAATTACCTCTCAAACATCTATTATTGAGATGAGCACGGTGGATTAGAAGGATAATAAGGATCAATAGAAATAGGTAGAATGTATTAAAGGGTTAAGCTTCCATATATATATATATATAGATTTATTGTTTCTAACCCAAAAATGTGTCCTACGATAACAAGAGCTAAATCAGTAACTTTTGCATGATGTATATTTATCATCCTTCTATATTCATTAAGGAATAACTAAGATATATAGTCATTTAAAAAAAATCATTTGGGAAAATATTAAGATGTTTTTTGTGTATATTTTATCTCAATTCTTGGTATGATAACAACTTAATGATGAAATAAATAATTCTATAGATGTGATTAATCTATTTCCTATACATTTATAGATATGGGAAAAAATCACCATAGACCTCATCATAAGACTCCCTAAAAGACCTAAAGGACACAAAAGTATCTAGGTTTTTCTTGGGCACCATAACAAATTAGTACATTTCAATTATTTAATTAATAATTTCCCTCTTGACCATATCTCAAAGATAAATATAATTGATGTAACTCTCTGACCCCAAAAGCCTTTCGTTTGTGTATTATTTTGTTACATTTATATGATTACAAGGATTCAAATCCCGAAGGATATATTTGTTTAGAGGTATTATAATTCCATATTATATACATTATAACCATAATTGAATGGTAAAATATAACATAATTAAATATAATAATACTAAATTAACTATATCCTTGAAACTTAGTCAATGGATTCCTCTTCCTAACATGGGGAAAATGAACATAAAAATGGTGACCACAAATGATCATTAAGGTTATGTAAAGTGGAATAAATAATTAATAAATATGAATAAATAAAAATTTAAATGTAAATAAGTGACAAAACATTCAATTTAAATAACTATATTATGAAAATTCTATATGGAATGATAAGAAACTGTCACACATGTCATTTAATCAATGAACTAAAAATTAAATGTATCCATAGATATGTCGATGAAAGATATCATAGATGGATAGAAAATGGAATACATATTAAATAAATTCTAAATTATTGGACTTCATTTCATTGTCTCAAGAGGAACTATATTGTCCATATCCATCCTTCAGACAGTTTAAAACTACAAGTAGAAACTTGTTTACTTAGGACAACTTAATCGTAACACGAGGACTTATTGATGCCTCAAAAAGCTATATAAATTTCAGGTTCCACCTATCATTAAATTTCCAATGAATTAATAATATCAAATAATATATTTAATAAAAATTTAATATTCCTTATCAAATATATATATTTTATAGAAGATACATATTTATCAATAATTTACTAGTTAATGAAATAACTGTCAAAGTAAACACCATATATAAAATGATATACAGTTAATTAAATAATAATATCCATCACATAAAATATGCATATTAAAAAAATTTACATTGAAAAATTATTATATAGAAGTTATTTTTTATTATAATTTTAATAATCACATAAATAAGTGATGTTGTAAATATAATCGTTAAGATAATTTTTAGTAAAACATTATTTAAACATTCCAAAGTGTCCCATACAACCTTGGAGAATTTAAATTCATAATCCATTGGAAAATATAAAATAAAACATATAACATCATTTGAATAAGTATTTTCATGATATAACATGTAAATGGGATGTATATACACCACATAAATGTGAATTACTTCACAATAACAAATAAGTCCCAATGGAATGTAAATTGAGATAAAATCCCTAACCAAAACCATCATTTTATTGTGTTGTCTTTATAAAAATTTATAGTGGTTTAAAATATATTACAAACATAATTAAGAACCATAATCAGGTTCATAATATCATATATCATATTTCTATAATATCTTATTACCCAATTGTTAAAAATCATTCATTATTTTCACTATATCGGGTGTTAATTTCTTGGTTTTCTCAAGTATGTTTTGACATATTATTTTTTTTCCTATTAAATAAACAATAATTTCATAATTTATATAATCTAATACACTATTTAATTATATTATATATTCATTAAATATGTATTTAGAATAGAACATAATATTTTTAAATTAGATTTTAATTGCACCATTCATGGAGATGGTTGGTCATACGTACACTTAAACACAACATTAATTTTTTTATTTAAATAATTAAAAGTAAATAACAAATATGTATATTATAATTCCAGTATAAAATTTATATTATATTTGTTACTTATATTTATTTAAACAATCATTTATAAATATCATGTATATTATGAATGAGTTACATCGCTTTGAGGGGGCGATAGTCCACACTTCCACAAACGATAATATCATATTTATACAAAATAGAATATATAGTGGTATGTCTTATAAAATAATTAATAAATCATAAATGCATTTTGAATATCATATATGTAAAATATAAATAGTGAGTTTATGATAATGGACTCAATGATAATTACTTAAGGAAAAATGATCATTCATAATTTCATAAGGGAATAGTTCACCATACACAGAAATAATATGTTAATTACCCATTAGATGGAGGTGTGTCATTGTGTATGTCAAACCATTTTATAGAAAAACTCATAATATATTTAAAATAATTTTAATATTATAAAACAATTATATAATAATATTTTATGGGGTGGATAATGTACATAAATGTAAAGAGTTGATGGGATAAATTACTTTAAAAATCAGGTAACTCCTTTTGGATTACACCAAAGGGATTCCTTGGAAGGATTTATCAAAAATTGGAGGACTAATGGTTTATGTGATGGATTTTTATAAGCTATTAGAGATGATCAAGGCTAAAAATAAGTAGTTTTAGAGGTTTGAGGAATGTGGAAAAGTGGTGGCCTTTTATAGAAGAGGAGGAGTAGTACTCTTGTAATATTTTTACAACGGAATTCCTTCAACATCTTTAACATTTATAGTTTCTCCCATAATGGATTATATTATTTAAAAGATAGTATTGGGTCTATTTAATAACATAAAATATCTTTTGGAAAAGTTTATAGGACGTGTTGCGACTTCTGTTTAAGTATTAGTCACTTATTATGCTTAATTTTACATTAATCGTTGTAAATAAATTAAACTACTTTAACTAATATTTGCGTTAAATAAAAAATTTGATGATCGTATAAGTTCTAAATTAAGATGAATAAAAATATGTAATTTATTTTTTCAAATTCAAATAATATTAGTGATATAATTTAAATTAAATTTAATCCCATAGATTGGACAATAATGATGGGTTTTAAGGAAAAAAATTCTAAATGTTTTTTTATTTTTTTCATAGTAAATTTCAATGAGAAATTATTTTAAATGAACTATATTTTATTAATTGATAAAAAATTATTTAATTTATATTTAAACCAAATTGATAAAATATTTTATTCTTATAAATAAATTTTATGAAAAATCAGTTTTGAATTAGGAGTCAATTTTTATAATTATTCCTTAAAAATAAATCATCCCAGAAAAATACTAGAAATACACCCTAAGATAATATTTATTTTTCTCCTCAAAATAATTGTTTTATTTTGACATATTTAATTTATTAAATGGTAAATATTTATATTTAAAATGTGTTCTCCATTAAAATTTAAAAAAATACCTTTATAAATATAAAGTATTTTATAAGTAATTTTGGGTTTGTCCTTATTGTATGCCTATCTAAAATATTTTAGATGAGTCTAAGAATATTTAGTTGGATATATAATATAAAAATTTACAATATATGATCTCTATAACTTTTATAATTTAATTAACTATGAAAAACATGACTAAATATTTTGTTGTTTAATCAGTTGTTCAGTGTATTAAAAACATATTAACTAAATATAAAGTAAAATACAGAAAAGTGTTGGGTGCTATATTATTTAATCCTAAAAAAATTTCCATTACATTTTAGGTTTCTTACCTTAAAAATTATGTATGTAGTTCTCCTTTATAGAATCCTCTAGTTCCAATGTCGCGTCTTATATTTTTTGATTTCTCTATAAATCTTTTACCATATGAGTTGTCTGATTCTTTAAAACAAGATCTATAGTATTAAGAATTCGAATGGTCTCTTCACAATATGAGATGTCTAGTTAAAAATTTATATAATCAGATATGAGAAGATGAATTTTTTATATCATGTAATTTTCTAGAATTGATATATCGAACACATCATGTTCATTTGAGAGATTTGGAAACAATGATAAATGATGAGAAATTAATCAAACCCTTTCATGAATTTCAATGGGTATGATGTACTTTGGATATAGGTTTACATTTATAACGAATATGATAAAAATTTCAATGGAGACACTGTTGGGAAAACATGATCTCCCACTTATAACTCATAATCATTCCTCTGGTAATCGGTATAGCTCATTTTCATACATTGAGCAGATTTAATATAATCATGGATGGCATTTACCTTTTTTATCATCTATTAAAAAAGCTATGATCCTATGATTTTCATTTCACCAACTTAATCACTAAAAGTTGGAGTATGTCATATCATTCCATAAAATGCCTCGTACGATGCAATTTAAATAATTTAATGGAAATTATCATTATAGGAAAACACTTCCATAGGTAAGTACTTATATTATATACCAATAAAATTGAGTGTTCATGATCTCAACATGTATTCCATTGTTTTTTTATTTTACAATATCTATTAGTTTGAGGATGGTAGGATGTTCTCAAATGATGCTTAGTGTCGAGAGCCTTTTAAATATTTTCTATAATCTTGATTTAAATCTAGGATCCCAATCAAAAAAAATTGATAGTAATCTGCCATGAAGTCTTACAACTTCCTAAATGTAGTTCCTTGTGAGGTGATCCATGGTAATATATTATCTTAGGTTATGGAAATGAGTAGATTTGGTTCATAAATCCATGATGGACCATATTGAATCATTCATTCTAAGAGTATCTAGTAGTCCTATGAGAAATTACATTGTAATTTCATCCCATTTCCACAAAGGTATAAGAATAGGTTGATGAGATCCTTTAGAATGTTGTCTCAAAGCATTATCTAGTTGACAAAAAAATCATCTAGATATATAGTCAGAAATTTCCTACTTTATGTTATCCCATCAAAAAATTACCATCAATTGCATATAAATATATTTTATCCCATTGTGTATAGATAAAATTGAGGTTTGAAAATCTTCCAACAATTATCTTATTAGCTCAGTTATATATGGTTTACGTAACCTCTTTCCAAATTTTAGAACATCATATTCACATAAAAAATCTTCATATTATCCATAATTCATCCCTTTGATTTTCTTCTGAATGTCCTCATCAACATATTGAGAAATAATTATCCTCTATAATAAGGATGGTTTTGCAATCATTGGTAAATTATTGATGAATCACCATTCTTAGCAATTACCATATCCATCATTACTATATCCTGGAATATTTGATCCTTCTCAAACCTCATTTGTATTAAAACTCTTTGATTCTTCATATTCAAATCACATAATACCTTATGTATATGCTTAAAGATAATATGCCTCTATTTATATGACTTATAGTGACCCTTTACCTCATAGTACATAAGATACAAGATGATTTGGGATCTATTACAACAAGTTTTTTTTTGAGTTAAAAAAGATTGTGTTTTCATTATTGTTGTTCGTCAGTTTTTATTGACCATTTTGTTTTACAGATATCGAAGGCTAGTTTTGGGATCTTCTTTTAGTGATATAATATTGACCATTTTTTTGATTATGATTATTTTAATTATTCTTATGATATCAGTTATTTTTCTTTATTACTTTTCATACATGGGTTCTTAGACATTATCATGAATTGGTTTTTTTCCATGAGGTTATTTCTTCTCTTGAGTATAGAGGAAAATTATATTCTAAAAAACTATAATTTATTGGTTTTGTTATGTTTTTAAATCCCTATAATTTCCTTCTACTATGGTAATCTCCATATGTTCAACACTTCACACTCTTATCATTGGTTAATAGTCTTTGGAATCCTTTTGTTTTTTCCTTGATAGATACATCTCAAACTTGAAGTGATGCATGATATACCTTGTGAGATTATAGTGTCCAAATTTAACACTATACTTATTGGTTTTGATAACAATATTTGTGTACTTGGATAGGCTATGGTTTTTTTCTTGGGTAACTAAGACTATGTCTATTATTGTTAGATCATAATCCTAAAATTATTGTAGGGGTTATTCGATGATCATGTTAATGGGTGAGGCTCAATGAAGGAAATCCATAGTTACCATTGATTAATTTCCATGAGATGATGTCCTTTTCATTTATTTTTTCACTCAGATGTGTCGTTGGTGTATCATTATAGAATTTTCTTTTTAAAAATATTTTTTATATCTACATTTCATTTATATTTAAATTTTGGTTATGGATGTTTAATTGTTTCTTGTGATCAAAGTCCATCCTTTGAGTTGAAGAAAATTTTTTATAAAGATTTTTTCTATGTACTATATAATTTTAGAGAATCATTAATTAGGGGGGAAAACTACTCTGAGTCTTTGTTTCTGTTCAATTTTCATTGGTTCCCAATTTCTGTTATTGAATTTCAATGGAGATATGTGTTTATCACATTGTTATTATTAGTATAATATTTTGGAGTGGGTATTTTTTTCAAGGACTATATTACACATAGAGAGAGTTTGAATGCTACATAATTATTTTATGTTTATATATTTGGGAATGGAATAATTCTATAGGAATTAATATTTATGTTATTGATAATTAAATCATCATATTTATTTATTTTTGGTAGATTCCCTTTTTGGTTTCAATTTGAATTCCATTTAAATTGAAACGAAATAAATTATAATTCATTCTTTTACCCTATTTTATGGTATATGGGTTGTGTATGGGTAAGGGCCCCATTTTATAATTTATATAATATTAATATATACATAAGGTTAAATCAATGGTACCCTTCGATAGAACATTTTTTGGGAAAAAATTAAATAAATATTCAGTTTTCCATTTATTATTCTCCAAAATGGCCCATAATTTAATTTTAATAGTATAAATTACTCAAAATCAGCGAAAATTATTCATTTCGGATATTAAAATGTTTTAACATTAATTTTATATATTTTTAAAGCCTATTCATTTAAAATTTTAGTAAAATGGATAATTAAATGTTTTTTGTATCGACAGTGTTATAGTTTTATGCCTAATGTTTTCTTTAAAATTTTGTAACCTCTTACACCCATATATTTCTAGTATTTTCATGAGAGGTGCTGTGGAGTTCAACAATTTTTGGTAATAATATCCAATTTCATTGGTTAATTTATTTTTTTCTATGTTTTCTCTTCGATATGTATTTCCTTCCGGATTTTTTTATAGAATTACAATGTAGTTTTTTCAATATACTTCTATAATTTTCTATTTCATTTTTTCTAGAAAACATTATTCAAAATGTAATTATAATTATATAATATAAGTTTTTTTGAAGGATTAAATTAAATTATTTCATAAAATATTATATAATACCCTTCTTTAATAAATGAGAATTATATTCACAAAATTAACCTAGATCATGATTCCACTAATCTTTTAAATAATTTTTGAATGAAATATATGTTTATATTTAACATTAAAATGTAATTTAAAGAGGGTTTTGATAAAATTTATGTTGTTGGATGAATTTTGAGTTCTTAATTGAATTGACTATGTTTAAATAAATGTGTTTAATTAATAAATTATTTTCCACATGGTTTTAATGATATAGTTCAGAAATGACCAATTTAAAATTAGGATTATTTTTTTATTTTATAAACTAGTAATCATCATATTATTTTTAATGAATGATTAATTAATGTGGAAAATCGTATTGAACAATTCTATAAATTAATTTTATGAAATTGATTTTTAAATGATTAATTGAATAATTTTTGGATGTTTTTAATGATATATTGGAATTTAATTCTAATTTTGAATATTGATATTGACTACTGAAAGGAAGAAAATGTTTTTTAACTTTTTAATGATTTTTTGGAATTAAATGATTGATTTTAAATTGATTATTTTTGTTGTCTAGTTTTACTTTTCAATGATTCTCACTGGTTAAATCCTTAATTATGAGTAATTAGATTCATATGCTTCCACAATGATGGTTGTTGATAAAACGAATATTCATTTGTGGGGATATTTGTGGTGAGGGAGAGAATTAAATATTAGATGATATGGAATGTTTATGACACATTTTTTTATAAGTGGATCCCTATTGTGATCCATGTTACTTAATTATCTCACTAACCATATTTGACTGGTCATGGGAACATGGATAAAAATATGAGATGAAATAGATATATTATTTTCTATAAGACTCACATGCCATCTTTAAAAACCTTATAGTATATGATAGGTTTGGGATACAAACATGTGTTTAGTAAATGAGGTGTGTTTGGAATCTATTTTCATGAGACTTAAGAGGAATGAAGTTGGTATGAAGGGTAGTCTAGATGTATTTATTGATTATTATAACAATAGTGGATCCACTATCATAATTTGGACATAAACATAACCACATTATACCAAATAATTGTTACATGGAATTTCTTTTTGTCATTTCTAGGAACAATTGTTACCATGTAGGATATACTATCGTCAATTATTAGTCTTATCACAAGGATGATGCACCTTTTATCTATATTATACACTATTTTATATATTTTTGATATTTTTTTCACATTCATACCTTATTATGATTTATTTCAGTTTATCTAGTGAAATGGTTTTTAATGGTCTGTAAGTAATTTTTTTTCTTGTAATGAAGAAATGATGAATTTTCCAGCATTTATTGATAAATTATATTGAAATATTTAAACTCAAATATGTTGTAAACTAATATGTATGTATTTATTTTATAAAACACAAATTTAAATTCTGGATCAATATTTTATATAACCCACATTTAAAATATCTAGATTAACATAATAAGTAACTTAATAGATGCTTTTGTGAAATCATATTTGGCTATATAGCTTACACCATGTGTGTACATTTTTTGTTTTCACATATTATGTTCATATATCATGTGGTTATTTTTTCAAAATCATCTATTGTGGGTTTATTCTTGGAAGACGATGGGTAGGCGACTTTTCTCATAGTTCTTGGTCACAAACCAATAGGAGATGATTTTTTTTATCGAATTTTAGGTTATTTACTTGTACTCCGATATGGTTGTATTGATCTATTTTTATTCTTATAATTTTTAATACAATTTGAACTTTTTATTTTATTTTGGAGGAAATTGTTCCCATAGGATGTTTCATAATTACAAGGAACTTTTCATCAAACTTTTGGGAATGAGAATTCTCTTTAGTTTAGTGGATAACTAGATCATGTAGCTGTAATGATGTTATTATGGGTTGATTTAATCAGTGAGTTCACTAAAAATAATTATATGATATATCCAATGAACAATATGTGTTCAATATAGAAGAATGGAACTGTGAAAGAGCTCATATAGGCATTATTAATTGGTAAATTTTTCTACTTGGTTCCCTTGGGATAATGGTGAGAAAAAAAACAATTAACTCAACTTATTCATTCATATTTACTGCCATGATTCTCAACATATATTATTAAATATTATATGAATACGTTTATCCAATATCTTTTGTATTTAGTTTTCCATGCTTATATATAAATATATAGAACACTAACTCAATATACCATATGGTAAAATTGAGGGGGGAGGTAAAGTATAATGTTTCAATGTCTAAACACAATAAAATAAACTAATGCAGTACCCCTATAAGAAAAAAAAATATTGAGAGGAGATACAATGATAAGGAACTAGTTTTATTTTCATGTGGGATGGAAAGAAACTATAAGAATAATTTCAACACACTAAAAAATATGAATGTTGGTTATTATACATCTGTTATATTTATCATTGAGTAAAATATGTATATTTCAACATATTGTGTATTGGATATGTAAGAACCCGGAGCTTCGGTTTCAGGTACAGAACTCTTTTACGAGATTTTTAAGGAAAAATGGAGAATCTGGAAATTTTCAGAGTACACGCCGTGTACTTTATGAGTACACCCCGTGTACTCCTCGGCCACTCGAAGCCATGTGTTGGCAGAGACTGGGCCACACACACAGTGTGTAGGGGTGACGTGGAGGCCGATTTTGGTGGAGTATGGAAAAACCCACTATACACTGTGTACTTTAAGAGTACACGTAGTGTACTTTTTTTGTTTCATTAATCAACCCGGGGGCACGCCTAATGACGAGAAACATCTTCTTTTCCACCTAATTCCGTCCAGAGTTTCTGAGGAGGCTGTTTCTTCTCCGAGACACCAATCTGTCACTGGTTGTCCGAATCGAACTCCTTCGGTTGCAGAAGAATCGCAGCGGTGTGTTCTTGGTTCTTCTTTAGCCTCCCTTCCTTACTCTCCCTCTCATGTAAGTTATCTGAGGTTGAATATTTTAGATTTTTTTAGAGATCTACTCTGTTATAGGCAAATTCATGGGCTGAGGTTCATGTGTATCAATCTCCGAGGATCGTGGTAGGTGGTTTGTTTCCCTATGTTAAAGTTCTTTGAGTTTTGATTGCAAAAGTACCAGATTCCCATGTGTCGGGTATCCCGGGTATAGGATTTTGATCCAATTGTTATCTGCCTAAGATTTCTTATTATCTTATGATGAATTTCTACTATTATATGCTTGGTTTCATGATTTAGGATCACCCCACGGGTGTCTCTCCCTCTGTTTGGTTGTTTATCACAGTTTGGTACTGTTTTCTTATGAGGCAAACCCTATTTCAATTGTTAGTTGCTTGTTATCACTGATTGCATGTGTTTCCTGTTGTTGGAATGATTTTGAGGTATGGTAGCTATTATCCAAGTAGTTGTTTATCTTACGTAGGGATGCTAATAGTCGATTACGCACGACTAGACTGCTCAGGGATGTGAGAACCCGGTGCGGGAGATCATAGAGGGAATAGACTATTAAGTGCTTCCCGAGAGGGTCTGTTGGTTTTAGTTTTGTACGCAGGCCCTACGGGAATAGGTCTTTGTGCTTCCCAAGAGGGTTCTTACTTACCCACGCATCGAGACCACATGAGGAATTAGACATCAGTGCTTCCTCAGAGAGTCTATAGCTATCATTACAAGATCATAGGGGAATTGACGTGAGAGCTTCCCAGAGTGTCTATGCGTTGTTTGATTACTGAACTATAGGGGTCTACTAGTTTATGCCTCCTATAGAGTCAGTGTTAATTTTGATGGTTGGTTGTGATGAGTCCACCAAGACAAAGAACAATCATTGGTTTTGTACTGCATGTGTTAGGTACTCTTTTTTTAGATACCTGTTGTGTTACTTGCTGATCATGGAATAGAAAACATTGTTGGTTTTCCCTGGTTGTGTAATTAAATGAATGTGAATGGTAATTGGTAGAATTGTTTACTACATTTATTTACCGTTACTTTTTCTATATCACTCACTAACTGTAGGGAAAAAAATATTGTGGTGGTTTCCTACTAGGATAAGTCTCACACCCTATTTGGTTCCTTCTTTCGGCCCAAATAGATTATATGGTTTCAGGTATAGGTAGGGATTATTTCCCTTCTACCTCAAGTACTTGATTTCTGGTCAGAGCTGGAGAGCATGGGATCGGGCCTTGGCCCACGATGCTGCTGGAGTTGCTGTTTACATTTAGTACTTTGGTTTCAGTTGTATTTTAGCATGTTGTATTGCTTACTGATTTCCATAGATACATGTACCATTCTACATCATTATTATACCAGACATTTCATTTACATTCAATTCAGTTGTTGCATGCTATTTACTGCTTCTGATATTGTTTATGCTTATTCTTCCGCTACATACTTTACCAAATGAGGGTATAGTCTCCCCACTGACTCACCAAGGCCCTCGCTGCTACCCAGCGGCCTCAGGCATTTGGGGAAACGCTCTTGAGGTCATGTGCGAACCGGGTACAGGGCACCAGTTATGCGGCTCCGGACTCGGGTCATTACAAAGTGGTATCAGAGGAGTTTTCTTTCTTTAACATTTCTTACTGTTTTGTGACAATAGCCAAGGATAGGAAGAAATGTGTGGTTAGTACTTAACTTTGCCCAGGATTAATTAACCCGTGTACATGGAAAACATATATTACCTCGTAATTGCAATATTCAGTTTTTCCAAGTGTTACAGTTTATTATATTTCACCATTGGGTGATGCACATGTTTTGTGTTGTTACAGTTTATGAGATTATAGTTCTATTTGGTTGCAACCCGATGAGATGAGGGTGTGCCATCTCATTAATCATATAGGCACTAGGTAGGAAATCACTTGTCATGAATTTTACCATGCCATCTAGTGTGCATTAGAATTTCATGCTGTTTTGATATATTCCATGAGAGATTATGCATGCCATTGTTGTAGTTGTTGTGATAGAAATACTTGATGTGCTGATAGAGTATTACTTCTTTTACATCCTGTTTAGCATGGGCACCAAGCTCTAGTATTGGAGGTGTTATGGGCCCTCGAGGATTTTAATTTGACAGATCATTGTTTGTTATGTTGTTTACATGTTGTATGCGTTGTTATGATGCCAAGATTTGATTCGCGGGGAGTATGGGCCCCCACGGATTAGAATTTGGCACATAGCTGGTTGTTTTTCAGTGTTTCTGGCGTTCGGAGCAATTTCAGAGCTACTTCCCGGAAAAACCCAGAATACATGGCGTGTAATTTATTCATACACACCATGTAGTTTATAAACCGTGTTGTTATCTGTGTGAACAAAAACATAGGGTGGCGGATAATCTTCAGGGACCCTCCGTGTAGTTTAAGTACACGCCGTGTAGTATTCATCCAAGTACCCGGCCGTGTCACTAACAACACGGGTAAGGGAAAATCATGTTGTACATGTTGTGTGTTATAATAACACGCCGTGTAGTTTTTCTAGGTACCTGTACGTGTCACGAACAACACAGGTCGGTGTTATCTTCTCTGATACACGCTGTGTTTGTTCGGAACACACCGTGTAAGGGGTTAGCAGTGTGGCCGGCCGTGTAACCCGTTACACGGGTCGCTGATCCTGCCTAATACACATCGTGTGTTATAAAAACACGCCATGTAGTTTACTTCTGGGTACCCGGCTGTGTCAGGAACATCACAGGTCGGTGTGATCTATCTATATACACACCGTGTTTGTTCGGAACACGCTGTATAGGAGTTAGCCGTGTGGCCGGCCGTGTAACCTGCTACACGGGCTGCTGATTCCTGGATTGTATACACCGTTTCCTTAGTGCACACGCCGTGTTGTTTAGAATTAGGAGGACCGTGTAGATTAGTCATGCAAAGAGACTCAGGTAGTGGAGTGGAGTTCAATTACACGCTGTGTTTTAGGACGACACGCCGTGTAGTCTGGAACGTTACATGACCAGTGGTGGAAAATTACACGCCCATGTAAATGGATTTAACAAACACACCGTGAAGTTCAGTTTTTCAAATTTGAGTTTTTCTCTCTCATATTACCATTTTTTACTCTTCTATTTTCTATCATTGTTGGTCCTAAACCAGAGGCGTGCTTTTGATCATTCAGGGATATGGCACCAAGACATCCTACCGCTTCATGTTATGAACCAGGTGCTGACCGTATTCCTGATACGGAAGACCAACGACTACCAATAGTTCTGCTGATTGTTCCGAATATAGAACCTGTAGTGATTTCAGAAACTGGAGAAGATGCTCAGTTTAGAGAGGGTTTCATGAGGTTTATGTAGAACTTCCAGGGAGGTCAGCATCCTGCCCCGTCTATGAAAGAGCTGACACGGGTCTTCCAACAGCAACATCCTCCCACTTTCACAAAGTATGGAGAACATCAGGTTGTAGAGTAATGGATAGAAACCATGCTTTCCATCTTCGAGAAATTGGAGACACCCCCAGACAGAAGGGTGAAGCTCACGACTTACATGCTGTGAGATTCTACCAAGAGATGGTGGGATGTAGTATCACAGGTAGGGTTCCAGCGGACAATGGATTGGGGCGAATTCTAGTGTATTTTCTATGACTACTTCTATCCAGCGATGCTGTGGGACAATAGGGCCAGGGAGTTCAGGAACCTACAGCAGGGTACTCTTTCGGTTATGGAGTATTCCTCCCGCTTCACTATGTTACAACGTTTCTATCCTGTTCTGGGAAATGATGAGCTCTTTTTGGAAAGGAAGTTTGAGGAAGGCCTCGAACTAGAGATCAAATCACAGGTGAATGTTTGCTAGTTTTCTTATATTACTCTGATAGTCAACCAGGCACTGATCATTGAAAGAAATCTAAGGGATACTGGAGCTGTTGACTTGGTCAGTTCAACATCCAAGGATGATTCATTTCATACTAATAGTAGGAAGTACCACCGAGAGTCTACTCGAGGTGACTCTAGGAAGCGAGGTATATCTTCTGGTAGACGGGATCTTCCTTATGGAAACCCGGTGGTGTGCTATCAGTGCGGAATGAGCGGGCATACGATTCCTCAGTGCCCGAGAGATCCAGTGGAGTGCGGATCTTACAGCAAGATGGGTCATATGAAGTGTTTTTGCAGGGTTCTTCTTCCAGCGGCTAGTGAAGGAGGATCTATTTCTACCCCTTGTTCAAGAGCAGGATTACCAGTCCTGTAGAAAATAGGGGACTGGAGTTCTTCGGGTCGTGCATGCCAAGGTAGAGGTCGTGGAGGCTGTAGTCTGGATCAAGGGGGATCAACTCAGGGATATCAGGCTGCTACACAGGGTTGCGGTAATGGCTAGATGTTTGCAGTAGAGCAGATCCATCAGGAGCAGGATCCTAGACCTTCCACAGTTCGAGGTAAGATCTTAGTATCCTATGTTTTATCTTCATCCCTTTTCGATACTGGTTCTTCACAAAGCGTTATCTTTGTTTCTGTGGTGTAAAGTCATGAGGTCTATGTCTTTTCGACTACAGACATATTGACTCCCGACACTCCCTTGAGAATGAGGAAATCTAGAATTCATCAGTGCAAGGAGTTCCCTCTCGAGTTTGTAGGGTATCATTTCATATGGGACCTCTATATCCTATAGATGATGGGCTATGACATAATTCTTGGTATGGACTGGTTGGTTCCCTTCCAGGAAGTCGTCAATTGCTATCACCGCAGGGTGAGTTTTGTATCACTATAGGGTGAACCTTTCCTTCATAAGGGCGAGTGGGATGTTCAGGCGAGTCGAACCGGACTCGATCATCATGGGATAAGAGGAGTTACGACCCAGATTGCTAGTCTTTATCTGAATGACCAGGGGACTTCACGGTTAGATTTTCCTCCAGTGGTTGATCGCATTCCAGATGTCATTCCAGAAGACTTTTCGGGTTTTCCTCCAGAGCGTGAGGTAGGCTTCTCGATTGAGCTCATTCCAGGAGCAACACCAGTGTCCATTCCTCCTTATAGGATGGCTACACCTGAGTTGCAGGAGCTCAAGAAGCAGTTGGAGGAGTTGAAGGCAAAGGGCTTCATCCGACCCAGTACATCTCCTTGGGGTTCTCATGTCCTGTTCGCGAAGAAGGAAGACGGTACCCTTAGGCTTTGCGTGGATTATCATATGTTGAACCAGTTTATGGTCAAGAACTGATATCCCTTGCAGAGGATTGATGATCTCTTCGATCAGCTTCAAGGATCTCGGGTGTTCTCGAAGATCAATTAGAGGTCTGATTATCATCAACTGCACGTTAAGCCTTCAGATATACCTCTGATAGCCTTTAGGAGAAGGTATGGGCTCTATAAGTATACAGTTATGCTGTTCGGCCTTACGAATGCGCTAGCAGATCTCATGGAACTGATGAACTGAATGTTCCATCCTTACTTGGATTCCTTCGTCATGGTCTTCGTGGACGATATCTTGGTATACTTTCACACTCGACATGACCATGCAACCCATCTTGAGATCGTTTGGAGTACACTAAGGGAGCATCAGCATTATGCTAAACTCTCAAAGTGCCACTTTTGGATGGATGATATTCACATCCTAGGTCATGTCATCTCAGAGACAGGATTATCAATAGACCCAGAGAAAGTGAGAGTAGTAGTTACCTGGTAGCAGCCGCAGAATGTCTTCGAGGTACGAATCATCTTGGGTATGGCTGGTTACTAGAGGCAGTTTATAGAGGACATCTCACACCTAGCAGCACCGTTGATGGGCTTGACTAAGAAGGAGGTGAAGTTTGTGCAGTCAGAAGCTTGTGAATCATCTTTCCCAGAGCTAAATGGGAAATTGACTTCAGCACTGATTCTAGTACTTCCAGAGCCGGGAAAGAGTTATACAGTTTTTTGTGATGCATCTGTCATCGGGCATGGAGGAGTTCCTATGAAAGAAGATCATGTTTTCATGTATGGATCTCGGTAGTTGAGGCCACATGATAAGAACTATCCTACGCATGACCTGGAGTTGGCTTTTATTGTTCATGCCTTGCGTTGTTGGAGGCACTATCTCATGGGAGAGCATTTCATGGTATATATTGTCCACAAGAGACTCAAGTACATCATCACGCAGCGTGACTTGAATTTGAGACAGCGGAGGTGGGTCGAGTAACTACAATCTTTTGACTTCGAGCATGCTTATATTCCTGGGAAAGGCAATGTTATAGCTGACGCACTTAGAAGGAGGACTGAGTTGCAGGCAGATTAGGAGGCCAGTAGTGAGTGGTAGCTCATGGATCTGTTCTCTGAGATGCATTTGGAGGTGCACGACAGATAGGGGCAGACAATTATTTCTTCTGTAGCTGTTACCTCTACTCTTTTAGATCAAGTTCTAATGAGGCAGCTATCAGACCATGAAGGCCTTGTCCTATGGGAGGGTGTGTCATATGGAGACCCTAATACGAGGTGGACAGTGGATGATGACAAGGTGTTAAGTTTTCATGGCCCCATATGGGTTTCAGCGGACATACAAGAGGAGATGATGAGGGAGTTCCATGCTTCATCTTAGGAAATTCACCCTGGTGTCACCAAAATGTACTGAGACTTGCACTGTTAGTATTGGTTCCCAGGTATAAAGAGGGATGTGGCTGGTTTTGTTATGCGGTGATAGACTTGTTAGCAGGTGAAGGCAGAGCATCAGTGACCAACATGGATTTTACACCAGTTACCCATTCTTGAGTGGAAATGGAATGATGTCGTGATGGACTTCGTGACAGGTTTAACAAGATCACCTCGAGGAAATGATGTGGTTTGGGTTTTAGTGGGCAGGCTCATGAAGGTTGCATACTTCTTGCCGATTAAGTAGACCATCACTGTTGATGAGATGGGACAATTGTATATCTGTGAGATTGTACGTCTTCATGGAGTTCAACAATCCATTCTTTCAGACATGGATGTGTGTTTTACTTCACACTTCTGGCAGGGGCTATAGAGGGAATTGGTTACACATGTACTTTTGAGTACAACATACCATCCTCAGACTGATGTCCAGTCCGAGCGTACAATCCAGGGGCTTGAGGATATGCTCCGAGCTTGCATTCTAGACTTTGGTGGTTCTTGGGAGAAGCATATTCCTCTGGTGGTGTTTTCCTACAACAATAGTTTTCATGCGACTATTCAAATGGCACGTTATGAGGCTTTGTATGGTAGGCCATGTTGATTACCTTTATGCTGGTTAGAGTCTGTAGAAGAGGCTTTGCTGGGACCTCTTCATGTTCAGGAGACCTCAGAACAGATATAGTTGATTTGGAATAGGATGTAGATAGCACATGCTCATCAGAAGTCTTATGCTGATCAGCGGACACAACCATTGGAGTTCGAGGTCAGCGATCAGGTTTTCCTGCGTGTCGCACTGAGGTTGGGACACAAGATGATTCAGAGATAGGGTAAGATTTCACCGAGATATGTTGGGCCGTTTGAGGTTCTGGAGAGAGTCGGGCTGGTTGCTTACAGGCTGCAGTTACCTCAGAGGTAACAGGCTTTGCACGACGTCTTTCATATTTCTCATCTTCGACGATATTTCTCAGACCCGTATCATGTTTTTCAACCCGAGGAGGTTCAGTTGGAGCTGGATGCATCTTTCTAGGATAATCCTATCAGGATTGTCGATCGTAGTGCAAAAGTACTCCGTGGTCATTCTGTTTATCTGGTATGGGTGCTATGGCAACACAGAAGTATATAGGACGAGACTTGGTAGAGGGAGGCAGATATGCGGACACATTGGCTAGAGTTGTTCGAGGTTTCTTCCTCTATGCCTTGATAGGGAAATTCAGGGATGAATTTCTTTAAGGGTGGAAGTTTGTATGAACCTGGAGCTTCCGTTTCAGGTACACATCTCTTTTACGGGATTTTTAAGGAAAAATGGAGAATCTGGAAATTTTTTGAGTACACGACGTGTACATTATAAGTACATTCCATGTAGTCCTCGACCACTCGAATCCGTGTGTTGGATGAGACCGAGCCACACAAAAGGTGTGTAGTGGTGACGTGGAGGCCGATTTTGGCGGAGTACGGAAAAACCCACTACACGCCGAGTACTCTAAGTGTACACGCCGTGTAAATTTTTTATTTCATTAATCGACCCGGGGTCGTGCCTAATTATGGGAAACATCTTGTTCTCCACCAAATTCTGTCCAGCATGTCTGAGGAGGTCATTTCTTATCTAAGCCACTGATCCGTCACCGTTTGTCCGAATCGAACTCTGTCGATTGCAGAAGAATCGCAGCAGTAAGTTCTTGGTTCTTCTTTATCTGCGTTTCTTGATTCTTCCTCTCGTGTATGTTATCTGAGGTTGAACATTTTAGACGTTTATGCAGATCTGCTCCGTTCTAGTATGATTCATGGGTCGAGGTTCAAGTATATTGATCTTCGAGGATTGAGGTAGGTGTTTTGTATCCCTACGTTAAAGTTCTTTGAGTTTTGAATGAGAAAGTGTCGGATACCCATGTGTCAAGTATCCCGGGTTTAGGATTTTGATCCTATTGTTATCTGTCCTAGATTTATTGTTAGCTTATGATGAATTTCTACTATTATATGCTTGGATTCATAATTGAGGATCATCCCACAGGTGTATCTCCCTCTGTTTGGAAATTTATCAATGTTTGGAACTGTTTTCATGTGAGGAAAACCCTATTGCAATTGTTAGTTGCTTGTTATCACAGATTGCATGTGTTGCCTGATGTTGGAATGTTTTTGAGGTATGGTAGCTATTAGACAAGTAGTTGTTTAACTTACTTAGGGCTACTAATAGTCGATTACGCATGACTGGACTGCTCAGGGTTGTGAGAACCTGGTGCGGGATATCAAAGAGGGAATAGACTATTAAGTGCTTCGCTAGAGGGTCTGTTGGTTTTAGTTTAGTACATAGGACCTACGAGAATAAGACTTTGTTCTTCCCAAGAGTGTTTTTATTTACCCATGCATCAATAACACAGGAGGAATTAGACGTAAGTGCTTCCTCAGAGAGTCTATATCTATCGTTGAAAGACCATAGGGGAATTGACGTGAGAGCATTCCATAGTGTCCGTGCCTTGTTTGATTATTGGACTATAGGGGTCTGCTAGTTTAAGCCACCCAGAGAGTCTGTGTGAATTTTTGATGGTTGGTTGTGATGATTACACCAAGTCAAAGAACAAGCTTGGGTTTTGTACTGCTTATGTTAGGTAGTCTTTTTTTAGATACCTGTTGTGTTACATGCTTATCATGGAATAGAAAACTTTTCTGGTTTTCCCTGGTTGTGTAATTAAATGAATGTCAATGATAATTGGTAGAATTGTTGGCTGCATTTATTTACCATTACTTTTTATATATCACTCACTGACAGTAGGTCACAAATATTGTGGTGGTTGCCTACTGGGATTAGTCTCACACCTTGTTTGGGTCCTGCTTTCGGCCCAAACAAATTTTATGTTTGCAGGTTTAGGTAGGGATTGCAGCCCTTATACCTCAGGTACTTGATTGCTGGTCGGAGCTGGAGAGCATGGGACCAGGACATGGCCCTTGATGCTACTGGAGTTGATGTTTACATTTAGTACTTTGGTTTCAACTGTATATCAGCATGTTGTTTTGCTTACTTCTTTCCATAGATACATGTACCATTTTGCATCATTATTATATCAGACATTTCTTTTACTTTTAGTTCAGTTGTTGCATGTTATTTACTGCTTCCACTATTGTTTATGCTTATTCTTCTGCTGCATAATTTGCCAAATGGGGGCATATTTTCTCCACTGACTCACCAAGGCCATTGCTACTAGTCGACATCCTATGGCGTTCGGGGAAATGTGCTTGAGGTCATGTGGAGAACCGGGTACGGGGCACCAGTTAAGCGGTTCCAGACTCGGGTCGTTACAGGATACAATATGTAGCTTAATGAAATTTATTAAAATTCGAGAAATAATAAGTTTAGAGATTTTGGAAAATGATGAGGTGTATATCCATGTTGAAAAATGGGGAAAAATTATAGAATTTTCAGTAGGAGATTAACTTCTCACATTGTCTAGCAGTTTGGTTCTAATACTGATATTATTTATTAATTGCATTTTGTTAATATAAACCTAATAACACTGTAGATCATAGACACTAGGTATTTTTTCATGTTTGGATATAGATTATGTATTTTTATTATGATTTTATATATTATTGTATGGAACACAACAACAATTGACTGTATATAAATAATTAAAATTATAATATTGTTGAAAATAATGATAATATAGTGAGACCAAAACATATCATACAAACCTTTATCACACCATGACTATCCCTATAACTAGTAGAATTTACATAAATTATATATATTAGGGTACTTTAAATGTATTTAATTAAACACATAGGATGTACATTATGTTTTTTTGAAGGAAAATAACATGATAACCATTTACTAGGAATATGTTAACGGCCAAAAAACTTCTAAAAATATGTCATACAATTTTATATGATCCATTCATATTAGATGATAGGGATGTGTTTTCATAGATCATTAATTTTAATGAAAAATATAGTGGGAATTTATATATATATATATATAAAATGAGTAATAAGTTATATTTCTATCAAATACGTAATGAATATCATCCTGTTGATAAAAACTTTCATGGTAAGGTGATTAAGTTACTCCACTCATTTCAAGGTTTACAATATATTAGCTATGATTTCATTGATTATATGACTGAGTGCTGGATAAAATCCCAATTGACATCTCCTAATAAAATATTGTGTAATACTATTATTGAATGGATAATCAAGCCATTAATAGTATGATAAAATAAAAGATTAATCATTTAAATCTTTTATTTTATTTTTCATGATATATAGTAAGAATAGAAAAAAATATTCCCTTAAATGTGTTGCAATGGTGTTAGAACATGGGATTCCAAATTAGTTATGTTATGGAAAGAAACTCACTCTATAATACATATGTAGATGGGGAATTAAATAATTTATCAATATAATAAAAATTGAACATCTATAATCACGAGGAATAAAGTGATTCATTATATGTTATCTTAACAAAACTATATGATTTAACTTTTATTACCCTTCAAATAGAAACAGAATTATTGAATTTAAAGAAATATTTCAATTAAGTGGACAGTTTTTCATTAGATATACATTGAGAAACATAAAATTCAATGATGTTGATCCTCAATATGCACAATAGTTGGTTCATGAATAAAATCCATAAGATAAAGTAATCGATGAATAAGTTACCAGGACACAAGCACTACATAGTTCTACTAGTGAGTAATGTGAACATATGACATAATGTTTTATTTTAATATATTTAGGTGGCACATTATTCATAGATAATGATTAAAATTAAATGAAAAAATTTATGTATTATTGATGGATTCATTTAAATGTAATAAATATATACATTCTGATATGAATTCTTTATACTAAAATAATTGTTGAATTTTGATATAATCTCTTTATCATATCAATCATATTCGATCTGAATAAGTTGAAAAAAATAGACATGTATGTTATATTATTTATGTATAATGAACTATTTGTGGAAATGGGTTTCATGAAAAATAAATTCATATACTAATGAAAATCCTTCTGACCAATTGTGATGCTAAAATACCTCACAATATTAAATGTACCAACAACCTTCCATGTTTAAAAAATTTGGTAGCATCAATTAAAAAATAATTTTACAAATTGGATGAGTTTTAGGGTCATATATATGTATCAACCCAATGGGTTCATAAAGTCAATGTGTTCTAGTAAATTATGAATAATTTAGGGATTCAATTATGGTTTGATGAAAAATGATGATCATGGAATGTTTCTGTTGATGTGACCATATGCGATTTACATTTTCTTAAGAATAAAGGTGATCCATGATTCTATAATATTGTTTTTGTAATTTCAATCATCTTCTTTTTTGTTATATATTGATTACATTAAATTATTGATTGTAAATTGCATGTCTTGTTTTATGTTAATTCATGGTTAGTTGAATTATAATCCATGAAAGACTTATGTGACATAGCTTATTTTGAAGGGATAAATATCTATCATGAAAGATCTCATATGCTATTTTCGAAAATACAATGTACATATAATTATATGATTATCCCATGGTATATTATGAATGAATCCATGTTGGGATTTTAAACAATGTCACATAATTTAAATATCCAAAAGAGAATATTTCCAAAAATATAGGAGTGATTTGAATGGAATAATAAAACATCTTATGAGTTGGCGGTGCAATATATCCTTTATTATTTTCTATGTACTAGGTTTTTGTATCCTTTTTATTAATTAATTATGGAAAAATATCAATAAAACCAATGATATAGGTATGATACAAAGGTAAAATACATCATCAAGTACTTTATATTAACAAAGGATGTGTTATCTGAAATCAATGTTAGGATTTTTATTTATTTTAATAGTGATGCAGTGATTTGGGGAGACCTAAAAAACTCATGGTGAATAATTATATAGTATAATCTGAGTATATAGAGGTATCATATGAAACTATTGATGAAATATAGATATAAAACATTGAATCAAATATCTTTTGGTATCCTATTATGTTAGTCATTATTAAATTTTACTATGAAAATAAATTAATAGTGTTGATTTCTAAGGAGCCTAGGTCACACCATAATGAAAAGAATATTCCATAAAAGATTAATATATTGATGAATTTTCCTAATATTAGTGAATTTAGTATAGATTATTTTCAATAAATTATAAGAAAATAGAACATCTTATTAAATACATATATCAGTAGAATAATGATTATCATGTGGGAGAATGTGGGTTGAAAGCTATTAATATCTAGATCTAGTGAATGTGGTATTTTTTGAGCCAGTTCTTGAGACCCAACTCTATAATATAAAATTATTAAAATTACATCTATATATTTTGATATATATATATATATATGATTTTATATTACCATTATAGTTTTGATAGTTCTATATACACCGTTTTATTTTTCCCTAATATTTAATGTTGTGTAAAATTGTAATATCACTGACCATTATATAATTAAATCCAAAATATATAATTATAATAATATTAAATATATTTACTAGGAACTAGAAACCTCATGATGATAGGAATATGAATATTTCTTACTAATTTGTGTTGGGGTATTATAACCACAGAGTCTTTTCTCAAAAAGACAACCCACAGTGATATCCTGCAAATGAGATCATGTGAAATGAAAAACTAATGGGAACACCAAATGTTATAGGTATTATTAGTTTCTTCTAGATTTGAAAAAACATTGCGTTCCCTTGAATGCATATCATCATCAATTTGAACCATTTGATCACATATGTTGATGCAAGTTTAAAATTATGGAATTTATGTTATTTCTATGTATCTTTCATTACGAGTGTCATTTTTTGTGTGATATCAGTTGAATGATCAATATAAGATTTTCCAATTATGAAAGTGCGAGATATCATGGACCAGTTTAACATAATGGTAGAACCGTTGATAATCCCACTACCATGGTAGAGAAGGTATGTATGTCCAGTGTGAACATGAATTAATATATCATGTCTGCATGGTGACACAAGTATTTCATCCATCTTATTGTGAAATCACATGAAAAATGTAGTTTATTACGAGGTGATGGTTATTATGAGGACTTTGTTTCTATAAATAAAACATTTATAAAATGGGGTTTGATTTTTTTCAATATTATACTCTATTTTTTGTGATTGTCACTCACCAATGTATATATAATGTCCTAGAGGGCCACAAAAATTAAATATACAAAATACTATTCTTCTAATTTGAATACGATTTTTGGATATGGTGGGTTCCACGAAGGGGTATGAGTAGTGTCTATGATTGAAAGATCATCATGAAATTAATAATTTCGAACGGAAACTTTTATTTAATTATTATATGAGTTATTATTAAATCAATTCAATCCCATGTTTTATATTAATACATTGAAAAACATTTGATGAACCAATATTATTTTAAAATTAAATATTTTCATTATATTTGTATAAATGAAAATTCAGGTCACTGAATTGTAATTAGAAAATAATATATTAACAATATTATGAAAAAAAATTTTAATTTATTACATAATTATGATGTCATTATTTATCAATTGTGACTTATTTAGGAAAAAATATATATATGGGATCTAAAGAGTAATTTCCACATGTTCAAAATGCCTATTTGATTTGGGGGAAACTAAAATTAGGCTTTTTATTCATAAACTATAATATTATGTCTCTCTACCATCTCTCCCATATCCTAGTGTAATATTATCTCCTTATATATAATAAATCCATGTTCACCTTGATGAATCATATGAATTATTTCGATGTGATAATTGGAAGGTTTTAAGGATCATTTCAAAAAAATAACAATTATGATATACGACACTTTGAAAGAATGTTTTTGAATGTTTTTATGACCTATATGGATTCAATGTTGGTTATATTAAGAATTTATCACCATATATAAGCAGGGAATGACCATCTCTTCATATCAATCAAGTTAAATATTTGATTTATTTATTTTTCCTAAATCCTTCCATATAGGATCCTTAGTTTGATAACTGGATTTCACAATGACTATAAAAATTATATAATGTAAAACCTATGAAAAAAAATTAAAAACCTAGATTACTCACTTATTTCAAGAACTATGAACCGCTAATTTGGACATTTTTTTAGTTAAATGTCTATTTTCCCCAGACACATAGTAATGTATTACAGATTTTACTATAAAAGTCCCCCTTTATAATTCGAATTCACATATTGAGGTGTTACATATATATGCATGTTTCTGATTATATTTTATCCTCTACCATACATGTATCACTTTTAACTTCCTTATAAATAATCCAATGAATTATTCTTCCCATAATGATACACACTACATATTTTTATTTCTTCTCATATTTTTCATGGTTGAACATATTTCAATAATTTAGCTGCATCATCATATTCCTCTAATTAAATACATGAAGTAAATATGAATATCTAAACATCATTTAAACAATGATACAATTCTACATTATCTCTAAATAACACCTAATGTATTTTACAACAACATAATTTTATTTATGATATCTGGGCCCACCAAAGAATCGATTGATATTTTTATCCTAATTAATGAAAATTCTTAAATTATATTTTGATAGACATACAAATCTCATCTCTTATGTCCTCATCAAATAATTTTAGTTTTATTTCAATTCAATTTTTTCTCTTTATATTATCAATATAATGGTTTATGGAAAATACTTGTTGAAAATTAATTTTTTAATCCTTTTAAATATAATTATTTCTCTTCATCATTTAGATTTTTATTCCTAATAAGATTATACAAATGATCAGTTTCACCCTATAAGTAATATACTGCTAACAGAAAAAAAATTCTAGAACAATGGTGTAAAAAAAATATTTTCTATACTTTTGATCCATTATTCAGCTATTAGCGTAACAAAGGATCCAAATAAAGGATTTTTTGAAGTTAAACAGAATAATAATTTAGTTCATCTATCATTAGTGATGTCATATGTTCTTCACATTATATATCATTGTTCATTACCTTTGATAGTTTAGTCATCATTATCATGATGTCTTTTACCCCATGCTACATCATATTAAGATAAAATTAATTATATTTCCCATTAAATATATTATTTATATGATTCATTATATTTTATTCCACTTCTATAGAGGGATACATCATTCTTAAAAAATGTGTTACTACTGTTGATCATATCATAATAATTCTTGAGGAACTTCAGATACAAATATATTCTATTAACACACTTCTAATATTTTATACACCAAATTTTTAAAAAATAACTAATATATCTCTCATAATGGTTTTTAAAAATCATGTGACTAACCAAAGTGTATACACATAGAGTATCCAACCAGGTGCTCATCAATTCCTCTATGTGGTTAAATGATTACATGTAATGTTTTTACCCAATGGCCCCTTTCATGGTTATTATCACTAGGTAAATCTATGTCAGATCCATATATACTTTTAATATATATACAAATATTTCATTTCCTGGAAACCGTCATCTTTACAGATGACTTAAATTTTAAGAGGTTTCCCTATATATAAACATATCCCTGAAGTTATTACTAGTGTATTCTATCTCTATTTTACCCCAATATCTATGGCTTCTATTAGACACAAATATATAGTCCCTCTATTTTAATACAAGATCTACAAAAAAAAATTCCTCAAAATAATACATTAATATCATCAAATGACCCTTTTAGGTTTATTGTTGTGGAAACTAGTTACAATATATATTAATTACGTATATCATAATAATATGTATAATTTATTTAATCCTATTGAAATTTATATTTAAAAATCAGTTTTATGTCAATATAATGCATGTAATTTACAATGTCTATACAACAATATGAATTTTGGTGCATAAACCCCAATATGTGAAAAAAAGGTGAAATGAAAAATTTGTGGCTATCATTGATAAAATGTTAATTGAAACATTAGTGAATAAGAAAAAGTTTATGATAAATAAAATAGAAATATTACTAAAAAATAAAAAACATACGTCGATAAATATATCTACATTATTCAGAAACAATGTTTCATAAATCATAATTCGATGATCATTCACCACAGTTACATAAAACATTTCATCACAATAAATTAATTAATTACCAAATTAATTAGAGAACTATCATGGAACAGTTTTTATATGTCATAATTAACCAGTTCCACATTGATCATATATCATAATAAATAATTTCATCAATATATATTAGAGAATTAAAAGTGAATTTTTAAAAAAATTATTGAGTATATAAGTGTTTCGTGAAATTAAAATTTCATTATTTTCAACCCAACATAATAGAATGATTGTATCACCCTAAAATTATAATTCCCTTTAAATAATAAAATGTTTTTAACATAATTATTTTTACACAAAAACTTTTTAAATGATCCAAATATTTTTAGAGTAACATTATTAAATAACCTAATACGACATTGAATTTAAAACCATTACATTTCAAAAATAAGGTGAAAATATAAATTAATATTGAAAATATAAATTTTCTAAAAAATAATTTTCCATTAAAAATTTTATTAATAAAGACTAAATTTATTATTGTATATTTTTATTAATACAACATAAAAATAATTATTCAATTCATCACATCATAATTTTCTTTTTATTAATTTTTGACCATTCAATAAAAATCCGGATTTTTTGTAGATTCATGATGGATTTATAAATAAATAATTTACATGGTTTTATCAGTACATAATAATGACATTATATGTCTAAAACTTTTAATTTATTAAATTATTAAATTTAAAAATAAAACTATACAATTAACAATAATTTTTAAAATTATAATACCAAGGGGAAATTAAGGTGTAAATAATTAAAATGTCACATTAATATAGAAACTCAATTAATAATTTTTTCATACAATTGTTTCTTTTCAAGGTGATTTCAATTTTGGTCTTCCTTGGAATCAATATACACAGTATTTTATTCCCTATAAATGAATTTAGGTATTTAAAATAACTTAAAAAGAATAATTTTTTCATATATAAAAATTTATATCCTAATAAAATTATTTTAAAAAACGAGTTTGACATGAATTATTCTGTTAAACATAAAATAAATTTTTAAATGAATAGAAAATGTAATTTATAAAATTATTTTCAAACATTAAGTAAAATGTATCAAATGTGGTAAATGGATCATTAATAATGTTTTTTAAACATTAATTAAAATGGTTTGAAATTAATTTCCATGTTGAAAGTCAATCTGGGAAAAATTATAAAATTAAAAAAAATCCTTAAAGCCCTATATTTTTCCTAAAATGTAGTATATAAGATGAAAATAGACCCAAAATCATTTTACTCTGCTATTTCATCTATTTTATGGTCTTTTAAATTGAATAGTAACCTTACATTATTTAAAATATATGGGTTACTCAAAAAACTATACTTTCCCACAAATATAAAAGGGTTTTATTTTATCATATTGAAGAATTACCTTCTCATATAGATTATAGTTGATAAAATAATGTTTTACTCTCTTTAGGACCCTTACAAGTAGGCACAATCCACTTTTAATGACATCTCTGTAGTGGATTTATTCTTTTGAATATTTCCTTATATACCTAAGAATTTACATACGGAGTCTGTGCTATGTTTGGGAGTCTCGGGACCCCTAAGATAATATATTTAAAATATAAATATGTTTTAAATAATTTTTATGAATAATTTTAGTATAAATTGTTTTCACGATGTTTGGGACCTCAAATGGGAATTCCTAAAGCACTATTGACTCTCGTATGTAATTTTTTTGATATGTGTGATTTAAAGTCGGTCAGCATCTAACATTATGGAGTAGATAACTATTGGTGAATGTATTTAATAAAATAAATAAAATTGTTTATATTTTTATTAAATATCATCAAACCAAAATTCCTCAATAAATTTTTATATTTGAAAAATCAATATTGTTAGCCGCATAATTATCCAAGTAATTGAGAGGAGTATATTTATTTTTGGTATCATCCAAAACTATTTTCACTGATTGAAAATCAAATCATGGTGAATCTATTAGTAGATATACATTGAAGTTAACTTTTTTCATCGATGGAGAACACGCTCTTCTTAATCCATCAATCCGAAATCAAGTTATCACTCCTTATTTTATTCATTTATTTATTTTTTGATTATTGGGAATTGTTGTTGGATGATTTACTTGATTTATCTTTGAACCTATGAAGAAAAAAATTATTAATTTCATTGAATCATTTTTATCAGTTTTATACTTTCATTTTATAATTTATTCACAATTAATTTAACAACAATATAATTATTATCATTGATCAAATTGTCCAATTAGGGATTTTACTCGTTCTCATGCATCCACCCTAACCAACGTTCAATTAATTCTTCTTAATTGAACCTTATGGTCAATGTTCAACATTTTTTGGGATGGTTTGACTGTGATCAGACCAATAAATATGTGGGAGTTGATCAAATGATGAAAAAATTGATATTTTTTATATAGAAGAAGGTTAGATGTGGGATGCAGCTAATGGTTCCATGAATTTGGGTTATATAGAAGTGATGGACAATATGAAGTGTAATGGTAGGAGAAATAACTTCACATAGGTGAACATTATTCCAATTTTCATCTAAAAGAGGCCATAGGCCAATGGAATCTGACACTCCCTTTTGATTTCATGGGAAAAATAGTGGTATTCATAAAGGAGAAGGTGGATATTGAATCTTCATTAGGATATTGTATTTATATAAAAAATCATAACAATAAATCACCTAGTTTTGAATAAAAAACATCATGTTCATTTGTTTCAACAACTATAATGGTTTTTTAGGTCTATGAAGAACACACGATATTAGTGGGCCCACACATGATGTGATTTTACCTAGGTATCCATGCCATCTTTTAGCTATACAAGGCCCAAGAACTTGGCTGGTCAAAAACACCCTATAAACAACGGGGCATGCCATGAGTATATGATTGGGAATCAATGTAGTGTGCTAGGTGTACATTCCAAGAACCCCATGTAAAAAACACATCATTTGACCCTCTGGAAATGCTATTTATTGTGAATGGTTTCCCAAAAATTTCATGTGGAGAGAATTCCTAGAAGAAAAGGTGGGTTTAGTTTCTTTTTAACCTTTATACAAACCATGGTAGTCTTCGAGGAAAATGAAACATTAATAACTCTTTATCAAGAACCATATATTTGATTGAGTGTAGGCTGTCATCTATGTTATTTCATGTCGAATATGATAGTGTCATTAATTTTGGAATAAATGATGTGATGTGAGGTATTACATCATTGATGCTTCTCCAAGCAATGTTTAATTGTGGGGAATGATAAGAAAGGATCATTAATGAGATGTTGGGTTAGTACTCTCATGCCAAACCAAGGAAAATATACCCAATAATCATTATAAATGTGGGGTTTCCACTCACCCACACTACAATATTGTGATGATCCTATATCTACAAATGGGGTGATACTGTATCATTTATCCCCATTGGAGAAAATTTCCTCCACATGAGTTATGGATCCATAAACTACATAGAGAATCATATGGGTGTAAGACACTCCCCAAATAGATTAATGTGAGAATTCACATGATGATGGGCATCCCAGATGTACTATTAGAGGGACAAGAAGGATCATTTTACCTATCATGGATATGGAGATGGAGATCATCATTTTATGTCATCTGGGTTTCTTAAAATGTATATATATTTATGGGGATTCATTATCTTCTTTATATGTCTTGGAATGAATTTTCTTATACCATTCTATTTCCCAATTTTTTGTTTTCAGGTAACAATATTTTTCTTCTATATACGAACACATACATTAGAATTTTATTTATTTGTCATATATTCTGAAGATTATAAACATATCTAAGGTGACATCGGTGGATCTTAGTGATACATGGGTTCATTGAGTGAATTCGGTGGAAGTACATGGGGATCAAGAGTAGGTCGCTCTTATATTACTTTTCCTTGTTTTATACAGATTTATACATTTTTTCTTGTTGGGTTTCTATTCACCCCTTTTATGATTTCGTTTATTTTTTTCTACACTAATGTATTCCATAGAGGTTTTTCATGCATGATGATACTCTAGATGATTCAATATTTATTTTTTCTTAAACACAATTTCATAAAGAAAGATGTTTGTATAGATATAAGTACGTTATGATATGTTATCCAATGTAAGTATATCTATTATCAACATTTTCTTGCATCCCCTATCCTATTAGAGGAGGGATTTGGGTTTTTTCATCTAGAATTCGGCTGACTAGGTGGGTCCTTTTGTTTTGGGCCATTATAGATTTGTACCCAAGTAGTTTTTCCACATATCAATGATAAAGTGGGAAATATGGTGATGATGGGTTTGATGACTAATAGAATTTTTTTGGATTGTTTCAAGTGTTACTATTAAGTTAAGAAAACTAGTAATGGGGTGGCATCTAATGTTTCAATTCACCAAGGAACTGACTAAGTTCTTGTTCATTAGAATATAATGATGGCAGACGTAGGGAACTAATCATACAGTCATCATATATTATCTATTTTTTATTAATCTTCCCGAGACAACTCCTCATATATATAATCATTTTTTCATGTTTTGTTTTATCACTTTTTGGATTCCTACATGATGATTTCAATTTCGGATACTGATACAAGATCATAAAAAAGATCTGCTGAGATGAGAGGCCTTAGTTTTAGGCCCATCTAACGATGTGATTCTTCTAAGAAATCATGGGTTAGTTACAACTTTTATTGATCTATACATATTACCATCCAGTTAGCATGGGGACGAATCTAGTCATATTTTAGTATGAATGTTCTAGTGATAGATATGGAAAAGGTTTTGTGATGAGATATATCTTTTGGATAGGGAGTATTATCCTCAGTTTGTGGTCTTAGTATTGTGGATTTTTTTAATCATGATAGATAAAATGATTTTGAATGTGGTTATCCTTTATTATGTGTAATAAGAAAACATGGGGAGTGTGATGAAATATATCTATAATGAGATGATTATCTCATGGTCAATATTCCGGAAAATGTTTTGTGTGGAGTATTTCCATTATTTCTCCTGCTCTATATGGATACAAGATCTTCTTAAGATGAAATAGTGTGATGTGATGGTTAATGAGTATACCATTATATTCACTAACCACATGTGTTACTTAGAATATTTGTTGGGAGATGTATTATTCGGAGTCTAAATGTGTCATATAGGCCTTTGTATACACATCCATGTCACAATTTCATCCTTCTGTATTGATACTTACTATAGTGTGCATAAGTGGGATCCAATTATCAAGATATTTTAAGAAGTGTGACATCAAGTGGATGGAGACAAAAATAGCTATTATGTGGTTGATTTCTCCATATAAACTAGTATATGTTGATGTCATAACACAAGAATCATGCACATTCTTAGAAATAGGAATCCGGATTTGTGTATTAGGGATAACACATAAGATATTGTTAGCCAGGATAGGGTGATGTTATTATTTTGACATGAGAGGTCATATGGAACCTAACTTCCTAATGTGAAGTGATGAGTTGGATTGGAAAACAATATAAGGGACACCATGGTAGAATTAGTGTTCTAATTAAGGATATCCAATTCATAATTGATATTTCCCTCAGATAGGTTGTGTTGACCGTGGTGCGTGTGGAGCTCTGAAAGGGGAGAAATTAGTATTGGACGATGTTATGAGATGCTTACGGTAACAGTACAATGTGTCCCACACAAGGCCTAAAGGTATATTGATCAAGGTAATGGGTGGATTAGATTATGGAGGGATATGACAAGGCTAATCATGAGATAATCTATTGTACAATATAAGTATTTTAAACACTTTATCCAGTATTGGTAGACACATGCAATATTTATTGTTTTATATCAATATCCATCAAGTGAGAGGTATATCCCCATAACATGATACTGGACAAGTATCAATTGAAACCATTCTTATAGGGACTCACTATACTATATATCATATCTTCCAACAGTGTCAGTTTGATCTTAGTGAAGTGAATTTCTCATGGGACCACATAGTTTTCACAATGAAACCATTTTATGTCACTTTTTGTAGGGAATAATAATCCTCAATTCAGTACCATTTTGATGATCGTCATAGAAGTGTTATATTCATTTATAATTATATGTTGTGATTCTACTATGCAGTTGGGAGATATATCATTTCTAAATGAGTAGGTCTTATTTACAGTAATCTCCATCACATTACACATTAGATAGTGAGTTAATTCCTTAGTAAAGTAGGCTCTTTTAGAATTTGGATTCCATTAATGGAGGATGATTTTATAGAAGAAATTAATAAGGATATTCAAAGACTACCTTTGATGTGGGGGATGTTATTTTATATCATCTTTCACCTCGGGAACACACCGATATATTCTGTGTAACATTGGATATCCTCTACCAGGATTCAGGAGCAAAGGGTGTAATTGGAGTACCTTCAATTAAAGGGTATCATAAGACCCAATGTGTCCACATGGTATCTCATGTATTTTTTCTAAAATCATATGATGGAATCATTTTTATTTGAATTTATAATCGTCGCCTATAATTTTTAAATCATATGAACAAGTAAACCATTCCAAAGATAGATGAGACTTCCACCATTTTTAAGGTAGAATTTTATTCTTCATTATCGCTTTTTGGTCCATCTACCACCAGTTTTTGTTTACTAGGATGATATTACAAAGATAGTATCTTGATTTACCTATAGGTACTATGAGTTAAAAGGAATAATATTGGTTGTGATGAATGTCACAAAAATTTATATGGTACTAATAAACAAAATCATACAGCCACACGTGGATAGATTAATGGTTGTCATAACTAATGACATACTCATTTAGTCTATATCATAGGATTAGCTTGTAGATTGTTTTAGGACAGTTCTATATTTACTATGGGATAACCAATATTATAGTATTCTCTCAAATTTCATTTATTGGAGCAATGAGATTCACAATTTAGGGAATTTTATCTATATGTGTGGTTGATCTGTAGAATCAAAAAAATATTGATGTGGTTCTTTATTGGGTTCTACCAAAGTGAATGATGGTGTTTTTGAGATATCATGGTGTGGTGGGGTACTGTAGAAAATTTATAATATATTTATTTAGTGTGGTATCCCCTTTGACCACATTGAGGGGGAAATAGAAGCCTTTTACCTAGTATAATAAGTTTTATAGATTCTACAAAGAGTTATGGATAAGTTTTACTATTGATACTATAATTATTCTAATAGATGTTGAAGTTTATAATGTACTATTTATTTATTCATATGGAGATGGATAGGTTATTTTTCAATATAGTGGATGTTAGATATGGCATATGGGTCGGTGTAGTTGATACACCATGTGTATAATTACATGAATCAGAATATAGAGTTGGTAGTTTTCGTATTCACTCTAACGATGTGAGGAACTATTATATGGGTGATACATTAACTTTTTACTCAAAACACCAGTGTTATAGATGAATCATCACAAAGATAGATAATAAACAGATATACATGTGTTGGATGGAATTCAACTATGACTATGAATTATTGATAGTGTGTAATCTACATAGTGGAAACAATGTGGATAATGAACATATAAGGATATCAAAATATCTCTTTTTTAGTAGGAATCTATGTAGTTGGATATGATACTACTGACATATATAGAGTACATGGGTGTAGTTTTTCTACATTCAATGGTGGTGAGCCCAAAAATTCATTGGAGTGTGAGAACTTCCAAGTTGGGATATATCAATTGTGAGGTTCTATGTGACTAGATATCCTTGGGGAATGAACCATATATAATTTATGAAGTATTGGAGAACATAATATAATTTTCAGGATGGGCAGTGTACCCTATCACATTTTTAGAGGTGGTGAGGAAGGAGTTTCACACCTCCCACTTTGATATAAATATAAGTGTGTAATTATTGTTCATGGAACAATGATAATAGTTTATTTTAGATGTAATGAGGTGGATTTTCCTTGGTTTTTATTCTTACTATCTCACATGAAACTCGTAATAAAGGACCATCAGTTTATAGATTGCATGAAAAAAAATCCAGAGATACAAGAGTAGAAATGGTGTAGTATATTCATGGAAATTGTGATAGGTAATTAATGTATATAAGGATTCATGATGTTTAATTGTTGATTGTTGTCCGTTTTACAAAGCTGGTACACTTTCGTACCATTCATGATTATAGCTTGGTTGATATTATAGTAATATGTAGATGTGGGAGTTCATCTGTCTTCATGGGGTACCCTCAAATATCATCACTAAACATTATTCTTGATTCACGTCATGGTTGTGGAGGGGATTTTAGGAGGCCTTTCGGTCCTAGTTGAGAATGAGCATGAAGTTTCTCCCCCAGTTAATTGTGATGTTCGACAGATCAATCTAGGTTTTGGAATATATTTTGAGGGAAAATGTGTTCAATTTTGTCCAGAGCTCAGATGATCAGTTTCTAAATGTATAGTTTATTTATTATACCATTTATCACTCTAAAATTACCATTGAACATTTTTAAGCCATGTAAAATTGACTATAGAGGTCACCAATAAGTATGAATGAAAATGTATATTCATCTATTTTTTTGTTAGATTTGTTGTAAGTAAGAGTGGAGAAGGTAATAGTGAACTTTTAGTACATGAATAACCCCTATTGAACACACATATCATACTTGTATCATTTTCGTGTGATCATGGAGTTGAACCATAGAGGCCATGTTTTACTAAAATCCTCTTAACTATGATTTTTGTTGATATTTGGATATAGAGTCAAAAAACCCCTCTGCTACATTTTTATCATCAAAGACCATGCATAGGGATTGTGAGTTTTGATAATAGTAGTATTTTCCCCCATAGTTGGCTCGAGTGTATGAAAACTTCCTTGTATCACAGTTATGTAGATATTTACACAAACCCATGAAAAGTTTTGACTAGGGAGATCCTGACATTTGTGATGGATCCACTAATGAAGAGATCTCGATGGTGATAATGGATTGGTGGGATATAATCCTACATGGATGAACCATTTATTTGGGTTGTGTGCATCATTAGAATATGGAAGTGTGGGAGATCCCTTGGGAGTGTGAGAGAAACATGCAGGCTCATTACCCCATCCTTTTTTTAATTTTATTTAATGGATAAAAGGCAGTAAAGGAGGCGATAATTTAATTACTTCAGTTTTGTTGATTTAGTATTTCAAATATTTAAATATATTTATTTTTATTTATTGGAAGAGTCATTGTTGTGTTTCTATGATTGGGATCCCATAATTAATATATTAAAAATATTAATATATATAGCAAATTTGTGAATGCTTTTATTATTAATGGTGTTCTAATATTTGGGACCTATATTGGGAAATATGATACCATGGTTGTTTCTAAAATATGGGTTCTACCATAGGCATGGAATAAATATGGTGATATTTGATGGTTCAAGGTGATGTAATCATTTCCAATTGTGATTAATAATTTATATAAATAATTTATTTATTTTAATTAATATCCCAAAAAAAAAATTATTCTATAAATATGATACTATTAAATATATCCATGGTTATATGCATAACAATGAGAAGAATATAGTTAAAGGGATTTATTTTTTAGCATTGGAAAAACCATGTACCCAAATCAATGATCAGATCGAGGTGAGTCAAGAGACATGCAGTAAATATAAAAAACGTTCTTCATCACTGCAGAATAAACACTTCCCCAATGGTAGATCCATTATTAATTTAAAACTCATTATTTTATGTATTTATTTCCATTATTATTATAGAAATTGGAGATTTTATTATCTGATTGATTTGTCTTTGATCATGTGATTCACACGAATACGATGAATTTATATTGGAGACCATTTATCAATTTTTTATTCTTTATTTGATGACTCACAACATAATTACACGTTTTATGATTGTTTACCAAGATAAAATTCATAAATTATGGGTTTACCTTTTCATTGTGCATTTATCACCCCCAATAATTTTCTTCACATTCATTTTTGTTGGTCCATTGTGCCATAGTTGAACATTACTGGGGAGAGATCGACTGTGATTGAACCCCCATAAAAATATAGATTTTCTTATGTTATAAAGATGAATATTTTATTGAGGATTGCGGATTGATGTGGGTGATGTATCAATGAAATGTGGATATAGAGAGGTAATTGAGGATATGAGGTAGGACAAATTCACACAATAGATTGAAATAATGATTTTTTTCCACTGTAGGTTGGCGATTTGAGACTGGATTCATTCCCTTTCAATTTTGTGTAGAGATAATATATGATCCATTGTATTGATGGTGTATCATGATTCCTTACGAGAAATATTGGATTCTATGAAAGACCATACTAAATGATGTGTGGTACATAAGAACACTAATTTTGTTATTCAGTTTCCACATCACCTAGGGTTTTGACCTAGTTAAGGATCACTCACCATGATGCTCGGACCAAATGCAATGTTTCCCTACCCAAGTAGCCAATCCCTATGTTCAGTATGTATAACTTGGGACCCCATGAGATCAGACATTAAATATAACCATTGGGACTTATTGTATGGTTTTGTATGGCTATCCTAGCAATGTGACAAGTCTATAATCATAGGAAACCACATATACATACACATCATGTGTCCATGTGGGAAATCCCTATTGTGTGTTGTGGATTCCTATATCATGTACAGGGGGGAACAAACATAGATGAAGAGACAAAGTCAAAGGTCATATGACACCCTATACATGTTTTATAGTTCTTCTATGAAATTTAACCATACATATCTCCAACATCAAGGATCACATTTTGACCAACGAGTATCCAATCTAGAGTGTTTTTCTCCATTGAGCAATCAGGTATCATTTTTTCTATAATATGAGATATGATTTTATCTTTTGATAGAGTGATGCGTCTTTATGTTGTTCTTGAGAAATGGAATTTTTTGAATGATTTTCTAAGAGATTTTAGGGAGTGTATACCCCTATTGTACAACGACGAATTCCCTCATACACATTACATAGGTACAATTGGTACTCCCATTATCATTAACATGGTGCATGCCCTCTATCTATAGAGGTTTGATCCCTAGTCATCTAGTGCTGGCATGGAGTGGGCCACCATTATGAGTTGTGGATCCCTTGAATATGAAGCATAATGAAAATGTACAAGCCCCTCCACACACATATTATTTTGATGTTTATCATGATGTGGAATATTAGAGAATAAATTTTTTTGATACACGCAGTCTCATTTTAATTAGCTCAGTTATTGATATGGAGATCATGTTTCTCTATTTTTTGGGGTTAATTATGAACACATATATTTTTCGGTTTACATTTCAGTCGTTTTATTGGTTGATATAACTATTATTTAATCATTCTATTTCTCACTTTGTGGTTTCTGAGGTGTTCTATAGTATATGTATATACACACAACTATGAGTGATTTTATAGCACATGTCATGTCTTTTAAAAATTAAAAATATTTCAGAGGTTACATTGGTAGAGAATATTAAAAAATAGTTGTATTGACTCGTTTCATTGGTAATACATAGAGATAATGAGTCCGAATTTCTTCATTTTTCCTTTTCCAGTTGTAGTTAGGTTGGGACTTTATTTCATGTTGGCTGTGTATTGGTCCCAATTACAACTTAGATTACTTTTTCGTACTATTATGTATTCTCATGTGGGTTTTCATGTATTGTTATACTCAAGATGTATCAGACATTATTTTTTCCAATATGGGATTTTATATTTATGGATGTGTATGTATGCGCATTGGTACAATAGAATAAGGCCTTCCATATCAGTTTATGTCTTTTTGATACTTATGGCCAACCCCTAGAATATTAAATGTAGGCTTGGGGTTATATAACCCAACATACCAATGGCTAGGAATACCTTGTTGGTAATTATTGAATCACACATTTCACCCATATATTTCTTATATCCTTCAAATTCATGGAGACTTCCAAGAAAAACTCATGTCTATGATGTGATTATTATCAACTACATATATTTATTTATATTATACTTACATTAAAATTTTTCTTTCCAAAGTAGTATAATAATATTTTTATAATTGATGTTCTATACTAATATTATATCATTATCATTATCGTTATTTTATTATATATCTCATGCCGTATGAAAACAAAAAACCATTATTTTTTCATTGTCGAGACTATAACCTCCACAACATTAGGTGTTTCGTTTTCCATCACCACCTTAAAATGTTGTATTTAAGGATGATATTAAATAATAAAAATTATTATTATGATATTAGTAAGGATTGTTTCTCAAAAACTTAATAACATATCAATTATATTACCAATCATTTATCCATCTTACTTTTATCAATTAAATTTCGTGTGATTAGAGGATTTTTTTTTATGATTTTTTTTACATTAATTATATGTCATTAAAAATACATTAAATTATTATATATCAAAATATTTAACACTAAATAACATCATTATACTTTTTATATATTGATATTACAATAAAACCACCTCATAATCATTCATTATATAAGTGTATGTCCATGTATGGGTATGTTTACTTACATAATTGAAAATATACTTTGAATTTATAAACTAAATGAATTTGGAATGATAAATACTTGTATAATATGATATAAATGAAAAAAAAATTGTATATTTTGTTTCAGATGAGTTATATAAATATTTAATTTATCAATTAATGAAACACCATATATTTATCAAAATTAACCAAAACTTTGTTATTATTGACTTCATTGAAACACCCCGAGATTTTTTGATATAGATTATTTTTTAATTTCTTTTATTTTTTTGGTTGTATACTACATCAATATTTTCATTCACTATACGCACCTCCTAATTATCATATTGTATTTGCATTACTATTTTGGCTGGTGTAACAGACAATTTCAAGTTCATTTGATAATATTCATTTCACGCAACCCTAAGTATAGATTTTTTTTCAATGTATAAATGAACTATGTTTGCATTATGTTATACACCATGCTAAAGGATTCACTCACTACATGAAGCACTAACTAGCTTACATTACACATAAGAGATACCTTTCTCAATAGCTTGCATTATACGCTATTCAGAGTTACACTAAACAATGATATGTTATTAAAATATTATTATTTAATTGGATATAAACTTTTAATTTTTTATATTATTACCCAAATTATTAATTTCATATAACATTATAATTCCTCTTACACATTTTCTAGAACATGGTATGAGAAAAAAAATTCGGATAAAATATTTATTTTAAAAAAGAAGTAGTTTTACAGCCTTTTGATGGCACGCCTCTTTTAAATATATTTTTTTGACACTTTTAAAAGTTAAATTTGATAATATAAACTTCTCATTTGTAATAAGGTCATAATAATTAACTTTTGTTGAATTTTTTTTATTTTTCAGATAAAATTCAAATTTTAATGAATAGTGGGCAATACTGCATTTTAGTTCAAAACTGTATTATCATCAAATTTATTTATATATATAGATTATATTTTTAATTAGATTTAAAGTGTAATTGATTTATGTTTTTTTCAATTAATACAATGTTTTTCATTGAAATAAATTTCACTATTAAATTGGACATAAATTCATGACAATCTATTGATTGTTATTACTTCTTAAAAAACCAATTTTTTATGGAAAATGAGAAGTAATTTAAAATTAATTACGAAAACTTATGTGGTTTGAATTTGGAAATACATTCCATATTTTGAATAATGAGGTACAAATTTTGTTAATAGGTACCTTTTATTTTTAGATATTTTGAATAGTTACTTCTTTAATTATTTTATTTACCATGGTTAAAGGGTAAATATGATAAATACGGGTTAAAAATAATATTATAATAATAATAAACTACCCTAACTAACATCTGAATCCTATTGGATATTTCCAACCATGTACATCCTTGTATTGATTTATAGACCCCATGGATTCACATGGATTGGAAAATTACATTTTATAAAAATTTATTTAAAATAAGATAATTACAACCTAAACATATTTATTTTTTAAATCAATTTTAATATAGTATTATATAACTAATATCTATATATATGAATAGTAATTAAAAATATAAAAATATTTACTATATAATTTTATTATATTTATAATTTTTAGACATTATATAGGTATATTTATTTATGACATAATTATGATGTAGCGATATCTTCATTAAAGAAAAATTCATCAAAAGGAAATTATAAATTTAAAATAAAATAAATTTTAAATTTTTTATTCCAAACACTAATATTATAGATGAAATTAACATATTCGGGGTGTGTTAATGCCTTTGAGTCTATGGATATGGATTGTTATTAATTGTATAAAAATTGAATTATGAATAGTGTCCAAAATTGACATAATTCATAATGTAAAACATGAAGTAGTTTATTAAATGTTATTATATTCATAAAAATATAATATTAAAACTAATAGTTAATATAATTCGAGAAATTTTATAAATAATATTTTTTGGGTCTTTTTACATAACATGGAAATTACATTAATCCTCAATGTGTAAATAACATGTTATCACAGTTAGATTAAAATGGAAAAATTAATGGTTAATCATAAATTATAAGGATAAATGTTTTTAAAAAAAATGTTAAAAAAATAATTTATTATTTTTATTCGAACAAATATCTTCTTATATTTGAATTAATTTTTTTTACCATTGTAAATATAAATTTAATTTATAATTAATTAACATTTTATGTAATTCCTTTAGTGCCCCTCTCCTATATTATAAAAGGGAATCTCCTCCCTCTCCACATCACACCATTTTGAGCTCTAAATCTCAGCCAAGCCTTAACTATTTCTATTATAAAATTACATAGTTTCATTCTATAGATTTGTTTCATCTTAAAATTTCTACTCTAGTTCCCTAATATGAAATTTAAATGAGAATTGTTGATGAATATGTAATCTCTTCTACCGATTCATTCAAATTTCTTTCTTCTTCTTCATGATATTATTTAGTTGTTTTATTATAAAGTAATAACATAATTATAACTAATATAGTGATATGTTATTATAAATATGAAAAAACCCATTTTACACATTATATTCATCCTAGGAAAAACGAAATCATCGTGCGTGCGTGCGTACGGCTTATTGTCTCCATGCCACGGTGTAATCGGTTTTTCACCACCACCTTACATGGATGAGTATAATGGTGGAAGTAATAAATATATATGATTATTATAACATGATATCAGTTTTGATATTTTAAACACTGTACACTCCAATACCATTCAATAAGTATGGTAATAATATCGTCGCTCCTGCGTACATACGGCTTACCATCTCCATGACGCGATATGATACATTCTCCATAATAACCATTCAAGAATGATTACAAAGTATATATAATAAATAATTATGAAATATATGACATTATAATTCTATATTATTTTTTATTTATATATATATATATATCATATACTTACTTACATTCAATTAAATAAGAAAATGAAAACAAAGTTCATGCGTATGTACGACCTACCATCTCTATGAATGGTGTATTCCATTTTATTTATTTGTTATATATATATATACTAACTATATATAATATATAAATCATTTTTTACATTATTATGTATGTATATAATGTTATAATTAATAATATCTAGAATAACAATTCTAAACACATATGATAAATAAAACAATTATTACCCAAAATTTTTCTTTTCATGGAATATACAAATGAATGGGTAATATGAAGTCATAAGTGAATCATATATGATATCCTAAATACTATTATGGTTATATTACAAGATATTAATTTGTTTAAACCCAATATACATGAGTTTCAATTACATATAGAAGAAATTAGACAAAAGTTAATGTAAAACTTTTCAAATCTCTTTTTTATTCGATACTATATATTCGTAAGTATTTACTGGTGATATATTTATCATCTATTTTCATGTTTTTTAAGAAGGTAATTATAAAATTATTAAATTCATACATGTATGATAAAAGTCATTTTTAACCATTTTGACTTTTACAACATGGTTTGGAAGGAATCTTTCTTATGTTTACAATATGAAGTACTTTTTAATTTTTCCAGCATGAATATGAGAAAATGTTTTTTAACTTATACGGCATGAAAGTTTTTTACGTGTTCATAACATATTATTTCACTGAATCTTATTTTAAAATATTTCAAGTTTATTTTCAACTAAATTCGTTTTCATTTAAATTGAGAAGAATTTTATGAAAATAAAATGCTTTTCACGATGAAATGATGCTTTCCTGAAGAACTATGTTTGGGTGTTTTATCAAAATTATTTTCCATCTAAGATGACATAGGGTTATGTTTCTATCCCTATTATTACTGTTATTTTGTTGTGATAATGATGGAATGGAATTTTATATGTATTATGTTATGATGTGATGATGTTTAAGTAACCCATTTTATTTCATGGGTTATGCTATGATGAATGATTTATGTTTTTTTGTAACATATGATAATGATATCATTATGATATGAGCGGGACCTATATCTCCCTCAAATTAATTGGGTAAATATTTATATCTCATTATGTAATAATTGCCATAATAGAAAGTAAATTTGGTTTAGCAATATAGGGACGGAATGGCTAGTAAACCTGGTTTAGTAATGAACTTTGTCCACTATGATTGTCTTGGATGAAATACCTTGGATACAACAAAAATCATATTATGTGATTATTGGGTTTATAATATTCCATTTTTAATTCACATGATATATTTTATGATTAATGTTCCATTATGATCTATTCCTTACGTACGTACAATATTTATTTTATGACTCAATATTTTTATGTTTAAAATTTATTTTCATTTTTTAAGTTCAAATGTATATGGTATGTTTTATTTTATACATGTTTACCCTTACTGGACATTTGAGCTCACCCTTTATATGTTTTCTATTCCCCAGGATATAAATAATGCTTTTTGATAAGAACACAAAAAGGGGACATATATATTGGAGATTTTGAAGTTTAATCCCATGAATAGATGGTTATGTTATGTCTTTCAAAAGGAACTAAACTAATACGGTATTTGGTTATCTGTTTTTGTCAGATATTAAGTATTCCACAAGAAATGTAATGTCCTTGTATATAAAGCTTGGGTACCTACATTCATCTTTAATGATATTTTCTAAAACACTGATAAAAAGAAATATATAAACCATAAATATTTATATATCAACTATTATATTAATTAATTACTTATTGAAGATGATATTTTTAAGAAGAAAACTTATCAACACAGATACAAAAAACTAGTACAAATGAAGAAAACTATAAAAACTAATTAGAAAAAACCCAAAGGATTCACATACTGAATGAATATTAATGATGTCTTTAAACGAAAAATATATTATTATGATTTTTAATGAAGTGATTATGAATCATATTATTGTGATATAGGAGGGTAATGTGGTTTCAGGGGAATCAAGAAAAGTGGTAAGGAGATTTATCTAAAATTAATATATTTGTGAAATGTTTGATATTATGAACTTAATTTTGGTTATGTGGTGTACATGATACCTACTTGAGATATAATATCATCAATTCTATTTTTAATCATTTTATATGATGTAAAATTTCAATCCCACTATATTAAATGGTTTTCATTAAATTATTATCTAATTTATAAGGGTTTTCTTGGTCTCAATTTAGTTTCATCGATACATTATACATTTTTTGAACCCTGTTTCCTTTAAAAAACTTCATCATTTTCCAATGATATATCTAAATCATGGACATTTTATTTAATGATTTTTACTAGTCATATAATTTTCTGTTATTAATTTTGATATTAATTCTATTGTTTCCACAGTAGTCTAATGTTGTGGTAACTCAATTTTAATCTATTGAGTTATGATAATTATATAGAACATATAGGTTTGTATCATCATCCTTTTTTATTTCATTATGTGGTATTATATAAATTTTTCGGGGAATAAATTATTAAAAAATAAACCCTATGACAAACATTTCCCACTTCTTGGGATATATTCTATTAAAACCATCAAATTTCTTTCTTTGGAAGGATTTATGATCATGTCATTCCAGTATTTAATTATTTATATAATCATTGTTCTATATTGTGTAACATCATAATTTACATATCTTATATTGTATTTTTTCAATTTGTATATTTTTTATTCTATTGAATTGGGAAAATGTATTGGTTCACAATTTTTTATTATAATATGTTCAGTTGTTGGAATGTTAACTGTGTATTGTTTCAGTATGAGAATTCTTTATCTTTATGGGTTATGATCATTTTATCTATTTTAAAAATATTGGAAAAATTATTCAAATTCTTCATGATTACTCACTGAAAACCCCTATTGATCATGTATTAATATACATTATTATTTATTATATTTATATCCATGTTGTTATTCATCAGAAAGTCCCCTAGGTAATGGTATGAAAAATTATGAAGAATATAATGGTGAATTAATAGAAATTCAACATTTTTTGGTTGGGTATTGATAGTATATATTTCCTAGATGCATCAAAAGGTCTCATGTAATTTTTTTTAATTTGGGTTATTTATAACCGATTCAGTTAGATTTCTTCATTGTTGTATCATGGAAAATTAATTTGGAATGTGGTCTTGATAACCAGTTTTTTATGTACAAAATTATGCATTCCATCTATATGATATAGGTAATATGGATATCCATGTTTTTATTTATTTTATGTGGTAAATAATTCTCCCTATTTTCAAGATTATTATGTTTTAATGTTGATTATATATTCCAACCAAAATATATATCCTGTGATTATTTCATGATTGTTTCAGTAATTTGTTTTCTATTACTTTGACATTCACCTCACACATTCTTATGATTCGATTTCTATAATTTTAAAATAAAATTTTCAGACATGATATTATTACAAGGACAATGCATGTGGAAAAGTATATAGGTTAATTTTATGAATCATAATGGATTGAATAGTATATTATATAATAAAAAAATTATTCATGCTATATAGAACATGAGATTTATTTAGTTATGATGTTACCAACATCTATAAATATATAAAACTAAAAAGTCACTTGAGACATAATAAATGAAATTATAATTATTTATTTTTTAATTTTGGATGGTTGTAACCTGTGTTTTTCTGTTGGTATCATTGAAATTCTATAATGTATGTTTCTATTAGCACCATATCGAGGTTTTTGGGTATGGGGTTTCAATGCTCGAATCAATGGAAATGTTTACACATTATTATTGGTTATGATGTTTTTTAGGATATTATATGGTCATAACTGTTTTTCTTTATCAATGATTTAATGTTCTGGATGACCCTTTGGGATATGATATCAAACACTTAATGTAATAACACAATACTTGGGGGTTATGATAAAATGATATTAATGAAAATATAATGAATAATTCTATGTGTTAAAAAAATATTTGGTTTTTAATAAATTATATATTTTCTTATTTTTACTAGGGAGAAATCATTATTTGAATAAAAAAAGTTGATGTAGTTGTGGTTAATATCCACCTTATTAAAATAACCCTGAAATGGGTTGGTTGAGAAATACCTCAATCATGAATTTGATGCAAGAAAAGTGGGCCTACGTCAGTATACCTAGAGAGAATATGATGGGTGATATTCATTTCTTAATCACTTTATATTTACATAATATTATGTAGTATATAGTAATTATGTTAATTAATTATGTTCGATAACCTAATTGACAAAAAATCATGGATAATGAAAGATTTAATAAGGGGATTCATCGGTTGATCCAAAAGAATCATATATTAAAAAGAATTTTGTTATAAGTAATTATTTATTGAGATTTATGATTTCTGTTTCATATTCTCTTTATGATCACAACAATTTTGGTTCTTGTATTAGGTCCAAATAAGATCATAAAAATTAAGTTGAGAAATATTTGTACTTGGAAAACAATATATTCTATAATTTAATAAATGGAGTATACTTAAATTTTTGATAATTTTAGTATATTCCTATTATAATGGAAAATGTTACTTTCTTAGTCTTACATAATTTGGTGATATTTTTATTTTAAGAATATAATGTATCATATCTATTCAATTTATTCAGTGACATTTATCAATTATATATGGTTGAATTATAAATGTTATGAGGATTATGTCAAACATATAAGGATTATCTCTAGTAGTTTTAATTTAATACTATGGAAACATTGATGAAATTTTATTTATATTATTGGATCAAATATCTAAAATCAAAATTATTTTTTAAAATGAGTAAATTATAAATTATAAAATAATATCATAGAAATGTGACGCACTACTTTTTTTATTTTGGACTATAATATGTTATATCCTATAGCTTATAAATTAGCCTTATCCATCATTACTATTGATAGTATAATAATTTAATAGTGATAAAATGATTATTATATAATTAGACTTATAGGAAATCAAATTGATAATGACAAGGGAAGAGATTGCCTCAACCAGATGTATTGTACACTACAAAGACCTTTTGTCACTGTTTTTGAGGGAGATATTATAATTGGTATTTCCATTTATTATTATAAATCCTAGATTCAGTAACTAAACAATGAAAAAACAATTTGAAGTAGATGTTCTATATCACTGAGATCAACACTCAAACCATATTCACCAAACAACACAATGGAAATATCACCATCAATCACCTTACACATAGTTCATTCTCATGTGTAATAATGATTTATGCATCTAGACTGAAACATTATAAATTTTAAAATTTTATTTTAAATAAAATAATTATTTTATTTTTATTATATAAGATTATAATATTTAAAAAAAGTGTATTTGAAATACTAAATTTCGATACAATGAATAAAAAATAGTATTTTTTGGAAATATAGTGTTTCATGAAAGGAAATATTTCTTATGTAATCTAGAATTTCGGAAATAAATTTAAAATTAATTAAATATTATCATTAAATAATATTTATAAAATATAAATGGTAATATAATTTTTGGAAGTCAAATGTAGATTTTATAGTAGTATGAAAAATATTATTATAAAAAAGACACAAATCGTTTCACTAATTTGGTTTTTTTATTAGAAAAATTAAATTTTAATATTTTTAAAATTATTTCAATAAAATAAATATTATTTTTAAAATTATAAATATAGAATTTATCCAAAGGTAAATTGTTGATAATTTTATGATGTAGTCAAAATTTTGTGTAAAAATTTAATACAAAAAAATTATATTAAACGTATTGTGTCATAATAATATACCAAAAAATGATGTAAAAATACTATAAAGTGTATCCCAACACAACATGATTTTTGTAATATTTATAATTATATATCGACCTTATTTTATCATTTTCAAGAGACCGTAATGAATCCTCAAAAACAGAAATTAAATTATAAGGTTTTAAAATAAATTCTTCAAAACCCCGAATAAATTTCACATCACAAAGGGTATTATTTTATAAATTTAGGTTCATAGACCTATAAAATAATGATAACCACTACACATTTGTGGAAATAAATTTTAAAATTTATGCGATGATTTTGGGTTATGAGTAATTTTTTACACACAGTCCAAAACCTTTTTTAGTAATTAACAAATAATTAACCACTCTTTTTCAAGAAAAACCCACAAAACTGCCCCTTCCTATTCACTAAAAACCCTTGAAGAAAAATTTTACTCTGAACCCCCTCCCACGATCCCTCAAAATGTTTTCCCGAGATCTTAATAAGATCTTCCAAAAATATTTTACACAGCCTCTAATTGAAAAGAATCACCTACATCTCCTATTTTTTCAAGTACCATATGTTTAATATTCAATTAAAAATACAAGTTTGGATTTTTTGGATACGTTTTAGGAATACCTTATATTTTATTATTGTTTTAATGTGATAATATAAACCCATTTACTCTCATTAATCCCTTCTATTAATCCTTATGTACCCCATTTTTCTGTTAAAATTGTTGGATGATAATCCATTCCAAACATTTTTATATTGAATTCCCCTCCCCATTTAGAAAATTGTGTATTTACATAGATTTAAATATCATTAATTTATTGGTTAATTCAATTTAAGTAACAAAAACTCATTATTCATTGTATTAAAATTGATGGAAGATATCATTTTGTATTATAGTCTATATGGAACACTTATGAAAGTTCTTGATATGAATTTTTAAGGTGTTACTATAATTATATATCCCTATAATGCAGTCGGTAAATTTTTTAATCTCATGAGGTGAAAATTATTGTGCATTGGCGGTTATATAAATCACACCAGTATATGATGACATTGAGGTCATCCTAAAATAATAATTACGATGTTATGTTTTATATTATTGACACATTACTATGAAGCCATTATGTTACCATGTTATATCATGCTTCTATGTTCATGATTATTATTATCCACCATCTTTTTTACCATGATATTTCTATTGAATCCGAAGTGATAATTTCATCATGTATTTCATTGATTATTCTACTACTATGATTTTATTATAACAAATTATTATATACATCCCTACATTATCCCTTGCAGTTTTAGAAGACTAAATAAAATTAAAGGAATGTTGTGATTTATTAGCCAGTGAGGTTTTTGTCTATATTTCACATTTATATGAAATATTCTAAATTATCCAAGTAAAATAATCTTTGTGATCATTAGGTTTTATATTAAGTTCAACTTTATGAAATGGATCAAGGAATAGATTTTTTAAAATATATTTGTTATCATATTAATTATAGTGAAAAGTAATTTTATGAAGTTGTTATATTTTTAGTGATAAAAAGTAAAGGAAACCTGATTGAGGTATCGATAACACTTATCTTAAATACATCCATGATTATGAGATAATAAATGTTATTTTAATTTTTAATAAGTATGTTTAATTGAAATTGTTATCTATTGAATTAATTGTTTATTGATGCTATTTTTTTGGAAGTTCATCACATTTTTTAGAATTATTATATACAGCGACTAATGTATAAATAAATTTTATATACCATTTGAGGGTTACTGATAGGGTAATTTTTTACAATTATATAAAATCTTGTTTTTTTAATTTTATAGAGATTAAAATATATCTTTCGACATGTATTTTACTAATATAATATGATTTGGGTATATACATATATGAGTACATGCTTATATGGATGATAAATATTTTTTGAAGGAAACTTATTATTTTGACGGTATATTTAAATAACTTTTGGGTTTATAATAATTTAATAATTTTCATAGTAATTTTAGATCTGAATTTAAATTATTGTGTTAATTATTATGTGTGAACCCATATCAATGCATCATTGGATGAATCAATAATGAAATTTGTAAGAATTGGTTGACCTAATGGATTTAGTGGTGAATGTGAATATAATGGTAAAAGGTTTTAATGATGAACCCATTTTATGTTGTTTTGTTATATAATTACACTCTATGTATAATTTTTTTCCACTCAATTAAACCATTTTTGATTTAATAATACTTTGATCAAGATGTAATAATCTGTGTGAGAGATAATGTATAGAATACCACATGGAATAACCTATGAAAATGGGAGCTAGACTTAGGAAATTTTTAATGATCCCAGAAAATATTTAATGATTTTTGATTAAAAATGATAATGTGTTCAAAGAAATAAAAACATTAAAAAAGATGAATATACACACTAATGAAATATAAACTATTGAAGATCATGATGGTTATAGTAATCATGGGTTTTTGTAAAAGGGGGAAGCCATGATAATTTATTTCCATAGTTGAAACAGTGTTGATAATTGTGTGAATAAATTTCCCAATAAAAGGGAAAATTACTGACATAGTTAAATGTGACCATAAATATAAGTAAAAGAATATAAAACTACTAATGTTGAATCTGATAATAAATTTTTACGTTGTATTTTATAGAGATCTATGATATATAATGTTTCATCAACCACTTGACATTAAAATATAAATAAAAACCCATGGGGGTATTATGTTTATATAAATATATTTTTAGGGGTTTTTGGACTTTATATCTTAGGGATCTAAATCATGGTAGAATTATATGTCAAAATAAAAATTTATTAGTTATCATTGTGATTAACTTATAATTATTTTCCATAATGATAAATATCATTCAACATCCTCAAATAATACATGATCATATAGAGGTGTATGGTTCTTTATAATTTTTTATAGAAATTAAGATGATCATTTGTGACAAATTATGATGTTGGAATTAATATAAGGGAGGATAATTTCAAAACATGAAATTCGAATTTTTTTAATTATGTCTCTGTGATTGACAACATGCCTTTTAATCAACACCTCATGTAAAAGGGATACAAAAATTATAGAATTAAATTTTTAAATATAACAATATATTAATCAATTATAGATCATTAACATAATAATATAAATATTTAATCTATGTTAATGTTGAATTTGTTATTTTCAAAAAAAGTTGTTTTGTTTAAGTATTAAATTTATAATTAAAAAATAAATTTTAAAAACTATAATTTTAATTATATAAAATACATATCATTTATAAATTCATCGTAAAAAAATTTACATTGTTTTTTTTTCATTTTCTATGAAGGATGAATTTTAGATATAAACTATGTGATTTATGAAAATAATAATTTATATGAGCTTATCACAGAATTTGAAAACTATCAATTTAAAAAAACATCAATGAAATAACAAATAAATTAATTAGTAAAATTATTTATTCTAAATTAATATTTGAACATATAAATCATATAGTAAATTTTTCTTTTAATAATTAAATATCATTTTAATATAAAAACTATTTCTGTAATTTTACATTAAAATGATTTATTTTCAATGTGAGGTTATCTTATTTCATTCCATGGAAGCCTTATATAATTTATTCAATAAATTATAGAATATTTAATGTATTAAAATTATTAAAAATGATAATATATATATATATTTAAAACATATATTTTGTATTTTCCTCAAAATAAGAACTTCATTAAGGCTGTCTATTTTAAAATTATCATTCCAAACCAATAATAATTATATAAAATAAATCAGTATAAAAATTTGAAATCATATTGATCAAACTAGATAAATGTTTCATTCTTACAATATTTCATTTAAATTAATTACTAATTTCAGATATTAATTACCAAGATATAAGTAAAATATCTTAAAATATTATATAATAATAAATCATTCAAACACCAATGGATGTCCAAAAATCTAAATCCATAAATCTGTTTTTCCAAATTTCATATATAAAAATGTGTTATATATTTTTTGTAAAAGATAACTGAAATGATTGAAAATACATTTTACATTCTAGGAAGATTTCCATTTTAGGATCTGGAGAATAAGATAACACCATTAAAATTATCAGAGATGTAAAAAAATAATTTAATTTTCTCTGTGTGCACTATCTTCTTAAAATGATGCCTTATATATTATAAATTCTATGATATTATTGAAAATATTTTAAAACCAAGGGATATGCATCAAATTACGTAGTAAGAGGGTTTTAGAACCAATGAAAAATAATTTTTTTAACACTATTTTAAAATGCACTTTTAAATTTTTTATATCATGTATTATTATATATATTTATATACATTTCAAAATACTTATTTTGTATATTAATTTCAATGTTCCTATTTTAAAACTATTAGATATAACTTTTTTTAAAATAATATTTTTTAGATTATTTTGATACATGCCATATTCTATTAAAACAATATATCGACAACGAATTTCATCAGTAGGACCACACCCCATGAGGCCATGGGATCACTACCCAAACCACATTCCCTATCGAAAAACCCAACTGCCATATTTAATTTTTATGAATACATTTTAAGATCCACCATTCTCAATATCAATCCATCCAAAATTTTAAAAACTTATATAAATCAATTTCATAAAATAAAATTATCTTATATCTTATCGCCTGGACAAATAAATTTTTTAAATATTTTGTTATATAATTACATATTTTTATATATAATTACAGGGATAGATAACATGAATGTTACATAAAATAAAATTTTAAATAAATTAATGATTAAAAAATTATTTTAGATACATAGTTAAATAATCATTTCTATTAAATACAAACATAAAAAGCATATATGTATAATGAAAATTAATCAAAATTAATCTACTGTATGTACTAGTAATTCAAGATATATCATGAGTTATATATGATTTACATATATTATTTTTATAAATGACTACTATGATTGTTTATTTAAATTGAAAACATTCAATTATAGTTTTTGTTATTAAAAAAATAATTTAAATAATTATATTTTAATGATATCATAATAAATTTCATGATATAGAAATATAAAACATTGATTTTAGTAAAATTCCAATATTCTTTAGAATTATAGTATAAACAATAACCGTCAAAGCATTGTCATTTCATTATGCCTTAAGTAAGAAATAGAAATTCATCGAATAATATTAAAAACATATTGAAACCATTGAATAATTTTATATTAATTTAATTACATTAATAATGGTCTTAAATATATAAATACAAATACAAATATAACATTTAAATATATTCAAAACTATATTTAAAATACAATTTCTTCAATAAGTTTAATAACTATGAAATATTACCTATGCATATATTATTTTGAAAAATAAATATATCCTTTAAAATAGTAATACAAATTAATATATTAATATAAAACATTCTCTTAAAAATAAATTCAAACATAAAAATAAATTTTAAATAAATAATCCAATAAAATTGGAATTTTATAAATAGGAATATCATAGATATATTTTCTATTAAAAATAATAATTTTATGCCCCCCTTCATTAAAATTAAAACTAAATTCATGATTCTTCATACCAAACCAAAGCATCCTTTCTACCTAATGCTTGAATTCACTTGATGCTTAAAAAGTAAAATTATGTGAGATGAGAGGTGTGGAGTGAAACTTAGGTCCTTCAATGAGAGTTTATATAGATAAATATGTGTGCATTAATTTATTTACACAAAATATAGTTTAATATAAATTACTGTCATCCATAAATTTTAGTCGATAGTAATCTCAAATATTTTTACTTTTTTTTTTGAAAAAAATTTGTGGATAAATTTTTTTTCAATGTTATAGTTACTAAAAATTAACTTTTTTATTATCAACATAATTTTATAGGGAATGTGGGAAACCAAAAATTCCAACATTAAAACAAAAAATTACTGTAACATAATAAATTACAAAGAAACATACTGGATGTTCCTCTCCGTAGTGACTACCTCGTGTCGAAAAACCCTCAGCAATGCAAGAACACTTGGATAATTATCTCACGTAAGGATGCATATGAACAGAATCGATGGCAAATAAATACCCTCTTAGACATCCAAATCCAAATGGCATACATAGTTGAAGGCTTTATACATTGAAAAAAATCTTCAGAAGATCCAAGTAAAAATATGGATGCATCACACCAAACATCACTCCAAATAACACATGAAAAATTGATCCAAAATCATAATAAAACCGAATAAGAAAACAACCCAAACCAAGAAACAAATTCCACCAATTTAACTACATCAATTGTTGATTAATTTAATATTAACAAAATTCTTTTCACAAAACCTTTTTCATGAGATTGATATTACTTGGATGCTAGGTTCCTCTATTACCATATTTTCAAACTCAGAGTCAAGATGGTCCCATTACAATATATACACCTCAATAATAATTTTCATTGGTTGAAACCCCCATCAAGAATTAGGTCATATTTGACCACCCAAGAATATTTCTCCTAATTAAGGGTCACCCTTAAAGACCACCACATCATTTTAGTTGCCTCTTCTTCAGAAGTATTCAGATACAAGACTTTCTTTACCAGTTCTTCCTTAGGGCATAATAGTAGTTCCAAAGTTTCATCACCATGAACCCCTGCTCTCTAATAGCTAAAGTCCTTAGTTTCAAGCATTTTGATGTTTACCTTCCTATAATATCGGTTCTCCAGTGGAGTGGTAAATAGGATTAATCCTTCCAACACTTTCTATTCCTATTTATCATATTACTCTTCAGTCATCATTATTTGCCTTCTGGATGGTTGTGTTCATATCCATTACAATCATTCATGCATCCCCAGACTATCTAAGTTGAGTTAGTAAGGTTTGAACACAATCTTTCCTCTAAAATTCTTTCATATTTGTTCGTCAAATGAATTTGGGTCTGGGGCCTGGAATCTGGGCCCCCTCTTTTCCCATATCTATTTTGAAATTCCACGTCTATAATAGGCACCTCAATCCCCTTCCGCTAAACATAACTACCCGACCCAAATTCCTCAGCATTACCATTATCTACGTTGCCTTCCATCTCCACCATTGCATCTTTACTCCCAATCCCCTGGTATCCCACTTGATCCATCTCCAATAGAAAAAAACTACCCTCCCTCACACTATCAAGGAGGAGGAGCGAAGATGGAGGTAATTCTAGGTCCTGCGTCATCCAACTAAAAATATTAGGAACCATCAGATTGTCTCGAGGCCCCAAAGACTTATTCACAAGAAACCGTGATCCGGATGTCCTACTGGACCCCACCTCAATTTTTACATATTGAACACTGGACTGAAAAAACACATCTACTCTATTTGAAAACAACCAGAGAAATCCCCCCCACCCACCTTATCTTGCAACACAGTAGAACGTTCTCCAAAATATCTCCCTCTCCATGAACCTCATGTTCCTTTCATCTATCACATCCTCTTCTCAAGGAATACTGAGACCACATATAGAAAAAGTCCAGCGAGCATCCCAAGAGGTCACATCTAGAATAAAAATCATTTTAGTTTTCATAGAACACACATTTCATGTGGTGATACACCTCACCCACAGTGATTCACATATACTCAAACAGAACTCTTGAAACAACCAATTCAAAAAATAGACATAGATTTATAGAGAGGAATAGGGCTTCAGTTTGACTATCTGAACACATATATTGACCTATAATATTTCAAGCATACACAATATCGAAGGATTTTGAAATCGAAGTGGAGATTGGAAAATCATACCCATGTATCCATAGTATGAGGACCATGCTTCAATAATTACAACTATTAGGGAAAACCGGATTCATCGAGGATGAAAAAATTGAAAGAATATAGATAGATATTTGTTACGCTGAAATAATATGAGCGATATATTATTATTAATGATTCAGATACACAAAATACCAACCTCAGATAGGTCGATAAAATGGAAGAATATGATAAAGAAAGTGAGTGAATCATCTGAGTTTGAAACCTCATCACATTTCAGATTTAGTAAGTGTTCTTTCTTGATCTAGTATAATATGGTTAAAAACCCCTTATCTCCAACTGCTCCGAGCCTAAATCACCACATGAATGATCGATCCACTCATGCTAAGATTTTTCCTCACTCAACCCCCTAGAAGTCTCTCAATGTTACTCGGCTCTCCTAGAATCATCACCCCATATATCTCTATATTCCTAATCATCTCATTTTTATATATTCATTTATTTTTTATTTTTTATCGTTTCATCACATTTTATGTTTTTTAGAATATTATTAATTTTCTTTATAAAAAATTCATATTTTATAAATGAAAATATGAACAATATTATCTTTTGAGAATCATAATTTGGTATAGTAAGTTTTAAAAAAATGTATAAAAATTTAAATTATGTTATAACAATATTTATTTCCTTCATAAATAAGATAATATTTATAATATTCATATTTTAATTTATTTTTATATTAATAATATAAAATATTTGTAATATTCATTATTTCATATTGACTTGGATATTTATGAATTAATTATTTTATCATTGTAAAAATTAATATAATTTATAACCTTTTTTTCTATTAAAATATTTCTTTTTACATAGAGAATCAGTTATTATATATATAATTATATATTTAAACAAATTAATAAATTTATCATCTTTAGTTTTACCATCATTCATTATCTTCTTAAAACTATAAAAATATAAAAAATAATTTGATATTATAAATATATATATAAATGAATAAATAATTAAATTTTCTTTTAAGAAAAGTAATATCATGTTTATAAACACAATATTTATTATGATAATTAATTTTAATTTAATATAATTGTTATTTCTTTTAAAGAATAACTTATTAAAATATATATTTATATATAAAACAAAAATTATAAATTGATGATTAAAGATAATATATCATTTATAAAATACGTATTTTTCTAAATATAATTTCATGTTATATTATTTCATTGTTTTATTATATAATTTTAAATATTAATCATAACAAATAAATAAATGTTTATTTTTATTTATTTAATTTAAAAATAAATCCATTTAAATAATAGTTTCTTATTATCCTGAAATTTCTAGGATGTTATATTCTCCCCCCACACCCTTAAATGAATTGTTTCCTCACAATTCATTAATTGGGCATGATTTTTTTTTGAATTTCTATATTCGTAATTAGGACAAACTAGAACTCATAATTTAACTTATTTACCTAGATGATCCAATAAGTTTCTATCACATGGATTTTATTATACTCAAAAGACAATGTATAACATCAAAATATTTTTCTACAATTTCTCTAATACTAAAATTTAAATCCATGAGTCCACTCTTCCATGTGTAGTACATAAAAATGTCTTGTGTATTTTTTTATAAAATATAAATGAAAAAACACATAGTACATTTTACTTTTCAGTAAAATTATCCATCTTGTTTTTTCAGAATTAGAAAATACAATACAAATTATTTGAATTTTATAAATATAAACGAAACATGTTTCTTTTAATTCACTGACTCTTTAATGAAATGTATCTATCTTTGAACATCTATGATACATTTGAATAAATTTTCAAAAAATTAGATGGGAATTAAATTTCCCAGTATGAGTTTTAAAAATAAGTGGAAATTTATTTTATAAAAACTATTTTAGAAAAATCATTTAAAATACTTAATATAAAATAAAATTATTTAATATATATATATATATATATAAATTAAAAAATATATTTTTTTACATTAAATTCCAAAATACTTATTTTAAAATAATTGTATTTAGATTTTGAAGTCATTTTGAAAGTATTACATTATTTTTGGATAATTTTGACATTTTGAAATCCCTATGAAGAAAATATGGCTACATGAAATATAATTGGTAGGACCACATAACATGAAGCTATAGGGTTCACACCCCATTCCTCATTCTTTCAACTGATACCCAAGAGCCATATTTGATTTTTATAAAAATTGTTAATGATATTCCTTTCTCACTCTCAATCCATTAAAACTTTTGAAAAATTACAAAAATACTTTTCATAAAATAAAATAATTTGATATTTATTTCTTTGATTAATCAGTATTTAAAACAAATTTAGTCTATATCGATATTAAAAAATCTGAATTAATAAATATATTGATAATTAATTACAAAAAACTGATAAATACATTCACAATTAATCAATTTATTTTAAATACATTGTAAAATTGTTATTTACTTCAAATACATACATAAAAATCTTATAATAAAAATGAAAATACTCTTTAAAGTTAAAATAGTTCATGTAACTCAAATTCATGATATGTCATGAGATATAGATGATGTCCATATATTATTTTTTAAAATGACATTCATTAATGAACATATAATTTTCACACATAAAATGATAGTTTTTATTATTTAATACAAAATGTGTATAATAAAAATAAAATGATGACTTTATGATTTTATTACATAGAAATATTAAAAAAAATAAAAAATAATTCAAATAAAATTCATAAATGAAGGTTAAATAATAAAAATATTGTTTTTATTTTTTCATAGATCATTTCAAAAATAGATATTCATGGAATAATTTTAATACTTTTATGAAATAATTGATTTTTTTTATAAATTGAATTCGATGTGTAATGATCATAAAAATATAAATGAAAATAAAAATAATCACATACATTTATTGAAAACTAAATTTGAGAATACCATTTCATTCATAATTTGATTAAAATGGAAATATTATCATATAAATATATTATTTTGAAAAAAAAATATATCCCATATGATAATAAAATAAATAAATATTTGAGTAGAAATTGTTCCCGTACCATGATATTTGAAAATAAAAAATAAATTATAAATAAATAATCACCCAAAATAAATATTTTATAAAATATTTGATCATATTATGATTTTATATTAAAAAATTATAATAGTATCCCTTACATTAAAATGAATCAAAATTCAAGATTGTTGCTGCTATACCTAATCATCCATTGATCAAATTTCTGAATTCACCCAAATAATATGAAAATTGTAGTGATAGAGAATAGTGTTGTGGAGTGAGATTTGGTTGCATTACTGAGAGATTATATAGAGAAATTTATTTGTTATTATTTATTTACAAAACCTATATTTTAAAATAAATGCATGTCAAAAAAAATGTATGTCTAAAGAAAATCTAAATTATATCTGAAATTTTATTTTGAAAAAAAAATCAATAATATGGACTAGATTCATGGTATGATTTTGATATAATATTTATTTATTTCATGTCTAATATATGATTTTAAATGATTTCAGAGAACGAAAAAACACCAAGATTTATCATGAATTTCAATATATAGTATCATATTTTAAACTAACATAGATTTAGTTCTTTCTAAGAATCCCAATAAAAAATATATATTTCATGTCAGCAGATTCTTTGAATTAATCAAAAATTTCCTATATTAATTTGACGAATAAAAGTTGATTATTCTAAAATGAAGTTAAAATCAAAACAGATCAATAATAGGTTGGATGAAATCATTGAAATTGGGGGCACAAATCGATTTTTATTTCATACATGCCTTATAATCTATATTTTTTGAAACAATGAATTTGTATGGAAGAAATTCAACAATAACAATGATTAGGTACAACTGTTGAAATCGAGGAAGAAAAAATTGAAAATTGAAAAATAAGTATTTATTAAGCCACAAAGATCCAAGATATTTTATCATTTTGAATATTTGGATACAAAAAATACCAAACTCTAACAGATATACTATTTGGAATAATATTTGAAGGAAATATCCCAAATCCATCTGTGTTTGAAAACCTATTCATGGTTTAGATCTAATCGGTGTTCGATCCAAATCTAGTATTATGGTGTCGAAACACATTTTTTCACTTCATATGAGCTTCAATCCTCTCCATCATGATCAACACATCCACAGTCATCTTCCTTCTCCCTCAACCTCTCAAAAAGCTCTCGATGTTCCTCAAACCTCTTGAAAAAGAAACAACCAATTTACCTGATTCCCTTATTATCTCATTTATTTATTAATTAATTAATTTTTCTTATTTCATCACTTTTAAATTTGATAATAATATTAGATTTCTATATATAAAATAATGAATTTAGGATATAAAATTATAGTATTCTTTTTATTTTTAGAATCATAATTTTTTATTGTGATAATTTTGAAATAAAAAATTACAGTAATTTTATATATCTTATAATAATATATTTTAGCTTCATAATCTATAAAATATTAATTATATTCATATATTCATTTACTAATATATTCGTGAATCAGAATAATTATAATTGTCATTATATCATATTGACTTTAAAATTTATGAATCAAATTTTATATAGTGATGAAATTTAATATAATTTATAACCATAGATATTGTTATTCAAATTTTTATTTCTAAAAAATTAATCACTTAGTTATATTTATATATATCATTATATATATAAAGGTAATAAAATAAAATAACATTTTTTGTTCATCTGAACTCATAAGACGTATAGTTTTTGTAAAATTAACGTATTGTCTTCTAACAAATAAGGAAACAATATAAATATTTTTAAATTATAAATTTAGATATAATAAAATAAACATTAAAATATTATTTTAAAAAACTAGTATCATGTTTATAAAAATATTATTTGTTTGTAATTTTGAATAATAATTTATTATAAATTTTATTTCTTAAAAATAAAAACTAATATAAATATAAATATATATATATAACAAAAAAGTATAAATTGATTTAATAATTTAATATATCATTTATAAGAATTGGATTATTTTTAGAATAATTTAATTTAATATAATTTAAATGTTTTATTATATATATTAAATTATTTAACATAACTAAAAAAATAAATGTTTATGTGGATTTATTTAAATTATAACGAAACCCAATTTTAATATAAATTCATTATTATTTTCTAATTTCTGTAAATTTAATTAAAACTATTTTATGAAGTGAATTTACACTCATAATAATTATCCACTAATATTTTTTTCTATTTTATTTCCTCGAATTATTGAACTGTTAGTTTATATTATTGAAAATGGAAGGGTTGTTTTCAAACTAAACTTTCCATCACATATAAAAGAGAAAAATTTATACCACTTCAAGACACATCATGACAACTAATATATCATTTAAAATCATTCATTTTAATCTCTCTAAATAACTCTCTTGGGGAATAAAATACCTTGTTCATTCATTTCTAGGATTTTCCCTTCAATTGATAGGCAACTTCTAATGAAAATTTAGGTCTCCAACCTGATTATTATCAACAGGTTTTTTCACATTAATTATCATCATTAATATTTATTCTATAAAATATAATATTATGATATATTTATCATTTATATCCTTTATTATTACTATTTTATGTTTATTATCATTATTTAGTCATATTCCCATTTGTTTAAGAAAAAAATAACATTATTTGTATGTTGTACAGAACACAACCTCCATGAAGAGACGTGATTTAGTTTTTAAAGGCCTCCTTAAAAGAGTGGATCTAAGGATGGGATTAATGGATAAAAATTATGTTCTTGTATCTCCATTGTCTGTATATAAAAATTTTACGTCCTATTAATTATATAAATCTCAAAATATTATTGATTATTTAATCTTTATAATTTAGCATCAAATGTGGATAATATATTTTTTCAAATGGTGTTCAATTTTCAAATTTATTTCCTCTTATTATAAATCATTAGTCATATAATATACCACACTAGTAAAAACGAAATATGATTTTTTATTCTATTATTGTTATATTACATCAAAACAACCTCATAATAAATCTTTAAATCATTGTAAGTTAATGTTTGGGTGAGTTTAACCACTAAATTAAACAATTCATTAAAATTATAAAATGAATGACTATGGGAATATGATAATTGGTATAATATTATTAGTTTTTCTAAATAATTATTTTATTATTTTGGATATATTATATCAATATCTAATTCAACATTTATAGAAATACATTCTTTTCTTCAAAAAATACCTAAACATTCTTATTATCATCATCAACTTGATTGATATAGTCTCCAACACAAATGAAATGAATTTTAAACATCATAAATACATATTCATCATCCATTAATGTATCATTAATTACATTTTAATGATAAACAATAGATTATTATAGAATATTATTATCCATATTATAAAAATTGTATAAATACTAAAAACTATAAACACATGATGTGGATTAATAAGAAGAATTCATAATTATAATAACAAATTATGAATATTATAAATTAAAATTTAATAAATTATTTTAAAAAATTATGTGATTAGGATATTTTTTTGATATTGGAGGTTCATGTGCATTCTATGATGTCATGAAAACATTTGAGGGTTTTTATCTCAAATTCCTCATTTTAATACTTGTTTAGAACTATGCACCTAATTAATTTTATATGTGGTATATAATATATTATTGTGATATAATATCAATAATTGTCTATTTTTATTGTTATATTTAGTTAATTAAAAATAACATCATTTTAAGGGGTATTTACTTATGTGTTACTCAATCCACAAGAGTTTTATTAGTATCAATTATGATTATTTGAGACATATTACATTTTCCACACTATTTTTCCTTTTTATGGCATATTAACATTCCCTAAATATATTTTTGTCATTCTCTTTGTATTTTATCAGTTCCAATAAACATTACATGATTCTTTATAAAGTGGTTATGAATTAGTGAAGACTTTTGGTAACACAAATTTCATTCAATGAGTTATGATAATTCACATAAACTTTTAATTTTTTAAAATTTATACTTTTTATTGTATTATGTTGTATTATCTCATTTTTTCTTATTGATACGCACTATTACCATGTAAACCCTTTTTAATATATTTATCACTTCATGGGGTATGTTGTTTTAAAACCATTTAATTAATTTTCTAGAGGGATTGATGATCATGTTATCCCTTAATTGGCATATCCACATACTCATTATTTTATATGTTGTGGAAATCACACATCATGAGTATTATGTTGTGACGATTAATTTCATGTATCGAGTACATTATGTTTTGCAGTTTTATGTCATGCATCAAAGAAATTATGTTGTGTCGTTTTATGTCATGCCTCAAAGACATTAGTGGATTTTTTATAATATGTTGTGCAGTTCAACGTCATGCAGTAAGGACATTAGGGGTGGGTTATGCAGTTTAATGTCATGCAGTAAGGACATTAGGGGGTTGTGAAGTTTCAAGTCATGTAGTAAGGACATTAGGGGGTTGTGTAGTTCCATGTCATGCAGTAATGACATTAGATTGATCTTATTTTAGGACTTTAGCTTTGACCAATGGTTTATGAATATACAATTTCTGGGTAATTTTTCTAGAAACATGGTAATATATATAGATATAGAATGGAATAATAGTAAACTATGATTTGGGAATTTTAAATTTGGATAAATACATGGGAAAGGTGATAAAGTAATTAAAGGACTAATTTTCCAAGAATGAAGTAACCTATAATTGATGAACCTGTTATGGGGGTTCTATTATGCCGGGCCAACTGGGGCATGCGATTCATATCCAAACAGTGGAAAATTTTGGATGAAAGGCATGTTATGAGGGATATTTGTGCAAGGCCACGTAGAGGAATGTAGTGAATAGTCACGAAAAAGAGCTATCAGGTTTCAGAAATTCTATTGCTAAAATCCAAAGAATGTTTGTGGAGGTTCCTATTTTCAAAGAACTGAGTTTGGTTTATTGATAAAAGTACCTGAATATAGAAATAGTATTTACATTCTTGATTTACAATGAAATAGTGGAATAGGATTTCAATAATTTTTTGATCATAATGTATGAAATATAGTGTATTTACTTTATAGGTCATACAAATAGGAAAATAATATTATGGAAACAATGGATTACATGTAGTAAAATTATCCAAGGATATTTCAGTATGCTTTGAACATGTAAATAGAAAATGTGTTAACCATAGTCTTGAATAATTTTTGGTTTGGAGGAATGATATGGGACAAATATGCAACATATTACTACTTTAAAATAGGTGTTCATGCATGCTGTCAAAAATTATTGAAGGGGAAAGAAGTGGATTCTCCCAGGAATGAAGTTACCATTTTTTTACAAAGCCATTATGGGGGCTATATTATGCAAGGCCAACTGAGACATATATTGTATATCCAAATAGTGATATCTTTTGGCTGAGAGACCTGTTATAAGGGTGACCTATGAAAGGTCACCAAGAGCCACATACCACATAGTCAAGAAAAAAGTCCTCTCATGTATCAGATATTCCATCTCCAGAAGTCAAAGAAAGATTATAAAAATATGAAATTATTCAATATTAGGTGTATAAAATACCAAAGGAGTAATTTCCAATGCATAAGAAAAATATTTTGATCTATATTGACCATGATTTTTGAGTACCTTTCATAGAAATAAATCATATCTATAATAGGGATATCTTTTTTTTTCATGAAGGTCTCTTTATATAGATGAACCAAAATTAAGACTCATACATAGATTTTAAATTGTATGTAGTTGAAGGGAAATTTAATTTTATCTTGTGGATGGGACTATGATTTAAATCTTATTTTTCAATATGCATCTTAATAAGATGATATTTAAGACATACACTTTTCATTGGGTACCATATTGTTTGAAGTCATAAAATAAAACATTATGTTGTGTATTTTGAAGTAATGTAGCAAGGACATATATTGTTTCTTTTAAGGAATTAAATCCATGACCATTGATAAAACCAAATAGAAATTGAGATACCTTATTTATGTAGAGAAACTATTTACCCAATGCCTAATCCCATGTGATCTGTGCTCAGTTTGAAAAACAAGGCATATTAAATGATTCTTCTACAATACAGAGGTATAAAATTTAATAGATAAGGGTAAATTGATTGAATAGTGTTTAATATGGGATATAGGCTTCAGGTGCTACTATGTATCCTTCTAGGTGTAATAATCAATACAAATGTTGTTATTAGAATTTTTCCCCCATGTAATCAGGTTTTGACATGGGTTTGAGGGGTTTTTATAGTTTCTAGACAGATATTGGACTTAAAGCGCGAGTTCTAGGAATCATCATGTATCTCATTGAAATTATAATGAACTTATAAGTCATGGAAGAGGACCCTATGAAACATTTATTTGTGCATGCGTAAAATAAATAGGGTTTTCATTTATGAAATCATGATTTGGCCCAAGATTGGAGATCTAGGTGTCATTACATACCTCATGGGAATGAGGATCAAGCCAAACATATTTCTTTAATTCCCATACAGTTTAACATCTGGTTGTATGGATGAAGATAAACTGACATGAAAGGATGGAGATATTACAGATGGGCCTAGTTTAAAACCTAGGAATCACTTTGTATATTTTTGGAGTAATAATCAAGCCAAACGTTGTTGTTGAAACATTGTATATGCATTTTTTGTTCACAAAAATAGGTAGTGAAGGGGATTTTTTATTTTTTTCATTGCTAGGCCCGAAAAATGGATATCTAGGAATCTCGACATATCCCATTGGAATGATAATCAAGGCATATATATTTCATGACAAGATATCATGAAAAATATGTTTTGAAGTGAGAACTGAGATTTTTTAGCTATGGGTAGTCCCTAGATTTGAGATCTGGGTGTAACTACATATATCATTGGAATGAGAATCCAAACAATATTATTACTCGAGAAGATCATTTCCTACACAAATTGAATTCAATTTGAGAGATGAGGGTTGTTAATATATTCTAGAATAATGATTTATCTAAAGTCACATGATGGTATAAAAATAAAACCATGTTTTCTATAAGAGTACATTTTATAGGATTAGTTCATCTACTAGAAAATGGGAAATAAATTTCAGTATTGTTGCGGTTGGGCCCATTATTGGAGATCTAGGCATCACTTCGCATCTCATTGTAATGACAATCAATTCACATGTAGTTCATGAATATGGTATTCTCTTGGAATATATGACTCATGAACACATGGAATGAGGGAATTTTTATTTTTTCGAGGCAGGTCCCAAAATTTTATATTTGTGCATCTCTATGTATCCTATTGGATTGATAATCAATCCAAACATTGTTCTGGAAGAACTGTGTAGTTTAACATCTTGTTAAAAGGACATAAGTCACCTGATTTGAAAGAAACATTAGGGATGTCATAGGGGATAACACCCAGTCATAACTATGTTTCTTTCAAGGGGATAGAATCAAGCAACACATAGTTTATTAAAAGGGGCACTTTTTTAGATCTGATTAAAATATAGGGAGAAATGGGGCTCATGTTCCACTAGAACGTATCAATGATGTGATTATTTCTTGCACATGGAAGAAACATAATTTTTATTGAACCAGAAGGATGGCCAATTTGTGGTATCTTTGGGGATTTCATAATTTTAAATGATTGTGATGTTAACAATACAATTTAAGGTTGTGTAGTAGGGTACAATGATTTCGTACAGTTTAACATCATTATACTAGGACAAAGAGGATACACATTTTAACGTCATGTGGCATGGAAGCATATGGTTGCTATGATTTTTAATCTCTTGCAACTAGGATATTCACTCTTTGATATTACACAAAGTACTTAAATAAGAATCTATTATTTATTGGAATTATAATAAGTTATCCATAAATTGAGAATAAGGAATAATTACCATTAGAATGGACCTTATGTTTGGAATATGATTCTTCACACTTTGGATCAATCTTTGGAGGCTTATTTCCTTGTATCATCGGATTCCTAAGGACTAATACCAATTCACTTTGATGAAATGAGTGGATGCTAACTTTCTTGTTGAATGCGCATTCTATTCTGTTCTAATAGATTTATAAGGGATACAAGGTATGAAATCTATTTTCATTTAATCATTTCATCTCATCAAAACGCTTCCGAGACTTTTTATCTCTATATAATTGGTCACATATGGAAACACAGAGTGAAGTAAATTTAATTTCAATAGGAAAAAATACTTTTGTCTTGAACACCAATGAATATGGGGTTGATCTTGTTTCAATATGATTAATACTATGATAATCCAAAAATTCACACAGGATCATATCATTCTAAGACTGTTAATCTTTATCAACCATATACAGGAGTATATTTGATAGGGTCTTATTGAAAAATTTTATCTGTCCAATGGTTGCTTAATGGTAGCGAGATGAATGGTTGGATTTAATATTTTTTTCATGATATATCTTCTTTAACTTAGTTGAATAGAAATTGGTATTTTTTTAATATGGTGTGAGGGACACTAACTCTGGTGGTGATATTGTCTTTTAAAATGATAACAATAATTATATCCCCAAATTCATTAAGAGGAATTTTCTTAACCCATTTGGAGAAGTAATCTGTAGAATGAAGAGTGTACATTAACTTCTTAGTCGTATATTTGGGATGAGATCCCACAACATCAATTCCCCATGAAAAAATTGGAAATGAGTATTTATTTATATGTAGAAACTCTAGATGTTGATGAATTAAGTTTCCATGCACCTCTAAGGGAAAACACTTCTTAGTGAAATCTGTACAATCTTGTGTCATAGAATGGAAAATTTGTCACGAACCGAATCTGGTCACCGCCAAACCCGGCACCAATCCAAGCCCGTGTCATGACCCGAAGGGCATTCCCTATCCCCATGGTCTGGCACAAGTTCCCGGGTATCATTTATTTAGGTTTGGGAACGATTTACCCGAGTATGAAAGCATAAAACATTAAAAACAATCCATAATATAAATCTGAAATTTTTGAGCCAAACAAGAATTAAGTAAAAACCAAAACTAAGTACATTAGTTTAAAGATAATACAAGTGGTCCGAATAAAAATTAATTATAGCATCAATATAGCCCCAAGGACTCTACATGACCAGGGGTCATCGCCCCCAAGCTATCTCCACAACTCCGCACCAAGGATGAGAAATAACACCATGAACCTCCATCACCCTTAGCCTTTCCTTTACCTGAATCAAACATAACCATGTCTACTTACACCCAAGGGGTGTAAGTAGGGTGTGAGGCTATGCCTAGTAGGATACCACCCAATTATTCCAAAGAGTAAGAAATACAATTTGAAAAAGCAAGCAGTTTTCAAACGCAAGGAAAAGTAGTATTAAACTTTCAAGAAATGAAACCTCAAATTGAAAATAGTTTTCAATCCAAAATTTTCAGAATATTAACAAATTAAAATAGAAATGTTTTATACCATAATTTACTTCCAAACACACCCTAAGACATGGGTAAATACTACAAATCCAATGAGCAACAACTTTGGGAACACCCCTAGGCACTAGGTTGTCTTGGGCCCTATGTACCTCGTACCTCGGTGTAATGTAACCATAGAAAAATTCTTTCTCGTGCACGAGCCACTAGTAGGGAACATACCCATAACCTAGTGGTCCCCAATAATCATCCACATAGTGTAGTTAGAGTTGTAATTATCCAAATTCTATGTGAAATAGGGACAAAACCCATCCGGTCCACTAGTCGTACTAGTACAAATCTGCCCCACATAGGTACCCGGGCTACCCCTTTTGGGCTCAATCAATTTCAGCATGAAACATAAATAAATTATCATATAAAACACTATTAATGGTCAAGCAAAACCAATACAGTAGCTATCACATTTCATACTACTTAAAACACGCAACAAAACACATATATTTTTCATAAAACAATTCCTCAAAATCTCGTAGTGTTTCGGACACAAAACTCCTTATAAACCTCACTTTCATACTATGTGCACATTTTTAAGTTTACAAAACATAAAGGGAATCCTAATACATTTCAGTAAAAACACAAAATCATATTTAGGGCAGCCCCATATGGTTCAAGAAACGACATCCTTGCAAAGTCTCCATTTTTACACAACAAACTCTTAGAATTTCATGTGGTTCACAAACACCATTAAAACCTGGTTTTTCAGCAATAAACACACAGTACAATCATTAAAAACAGTATTTTTATCCATATTATAGTTCAATAAAATCAACTAGTTACTTATAGGGTATCCCCAATTAAACTAATAAAACATTTCTATGAAAAAACCCCCAATTTCACATGAAATTGGCATTTAGGATTCATTTTAAATACAAACACCACTAAAACTATATTGTTTAGAAATAATAAAATTGAATAAGCATGAAAATACCATAAAAAAAGTATCCAATTAACAAATATTTCATATACAATGGAATCACCTACCAAAACCAAGGAAACCCTTGAATCCTTTGTGCGAAAACTCAAACGCACCACCGCCGCACCTCATGGAAGGTAAACTAGACCTAAAACCATAATTTCAGACCATGAAACACAAGATAAAACACTATTTTTTACCCTACTTCCTGGACATTAGGAACCTCAAAGATAATGTAAGAAACCCTAAGTACATTGGACGTAACCCTAATCAAATTGAAAGAAGAAAGAAGGAGAACAACTTACATAAAATATCTTGTAGAAATCGCCCCAAAGAATACCATTATCTTTTTTTTAAAATACTCAAACCTTTAAGGGAGGTTAGAACAAGGATAGGTAGATCTTTTAGGAATTTGAATGGGGGAAAAAGAGTAATAATAAAAGGAGTTATGAAGGAAACAATTTACCTTTATAAATCTGCCCAAAATTTGAGTCCTTCAGAGGTTTCGACCTAAATCACGATGCAAATGAGCTGAAAAGCGGGTGGGAGGATATTGGACGCGCGACTGGATTCAAGGGGCGTGTTTGGGGCTTTGAATTACCGAAAAACCCTTAAAAATGAATATGTTATTAATTAATCAAAATTTATTTTTAAATCAGGAATTGGCCTCACGGTTTGGCCCAATTCATGAAAACTCACCTACTCTCCATAAAAACATTGGAAACCCCCCCAAAACAAACCATTAATGGAAATTAAAATCAAAATATATTTAAAATAAGCTTTTTATGTGACAATTCTCCCCACCATGAAAACTTTCCGCCCCGGAAAGTAACAGTAAGGCCAAGGCAACAACCAAACCCAACTGAGAAACCAAAAGGTACTCTCCTGCCAGGTTTCTCCCCCAAAGGCCTTAACACCTCTAGTGATAAATGAAGGAAGGAATACTCTCACAAACATGGATTACTCCACATTACTGAAATAATCAAGCACTTTGCGGAATTATCCCAAATGAAAACTCCTCAAACACAATCTGAACAATACTCAATCAATTTACCCAAATAAACAACAACATCGAACAAGGTTACACTTTCCCTACTATAACTAAACCATTTTTCACTCTCCAATATCAATGTTTACCAAATTAAGATTTAGGTAGATAGATATCTCCAAATGATACTACCTACTTCCCATACAAAACCAAGGAAAAATATGAGTCACTCGAATGAAGAGACACAAATGGGATCCCCACCGTAAGAGACAACTTAATTTATTTTTGAGACAGAATCAAGACACTAATAGGGGAGGCCCAAACAGACTCCCTAGTACAAGGGGTATACATAAATTAGAAATTTAAAAAATAATATACATGATACCCACAGTGGGTCTTCCCACCACAAGAACCAACCATCTAGACTGTCCAGTATGGTCCGACATAGAAAGACCCATTTTTTTAAGACTTGGGAAAGGTGCAGGGTCAGTCCGCACGATTTGGGAAACCGTGCACTAACTATGCTGATCATTATTTCCACGTGTATTACTAGAACACTTTCACTACTAATCATGCACAAAATTTGTGCTCAAACTTTCTAGCCTAATTTCCAACCATTCTCCAATGACTCAATGGAAACCAACGTGGGAGGGAAAGACATTAGGCGATGACATGGGTACAAGGCCCTCTACCTATTTCCACCGAATGAGAACAACCGAAGGAAGATGATGAAACCATAGGTTTAAACATTTTCTATCTTTCACAATGAGGATATGAAATTGTAAAAGGGTATAAACAACACTGGTGTTTCCCCTGACTACGCGCCAACTTCTCTCCGGGACCTATGGCTGGATCTCAAAATATTGAAGCATCTTCGGCCACGCAGTTAGGCTGTTGAAACCCCTATGTGGAACTTCTTCTTTCGGTGCCACAAAAAACTACACCTCATACCCCGATGGGTTCATCAAGACATAACATACTTCATAACCCACATTACCAAAAACAGACATTTCACTGAAACAAGGGATCAGAAGATGCACACACATCGCACCTTTATTCTTTGGGTGAGAAACAACAGAAGGGAAAGACACGTATAAACACCTTCCTCTAAGATAGAGGATTTGATGTTTTTCACAAGGGAGATATAACCTCAACATAACATAGAACCGTAGAGGATTGTGTGACCTTCACCTTTATGGTCAAAAGGGCACACAAAGTTACAATGAGTCACCGAACATGACCCTTGTGATTGATAGAAACAATACATGGAACAGGACCATATTCAAAGTCCCTAAACAACAGATAAGTTCAAAAAGTGGACACAATATCATATCACGACCGAAATCTAAAAATTGGTGGTTTAATAATAACTCTTTCTTTAAAGAAACTATAAAGAACCCAGAGGCCCTCTTAGACACCATCAAGACACTCGTCCATACTAACAACGAAAGAACACTCCCACCTTTGATGAATCAGGAAACTTAAGAAACTAAGGTCTCTTTCAATCTTCCACAAGAACTATCCCACTACAAGAGGATCCACAAATCAGAGAAATGAATGGGTGTAGACTCAATAAATAAAAAGTTTGTTAAAATATTCTTTATATTGATCAACTGGATGATTTTACAATGGGGAAACAAAATGGGTTGCTCTTCTGTTGTGCATTAACCCTTTATGGGGGTGTACCTTATCCAATTAGAGAACCCAAGGACCCAACCAAGCTGGTCCATTGGTCAGAACATGCCAAAAACCATATCCAAACACATTAAGGGAACCACCGTAATGGCATCCCAAAATTTTTTTCAAAAGAGACCACTAACCGCCCCTACAACACAGCTTACCGACCAAACACAAACCCAAAACACAGTTCAAACATAAGGGGTTATTGAACTCAAAACATCCCACAACATCAACAATTTCAAAAACCCATAATACAAACTATACCAAACTATTCATCAATACATCATGTTTTTCTTTAAAACCAATTCTTTGAAAACAAACAGTTTAGCAGTAAGTGTATCCACCAATGGTACCCCATGGGCCTCACACATGAATGTTTTTGTACCACACCGGGCACCCTACTCATATCCATCCCAGCACTCATCCAGGCATGCCATCAACCATCCATCATCCCATATAACCCCATGCATGTGGTCACTCATGGAAATACCAAAGGGTAAAACAAAACTTCTTTCCACTTTTCAAAAACAAAATGGTCAAGCAACCCATCATTTTTCTCAAAACTGCTAACAATGAGATCAAAATCCCAATTCACATCTTACAAAACATTTTATAAGGACACAACCATTTAGAAAAGAATCAATAATTCAATAAAATCACATATTCATGACTTTCACAATCATTTCAAAACATTTCAACCCATTTCAAAACACATCTAATTTCATGAAAAACACCGTTTCATAAATCTCCATTTAATTAAGAACTCAACTCTTCTCATTTCATGTCAAGGTTCTAAATGTTAGTTTTTTTTTGGTTCAGTAGTCACCAAACCCAAAATCCATCTTCAACCCCCACACAAAAATTCTATAACACTTAATTCAATCCAAAACACATTTCCCTGGTTTAAAAAAAATTCCACTAGAAACATATTTTCAAAACCCCAATTAACATAGTTCATACTTTCAAAAGAGGTGTAAACACATAATTTACCCTTTTGAAATAATTCTGAAATTTCATTTATAGGCATAAAAAAATAAAACCATTTTCACTTTACTAAAAAATAACTTCACAAAAATTCACTCTCCTTAAAGTGAAGCCATTTTTTTTCTTAAAAAAAACCATGTTTCCACGATTCCAAAACAAAGAGACACAAGACAATGTGAGAGGAAACTAGTTTCGGTGGGTGACTTGGACATATGGTTGGCAGCCATATTCCAACCACTTCTCCATCACATAGAGTATTCTAGGGAAATATCCATGGCTCCACATGGCTTTCCAGGCCCTGTGATCTCACTGAGATTATTCGCCCAAATCTCTTTTCATTTCCCATAGTCATCATTAAACCAAGAAAACCAAATGACTCGGATAAATCCATACTTCCCATGGAGACTTGAATCCCGTCATGAGGTGTGCTGGCCAGGCACACATCCCATGACTAAAATTTCAAGTCCCAAAAATCCTAGCTCCAGACTATGCTGACTCTTCCGCAAATAACCTGACCCAAGGAGCGAACCTCCTCTAATACCATTTTGTCACGAACCGAATCTGGTCACCGCAAAAAACGGCACCAAACCCAGCCCGTGACATGACCCGAATGGCGTTCCCTATCACCATGGGATGGTACAAGTGCCCAGGTATCATTAATTTAGGTTTGGGAACGATTTACCCAAGTATGAAAGCATAAAACATTAAAAACAATCCATAATATAAATCTGAACTTTTTGAGCCAAACAAGACTTAAGTAAAAACCAGAACTTAGTACATTGGTTAAAAGATAATACAAGTGGTCCAAATATAAATTAATTATAGCATCAAGATAGCCCCAAGGACTCTACATGGCTAGGGGTCATTGCCCCCAAGATATCTCCACAACTCCGCACCATGGATGGGTACTAACACCATGAACCGCCATCACCCTTAGACTTTCCTTTACCAGAATAAATCTTAGCCATGTCTACTTACACCCAATGGGTGTAAGTAGGGTGTGAGCCTAAGCTCGGTAGGAAACCACCCAATGATTCCAAATATTAAGAAATACAATGTGAAAAAGCAAGTAGTTTTCAAACGCAAGGAAAAGTAGTATTAAAATTTCAAGAAATGAACCCTCAAATTGAAAATAGTTTTCAATCCAAAATTTTCATAATATTAACACATTAAAATATAAATGTTATGTATTTTAATTTAATTCCAAACACACCCTATGACATGGGTAAATACTACAAATCCAATGAGCAACAACATTGGGAACACCTCTAGGCACTAGGTTGTCTTGGGCCCTATGTACCTCATACCTCGGTGTAAAGTAACCATAGAAAAATCCTTTCTCGTGCACAATCCAATAGTAGGGAACATACCCATAACCTAGTGGTCCCCAATAATCATCCACATAGTTTATTTAGAGTTGTCATTATCCAAATTCTAAGTGAAATAGGGACAAAACCCATCTGGTCCACTAGCCGTACTAGTACAAATCCGCCCCACCTAGGTACCCGGGCTTCCCCTTTTTTACTCAATCAATTTCAGTATGCAACATAAATAAATTGTCATATAAAATACTATTAATGGTCATTCACAACCAATACTATAGCTATCACATTCTATACCACTTAAAACACACAACAAAACACATTTATTTTTCATAAAACTGTTCCTCAAAATCTCGTAGTGTTTCGGACACAAAACTCCTTATAAACCACACTTGCATACTATGTGCACATTTTTATGTTTACAAAACATAAAGGTAATCCTACTACATTTCAGTGAAAACACAAAATCATTTTTAGGGCAGCCCCATATGGTTTATGAAACGACATCCTTGCAAAGTCTCCATTTTTACACAACACAACTCTTCGAATTTAATGTGGTTCACAAACACCATTAAAACCTGGGTTTTCAGAAATAAACACAAGGTACAATCACTAAAAATAGTATTTTTATCCCTATTATAGTTAAATTAAATCAACTACTTACTTATAGGGTAGCCCCAATTAAAATAATAAAACATTTCTATGAAAAACCCCCAATTTCACATGAAATTGGCATTTAGGAATCATTTTAAATACAAACACCACTAAAACTATATTTTTCAGAAATAATAAAATAGAATAAGCATGAAAATTCCATAAAAACAGTATCCAATTAACAATGATTTCATACATAATGGAATCACCTACCAAAACAAAGGAAACCCTTGAATCCTTTGTGAGAAAACTCAAACGCACCACCGCCGCATCTCAAGGAAGGCAAAGCAGACCTAAAACCATAATTTCAGACCATGAAACACAAGATAAATCTATAATTTTTATACCATACTTCCAGGACATTAAGAACCTCAAATATAATGTAAGAAACACTAAGTACATTGGATGTAACCCTAAACAAATTGAAAGAAGAAAGGAGGAGAACAACTTACTTAAAATATCTTGTAGAAATCGCCCCAAAAAATACCATTATCTAATTTTAAAAATACTCAAACCATCAAGGGAGGTTAGAAGAAGGATAGGTAGATCCTTTAGGAATTTGAATGGGGGAAAAGAGTAAGAATCGAAGGAGTTATGAAGGAAACAAATTACCTTTATAAATCTGCCCAAAATTTGAGTCTTTTAGAAGATTCGACCTAAACCACGATGCAATTGAGCTGAAAAGATGGTGGGAGGATATTGGACGCGTGGCTGGGTTCAACGGGCGTGTTTAGGGATTTGAATTACCGAAAAAACCTTAAAATGAATAAGTTATTAATTGATCAAAATTTATTTTTAAATCAGGAATTGGGCTCACGGTTTGGCCCAATTCATGAAAACTAACCTATTCTCCATAAAAACTTTGGAAACCCCCCAAAACAAAACATTATTGGAAATTAAAATCAAAATACATTTAAAATATGCTTTGTATGTGACAAAATGTATCCAATTTCTAATTTGATCTGAAATCCTATGCCCAGTCTAGTGGGCACCACAGTCTCCTGCATGTACTTTATCCATGATAGTACGAGTTCATTATATATCAATGAGTCTGAGGATGATTCTTTTTAAGCCCCTTTTTGGAGGATATTTGATTAATATATGCAATAAAAAATAGTTTAATTTACCACACGACATCAGATTCGTTCATTCCCAGATCTATTTGGTGGAAGTACCCTGTTCTAAAGATATTCCATGATGGGTTTCATCCATCTTATGGTGTGACCATATAGCTCAAAAATTTGACTAATTTCATTGATTTCATCTATTATGATCTTAATAAAAGGTGAAAACACCCAACAATGGGTAGTACTGATGATTATCTCATCCCGATTTAAATCTTACTGGGTTGTAGCAGCATTTTCTAATGCATCATCATGGGAATTATTGTGAATTTGAAAAATATAATATTGTTAGATCTGAGGAAAATTCATCCATTTACCCTCAGACATAATCTCATAGAGGAATTAACTCTTATTTTTTGTAGCGTAATCCCCATTGACCTATTCGATTACCATTTCTGAATCATCTTTCACTTCATAGGTGGTTAACTGGTACATGGAGTTCCAATTCCAAGCCTACAATGATAGTCACATATTATGCTTCATTATTGGTACCACCTTCTGATAAATGAAAGGAATATAGTAAAATTTTCTTTAATTGGTTGATAAGAACAATTCCTATCCAATTTTTTTTGATTTTATGGTCTTCAATTATTTTCCTCATCAAACTTATGGAAGCACCATCAATGTAAATTTTTCATATTCATGGACTATCATGAATATAAATTATTTATTCATAAAGAAGTTCAGTATACAATGATGTTTCTTCTATAGATGGGTTCTCAATAATAGAGTATTCCGAATCTTGGACGTTCACTACTTTTTAAGGAACAAAATGTATATCAAACTAATGTAGAATAACTACACACCATATTGGGTGTCCTGTAAGAATAGGATGACTGAATATAAATTTGAGTGTGTTATTATGATATACCAAATGGACCTCATAATGATGTAGATATTTCCTAAGTTTCTGAACTACAACAATTAATTTTAACAATATATTCTCGATATCGGAATATCGAGTCTCTACATCGAGCATGGTTCTACTGAGATATAAAGGCTTCATTCATTCCCAACATGATTCTTTAGTGAAATAACGGTTCTTAGTGATCACTCTATGGCTATCAGGTAGAGAATGAGGGGATTTTATTTAATAGGTTGCATCAATACTGGTGGGATGAAGAGATATTTGTTGAGGGTATCAAATGTCTCTTAGTATTCATTGGATCATTGAAACATTACCACCTTTTTCATCAATTTGGTGAATAGAAAAACACTTACCTTCCAAATTGGATATGAAGCGTCGAATAGATGCCAAATGTCCTTAATGTCCTCTCAAATCCATCAAGATTTGAGTTTGTAACATTCCAAGAATATATTTTTTCTTCTTAGGATCAAATTCAATGTCGTGATGGCATACAAAAATGATGGGGTATTTTCCTAAGGTAAACCCGAAATCGCATTTTAGAGGGTACATCTTCAGCTTATTTTTCTGAATCTTATTTAATATGGACTATAGATCAAATAGGCGATCATATAATTGTGTGGTTTTAACCACTAAATCACCCGAATATCCTTTGAAAAAAATTACCAATAATGGTTTAAATATGTGATGAATTTCATGTTGATACATTCCACTACCATTCTTCAACAAAAAGGGAATTACCTGATAGAAAAATAATCATTTAAGGGATCTAAAGCCTATAGACTCCTCATCTTCTAGGCCCATTTTGATTTGAATGTAATCAAATTTTAAATCCATGAAAGAAAGAGCTTTATAGTCAGTATTTTAATCAATTAAGTGCTTAGTGATTGGAAATGGGAAGTGGAATTTGGAACAATACCTGTGGAGATATCTAAATTCAATAAAAACTATAATTTTCATCTTCTTCTTTTCAATCATAACAATATTATCCATCAATTTTGGATATTTTACCTCTCTAATGAATTCAACTTTGATATGATTTTAGACTTTATCCTCAATTTTAGAGGCATGATTCAGCTGTGTTCTTCTTATTGCGTAATTGTATATCTAATTATCTTATGGAAATCTGAAATGATGGGTGGCCACCTTGGGGTCAATACCTGTCATCTATATGCAATTATATGAAAACACATCATGTTGTTTCTTTAGAAATGAAGTATACATATCTTTAACTTTTGGAGTTATGGCTGTACTAATCAAAGAGGGGAATGGATCTTCTAATATACCAATATTTATTTCACTAAGCTCATCCATTGTGGTGGATAAACATTCCTCAAATGCTAGAGGGGAATCTCTGAGGGATTCCGTTTATTTAACTTCTTCATGTTTTTCTTCTTATTTATCAGCTTGAAGGGATAGTGATGAATTAAGACATTCAAAGCCAGGGTAGGAGTTAGTATTCAGAAATCTTTATGTGGAGGTAACCATCTCCAACCCAACTGACGATGATTGGTCTTTGTTACGTTTTTAGGGGAAGATTATGGGTTAGAATCAGAATCCCTATCTTTTCCATTAATTTCAAAACTTCTTATATTCTGGCTGATGATGTAGAGGATTGTTGAATCATGGGGGGATCTAATAAATGAATTTTCTTCCAGGCCTTCATCATTGTTTTTAGAGTTGATTATTTATTCTGTACTGTTATGTTCAAATACTACAACTAACATTATGGAGGTTACATAATGAGTTCCTTGAATTGGGTATATGCTTTCAATTTTGTTGATATGAAGCACACAATCTGCGCTTAGATTCTTTAATGGGTATGCTAAGATATTATCCACACCATTTAGAGAAATTATTCTTATTGTATCCATTTTCAAAGTCCATTTTCCCCTTATGTTATAAATCCTTGAATCAATATACTATGATTCAAATGTTTTGAATGGGTCCTTGTCAATGCGCAATGTCCCAATTTGACCATTGAGGTAATACATGATACATTCGTGGTGTGATAAATTAATGGTTGTTTGTTTATGTATCCAAGGCCTTCCCAAAAATATTTTTTAATGTTATGTCCTACCGGAAAACCATGAAAACTGGATCAAATACAAGATCCTGAAATTGGGTTCTATGTGTAATGTCAACAAAGGATTCTTGTTCATTCTAGTCATAACCGTACAACATCAATGTGGAGGGAGACCATTTAGATTCAATGAGACCTAATCGATAAGTTGTAAATATGGAAATGAGATTGACAGCTAATCAATTACCAATGAAGGCCCGTTGTATGTTTTCATCGTTACTATTTATAGTTAAAACAAGTAGGTCATGTCGTGTCCTTGTACAACATAATCCTCCACTAGGTCCATGAAATATGTGATAAAATTAAATTTTGTAATATCATTCTCTATAAAGTAAACCGCAACATCAGCAACCTCATTTTCAAACAAATGAGGAAATGAAAATGCCTCTATAAGTGCTTTCTGTAGATCTTTTTATTGATTTAGAGCATCTACGATTGATATCATGGCTGGTACTTTATCCAGTTGCATCAAGACATCAATCATTTAATCTAAATGTGTTCATTTTCTAATATAAATATGTCATTTTCAGGTGCCTATGGATGTTGGTTATCTTGATGTAGATGGACCATTTGTTAGGGAAGAATTTGGAAATATTTCTTCTTCTAGCAAGTTAAGATGGAAAAGTTTGCCTACCTGGAGAGAATGTGGTGGTATATCCTCTAATCATTATTTTATGATGATCATGTCGGGGTAGACTCTTTCATGTGTGGGAGAGTTTCCTTATTATTTTTTATCCCCCTGAATGTCTCCACCTTGAGTTTCTGGTGTATATACTGTTCAGGAAGGGGTGTAATTGAAATAGTGGCTTTTAGCATACATATGTCTTCCCCTATATCCTCAAACATGACGTCCTCTTCCCCTAGTCCCACTATCAAGTAAATGGAAATAATCTTCACAATGAGAATAATTTTCTTCATAGGTATTCATTGAATGATTAACATTAACAAAATCGAAGATCAACTCATTATTTGATGAATATTGTACATGACATGTTGATTATTATGTTGCCATTTGGGAGGGCAGTGCCCATGCTTTTGAGACAATTTTCATGTTATCTTCCAAAGTTAAGGAAAACATTGGCTTTGACATCAGATCATATTTTTATAACAATTCTTTATCCTTATGACAATGTCACTTCTTTGAGTATTGGCCTTTGAAGGACCAATATTTTGACGAATATTTCTTGGGTGTAATAGAAGTGGTAGGATGCACAGTTAGATGATTCAACTATGTCCGTAGAATAGATTGAGTTTCATTGATTGTTTTCTTGACCATCCAGTCATCAAACATCTATGAATTCATTCTTTTGACTTACTTCCACTAACCTTCCTCCTATAGATCGGTAGCAGTAACTCATGCTACCTGGGCTAGTGAATTTTGTAGAACCACTTCTATGAATACACCATCTTTAATATGAGTTATTTAAAAAACACCCATGAAGGGGTTTACCCACAATTTTATTAAAGGTAAAATTATTTAGGATATTCCCATCTCATTCATTTTTCTTCTTTATGGACCTTGGTAACTGTACTAGATTATATTCTATAGGTGAGACGAAGTATCCATGGACATAGTCATTTAAAAAAAATAGTACTTGTTTTTAACTCCTCATATTTTCTCCACCATTGATATTTTTTATCATCTTGATGATATAGTGAATGATGATAACACTTGGGAGGTGGAGACCTATTGTATGATGAGTTATTTGAAGTAGGAGAAGGTAGAGGAGCTTTCTTGAGTGTAACTATGACCACCTCTAATTTTCCTATTCTCCTTCCCTGATAAGATGGGGTTATATGATACTTATCATTGGTTTACATGATGGAATTATCCACTTTTTGTGTGATTGAAGAACGTTCTTGAAATCCTCATGTGTATTTGACATGAATTATTGGTGTGCAGCACTCATCATGGTGATTTTACACATAGAATGGAAATAACACTTATTGGGGTAGTGGTAGGTTGAAGGAATATGTTAGTCAATTCCATTGATTAATGAAATATGAAACTCTTTCATTATCCCATTTTTTATAGTTCGTATTGTAATTCCCCGACCCCTGTTACCCAGAGTTGGTGCATTATTACACAACTTTAGCATGATAACAAAGGATGAAATCCCGAAATACCGATCAGTTTAGTATCATTGGAAGTACTATATACATTTTTAAGTTTTAAATTACATTATAAAATGAAAACCAACAATTAAATTGTCTCCATTAACCACAATCACATCCCTTAGACATTACCTAAGGGTCTGTTATAATATACTTCTTCGAATCCTTAGAAAAAAAAATCATAGAAAGGGGTTAGCTCAGATGCTCTGTAAGGATAACAATATATATGAACCCTTCATAAATATGAATAAAAATTTAAGGGAATGTATAATACTAAAACACTAGCCTTTTAAACATAAATATCATAATAATATAGAAATGATAAATCAAATAACTCCATTTACTAATTCACATGGATATTCTTCTATTCAAATAATCACTTGTAATATCAATATTGAATATCATAATGATGGAATGCATAATTCCAGAATTCATAAGCACATGTTCAAGGACTTGTTCCAATACTATAAATATGATTTTTTCAAGGCCTTGCTCCAATAAAACAGTTTGTCTCATGAGACCTACAAATGCATTGAGGAGAAATAGTAGGCTCCACCCATCACTTACTATGTCCAATGCGATCTTCACATGATTATGTTTAAATATAATCATAAACATTCATATTAAAACTAGCATATGAAATATCAATTATTTATCCCAAAACCATGAATTGTATCAAAATAACACCTCCATAGTCATACATATAACAAAACTCTCAATGCAATATAGAAAATTTTTGTCCTAATAATTCAACTTCAAACAAACATAAAATCCATCAAAGGATGTTGACATTGATGAAATCAAAACATTTTTTTTGAGAAAATCTCTTTCTATTTAGAAATCATTTAAAAGTCTTATAATTGTAAAATAAAACATTTATTATCAATATATTATTATAAACACGTATGGGATGCTTCAATAATGTTATAATGGTGGAAAATATATTAACCCTCCGTATAAGTTTAAACAAAATACATTCTTACCTTAATTTCGTCAAAAGGTCATAAAGTACATTTTTTTTGGAAAACGACAGAAAGATCCTGTACTAAACATTTATGGTAAAATAAGTTTACAAATGACTCTAACCAATAGTCTAGAAAATAGTAAAAATGTTTGGAATTACATTTTTTGAAAACACAGATGTGGATGATAATGAGGTCCAAGAAGATACTTACGTATTAAAAATCTCACATAATAAAGAGATTGCAGAATTAAACCTTACCTTGTAATTTTACTTCATAGATGGTATGTTAACCTCAGATATATTAGTTAATACATTGTTATTAATTTATAAAAGAAAAATATACAAATATATGATAATAGATATCATCCTATAAAATTTCTTTGTTAGTAATATTTTAGTAGTATCATCGTTTCAGTTGTTAGCTGATTCGTTTTCTATATATTCATGGTTTTTTAAGCCATGTATTTTATGGATAGGATGTATTTGATTCCTATATTAAATGATATTATGTTCAAAAAAATTGTTTTTAATGATTATATTTAATGTTATTCTTGAATTATTTTGACGGGGAATGAATCTCATCAAGTTCGAGGAAACGGTAATCCGTAAGTACGCACGAGTGAAAATACCATTATATTAGTGGTTAAATCATATGTAATTGGATGTTATATCATATATACATAATCATTAACATGTTATATTTATTATTTACATCATTTATACTCATTATTATATGCATCCAAATAATTAATTGTTTGAATAACAAACTACACCATGACGTGGACACGGTAAGACGTATGTACGCACATATGGTGACACGGTCATTTATAGGAGGGTTGGAATAACGAATATGGTTGTAACATATTTATAATAACATCATAGTATGTATAAGTTACTGGATTTTTTATTCTTCTATGCATACAACAAATAATGATGAAGTGAAAGAAGAAAAGAACTTGAAATCAGTTGTTGAAATTATTTCCTCTTCTCTGGGTGTTTCTTTTTGAGTTCATCGAAAGGGCTCTGTAGGATCAATTTATAATAAAATTAAGTCCTCTAAGTAGAAATAAGGGAAGTTAGGAATATATTTTGACTGGTTTTTTCAAGAAAAATGGCTATGGAGGTGTGAAGTTATGAGAAGGGTGAGTACCCTTATACAAGAGATGTGAGGGTCACTCTAGGAAAAGATTGAAATGTTATTTTATAATAAAATCTTTTTCTGCTTATAATGGACCCAAAATAATTTATATTTAAGCTACGGTGGGGATGGGTGAAAAAAATTTCAACCAATAGATTTTATACAGTATAGGTCACCATATTAAACATATGATTTAGATTTTAGTCTTCGTTAAATATTTAGACATTTACCATGTCTCTGTATATTTTTATATTATATGATTAATAAACATACTATTTCAAGACAAGTGACCCCCAAGTGGTTCATTATTAATATATATAATTATCTTGGTACATTTTCAAAACCTGATATTTTACGGAATATTATATCAATTAATAATATAATATTTTTTTAAAAAACTCAATTATGACAATTTTTACACTATTTAGTATTTGATTTTTTTAAAAGCCATAAAAACTTTATCACTTAATTTTTTTTAATCAACCCTAACAATTCATATTAACCTATAAAATTATTCGGATCCATCAGACTTCTCAATTTACATTTATTTGGATTTTTATAATATCAATTATTTTCATATTTTCATAATTAGGTAATTAATGCATCATCATTGTGTCATAAATAAATTATATTATATAATCTCTAAAAATTATAAATAAAATACAATTATGTAGTACATATTTTTATCTTTTTAATGAATATTTATAGTCGAATTTATATTTTGTTTAACCATACATTTAAAATGGTTTAGTTATTAAATATTGAATATAACAATTTTGACTCTTCTTCAAAAAAAATATTAATAAATATCCTAATCAAATTCAAGTGAACCAAAAATATCATATTTTATTCCTAAGGTTGTTTTTTGGTAGATTTAAACTTATCCAATTTGATTTGGACATGTGTTAGGGTGATTATAACATCATTTTTATCTTTAATTACACAATTTACTTTCCACGGTGGTAAATGAAAGTCAAAAGTTACTTCTCACCACAAATTATTATATTCTTATTAAAGAAAATTTTCCATACTGATATTAAATGTGTCTCTTGGATTTTTGAAATTCTACTAACAGATGTGGTGAAATTTTGTATTATGAATTTTTTTAGATTCTCCGAGAAGGTGGGTAAAAACAGTAAAAAGTTCAATAAAATTATATATATCTAAACTTATTATAAAATGACTTCAATGAATTATATTGAACATATATAGGTATTATTTAACAATTTTGACTTAAAAAATGAATATAAAATTACTAATTATTTAAATAAAAATTCATTTTTAAACAATAACGTAGTGTTTTTCACTATTCATCAGAAATTGAAAGTTTTCATGAAAATACCAAAAATTCACCCTAAAATAAATTTGATATTCTGACTCCAAATATGAAGTCCATTTTGAATAATAAAATTTATAAATTTTCATAAATTTGGTATTACTATTCATAACAGCTAGTTTGATTGGTCATGGTGTGCTAAAACTCCATGTTGCGTACCACGCAAGAAAATTCAATATTCAAAAAGATATGTACCATGGAATTTTTAAGGGCTTACATTATTTCCTCCTTCAACTATTTTTTTCATTGAAATTTCTAGAATATTACTGCATAAAATGATTCGGGTGGTTCTTCATCATAAGTTCCTCTGGATCCCATGTTGCATCTTCCATCTTATGGTTTCTCCATAGAACATTTACCAGACAAGTCGTCTGGTTTCTCATCACTTGTTCTCTGCTCTCATGAAATCAGATAGACTCTTTGCAATAAGCCGAGTTGGGTTCCGGTTCTATTTCATCATAGGTGAGTACATGCATTGGGTCATGCATGTATTTTCTCAATAGTGTTAGGTGGAACAAATCATGATCTTTGGAGATATTTGAGGGGCATTTCCAAATGATAAGCTACAACTCCAATTCATTCAATAATTTTGAAAGATCTGATATACCCGGGACTCAATTTACCCTTCGTACTGAATCGTATAACAACCTTTCATATAGATTCCTTCAAGAAAACATGCTATCCTACTTGAAATTATAAATACTTCCTCTGGTTACCGTTATAGATATTTTTCCTAAATTGAGCAGATTTGATATGGGTTTGGATAATCGTTCTCTTTTCCATTGTTTCCTCAAAAAGTTCTGGGCCTACACATTTTCTTTCACCAAAATCATTCCAATAAGTTGGTGTGTGACATCTCTTTTCCATATAATACTTCATATGGTGCCATCTAAATTGTTGAATCAGAGATATTATTATATGAATATTATACAATAGGTAAATACTAATCCCACATACCTAGAAATTCAACTGGGCAAGATATCACAATTTATTCTAAGGAATGAATAGTCTGTTCCGATTGTCCATCAGTTTGAGGGTGGTAGGCAGTGCTCAAACGATGTTCAGTATCCACGAACTTCTGAACACTTTCCCATAATTTTGATTTAAAAAGTGTATCGCGATTAGAAATAGATGATAGGGGTACACTATAGAGTTTTGAAACTTCAATAATATATAGTCTTATCAGATGTTCATGTGGTAAATCTTATCGTATATCAAGAAAATGTGCTAACATGGTATGACGATCAATAATTAACCATATTGCATAATTACTTATCGGATTATTTGTTGTCCCCAGGACAAAGTCCTTCATAATATTATCTCATTTCCCTTTAGGTTTTGAAAGAGGTTTCATGACTCCTCTATGATGTTCCCTTCCAAAATTCACTTGTTGAAAAAACCATATATCATGACACAAAATAAAAAAATATCCCTCTTTATGTTATCCCACAAAAAATTTTTCTCCAAATCACTATATATCATGGTTCTCTCTGGCTGTATAGAGAAATTAAAGCTATGATCATCATCCAAAAATACCATTTTTAGATCTGGTATATTATGAACAAAATGCCTCTTCCCAAATTTTAATATTCCATATTCATTTATGAAGTCACTCACTCTCCCATCATTAACAACATTAATCTTCTATTGAAACTCCTCACCATCGGGCTATGAACTCATTATTCATTCTAGAAAATATGGTTTGGCATGTATTTGAAAATTTATGGATGTTTCACATTCCATGGTTATTCTCAAATATATCATTACATGATCCATGAACACAGGATCTCTTTCAACTCTCATCTTTTTTTGTACTCCATGATAATTTCTACTCAAAGCATCTACCACCTTATTTTCCTTCACCAGGGGGTAGTGTATAGTGAAATAATAATGTTTGAGTAGTTCAAGACATCGTATCTAACTCATGTTGAGTTCTTTTTGTTAGGAAATATACTTCAAACTCTTGTGATCAATATATATCTCCAATGTTTTTACCATAGAGATAGTGTCACCATATCTTCAAAGCAAAGGTTATTGCTGAAAATTTAAGATCATGAGTGGGATTGTTCTGTTCATGAATTTTTAGTTTTCGTGATGCATAGTAAATAACTCTATAATTCTCCATAAGGACACAACCATGTAATTTTTTTAAGAACCACTATAAATAACAAACCCATCATTCCTTGATGTTACTGTCAATATAAGAGAATAGACTAATCATCTATTCAGTTCTTCAAAACATTCTTTACACTCTTTTTTCCAATCAATTTTAACCCCTTTAAATGTTATCTGGGTTTATGGATTTTCAACTAGGATAAATTTAGGACGAAACATTGATAATATTCGGAAAACCCAATAAAATTGTGTACCTCAGTTATACTCATCGGTGTTGGACATTCTTGTATTGCCTTGGTATTTGAAAGTTCAATAGATATTAATTCCTTAGAGACAATATAGCCATGAATAGAAATCTCTTGAATCCAGAATTCACACGTTCTAAACTTCTCATATAATTTATTTCGTCTGAGGGTTTCCAAAATACTATGAAAGTGATTTTCATGATATTCCTAAATTTTTGAGTATACAAAGATATCATCAATAAATACCACTATAATGTCATCATGATATTCCTTGAAAAATATATTCAGTAAATCCATGAAGACATAGGTTTCATTAGTCAATCAAAAAGACATTACTGTAAACTCGTAATGCTCATACGTGGTTAAAACACTGTTTTCAGAATGTCTTCCTACATCACACACAACGGATGACATGCAGATCGACGGTCAATAAATGAAACATATTGAGATCTATTGTGTTGGTCAAGAAAATAACCAATGTGAGGTAGGAGATACATGTTCATTATTGTTACAACATTGATCTCACTGTATTCAATGAACAACCTCATATATCCATCTTTCTTCTTAACAAAAAGGATCGGGGCTCCCCATGGAGAAACACTAGGGTGAATAAATCCTATATTACTCAATTTATATAGTTTTTTCATTAATTTCACTAATTTTGTAGTTGTATGGGGTCTTCGATATGGGCCTTGAACCAGGAATTAAATCGATGGGAATCTCAATTTATCATTCTTGAGGATGTCCAAGTAAATCCTCTGCAAACACATAAACATATTCTTGCACAATAGGTACGTCCCCTATTTTAACATTAATTTCCACACCCACGGTTATTTCATTTTCTTCCTCCCTGATAACTTAGTTTAGTTGATCTACTGGGGGTGGATCATGATAAGAATCAGATGGTGATATTTCCACTCTAAAAATAAGGTACACCATATCATCATAAAAAAATTGTAACCTCATACTTCTTATAAAAAAATTTCATATCATGGACCGAAATCCATTATATACCAAGGATTACATCAAATTCAATCATGGGTATAACGATAATATTAAGGGATAACGAACATTTATATACCCTGATGGGAACTGATTCACAAAACATTGTTACAATTACACATTTATTATTAGTTTTGATAGACAACTCCCTTGTTAAATAAAATTGGAAATATTAAATTTTCCTAGAAAACTGGGAAGATATGAAACAATGCGATGAAATAGAATCAAATATAGAATTGGCTAAACATGAGAAACCCATTAAATTACCTACCCCCCACGTCTTTCAGAGCTTCAACCTCAGCATTGGTGATAGCATAATCTCTTCCTTTCTCCTATGGTCTTTTTTAAGCTATGTTTCCTTGGAACATAAGAAATTCATTTGCATAATGCCCCTTTTCCCTGCAATTGTAACATTAAACACTGAAAACCTCTTTTTCCCCATGCAATCATGAGTTTGGTGGCCTTTTTCTCCACACTTTTAACATACTCACATTCCCTTCCAGAAAGTACTGGGTTGTTTCTTCCCACATTTATTATAGGATGAATATTAATCTTTTCTATTCTTCCATTTATTTCAATTTCTTGAGTTTTCAATGGATCTCTTTTTCTATTTCTTTTCGTTAATGTCTTATGACATAGAAAATTCCATTTATGTCTTGATATGCAAGCGACAATATATTTGTACGATGAGAAGTATTGTAAGACTAATTATTGAAGGAGAAACGGTTTTAACCAATCAAATAATTGATCAATATTACTACTTGGGTTAGGTATATAATCTGATGTATGCCTTTCTATCCTTGTAAAGTTAGTGTCATACTTTATGACATTCTCGTCCTCCTTTTTCCTCAGACTCAGAAATTATCTTTCCATATCCACATGATGGTCATGAAAAAAGTATTTTTCTTAGAAAATACCCCTAATCTCACATTATTACAGGTTAGATACTTCTTCATATTCAATTTGGTTTTGGATTAACTAACACCACTGATCTGCATCTCACATGAGGCGATAAACTAACTTGAAAACATTTCCCCTTTCAGTACTCCCCAAAGAATGAAATAATTTTAAAAAAGAACTTATCCACTACTCGACTACTAATGGATTTGTACACCCATTGAATTTTGTTGGTTGTTGCTTCATGAAGGGGTCTAAAATTGATCCTCCGTGTTGTGGATTAGGGTGCTCTATATGGGTACGGTTATTATTCATAACCTGAGTGAGTTATCATAGTATGGTGATATGCTGATCAACACTAGTTTCCTCACTAGCTCAACTATAATTATCTTATGTAGGAGGAAAATCCCTACATGGATTATTTGCGTTGATACAGTTTAAATTCTTTCCAATAGGTTCCATTTATAAACAATGGCATAGACTATATTAGTGTATGAATTGCAATACATAATTTCAAACATGTAAAACACATAACATAAATTGAACAGTTTATGGATATAATCCATAATCATAAAAATGTTTTATTTGAGGAGGTATATACTTATAAATCCTTCATAGTGGTTTTGAATAAAAATGTGAATATTTTTAAGCATATCCCACGAGAGTGTCGTTACCAATGGTGCATCAAGGCCCGCTGTAGTGTACTAGGATGCACCAGGTCAAACCCAAAACTCATTGTCAGAGTTTTGACTCCTCGGTACATCTATTCGAGAGCCGTCTCTACTTTCCCCTATCAATACAGGGATGTATTTCTTGGAAAATACAAAAAATCTCTTTGTTAAAAAATACTAGGAAGTTCATATATACAAATCCTAAAAGTCTATCATAGGGTAATATACTCTAATCAAAGTTTATCTAAATCTAGCTTCCACGGTTTGTACTACACATCCTCTGATACCAACAATAATTCCTTAAATCAAGTTACCCAGACTCAGTTCATTATTAAATAACATTGATATGATAACAAGGGATCAAATTCAGAAATAGTAATCTATTTATTAGCAATGTAATTACTAGATACATTCATAAGTTTTAAATTCCAATAAAAAATGGAAAACAATAAAAAAAATTCTCTATTTACCACATTAATATCCCTTAGTCTATCCCTGTGGGTTAGTCATAATATACTTCTTTGCATCCAGGGAAAAATAAAACATAGAAATGGGTGAGCTCAGATGCTCAGTAAGGATAACAATATAGCAGAAACATTCATAAATAAGCATAAACATTTAAAGCAATGTATAAGACTAAAACACAATCCTTTTAAACATAATTTTCATCATAAAATAGAAAAAATAAATCAAATAATACAATTCACTTATTCACATGGATATATTACTAGTCAGATAATCACAGGTAAAATCATTAGCTAATTTTATAATGATGGAATTCATAACGTCAGACTTCATAACCACATATTTAATGACCTGTGCCAAGAATAAAAATAATATTTTGTGAAGACCTTGTGCCAAGAATAAAAATAATATTTTGTGAAGACCTTGTGCCAAGACACTAGTTTGTCTAATGAGACCTACCGATGCATCGAGGAGCTATAGCGAGCACCACCCATCACTTACTAAGTCCAATCCATTCCTCATAGAAATGATTTAAACAGTAAAAAAACATTCATATTAAAACTAGAATAAAAAATGTCATTACATTATCCACAACCATGAATGGTCTATAAATAACACATACACAATTTAAAATATCAAAATACCTTAAAAATAATATGGATGTTTTTTATCTTAATAAATTGACTTCAAACTAGCATAAAATCAATCAAAGGATGTTGGCATAGATGAAATCAATTATTTTTTAGAGAAATATCTCTTGCTATTTTGAAATCATTTAAATGTCATATAATTATAAAAGAAAAATTTATTTTGAATATATTCTTATAATCTTGTATGGGATGCCTTGATGATGTTATAGTGGTGGAAAATAGCCGCACCCGCCGTATAAGTAAAAAAAAGACATTCTATCAATAATTTTGTCGATAATGTCATAAAGTAACTATTTGGAAAATGAGAAAAATATTCCTTTCAAAACATATCTGTTCAAATAAGAGTATAAATGAATTTAACCCATTGTATAGTAAGTAGTAATTTTTTTGAATTATATTATATTGAAAACACAGATGAGGTTGATAAAGTGGTCCCAGTAGATACTTACATTTTAACAACCTGAGATAAAGAAGTGATTGTAGAATTAACCTTTACCTTTAAATCATACACGGTTGAATATATGTTAACATCTTATATAATAGTTTAAAATTTTTTATTAAATTATACATGAACTATATACGAAAATATGATATCATATACTATTCTTTAATATTTCTTTTTAATAATATTTCAGTAGTATCATCGTTTCAGGTGTTAACTGATACATTTTGCCTTATATTCTTAGTTCCATTAGCCATGTTTGTTATGCATAGGATGTATTTGATTCATATACAGAATTATATTATGTTCTTATACAATTTTTTTTAATAATAAATGGAAATTATTCTTGAATGAATACGATGGTGAATAAATCTCATCGCATTCGTGTAGACGGTAATCTATACGTGTGCACGAGCAAAAATATCATTATATTGATGGTAAAATCATAGTTATTTGGATGGTATATAATATATACATAATAATTAAAATATTTAATTTATTATTAAAATTAGTTATACTCATTATTATACCCATACAAATTATTTTGTGTTTGAATAACAAACTACACAACAACTTGGAGACCGTAAGTCATACGTACGCATGTATAATGACTTTTCTCATTTATAGGATGGATATAATAAAGAATATGATTGTACCATATTTATAATAACATCACAGTATTTAGATGGTACAAGGTTTTTTAATTTTCTATGGAAACAATAATAAAAAGGAAGTGGAAGATGAAAAGATCTTAAAAGTGGGTCGTGAAATTATTACCTCTTCTTCAGCTGTTTTTCTTTTTGAGTTGATCAAAAGGGCTCCATAGGTTTACATTATGATCAATATAAGGCCTCTAGGATAAGTTGACGGAAGATGGGAAGATATTTGGGCAGGGGTTGGCTGATAAAAATGGCTTTGTTGGTGTGAAATTAAGAGAAGGGGAAGTACCCTTTTATAAGAGAGGTGAGGGTCACTTTAGGAAAATTATGAAATATTATTTTATAATAAATTAATATTCTATTTATCTTGGGTCCAAAATGATATATATCATGGCTAATGAGGGGATGGGTCGAAAACATATCAACTAATATTTTTAGTTAGGTTTAGGTCAACATATTAACCTTGTATTTTAGATTAAACTCGTAGTTAAATAGATTTAAATTTACCATGTCTCATGGTATTTTTATATTTTATGGTTAATAAACTTAATATAACAAGACATGAGAATCCCAAGTCGTTAATTATTAATATATATCCTTATCTAAGTCATGTGGAAAAACCTATGATTTTTTATTATATTATATCAATAAATAATATAGCATTTGTTTTAAAAACTCAATTATGTCAATTTTGACAGTATTTAGTATTTAATTTTTTTAAAGCCATAAAAATATTATCACATAAAATAAAATTTATTTAATATACCTTAACAAGTCATATTAACCTATAAAAATAGTGGAATTCATCATAAGACTCAATTTATATTTATTTTGAAATTTTTAATAACAATTATTTTAATATTTCATTAATAAGGTAATTACTGTATCCTCATTGTTTCATAAACATATTAAATTATATAATGTCTTAAAATTATAAATAAAAAACCATTATTTAGGTAATATTTTTTTCCTTCTAATTAATATTTATAGATTAATTTATATTTTGTGTAACCCTATATTAATATTTTTTAGTTATTAATCTTTGAGTTTAACACCTTTAACTATTCTTTAGATAAAATAATAATAAATGTCCTAATCTAATCCAAGTGAACCGAAAGGATCATATTTGATTCCTAAGAATACTTTAGGTCTAATTAAACTTTTCTTATATAATTAATACATGTATTTGGGTAATTATAACATCATTTGTACCTTTAATTACCATATTGACTTTTAACCGTGGTAAATAAAAGTCAATAGTTACTATTCACCGAAATTTATTTTCATGTTATTGAACCATATTTTACATCATGATATTAATTGTTTCTTTTATATTTTTTAAATTCAACTCACAAAATCGGTAAAATTATGTATTATAAAAAATATTAAATTCTACTAGAAGGTGGGAAAAGACGGTAAAAAAGTCCAATAAAATTTTATATATCTAAAAAAATTATTAACTGAATCCAATGAATTACATTGAACATTTATAGTTATTTTTTATCTATTTTGACCTAAAATAAAATAAAATAAACTAACTTATTATTTAAATAAAAATACGGTTTTAAACAATAATGCATTGTTTTTCACTATTAATCAAAAATAGATAGTTTTCAGAAAAATACCCAAAATTCACCATAAGCTAATTTTGATACTCCAAATCCAAAAATTAAGTCCATTTTAAAAAATAAAATTTAAATAATTTCAAAATGTGGGTATTACTATTCATAACAGCTAGTTTTATTGGTCATGGTTTGTTAAAAGCCTAATTTGTGTACAACGCAGACTAAAAAGTATTCAAAGGGAAACGTATCATGGATGCATGGGGTGTTACACGTATGGTCAATTATGGTTTTCTTCTTTAGTGGTGATCTGAATTTGAAATGGAATTTCCAATAGAGGTCTTCACATACAATATCTGATCGAGATTGCAAACATGTATACCGAACAAAGGCAAGCCCCTAATGTGATTGGAAGAATCATCTGAACATTACTACTTATTTTAAATAGGGGTCCCTATCATGGGATCACATCAAAGAGTGAAATGAATCAACTTCTTCTCTAGATCTCTCGGATTGTTAGACTCTAAATGAGGTTTTAACAATGTTTTTTGAGGGACGAATCGAAACTACCCATTTAGGTTTGGCCTTATGTTTTGGTTGTACAAATGAGATACATCCTTCCATAGATTCCAATTGAGTCATCAATCACTCAATGGTATTTATAAGTATTTGAGGAATATATGGATCAATGGGGACCTATAAAGGTACAACAGAATGAGCCTAAACTGGTGCGATGAATATCAATACCACTGGTGGTTGTGCTTCTAGTATTGTTATTGGGTAACCCATGGGGAAAGTCCTGTAAGGATGAGCTTTACCCTAATTTGGTTATGATCCCAAATGAGGGAATTCATTATCTTTATTTTTAGTTTCATCAAAACCTAATTTATGTGGAGATCGTACTAGAAGTGCAATCTAGGGACAATGTTGTTGAGCATGCCTAGTATGAATGTTACATCGAAGTAACTTTGTATTGAGTCTTATCAACTCATTCATCTACTCTTCCTGCTGGGAAAATTATTCCTCATATTAAATGGATTGAACATCTCCAAAGGGAAGGTGAGACGTTATTTGACCTTTTAATTTATTCCTATTAGGTACCTTGCTAAAAGGAGGGAGTGGATTATATGAAGTAACACCAATATTTTCGGGAAAACCTTTGATTTTTAGTGCGCACACCTTCATCATTTTCTTCAGTTTGAACCGTATTATGAACATGAAATTCCACTTTTAATTCCACTAAACTGGACTCATTTTCTGGAGAATATTCCATAATGTAATTAATGACATTCACCAAAGCATAATGCATTGATGGCATTCTATCAGTATCTTTTTTAGAAATTATTCTTCATACACCATGAGACATTATTCTTCTATTTTTTGTTCCCGATGAGCTGTTTGATAGAAAATAATCTGAAGGGAATCCTCTGATAGTTGAGCTATACGTTCACTATGTGGATCTTTCCCTAATTAGGAGAAAACTGACTTCTATTGAGGAGGGGATTGTGGATGTTAAAAATAACCAGCCTTATGGGATGGGCCTATTCCCATTCTTTCTGATCAACCCTTCAAGATCAATTTTTTTGCATCAAGGGTTGGTTTTAAAAATACCCTAGCATGATGGGCTAGGTTTTCTCTTGAACTATTTTGGATAAAATTTCCATATATGCTATTCTAATCTTATGGATTTTCAGTGAGAACATTGGTCGGGTGAATTATCATTCATCCACTAAGATCACCTATTTCAGATAACTATTGTGATATTTCATCCATTTTCTAAATCTGATGATGTAAATCCTATAAATGAGAGGCATTCTCAATATTTTCATATGCTTCATGCTAATGTCTTTCAATGGATTTCTCTCTATGGGTATGACTTTGATGAGAGCTAGTGGAAGCTTGTTCTTGTCGAGCATATATTTAGTTTTGAATAGCATCCATATGTTTTATCCGACCATAAATAAAATATCCTCAGACCATTTTTGAAGGGCTTTGCGAACTCTATAGCATAGTGAAATGCAATTCTCTAGGGACACTCCATCCTCTAACATGAACACCAAATGAGGAAACTGCAATCAATTTTTATTACTTTTATAATGTGTTGAAGCATGCATGATGAAGGTATCTCTAATTTTTCTTGATATTTAGAGGATGGGAAACCAAGAGAGATTCTAATTAAACATGGTGGTGCAACCCTTATACTACCTTTAAATGACTTGGATATTCGTCATAATGTAATAATTTCTATATAAGATGATGAAGAGTCATCCATGTATTGAGGAGGTTATCATGAATACAATTTTCTGCCAAAATATTTGGAATAATATATTGAAGAGTGGCCAATGTCTAGAACAAGATTAGTACATAATATTATCGTAGATTTTCCCTCATGTTCAACACATTCTCTTCATCTTTCACTAGAGACTCTTCTATCTGATCAGACCAAAGTAAATGTTTCCCTACCTTTTTATCATAAAAAATAAAATTGGTATAGATTTATTTTATTGTATTGGATGATAAATGTCCCAAGGGTGGTTCAATGAATAACCAATGCCTTGGGCTATTTTATAGATAAGAAACTATTTCACCTGAAAGTGATAAGGCTTAAGACATGACTAACATCGTGTCTAAAAGTTCTACAAGACAAAAGGGATTTCTCATTACTAAATTTTCCAATGGAGAATTTCCTTGGAAATGTGAACTAATACTTCACATAGGACTTTCTCAGCGAGCATTTTCATGGGGACGAACACCATTGTGGTTTACAGTAAGCGGTAAACCATCTTACTCATTAGTCTTCTGGACACACATAGGTTTACCATGGCTATTTTTTTAATTGTTGGAGTTGAATCCTTAATTTATTATTAATGAAAAGACATCTTTTAATTGGATAGAGGGAGAAAAATTATATAGCCTAAAGTCACAATGCCAAGTGGCCTGAATACTAGGCTTAATAGCCTATATTTTGTCCGAAAGGTCCCCTCGATGAATAGTACTACTATAGTACACGAGCTGCTATAGTACCTTCTACAGTACCACCCCTGCTACAATTCCTCTACCCCAATAATGTTTCCTCTACTATAGTTTCTCCTCTACTACAGTAATGCTTCTGTGGTGCAAAAGTAACCCAGAAACCCGTCCATGTCTAGATTTCATCTTAGGTCTTTTGAATCCAAGAAAGTGCCTATATAATAAGGGTACAATCTCGTTGGCACGATTATTGTGGCTGTAATAAAGAGATAGATTCTCAATATTGACCAAATTTTTATAAATCAGTCCTTCATGAGGAAGTGTTCGATAAGTCCCTTCAGAGTGGCATCTAATAATACAATGAATAATTAATGAGTTTGTAGGATCTTGAGATAAAATAAATAAATGTTTGAGGGATTCAAGAACTATAGCATTGCGTGGAGACAGATCATAGATCATCTCTCAATTCTTTAATTATGTTTGATGGGACTTATTTCTATATGCATTATTATTAGTAGATCATGCCACTTGTTGGGAGAATTGATTATCATGAGTAGGTTTATTTGTCTGCCTTTGAGTAGATATCGGAATATGATGGTTAAATAGAGTTGGATTGGGTGTATGTTCCTGATCCGGTATTCTATATTCCGTGGGGGAATATGAATCCTGACCCTCATGGATGGGAACATAGGTATGTATCCACTCCGGTGTGGCTTGTTGATGAGCCACCATTCATGTGGGGATATTGTTATTCTCTATTCCTCAAGTAATATTATTGTTTCTGTGATGATATAATGGAATGACTCAAGGATATGAGAATGAATATTTTTCTTCCCTTTCAACATTTACATGATATGAATAGTGACTTCAACGATCAGAATGGGAATATACATCCATTCATTATTTAGATTATGTGAATATTCCAACTCCAATCATACCTTTCCTATTAATGGATTTTGATAATACTCACATGTGGGGGTAGAGAGTTGAGTCTAACCTTGGTCTATCATCAGAGCATTCCAACAGAATTCTATGGGTCTTTCCAAACGAGATTTTTGTTAGGCATCATGAATTTTGGTAGGTGAATATGCCGATTGACTAATTACCGCTATATTTTGTGAGCATGCTTCTTTGAATTCATCCAGACGAGACTAATGGTTTTCCAAAAGATTATAAGCAGTTGTATGTTGCTACTCATGAAACTCAACTGGATTTGAATGGCGGGACTAGTAAGGTTCTTCCAGATGAGTCTGCTGGATGACAGAATTTAGGTAAGTGGGTGTATGTACCCACATACTATTTTCCCCCAAACTGGAATGGTGGTTTTCTATAAAGGGAGAGAAGGTAAGAAAATGCTCCCTATTAGCTGGTTGTTGACCCTTGTGGGCCATATAGTGACTCCAGGTCTGAGGAACCTGGACCAGAAAATCGTGGGAAACACCCCCATCCTGTTGAGGTTTCACTATCTTGCGGGGTTTTTTATGGATATTATTGATAGGATACATCAAGAATGACTCATGTGTCTTTAATATATGAATGTATGTTTCTTGTTGGTAGATATCCCTGAAATATGGAAGGTATTGAGGATTGATTTTCTGAGATATACTCCCAAAATGGTCGGAGATCGTAACTCGAATCATATTCTTTAGAACCATCGGTCGTCGCTGAGCAGACGATTGGGGATTTTTGTTGATCTGGAGGGTCAGTCAGGAATCCTCTTGGATTTAAATGTTACCATTTTTTGGTACTCTCAGACTAGTGCATTATAGATCCTGTGATGATGATGCTGAGTTGGTGATGTTTTCTTTTGAGAGGATGAGGATTTGGCTTCTGCATCATCTGGTGTGTTCATAGGTGAAAACCATAAAGAAGCCATTTTAATTGACTGGTGTTCTTGGAAATGAGTGTATATTGATATTTGACAACCATAATAAAGAAAACCCTGGTATAATAAACATATTTTATATGATCACATGTGTGACTAATTACCTTTTCAGCCATCTTTTATTGAAGGGGGCCTAACAAATAGGTTACATCATTAACCTGTTTAAGTATTCAAATCAAGTTCACCATTTTGTTTCTCTCAAAATGTGTGCTTTGGTTAGGAATAACTAATTCTATATGGTTTCCAATAGGTTTGATTATGGAACTAGAAACACCCGATGGTTCTATATCCAATGGGGACCTGCATTCATAAGGTAGGCATTTGTTAGGTGTTTTGACTTGTGACTCTTAATAAAATGCATTGGTCTAGAGGATGGGAGTTTGGGATCATTTCAACCTTTTGGGGAAAAATAATTGTCTACTATGAGACTCTCTTATAAATTTATGATATGTTGATGATTTCTTATTAAATTTTCACGAATAATGTAGGTTTCCCTTGAAATATGAAATCAATTATTTTGAATGTGTGAAAATGAAAATCATTTGTATATATTAATGGTTCTTCATTAATAGAGATATTTATATGTTTTTGATGATCCCCATAAATGGTATACATTCATTTTCTACTTAGATATTATATTTTATCTATTATGATGATGCTAATTTTTTATACCACATAGTGTGGTAATCTGGAATTTATTGTCATCTAGGTAGACAAAGGTAACTCTGGATTTTATCATCATCCAAGGAGACAGAAGTTGTATTGATATTGGGATTGAACACATGAATGGTCTTCCTACATATCCTTGTGAATGGAATCATAAACAACATAGTTTAGTTCTACTTAATGTGACACATCATACCTTTTAAGGCCATTTGACAAGGACCCAACCATATAGTTTGACATTATGTGGTAAGGAAACCTAGGTGGAAGGTTCCAAGTTAATGTTTTGTGAAGGACATATACCCATGAAGCCCATGGAATGTGGACATGATATGGATTTAAATTTTATATTAAACCTTTCAAGGAATGTGGGCTAGAGAGAACTAGGGTGATTTTTGGGTGTCAGGTTTGACCTCAAATAGGCTTTTTATGTATCACATTTAAATGGGAATCAAATCCCACATATTTTGGTAATTAGTTTAGTGGAGTATGTCCCTTTGAGAGGATTAATATGATCATATTCATAAAAAGGATATCCGGAAAAAGGTATCATGAGTAATGAATTTACTCAAGATGACATGGGAGGTTAATTTAGGGCTTACTCATAATATGGATTCCCAATAATTGTAGTGACTAGGTCTATGAAAAATTTAATTCATGGTTATTTGGAGGTTTAACATGTAGATTACTACTTAATAGAATGAAATGTTTAAGGGAATTAAGATTGGGGCATACACCTAGGAGGAGGCCCATTGAGTGTAGCCTGATTTTTCATTTTATGGGTGATATGATGTGAAGATCGGGACTAAAGAAGGCTTCCTATGTATCTCATTTATGGTGAGAAATAGAGTTTTCATTGTTCATTATTTTAAATGGATTGTACAATTGTTGTGATCATCCCAAACATATAAGTACACATGATTCATGCTAGTGTAATAAACTAGAGGATGTAAAATTTTCAACAAAGAAACACACTATCCTTCCTCCGCTGGTGGAAGAGGAATGACCTCTGGTGGAAGAGGTCAGGGCGACAGTGGATGAGGGTGCAGAGCAATGACCCTTTCGTTGTGAAGTTAAAGTGATGTTTATTATATACATACAAAAATTTTATTGGATAAATCCATAATGAATGCTCAAAAATTTATCCCAGTATAGGAGGTATACTTCTCCCTTTATGAAATGAAAGGTTGGTGAAAATAGTACCCCCCTGCCAAGGACCGGAGGCTTGAGGTTTTTGAGTTAATGGATATACATGGCCCAAAACATAATCCTCCAAACTGGGAACCTCATATGACATTTTTGGGTATGGGTCCATGTGACCATAGATATAGAAACTTAGACACACCTCGATGACCATGAATCCATTATAAAAATATTATGTGAAACCTATGACCATAAAAATAGAAACCCAATTGGGGGACACAGAGATATATCTTTCCCAAAGGTTTGGTAAATTAAGAGGTCATGGTAGAGGTTTCAACGTGATCCCCATCCAAAAATGGATCCAATGAAGGAGAATCCTGTAACGCCGCGACCCCAGTTACCCAGAGAATTTGCATTATTATGTAACATTGGCAGGATCACAAATGATCAAGTCTTGAATGACTATTTAGTTTAGTAGCCTTGGAAACATTAGATACAATTATAAAGTTTACATTACATCATAAAGTGAAAACTACAACAACATATTGTCTCCACACTCATATCACCTTATGTTATCCCTGCAATTCATTCATAAAATACTTCTTCACATCCTAAGAAAAAATAAAACATAGAATTGGGTGAGCTCAAATGCCCAGTAAGGATAACAATACAGTGGAAGCTTTCATAAATAAGCATAATCATTTAAGGAAATGTATAACTAAATCAAAATCCTTTTAAACATGAAAATCAGTATAATATGGCATAAATAAATTGAAATAATTCCATTTACTTATTCACATGGATATTCTACTAGTGGAATAATAACATGCAATATCAATAACCACATTCATAATGATAGAATGTATAATGCCCAACTGTCAAAACCACATAGTCAAGCTCTTGTGCCAAGACTAGAAATAATATTTTTTTCAAGAACTTGTACCAAGACACTAGTTTGTCTCATGAGACCTACCAATTCCTCGAGGAGCTATAGCGGGCTCCACCTGTCACTTATTAAGTCCAATGCATTCCCCATATGAAAAAGTTTAAACATAACATAAACATTCGTATTAAAACTAGCGTACTAAATGTCAATAAATTTTCTATAATCCATGAATGGTATTAAAATAACACATCCACAGTCTAACATATCACAAAACTTTCAATACAATATGTAATTTTTTTATCATAATAAATAAACATCAAATAATCTTAAAATCCATCAAAGGATATTGACATAGATGAAATCAAAACTAATTAAGAGAAATATCTCTTTTTTGATATCATTTAAAAGTCACATAATTATAAAAGAAAACATTTACATTGAAAATATTATTATATGATTGTAAGGGAAACTTTGATGATTTTATAATGTCGTAAAATAGTCACACCTGACGTATAAGTTAAAAAGACATTCTTACATTAATTCTGTCGAAATTGTTAAAAATGACCTTGTTTGGAAAATGACAGAAATATTATTTTATAAACTTCTTATAAAAAGTCAACATGGATATAAATTAATTTAACCCATAGTATGTAAAATAGTAATAATGACTTGAAATACATTTTTAAGAAACATGGATGTGGATGATTAAGAGGTCCCAGTAGATTATTACGTATAAACAACCTCGGATAATGAAGAGATTCTGAAATAAACCCATACCTTGTACATTTCCTTGGTTGAGGGTAGGATAACCTCATGTATAATGGTGAAATAATTGTTATCAAATCATTCAAGAATCATATACATTAATATTATATCGTATATGATATTTTTACATTGATTTGTTAATAATATCTTAGTATTATCATCATTCCGGGTGTTAACAGATTCGTTTACCTTTATATTCTTTTTTATGTGAGCCATATTTGTTATGTATGGGATTCATATAATTCATATCCCGAATGATATCATGTCTCTAATTTTTTTAATCATCAAATGAAATTTAGTCTTGAAGGGATTCAATGGGGAATGAATCTCATCGCGTTCGTGAAGATGGTAATCCGTACGTACGCACGAGTGACAATATAATTTTTTTGATATTAAAATAATATATAATTGGTTGGTATATCATATATACAGAATCATTATCATGTTATATTTATTTTTTACATGAATTACACATCACTATTATAACCATCCGAATAATAATTTTTTGAATAACAATTACACCACGACCTGGAGCCGGTAGGCCGTATGCACGCACGCATGGTGAAATGTCATTCAATGGATGGATAAAATACTGAATATGGTTGTACCATTTTTATAATAACACATAAATATATAAATTATACTGGAGTTATTATTTTATTATGTAAATAATAAACAAATAATATGTTGAAGAAGAAAGGAACTTGAAAGTGGGTGGTGAAATCATTACCTCTTCTTCGAGTTATTCCTTTTGATTTGATCAAAAGGGCACCATAAAATGGCATTATTATGAAACTAAGGCCATTAGGTTGAAGTGAAGCAAGTTGAATAAATATTTTGGCTGGGTTTGGCTGATCCAAAAGGCTTCGAAGGTATGAATTTGAGATAAGGGTGACTGCCCTTTTAAAAGAGGGGTGAGGGGAACCTTAGAAAAACATAAAATATTATTTTATAATAAAATCATATTTGGTTTATAATGGCTCCAAAGAAAATTATTTAATGGTTAAAGTGGAGATGGGCTGATATAATTTCAACTAATATATTTTAGAGAGGTTTGGGTCACTATATTAACCTTATCATTTATATTTAACTCTTAGTTAAATAGATTGACATTTACCATGTCTCTTTGTATTTTTATATTATATAGTTAATAAACATACTATATACCTCTAAGAGACCCCCAAGGGGTCCATTAATGATACAACAATCATTATATAAGTACTTTGGATGAACCATATATTATTAGGAATAGAATATAAATTAATAATATATTATTTGTTTTAAAAACTCTTTTATGTCAATTTTGAAACTATTTGGTATTTTATTTTTTTGAAAATCATAATAGAATGATTACTTAAAAAAACATAATTAAATCAACAATAACATGTAATATTAACCAATAAAATTATTGAAATTCATAAAACGTCTCAAATTACATTTATTTGGGTATTTATATTATCAATTATTTTAATATTTAATTAATTATGTAATTACTGCATCACCATTATGTCATAAATAAATTTAATTATATAATGTCTAAAAATTATAAATAAAATACCATTATGTATGAAATCGTTTTATATTTCTAATGAATATTTATAATCAAATTTATCTTATGTATAACCCTGTATTAATCATGTTTTAGTTATTAATCATTGATTTTAACTCTTTTAACTCATCTTTGAATTAAATAATAGTAAATGTCATAATATAACCCAAGTGGACCTAAATGATAACATTTTAATCCTAAGATTGTTTTCTGGTTGAGATACACTTGTAATATAGAATTAGGAAATGTGTTAAGGTAATATTGATATCATTTTTACCCTTAATTACACAATTTACTTTTAACTGTGGTAAATAAAAGTAAAAAGATACTATCCACCAAAAATTATTTTTATCTTATTAAACCACATTTTACTCCATGATATTAAATTTGTCTCTCAGATTTAATAAATTCCACTCATAGAAGAGGTATAATTTTTTTTTATGTAAATTTCCAAATTCTCCTAGTAGGTGGGTAAAAGACAGTGAAAAGATCCTGAAAATTATTATATATCAAAAATTATTCTAAACTAACTCCTATAAATTACATTGAACTTATATAGATATTATTTATCTATTTTTATCGTAAAAAAATTTAAATATAATAAATTAATATTTATATAAAAATTCGGTTTTAATCTATAACTCAGTTTTTTTTCACTATTCATAAAAAATTTAATGTTTTTGAATAAAACCAAAAATTCACCCTAAGATAATTTCGATATATCGAATACAAAAATGAATTAAATTTTGAAAGATAAAATTTATAAAATTTCAAAAAGTGGGTGTTACTATTCATAACGGCTGGTTTGATTGGTTGTGGTGTGTGTTGGAGCTCGAAGTTGTGTACAACACAATCTACTGTATAATTCAGAAAGAAGCGTACTATGGAAGCGTGGGGTGTTACAAATCCTTTCAATGACTGGATTTAAAGGATCCTTCATGAAAGGATTGAGGAGGATGAATAGGTGTGGTGAACCATGGAGGGCCATCATGATTTTGGCATGTAGGTATTGGGTTCACAAGTAGGCTTGGGTGACATGATCTCACATTATGTGATGAACAACCTAGATGACTATACTTAGGAGAGACTTCGCTTAATCCTTCAAGAGTATTTAGATGTATTCTCGGAAGCGGGGATCTCTTGTTATTTTATGTGGAATGTGAGGTGTTCATGACTTCTTTAATTAATGGGGTTGGGTGCTTGATCTGTGCAAGTGTTATTTGTTTTTATCACTAAATAGACTTTAGTACTATGATCCTCCATTAATTCCCTCAACTTATGAGTTATTAAACAACCTTGGATGTTTAGGAAGTCTTGGGAAAAGTACTAGGGAATCCAGAGTAGAAATTGGGATTCTTGGGAATTCATCCATATAAACAAAGACCCCAGGTGTCTATTTATAGGGAAAAATAGGACCTCGGGTGAAGGGTGGTTTGGATCTCAATTAGGTTGTATTCCATCACAGTTGTGCATAGGTTCTTGCATAGTGTAGATGCTTTTTTACTACCATAAAAAAGATATGACCCTTTTCAAATCAAAAAATTCAGAAAGTATTTTTTATACTTCTTCTAAGGCATTTCACTTTGTCACATGTTTTATCCATGTGATGGAATAGAGTGTAAAAAATATATTTTTACAATCATTTTGTGCATATTTATGGATAGATTATTAATTGAATAAAATAAATAAATAATTTATTTTATTTTATTTACCATTACCTAGATTTGTATACAAATATACAATTATGAAAAATACTTTGGGCTATCCTCATAACCCTTGAAAGTGGTAGTGGAAAATGTAATGGTGCACTCTTTAAAGATGTCATTATATTGGATATGTTTTAAGGATCATTATTCCATCAAGATTCAAGGATCTCAAAAATGAAAATAACACAAGTTCATCCATCATCAGTGATAAATAAATATCAATAGAAGATGTTTAAATAAGTGGATTTATCAATATTTTATAATTTTATGAATAACACTATTAAATCAACAAACATATTTAACAACAAATCAATCATATTGAGGGTACAATATTGTTTGTGAGGACCTTGTGAGAAATTGTTTTTTTTTGTAATTTTGGAAATTTATTCACCGATTAATTAGTCAGTAATCTAGATCAACACAAACACTAAAAATGTTCATTCATATTTTTGGTATCTTCTATTACTCTAACATTTCATTTTATATTCATCGCAATAAATTATTTTGGCCCAAATTTTGATGAAATACACACAAATCAATCATTTCAAATTATTTATTCAGTGAAATTGATCGATATAACAGATACTAATTTATATCAAGGATGTGATTAAGGTGTGGTGATGATGAATAATGATCCGATATTGATTTGTATAGATCTATATTTTTTATTTTATCCTGGTTCGATGATACTGTTATAGACGACACCTAAGTAAAATTTCCAAATCGTTTTGAAGCTCACAACTCTGTAATCGATAAGGGAAGGGGTCATCAGACCACATATTGACATTTTTTGTGAGACATAGAGATGTTATGGTCCAAAATTTAACACATGAAGTGAATCTGTAGTTTTGTGAATTTATCGGTTACACGGTGTGTAATAAGGAATTACACACCATGTGGGACCCCCTTTACATCTCTAGGGTTTCCATGAGATGAAAAATATAAAACAACATGTGAAATATATCACCCTATGTGAGACCATTAGTTGGTGGATAGGTATGTTCCTAAGATGGTACATGACCGTATGAATGAGTACACTAACCGAGAACCACCTTTTACATGGACATGGACATAGCCATCCTCGGTGTAGATGATAAGATCCATTTAAATGGACATGGTTCGTTGAACAGGGGCTCAGACATGACATGCACAAATACATAGACATGAGCATGGTTTGTGATACTTTGTAAGAACCAAGTTTCCAAAGGAAATATCTTATACTTATTGTGAAAAAAAATTACATATTAAAAAATTTATCAAATCCCTTTTCCTATTTATCATGGAAAATATTTATTATGGTAAATTCCCTTGATAAATTATCTAAGGTATTACTATGGATTTTTGTTTTATATAATAGGATGGTGACCCCCTATCTAGAAATTAATTCCTTGATAGTGTATTTATAATATCTCAATGAGTCTTGATGTGAGATCCTATAAAAATATTTTTTCCCTGGGTGGGTTTTTGGTATCATCCTAACTAACACTATACATACATTGATAACTGACTTTGTGGGTTAATTAAGATGGTTTTTTTGGTTTTCCCCATGTCATTTAGTGTGCTAAAATTTTTTGTATTGATATCTTTGGTCTTCCAATGTGTTCTTATTTTTGAGATACCCGATTATAAAAAAAATCTTCAATATATTCTCTTAGTTCCATCTGACTTGTAGAGTGTAGTCTACTGGATGAGTATTGTATGGAACCATCAAGTAGGATTACTAGGATGAGATTATTATTATCATCTTACCTTGAGACTATGTTTCTATATTGGGCATATCTAGATATTATTGATATATATTCCATTTAAATATATATTTGATGATATGACTGTTATTAATGATTTCATATTCTTAGTGATTTGGGGTGTACAACTAGATATTGATATCCATGCCACTCAATGGGTTTTACATGCATGTTTCATGTATTTGTAGATAAAAAACATTTGATGGAGTCCTAGAAGAACCAGGACCAGGAAGAGCAAAGTGGTCCATACATAACGAGGTGTGTTTATAGGTTTACCTTGATATTAGTCCTCTTCCATTATTTAATATTGGCCATGTTATTATTTTCTATTCAGTGGTCTTTTATCTATACCTTTTTCTTATATTATTTATTATCATACTCTGATGGTGGGATTTTATATGCATGCATTTGTGGTTATAATTTTTTTATATTTCAGAATTTTATGTGCATTGTTATGTGTTCATGTGTATTGGAACATTCAGATATTTCCTCCCATGAGTGTGTTATGCCTATTTGGTGCTAGTCTCCAGCCTCCAGCCTATTGGATATGGGCTTGGGGTAGTCACAACAAAGGCCCCGTTGGGCTATGTCGAGAGAGATATATTGTAGATGGTTTTTATTTTGTGCTTCATTGAATAAGATATACTCAAAAAAATTATTTATTTGTATGAAAAAACATATTAATAACATGGGGTGTCACATTCTACTCTCCTTAAGTAAATTACATCGTCAAAATTTTATTAATCACATTATGAAAGAGAATAGAAAAATTTATCCTTGTGATAGTTAGGACCCATGATATAATTTATAATCATATATAACACTAAAGAACTCATATTTTTTATATATAATACACATGAAATAAATATTGGGCTTCTTCAAAACCATTATAGGAAAATATCCCTCACAATAAGGTATTATGGATCATATAATAGATGTAATTTTCATTATTATGATATACTCATACATATTGAAATAATTAGTATAGGATGATTCGATATTTAAAATCATATGTCCCTACATTATTAATTGACATGGAATATATCTAGAGATATCCAATCCAGGGAACAAATGAAATAATATTTTACTAAATGGAGAATAATAAGATTTTTATGAAAAAATTTCCCATAAACAAGTATTAAAATGTTTTTATAGTCATCAGATGCAGCAATCATAGCAATACTATATTTATCCAAAAAATAGCCATATTATTTTTTGGTGGTAATTTTATGCACATATTATTTTTTTAATATAAATATTTAACAGATCTATAATCAAATAGGGAATTTTTAGTTCTTGAGTGGATGATGATTGCACATTACACCACTTTGTTTTCATGTATCACTTCATTAGTTATGAATATTTGAATAATGGATTTTTCATAAGATTGTGGGGTTGCAGATGTGAAAATTTTTATGAACATTATTTTCAGTTCATTTTCCCTTATACTATATGTAATAATTATAGTGAAATCATAGGATTGTGGGTATAATCTAATGATAACATTATCCTCCATTAATTTCGTTAGTTTTTCTCTTTATATCTCATCAGAAGTCATGATCATGATTTATTTCTCTTCTACAAATTAATAATTTACTATTTATATGGAGATAGTTTTTTTGATCTTATTATAAGAGTATTGACATATTATATGTTGAAATTTCTTTAATTCATTGTTTATATCTTCATAATTTTTATGGAACTATATTTTTCACATATATGGTGTGTTTGGAGGATTGTAATTGGATATGTTATTAATCATAACTCAAAATAGAATGTTAGGAATAGCCAAAATATTTTTAATCTCATGTATTTTTGTTTATCATGAGGACATACATTAAATTTTCAATCACATTAATTGTTTACTGAGTTCCCACTAGTTCAATCCATTAACAAAAATTAAAAACGTAAGGACCAAGAATCATGTACTAATCCTAATATTTAATCATTTCTATTTAAAAACTCAATCCTAATGTGTATTATCATATAAAACAATTATTGTTTACCATTTTCCATTCATTATAATTATGAAACAATAAAAATATCTCTTTTCAACTAATATGTCGTTCGGTTTTATACTCTTAATTCAATAACCAATTCCCTAAAAATAACAAACCAAAAAACAGCATAATGTATCTTACCATAATATAAACCCAAATATCATGGAAATAAATTCACATAAAAATATACAAAACATTTTTCAAATTATACATTAATCTCCCACAAAATAACATTCAAATTAACATATACCTTAATTATAAATAATGTAAAAATACAATAACCCTTTCAAAAAATAACCTAAATCACCTTTCCAATATTTAAAATATTAATCACTAATGTAAACTATACATCTAACTGTATTTTACAATAAATTATAAACCCATGTATCCAATTAATCATAATTACCTAGAAAATTAATCACAAATCAAAATAAAGGGTTATCAAAACCTCAATAAAATATTATCCATAATAGAAAAATAAAAATATCCCAAATTGTCTTATCAAAAGATTTATCAATGAATATCAAATTATGATCAACCATAAAAATATTGACCAAATTTCTTATCTTAAATTCTTTAATTATTATAATCTGATTACATACTATCCTCTAAATGTATCTAAACCTTGATATGCTACCAATTGAGACACACTTGACCCATACACCGATATATGATTCTGAAAACATTTTCCATATATACTAGATTTGATACCAACAAAAGAACACTAAAATTTTACCATCCATTATTAAAATTTAAATATCCATAATTTAGTCCCATACATATCTAAGACCTTTTAGAGTAGTGTATTACATAATATGGAAAATTTTATGTAATAAATCCCATTTGTGTTAGTCTAAATGTAATGTATTCCTATATCAGAGAAAACCCTTATTTCAAATAAAATTTTCAACATATGCTAAATATTCTCCAAATATGATACTATTTTAGTTATATCATTCATTATATATTTCCTAAAAACCTAGGTAAATTGAAATATACAAAGGGTGAGATCAAAATTATAGAATGGGTATACATAGGGATTATAAATCATTGATCAAAAGTGATAATAAGATGATCATTGGGGTATTAGAGCATGATCAAAATTTGTAGAAAATAATATTTATTTATACCCTAAAATACGTAGATAATGAAACATGAGTCTTGGAATACTGATTTGGAATAAAATAATCCATCATTGAAAATAAAATTTTCAACAATATTTTATAAGATCATATAACTATCATAAAATATTTTAAAAAGATTTGGAATATATAAAAAATAGGTAATCATAATGGTATTGGAATATCCAAAATGACACTCACCAATGAATGCTTATGGGAAGAACACCTATGTACCTTCTTCATCATGGAAAAATTATTATGTACCCACTTATTCATTATCTAACTATCAGTGTACCCTCTAAGTAATGGACTAACCGCCCTTATACCCCCTTGGTATTGGTCTAACTGCACATGTATCCTCCTAGGAAAAAGAAAACATCCCATTTACTAAATTAGTTCATGACATATAAAACATTAACCAATGCATTGGTGTTCTATAATATATCAATCCATAACATAATATAAAATCATTTAGAGTTGATCCAAAATAATACATGATAATTTCTCATTAAATTGTATCCTCATAATCTCATGGAAAATGAAAATATTTTAGGGGAATTTCTTAAACAATAATCATAATCCAACCTAATAGAAAGATAGATGGTATAATTTTAACTTATTACCAATGGAACAAATAAAATTTTAAAGTATGTTGATGTAGATGATAAGACCATGAATGAAAATTGATTATATAATCATTTCTATTCGTATATCATATGATTAAATTAATAATCATTTCGATTGAGACCAATGATTAAATCAACGTTATATATAAATTATAAGGTAATTATAAGATTCTTTTTAACATTAGGATGTAAAACACTGAACCTTTTCTTATAGAGAGTATATTGGTATGAAAAAAATTAAAAAAATTCATAAAAATTGTTTATCATTATTTCAAAAGTGAAGTTATAAATAACGTCATAAAATAACTATAGTTATAATCAAGGATTTTTTTAAAAAATATTTTTTAAAATAAATAACAATAATTGAATATTTAAAATATTCCCTACCTATTTAAAAAAAGTGGAGTATAAGATAAAATTATACATTAGTGATATAAAATAACATATATAAAATTTAACAAAATAGTAATATTTAAAAACAGCTAAAAAAATATTTGAAATATATATTACATTGGAAAAACATAAAAAACATGGAAGTAATTTAAATAATTAATAATCATCTTTAAAATAGGAAATGTGTTCATTTCAAAAATTATAACAATGATTATTTTAACACATTTGAAATGAAAATAAATGATAGATTGAATTTAAAATATAAGAAATTTATTTTTAATATTTTGAATAGAAATTGAGAGATAAAAAACATTCCAAATAAGTTATATTTGTTTATAAAAGAAATTTCATGAATAAAAAGAAAATAATTGATATTGGGGAAAAGTATTAATAATTAAAAACTACAGATATGGTTGGTTATCCTTATAAACGTTGATTTAGGGGTTTTGAGTACCAATTTAATGATAAAATGAAAAAAAAACTCAAGAAATATCATCATGAGAATGAAATATGTTGGTCTTATAATGAAAATAAAATTCTATATCCCCTAGGGGGATAAAAAATCCCTGTAAAATTTGATATTTTAAAAGAAAACCATATGTATTTGGTAACATTCAAATCAAATTCCATTAAATGTTAGATAAGGAAAAATTTATATACATAATATTAATTATATAATCTAATATTTTAAAATATATTCATGGGGAATCATGTAAAAAGTATAAAATAACTCATTGTATACATCATGAAACATGTCTCCAGACATTTAAATATATTTTGGGAAGCCATATGCATCTTTTGAAAGTTAATGTAAGAATATATTATGGAAATTAATATGTGAATTTTTTATAAAACAATAATTTTTTTTACTGCCACATAAATCAATCATGGTTGACAATACAAATAATCTTGTCATAACATAGTAAATAGAGAATTTATATATCTCAATAAATATAAATTTATTTAAAAATACAATAAATTGGACTTCCTCTTGGTCTAGGATGATCTAACGTCAGGTATAATAATATTTATTTATTTTAATAATATATTATAATCATATATATATATATTTACTAGATAGAATTCACTTATAATTTTTTATTACCAATTTAGTAATAATTCTTTTTATAATATAAATATTTAGTTGTTAATTGTTCCATTTTCAATGATTATTTTTGTTTGATCCAATCCTTACACCATATTCATGGGTATATAATCTAAATTAATTTATAAATACCAATTTTATTTATTTCATAAACTTTTAAAATTATTAATTTAAGGTGGTGTTGAAAAATGGAATACATCACTTCGTGGAGGGTGTAATATTCACATACACACATGAAATTTATTAATTTTTAAATTGAAGGAATAAAATGAAGGTGGATAATAATATATATATTAATTATAATAATTATATGTTAAATATCATATATATTTTCTAAATCCATCTTTATAACAATCTGTGAGTAGAAATAGTGAAAAGTTAAATATGTCTCTCTCGAGAGGAGGCAATCTTCACATATGCATGAGAGACGTCATCAATTAAAATTAGAAAAAAAATTAGGTAATAATAATTATTTCGTAAAAAAAATAAAACATCAGTATAATATTTAAAATTATTATATTTGGTTTGTGTTTTTTGATAAGATTTTGTTTCTATTGAATAATAAGGAAACATAAAATAACATTTTAAACTTGATTACCTCTTACATTGGAATCCACCATTGGATCCCTCAGGGGACTTCTTTCGATGGAATTGTGGTGAGACCATAAAATTTAGTATGTGTGAAGGTTTTTTTGAACTAATTTTGTTTTATACTGGTAAATATGATTTCCAATAATTTTTTGTTCAATTAATAAGATGAGGTATCCTTTTATATGTGAGGGGAGTAGAACCCATTCAAATACTGATAAGAAAAAAAATAATATCATATCATTTTAATGGTAAAGAGGAAAAAACGAGATTAAACTTCAAAAATAATGTAGGATATGGCCTGAATACATTTAACCAATAAAATGAAGATAAACATTTTGTCAAAGATGATGGTTTATCCAAATGTTTAACCCATTATGACTATTTTAACCATAACCTTAATTACTAAACTATTACTATGGTTTATTAAATATTTGATGAAAATTGTAATTTAAATTATAAAAAAATTGAAATTATGATTCAAAATATATAATATTTTTTCCAAATCAATTTCTAAGAGTGGTAAAAATTTATTTTCATATTGTTATGCAAAACGAAATGAACAACAATTTATTCAAAAATGTTTTTAAGTAGAAAAATTATTTTAACCAAAAACGTGGAATATAATTTATTCAAATAGAAATAATTGTTCTATGGATAAAAATTAAATTTTTATGATTTAAAATTGAATGAAAATTATAATGGAATATTTTTGAATACATAATTAATGGAAAAGGTGCGAATTAGTGTTTTCATTAGAATAATATAAATTTTATTTTCCAAAACCTCAATGAGGGATTTAGAAATTGAAAATTATATTATTAAATACATTATTTTACTCCATAAATACATATTTTGTTTATTTAATGTTTCCATATATTGGTAATTTCATTAATATATCATAATTAAATAATCAACATTATAATATTTCTAAAAATGGTATTTTACATTATTTTCGTAACAATCATCAATTTTTAAAAAAATTGAAATGATTAATCATATAGAAATATTTTCATATTGATTTAAAAAGTAATCCTATTTGGTAATTTTTAAATTAAAAAAATCTTGAAATTTGGATTTCAAATTATATTTATATAATAAATATTAAAAAAATTCTTTATTAAAAAATATTTTCCTTTTTCTATATATTATTAAATTATCATTCCTTATAATCTATTTTTTATTTTATGGATTTTATTAATTTTTTTCACATATGTTTATTCAATAATTTATATTTATAAATTAACTATAATTATAATAGGTAAATAATTATAGCGAATGATTTTATAAAAAAAATTAGTATCTTTTTATTAACATGACAATATATTCTTGTTTAATATTCGTAATGAAGTTTCACATCATATTTATTAATTATTACATTGAATATTAATGAAATATATTGTGTTTTATTTAGTATAGTTGTTTTGTGATACAATTTACCTATGAATTATTTTAATTAATTATAACCAGATATTAAAATCTAGGGGTGTTACATAAAGTATCGAACCATTCAATAATTAAAAATAATAATATTTAGTTTTACATTATGCATAAATTTTATTTAACTAATTAATTTTATGAAATTATTTTTTGGTATAAACCTCATATTTAATGCAATCATATTCTTCATAAGATACTTCATTATTCGATATATAATACATCATATTTTTCAAGCCATATCATGCTTCAAAACCTATATCGTTTTCAGAGATACTTTTATTCATCAAGGATATAAACTTATGTATCTCATAATCCTAAATATATTGTTTTTAATTTCAATTGTATACTATTTTAATTTAATATACTCTATAGAATAATTTTTTCCATCAAATAGATTGTTCAAAATTCTCATTAATTTCATATAAATTATATTGACTTTAATAATTATTTTCAACTTTTAATTAAACTAAAAATATTTTCCACCTTAATAAATAACCAATCAATTGGTAAATATTAAACTATTATAGTATAATAAAATTGAGCATGACATGTTTTTAATAGTAACTACCAAACATTATAATATACATCATGTATATCATATATCATTCTATAGATTCTATTATCTATTTTATATCTACTAGATAATTTCAATTAATGATCATATAGTGATGATGGGAATACAATTTCTCCTCTCAAATCGACTTCACCGTTATTTTTTTATAATGTAAATGTTATCCCAACCTTTTGAATATAATCTATGATAAAAAAGGCACATCATACACACATAAAACATCATTTCCATAATTCAAACAATTTAACTTATAATATATCACTCACCAGAACATGAAGGTCTAGTGTCATTAGAGGATAAATAACACAACAACCATTTCCGCATAATCACACCACTTTATACCACTTCATGAAAAATCATATATTATACATGTTTTTATATCTTCTGGAATAAAAACATAATAAATAAAGGTGATTACTAGAAGGAAAATTTCATTTATGATTAATAAAATGACTCTTTTTTTATAATGAAATTTTTTATACTGTTCAATGGATGTTCATTGAATGATTATATATATATATACATTTCATGTAATATAACCGATTAAAACAGCTATTACTATTACATGGATATAAAAAAAATAAACCTTGAAATAGTGTACTCAATAGGATTGAACACTCTGGAGATGTTAAAACCTGCTATGAAAATAATTTAAATAATATCAAACAATTGGATTGTAGTTGACATTATGAAAGGATTTGAAATAATCTTTCATAATAATGTAGAAAATTTTGATGAATGTTGGAGTATATATAGATCATAATGGTCATAATCACATTTGCTCATTATTAACATTTGTAATAATAATATTATTAGAAATAGGGTTTATAATGCATTATAAAACAAATATATGAAAATAAAGGATAAATGATGGTTTCAACTAGAAGTGTAATTCCTTTTAAATATCATTTTGGAATAATTTCGACGGTGGTATGGACACAAAATATGTATTGAATAGAATCAATAATGGGTTAAGATAATTTTATTAGAGATCACTACTAGGTCAATGTATTTTGAGCCACCCTGTAAATCTACCATGATAAAAAAACAAACCCTTATAGAGTACGTTGATATATTAAGTGGTTATTTATCAAGGGATTATTTATGTTGACCTATGTTTAAAAAATATATATTACATTGTATAAATAAAATAGTGATTTCTTCATACACATTCTCTGTATTATTTTATATAATTAATTATACAAGAATGTTATATGAATTTAATAAATATATTCTTGAATACAAATAAATCATAATTTTATTTTATGAAAAATACATATACTTTTATATTTTTTTTATTCGGAATAATCATTATTTTCCTATAATCCTATTATTTTAAAATAATAAAAATATAAATCAATTTTTATTTCAATAATAACGATTAATTAATTTTATAATTTCATAGGAAATTATGATAAGTATCATAAATTTGAAAATGTTTAAAAAAATTTTATTTTTCAAATAATAAGGATTTCCCATTTAAAAAAATAAAATTATCATATTTTGAAAATTAATTTATTGAAACATATATATTATTTTGAATAATATTTTCAAAATTATGTAAGTGTAGAATTTATATTACTTTATGGAAGACATTATTTTTTAGTTAATTGTAAATAATTTAGTTTTTTTCTGCAGGTTTTATTATTTAATATATTTGTAATAATGATTTTGTAATTAGTAATATAGATTCCATTGGAGAAAAAATTTTATTTTATTAATATTTATTTGTTTTACTGTTTTAAAATAAATTCCCAAATGTATAAACTTATTAGTAATGTATAAAAAAGATGTTATGGATTTTAAAATAATAATTTTTCAAAAATTTATTTTCCATATCTAATTTAATATTAAAAAATCAGTTTATATTATAATGGTTTAAAATATTATATAAAACCTTTAAATTTCCTAAACAATGATCTAAATCCAATGGGTAATCCAGTTTTTTCATTTCCTAAAACTAATAATTTCTAGGCCTATATTAATATGTGGTTAGACAATTACTCTTATTTTACTCTAAATTCCCAAATATAACATCATTCCTCTCCACTAAGAATACATTATCCTAGATTTATTGGACATTTTACCTCTAAAAGGGTCCCTGCAAGGATGTTTAATTATCTTCATATTCTACCTTCATGTTATAAGAAGTTACACTTCATGTCAAGGGAATTCCCCACTTATTCTTTCAATTAATGTACCTCCTTTATGGTGTGAATTCTAAGTATTGAGTTACATTAAATTAGTTACATTTAATCTATGAATCCATTACTAAATAAATTTTTTTTATATATGGGATAACTTAATATATTTTTATATAACTTATCATTATTCCATGTAGTGTACCATCATACTGCCGAATTCATGTAATGATTTTCCAACTTGTACATGAATTATTCTTATATTATTAATATCCAAACCCCTTATTTATACATGGTAGTTAACCTTTATGTAAATAGTAATCATTTTATCTATAATATAGATGTATTAAACCGATGTTATATTTTCAGGGGTTAAAATTATGTAATGTTCATACCTTTAAGAACATATGTACCTAATGTTTTCATATTAAAAAAATTATTTATTCTACATAGTTTATAGATGAAATTATAAATTATAATCATTATGGGTCAAATGTAGTAATAAATATAAATAGTAATTTATGATACCACTCCAATTTCGTGGTTAATGAATTAATATCCAAATATTACATGTTTTATGATACCTTGGTAAATAACCATGGTTGTTAGGTTTTATGGATCATTAGGGACATGATTATGAATGTTTCAATTTTATAGTGTTTCCAAATATACATGTGATATATAATATATATATGATTATTAAATCATGTTATGCCTCTAATTTTATCCATGATTTTCAGCTGTGTTCAATTTCATTTTTTCCCTAACTCGGATTTAGGATCACTCTTTTTTATTAATGTATGTGCCTACGAAATTGCATGTAGTGAGGTGTCCTAGTAATTATTATAAAATTTGTATTTCAAAATGATTAAATAATTTTTCGGATTTTGTTTTAATGTTTTATTCATTTGTGATGTACTTAGTTTAAAAGGCAGTATACCCCAAAATATTATTCAATGATATTATTGTAAAATTTTTTATGAATTATGTTAAAAGACATGTAGTAAAAAATATAGGATGACATATTATGTATAAAATTATGTATTCTAATTTTTTAGAAATTATGAGTAGAATAACATTTTTATGAACTCTAGAGATATTTATATTTATATATTGAAATAATAATAAATTTTTGGTAAATTATAATGTCAGTGGATTCGATGAAAATAAATCATTATCTAGGTATTATATGCTTATGTGCATCCAAATCAATTATACCTAGGTGTAATGACATCAAAAATTGATCATTGGGAATGACTAAATTGTCACATAGTGAATGAAAAAAGAGTATTTTATACACACATGAAACAAATATGATATAGGATGTGGGTAATCATGTGTTTTCTAGAAATAATTATGAATGATATATTTATAATTTAAACATTTTATGATTTAGTTATATCATTATAAAAGAATTATATTAAAATATTTTAGGATTAATCATTCCTTAAGTATTTTTTATATGATTTCCTTTTGGAAAAAAACCTTCCAATTTAGAATACTTATTATAGAGAAATATAAGGATATAAAAGACCTCATGTAAACAAAAATCAATATAAAATGTGATAACTACCTTCAAAATATTAGGGTGGTGAAATTGAAAAAATCATAATAACGATGAGTCAGCTAACTCAAAACGTGAATAAAAAACTAAACTATATAGAGTATTCCTATTAACTATAAAAGATACAAGTGGTATTTAAATCATTCCCGCCTCAATGAAAATATATTTTTTTATTGGATCTTTTGATCCATTAATATCCAAAAAAAAATGGATCAATAATATAGATAATATTTTTCTATACTAAATTGCTCTGATTAGGAGAAATTTTTGTCATTGGTATATTTCTTAGAGGTAGGATCCTGTGACTTGTGTACATTGATCAAGAACAGATACCCAATAGATGAGAAGGAATCTATGTAATATAAATACATCAAAAAATTATTTTTTCAACATTTTTTTTCCTTGTACCCTCCACACAAATATGGAGAGGAGATTGCTTTCTTGTAAAAGTTGAGAATCTGAATCTATGGGGAATTATGAGATGAACTATACAACAATCACATGATTATATTTAAGTTATTTCATCTTTTATTAGGGGAATATAAATAATTAAATTAGAGAAGTGGGACTCCATATATATTATGTAAGGGATTTCTTAGACTTTGGTGGTTATAAAGAAGTAGTATGATGTTATCCCAAAGATGAAACAGAGATATTATATTTCCATTGGACTCATTGGTAGAATGGGAAGAAGGTAATAATTGAGAATAAATTTAGAACCAATAAATATATGAATAAAGTATAATATCCCACATACAGAAAATGTGGGAAGAATAATTTGAGGAATTGTCTATAATGAAGTGAATGCTTCTGAAAATGTGGAAGATATTGTCATGTAGCATGGAACTATTATATAGATATTAATCATCGATATTATAATTTCGATGAAAATGAATGATTGTACAATAAATATCTTCTGTTAAGTGTTTCAAGTGTCGGGATCATGGGATTTACATTAAAATTTTCCAAATTAGAATATAAGGATAACTACAACCATAAAGATTAGTAACAGATAAATTGGGAAGGCTGTGAATTATAAATCAGGAGAACCGATGTAGATTCTACAAATTATTTTTTGTATGTAACCCAATTGTACTCTCAAAGATATCAAGTACACTGTTTGATTTAGGTTCTATGCATTTTTTATTTTGTTCAGCTTTTCAATGTATATCATGTTATGAAAATAAATTCTAAAGATATATTTATTGATTATGTCCCCTAGAAGAACTACTAAAGAATATTTGTTATATAGGAATTACCCTATTGACTTTTGAGATTGAAATTTCTCACCAAACCATGTTTTTCTTTAAATTGTTGAATTTTAAATCTTCCATTGGATAAATTTGGTGTAAAATCATAATGCTAAGAATAATATTACATGTAAGGAGGTTTTTCTACTTAATGGAAAACCCATTGGTATCCTTAAAGGATATATATTCCATTATGAGTATTTAGATTAACCAGAACCTATTTCCCACATTATGTAAATTTTGGGGGAAGAAGGAGAATGAAGCTATTGTCCAAAAATTATTGATATACCCATTATTTGGAAATATATTGATGGATTTCATAATGTTTTGTATTTACCAACCCAATAAATAAAGGTATATTTCTCAATTTATCATTTTCATGGATTCATGTAATTATCAAAAACCCCAAATAAAATAGTTTATTTTGATTGGGAGTTATTACTTGTGTATTTTCATGATCATTTGGATAATGGTTTTATTTGACCATGTCGGTCACCTAAGAATGCACCCATTCTAATTGAAAAAATAGATATTTAATGATTTTTCTATGTATTGAATAATGAGATATCAATGGGATAATAGAAAAGTTAATATAACCTATCTAACATCCCCGAACTGGGTTCCGCTAAATCGGAGTCATGATCTAGGTCGTCACATGAACTCGAACTCACCTCCCAATATGCTAGAGGCTGTCAAATATTATCAATGGTCTAACATGTCATGTGGGGAGACAATACCCTCTTTACCAGAATAATCTATAGTAGAACACAATATAAAAAGAAGGAAAAATAGAAACAACTAATAACATGCATAGACAAACATTTCTCAAACTGGGTACAAATCACAAGAAATATGTATATATAATTCCATGATTGAGTTCCATGTGAATAAAACATGGAATAAATAAAAATTTTGAAATGAAAAAAAATAGCCCAAACTCCATGTCTGGAACCTCATCCATGCATAACCCATGTCTGACTCAACTCCCCAAAAATATTCCATTTCTCACATCTCAACCTGCAATAATGAGGTCTTCTCGGGTACCCAATGGAGGCATGAGCACAGTGTGAGTAAAAAATAGTAGGACACCACAAATAGTGTCCGAAAAAATTTCTTTTTTAGCAGATAGTTCATGAAAAAATGAATTAAATGGTAACAAGAAAAAAAATGAAAACATGAGTGCCATTAGATAACCAAAATATAGTTACAAAATTTGTTTTATTATTACCATTTATATCATTTATGTTTTCATAATTACCTAATATATTTTAATCATGTGTTACATAGTTTGACTACATACATATTCTATACATGGGTCTATTGCGATCAACCACTATGCATAAGGGAATAAATCTAGTTCCCTATCTCACTATGTAAAAACATTTCACAATCAATAACTCTCACATTCCATGGATCCTCACTCTATGTAGTTTCATCAAATTCAACCATTGGGGCATAAAACATAAACCACAAATAATTCACTATAATTCACAATGGTCCACGGTCGAAAAGGAAAGAACCTCAATCCAGGAATCCAGTCGAGATTTGGTACGCTATGTCCGACCTTTTTAACGACTAGTTCATAAGTTAGTAAACATGAAGCATCAGTAAATGAATTCATCCACTATTCAGAACACCATATCTATCCATCCCAACCATGATTTGTAATACCATGTCCGTACCTTTGGGTTCAGTAGCATAAGTCATTTCCTTGAAACCCATGGTGCACTCTGGAGTATATCATCAATCCAACCTCCCAAAACTGTTATTCACACATTACCATGTCATAAAAAATACAAAAGTATGTCACATTAAATTACCATAAATATATGAATTAACATTATTCCATAATCCAATAACATATTTACCATTTATATTACATAGCCATTTATCTCGATTCTCATTTCATGTTCTTCATCCCATTTATTATATTCAAAATAAAGATACATTAGTCTATGTTCACCAATTATCATCCATTAGACCATTTCTCTCATTTATAAGGTCATAATAATTTCTCCCACTTATGAATTTCAATTAAAATTATAATGTCATGTAGAACAACTACTTTATTACATTCAACCAATTATGTATACCCCATAATTCCCATGTATTTACTCATTCACCATAATAATCAATTCCCATTTTCATTCCCCATTTTATATGTCTTTAAATCACGATCCATATCCAATTTAACATGATCATCATCTCATATATGCTACTTCATTTTAAAATTCCAATATAATATATAACCTCTTGGACCCAATCACGTTTTCCCTGATTAACCCATTACTAAGCCATGAAAAAAAAACCCCTTAAGATATTATAAAACGTTGTCACAACATTAAATACTCCACCCTTAACCCATATAAACATATTAACATGTTTTTCATGGGTAATATGTTATTATTCATCAATACCAAACATAGATTTGTCAATTCCTAGTTTTGGGAAAGTTGGAACACCCCATGGGTGGCCCTAAATTGGTCAAATCGTCCTCGATTCATCCCGTGGGGATCATGTGGGTTTGAAATAATTACTGACATTTAAATATTATCAAAATTCACTAAATTAATTAGTTCATAACATGAGGGAATAATTAATTCATACTCATATATACAAATACACTAAAAACTATGGGATATAATGCGTAGACAACCTACCTCAGATCAGACGATGAATGCACTCCTAATTCTAGCCTTTTATCTAAATTAAACCACCCCTTAAGTCCCAAACCTAGATTCCATTAGAAAAAGTGTGTTTTAGGGATTTAGAAGATTATGGGGGAAACTAAAAACTCTAATCCCTAAAAAAGAACAAGAGGGGTGTAATACATACTCAGGGCTTCGATTTGCAAGCAACGACGCTCTAAATGGTCGAGAACTGAAGGAGAAAACCCTATTGGGAAATATGGGTCATTCAAGATCATCACTAGGTTTGAAAGATGTTAAATAGAAGATAATACTGAGTTAGGGTTAAAAATATCAGAGTGGATATTTTGTTAATTTCTCAACTTTACTGGGTTTCATGGTTTACTCGCACGTTTTTCCAAACCAGGCGCAAACTGTTTGAGATACAATATCCCAAAATTTACCCTTTGGCACTGTTTCTGGGGACTTATTCATAGTTTTTTTTCAGCATGAAATAACAATGTGGAAACCCTTTTTCACATTTGCACGGTTACCTAGGAATATTTGCATTGTTTGTATTAACCATGTTCCTACAATGCAATGTGCCCAAAAAACTACTTTTCCTATTTTTTCGTATCCCAAACCCCCAGAACACCCCAAGTCTTCCCATGAACTTAAGGAAATAGTTATTTAACAAAACAAGGGTCTTAAACTTAACAAAAAACAGACATTATGGAGAATCTGGTATCTTACAGCCTCCCCACCTATAGCATGTCATCATTGGGATTATCCTTTTGAACATTGATGTGCTTCCATAACAATAGATCATGCCAATGGGCCTATCTATATTTCCCAATTTCTCCATTTTTCCTATTGAAATATATAAAAACACAAAAAAAAGTGAACCAAAACATTGTCTTGACCTGCAATACTTTTTCACCACAACCAAGAACACGAGATGAACTCTCCTAAAGGGTGCATCAACTTCAAACATACCCAACCACATGAAATTCATAGAGAAAACATAGGAAAAAACACCTACCTCACAACACATGGAAACATCACACAAATTATTATCATTGTAGTGAAACCAATCAGCAACCCATCAACCTGATCCTCTACACAACTCATGAACAAATCACCAGGAGTCATTTTCCAATATTTTCCAACCTCTAACAGTGGCCAAAATCTGATACAACCTAAAGAAAAACACATTTTATATCCAATCACATCTCCTAACATAAGTTGATCCACTAAACGTATATCAATGATCCTATTCCATAACCATACATGAGAAAACAACCAAATATCATATGGTACACAATTTTTCAAATTAGGGCCAATGCTCGCCATCAGGGTCACTCACCTGAATGGGGATCATTCAACTTTCTCCAACCCAAAACATTAATCACGTCATCAATCAATCACCTCTCCCTTATGGTTCTCTCATCCATCTTCTATTGTTTTGACCCCCAACATCGAAGAAAAACCACCATGATCCCAACCCAAAATTCTCATCACTAGATATGTCCGAACTCACCATGTCGGAGCACCCACAGTTATATTACCCTGCGTTGGAATCCAGCCTCAACATTGAAACCATTCGAGAGAAAATTCCCTCACCATACATTCGGGGAATATTAACAACCTTACCTCACTCAATTATAACATCGGTTCCTCCTGGTTCTTATTTTTACGACATCAAATTGGAGGAGGGAAACTCTCACAACACCAAATCTTGTTCACTATAACATGTAGGTGCTCACACAAATAGATGGCCCTAAAACACCAAAGAAAATTACTCGGTTCTACTCCCAATATTCGTGGGAGTATAGAAACCAAATTATTTTCCCATGATGGTTTCCACATCATTCCACCCCCCATCAATGGCTTAACACAAGCTTCTCAAATTCAATTGGAACTACCTTGAGCCTAATACCACTACTTTGCTAAAACATCCATCATATTTATAGATGTTATTTCCTCCCTAGGAGACCCGACATGCAACTATTGGGTTGCTCATAGACATCTTGGTGCTACTACATCAATTAAACATTCTAATCTTCACATACATGATTAATTTATCACTCCCGCCTTAGGAATTTCGTTACCAACTCTCCATGAGGGATTCCAACCACCATGATTCATACTCGATAAAAACCTACACCACAAAGAATAGAAGAGGCTATCTAGCCTTTTCTAGAACCAGATAACGAATGTCACCTATGTCCCATTCACAGTCCCCATGAACAACACCCACTACATTCATCAAAATTTGGTCCATCCCAAGGTCCTCACCCAAAACCATTGAGGGGGTACCGCCCCCCCACCATTTTCATGTTCAACATATACCACTCCCATGAGCTTAAACTCCATGTTGTTCGTCAACCAATAAAAAATACTTCAAATCTCTTGGCGTAAATCAATATCTTATCACTATACCTGGGACAATGTCAACATGTAGGGCATGATCGTCACTATCTCAGGTACACTAAATTTTTTTTGAAGATCATTACTACCAACTAATCTAGTACTGATATCACTATCCACTATGGGACACTATGGGGTTCCTATATCTCCGGCTTCCCAGCTGCACACATCTAATCACATCTAAACAACACATATCCATCACAACATAGGCATGGTTTCCGAAAAAGACTTGCATCCACTCCACAACCATCCTCCAACCTACCATGGACCAACATTCTTCTTACGTCACTAAAACAAATAGCCTTGAGCTCTTCTGGGATTACCCTAATGAGCAGAAACCAACACAAGAGCATACCACACCAATCGAGAAAACTGTATCTCTAATATTCATGTTTCCCACATTGGATCTGAAGAGAACAACAGATCCTCATCGTGATCGAAATCATGTCTTACCACTGCATGCCAATATCTGTACCTCATTAGGGCCTTCATGGTTACAATTTCTTATGGCCACACTGAACTGACATCAGTCCCCACAAGTCACAGTCTCTTAATAATATCCTGATGCCTTCTCAGTTACCCTAATAATGGCACATGGTCAGTTGGCCTCCTCAGCCCTAAGAAATTCTAAAAACATCATCAAACAACCAAACCATTCACATAACAAGCTCGGTAACATAACCAACCACACCTCGATGTCACCTTTAGAACAACATCATCTAATTAAACATTAGTCAACCTTGTCTCTCATACCTAGGACAACATTGTGGAAACCAATAATCTTCATCCAAATAGACGGGTAATGCATTGATATGATACCACCCATCATAAAAAGCCTTACAACACACTACTTGTTCATAGGTTCTCCTCTATTGGACCACAGTACGAACATAGGATTCACCTCATTTGGATGTTACTTTTTATCCCTCGATACCACCTCTGAACTATCCCTCGTGCATTATATTTTAGTTCACCTACAACACTAGGCTTGAATCCCATTATGTTACCCTTGAAATTCAAGAAACATTAAATGAAAAACCACAACCCAAGTCACACCACCTACTATCAATCCTCCCACAATCCTTTTAGGCCAAACCTGCACTAGAAAACATCTTCCACATCCCACTGTCAAAGTCAAAACAGCCATCTATATGAAACAAAAAAAGTACTATAAATATCATCGGACCTCCTTCAATGATCACCTTGGAGGTCAAATGATATCAACTTCCCAACTAATTTCATGATAAGAAAATTCCATTGGCCTTCTCTCCAACCATAGTAATCTTGAGATAAATAAAAATAATTCAAACGAATTGCACTCTCACCCACGTTCCAATACACACTTTTTCTAGAACATCAACAAAAATTTACTCTAGGCTCCATATCATAGGATATTGCACACATACATCAAAAAAATAAGACAGAAAAAACCCTATAGGATTCAAAAAAATACATTCAAGGTCCTTACCCACATGTTGAAAAAAAACCATGGCACCATTCTTAGGGTATGGCTTATAGTCAATGTGGTAATGACCCTTAATAGTTACCATGCTTACATTACCAAAAAACACATCATGACCCAAAGGCGACAACCAACCGAGGGTGACCTAAGCACAAATTCTATTTCCTTTTGTAACCACCATGGACTCAAAAATCATATCCAAGGTCTAAAACTAGGGAAATCTCACACCCTAAACCACTCGTACGAAGGGTAAAATTGAAAACACAAGGAATACTCATTACCTAGTTCCCCCCAAAGTTCAATCATTACACATTCTTCATAATTTATTTCACAATTTTTGAACTCAGATGCGGACATTTTAAAAACCATTTCCATAACTTTTTACAACCATCATTTTAACACATTTACATCTTTCATAAGGAGAATTTAATTAATTATATTACCATCACTGTTAAAATTTACCTCTCATAGACAAAATTCAATATTTTTCCAATTTATCACCACAAAAAATTTTAACCTAGGAAAACCACTTATTTATACGCACTATTCACTTGTATTTATTTATATTTCATTCATTTTCAAACATAAATCACCATTAGTAGACACAATTTTTTTTTATTTCAAGGAAATAACATTCATTCTACTCTCTATGCCTCTTTCACCCATATCATGTGTCCCTATCATGATGCATGTCACTTAAATACATAGGTCCCTAGAATGATGCAAGAATGTGTAACCTCATTCCAATCTATCCATGAGAAAAATTTAATAAAACTATCACATCACAACACATGTGCCTCAACCAATAGAGAAATTGAATCAAATGAAACAACACAAAACAATAAAAATAATTCCAGCCTTGGGTGACTTGGATTTTCCCCCATACATAGGTTAGATATGCCTATGAACAAGAAAATTACAAAGTCCTAAAACTATCCTAATCACCTATCTAAAATCCTAAATTAGTATGAAAGGTAAATTAACTATTATGATACCACGTTGTATTTTCCCTGACCCAGGTGCCACTAAATCGGTGCCCCGAGCCAAGTCGTTACATGACCGCAAGAGGACCTCCTTGTACGTCAAAGGTAACCAACTAATAATGAGGTTCTAATAGGTCATGTGGGGAGAATATATACTCTTCACCAGAGTAATCCATAGGAGACCACAACATAAATAGAGGAAACAATAGGAACAACCAATATCATGTATTGTCAATCATTTCCCAAACTTATTACAAACCACAAGACAAAGTATATATTCCATGCCATGTTAATGTGCCTAGTGAATAATGTTTGAAATAATGATAAATAGTTGAATCCCCAAAATGGTCTAGACTCCCTGTATGGAACCTCATCCATGCATATCTCAAGGTCGAATCAACTCTCTAGCACTAGGACCTTATCAACATCTGATCCCGCAATTATGAGTTATTCTTCGGTACCCAACGGCGTCCCAAACTAGTTCTGAGTATAACTTAGAAGGACACCACCAACATTGTCTAAAAAATATCCAGTCTAGTTAATAGAGAATAAAAACTGAAGTAAATGGTTTGATGAAAAAAAGGACAACTCAGGAGCAATTAGATAACCAAAATATAGTAACAACATTTCTATATTTATTACCATTTTTGTCATTCATGTTATGTTTATTACCTAATACCTTTTTATCACGTGTTCCATGGTTTTAGTACAGACATCTTCTATGCATGGGTCTAAGGTGATCAACCACGATGAATAACAGAATAAATCCATTTTTCTATCACACTAGGGAATAAAATTTGAAAATAAATAGATATCCCTTACCATAGAGCCTCATTCCATGTAGTTTCATAAAATTAATCCACTGAATCATAAAACATTAGTCTAAAATCATTAACAATAATTTACAATTGTTAATGGTCGACACAGAAGGATCCTTAGTCTGAGTGTCAAATTGAGATCTGGCACGCTAAGTCCAATCCTTCCAACCATTAGGTCATAAGTCGAAAAACATGTTGCATCGGTCCATGAATCCAACAAGGATTCATAATTCCATGTTTGACCATCCCAACCTCGATAGATAACACCAGGTTTATACCCTTATGATTAGGATCATCGGTCAATTCACTAAAAACCAAGGTGCACTGGGGAGTGGAGAATTAGTCCAACCTCCCAAAAAAATTATTCACACACTACCATATCATAATCCATACAAAAGTATGTCACTTTACACAACCATAAACATAATAATTAACCTTGATCATTAATCCATTAACATATATACCATTTATATTACATAGTCGTTTAGATTGATTCCTATTTCCTGTTCTTCAACCCAATAATTATATTCAAAATTCCCATAAATTATTCAATGTTCACTAATTAACATAAATTATCCCATTTATACCACTAATCATTTCACATGAATTTTTCCCACTAATGTTTTTCATGTACAATTCTTGTCATATAGGAAAACCACTTTATTACATTTAACCAATTAGGTATACACATAATTCGTATGTATATACCCATTTATCATAATTATCAATTACCATTTGCAAACCCCTTTTTACATGTCTTAAATTCACAAGCCATTCATTATTTATCATTCTCATCATCTCATGTGTACAACATCCTATGGGAATTAAAACATAATTTATAACATCTTCCACCAAATTTCGTTTAGCCCGATTAACCCATTACTATGCCAAAAAAACAACCTCTTTTACCGTCATCAATCCTAGAAACAACTATAAATACTCCATCCTAAACCCATGTAACCATATTAACATGTCTAGTAATGTAGATATGTTAATATTCATCAATAACACATTTGACATTGTCATGTCCTAGGTTTGAAAATGCCAGCACACCCCACGGGTGGCCCCAAATTGGTTAACTCATCCTCTACGCATCCCGCGGGTATCGTGAGGGTTTAAAATCATTTATTAAATGGTCATTTTATCAATATTAGAAAAAGGAATTAGGTCGTAACATGAGGTAATAAGGAATAGATAATTATATTCCCAAATACACTAAAAACTATAGGATGTCATGTGTAGACCACCTACCTCGAATCTGACAATGAACACAGTCATAATCATTCTGTTAGATCTGGATTAATCCACCCCTTGAAGCACCAACATATATTACATCATAAAAATATGGTTTTATGGATTTAAGAGAATAATGGAGAAACTAAAAACCCTAATTTGAATAAAACAAGCAAGAGGGTTATTAGACTTACCTAGTGAATTGATCTGAAACCAATGATGCTCCAAACGTTCATGAATCAAAGGAGAAAGGAGCTTGGAAAGATTGGGTTATCCAAGCATGTCACTAGGGTTTCAAGAGGATAAATTGAGGAGAATCCTGAGTTAGTGTTAAAAATCCCACAGTGGAAATTTTGTTAATTTCTCAACCTTACATGGTTTCATGGATTACCAGCACAATTTTCCAAACCGTGCACAAACTGTGTGAGAGACATGATCCCAAAATCCCCCCATTCGCAAAGTTTCCTAGGAATTACTCATAGTTTTCTTAACCATGTGATAACTATGTTCAAGCCTATATCCAAGGATTTATGGTTACATAGTATAATCCACACAGTTTTCACTAATAGTATGCAAGCAGTGCAACATTCCTAGAAACACATTTTCCCACTTTTTTCATGTCTTGAAACACATGAACACCACCATGTCTTCCCATGAACATGGGGAAACATTTATTTGAACCAAATTGGGGACATAAAATGAAACATAAACAAATAAAATCCTTATTAAAAATTAGGGATCGTACACCATATCCTGAGGATTGATGATTTTTTCAACCAAAATTGATGGGATTAATTATCCTTTTAGAATGACCTCTTGTTAGTGCATTATTAGTTGACTGAAAAAATAGTTGATATCACAAAGGCATCTTTTTAAAAATAAAATTTGATTTATAAATTATTTCTTATTCTTTTGGGATTGAAAAACCCTCAAACCATATTTTTGGAATTGGTGAATAGAGTCTTTATAGACTACCTTGATGAATTTTTCATGGTCAATTTTAATGAAATTTTGATGTACTACAAATTTCATGAAGAGTATAAGGATCCAATAAGGGTCATATTTCAAACCATGAAGACAAATACCCTATTTAGTAAAAATTTTAAATGATAGTAATAAATGTTTCGTGAACAATGTGAGCATAATATGAGGCATTCCCAACATATTGTTCTATCCTAATCAGTTATTTGTCCAATATTTACCTTAAAATAGAATTTGTGATATAAAAATTTGAATCAAACATCTATTGATTATTAGACACTAATCCCATGATGTAGAATCATTTCATATTATTTAAAATTACATTATACAATTAAGAACAACATTTCCATGAATTCTGTTATCATCGAAGGATCTAACAAGATTTCTATGAATAACCATCAATGTAATATAGTAATCATGATTATATTCCATATAGAATTGATACATATGTTTTAGAAGAACTTATAAATTGTTCAAAAAAATCATAATGTTGTAGAGCTATATATCATGGCACATTCATTATTCAAATTTGATAATCATGAGAAAAATATTATGAAACTTTCTCTATGATCCCTCTAGAGTCTAGAGTGGTGGTGGTGGAGTATCCCTATATATTAATAAGAGATTTCGTGGTGAAATATCTTTCAAGGGATTTGAGTTTATTATCATTAGATTTAATTCTAAACTGAAAAAATTAAATTGACCCACCCTTGAGAAGTAATATAATTTGGTGTAAATACCACTAGTTTTAAAAAATAATTTCTACACATGGGAACATATTATTTTTCTTAATTCTTAAATAACCCCCAGATAATAATAATGTTATTATTTTTATTTCATGACAAGCTTAAAATTAAAAAATTAAATTATATATAATTTTATTAAAATTAATTTTGATATATATTATTTCTCACCAGACCCTTAAACTAGGTCATACATTCCTCCAAAATATTTATCAAGAATTGAATAATTACAATTTATTGAGAAAATAAATATCAATTAATAATTATCTAATAAATAAATAAATATTAAATTAACTAAATAGAAAATAAAAAAATGGAATTTTTTTTCTCACAAAATTATTCTCTCCAATTTATACTGAGGAAATATATATGATCAATAAAATGTGAATAATTATTAAAAAATATGAAAGAATAATATTTATTCAGTTAGTTAAATAATAAATATTATCATTATTCATCTCAGATTCTTGATACACTAAGTGTGTGACAATATATGACCCTTTCATAGTGGCATTTTTTAAATCATACCAATGTAAATTGATATCATCTACCAACACACCAAGTCAACAATAATGAATTATGCTAATTCCCCAATGAAATAAAACCTCATTTGGACACATACCTTGTAATATAAACCATTTCTCTTGGTCTCTCTAATCAACTAGGTTCCTTGTTTATTTCATTAACATATGTTATCAAATCAAATTTCTTTGACTTTCCTGAAACTGAACATTACAATATAAATCCATGGCCATAGATTTTTCTAAGATATATAATTTCCATCAAACTTGTTTATATATCAACATATGATAAATAACCTAATGGAAAAATTGTTTCTTTATTTTATCATTAATGATGTATTATACATCATTCACCCCACATATCCTAATTCATTAGGAATATATATCATTATAGTATATATTAATAAACTGAATTGTGATACTCAAAATAATATTAAAAATAATATTAAATTATAAAGTCCAATACACATGTCTGTAGATTGTAAAATCAAATGACTCACCAAAATTTAAAATTACTACTAGTAGTTATCGTTCACATAATCAACTACACTATAAATAAAAAAGGTTGTTAAAAAGTAGAAAGTCACTCAAAGTTATATGAGTCTCCTCCCATGATAGACTATATAATTTATTCCCCTAAAATAATTTATTAAAGAAATGTACTAGGAATTTTATAATACGTTCATAAAATATTTTGGTTATCATCATAGAAAGGATCTTCAATGACCTCATAGTTTTAATGTTACTCATTGTAAATTATAAGATGCTCTATTATGTAGATGAAAAATCATTATTTCATATTATGTATAATAATATTAAAATTTTTTTAAAATGGTAATCATAAAATACATAGATGTTTGTTCTAGGGAACCAACATTAATAGTCTCTAATATTTAATAGGGAAAATTACTAATAACATTAAGTCTCATAGCTCTCATAATATAATAATTCCTTTTATTATAGAGTTGTTAATCCATGGGTCCAAACACATATTTAATTTTAGAAAATCGTATTACTAAAAAATCACCCCTCTAAATAAACTATCAAGAGATGATGATTTCATGTTTCATATTGTTTAGGTTTGTATGACTATGGAAATTTTGAAGATAAAACATCTCATTATTATCCCAATATAATTATCTATGATATTCACTGCACGTACCACATCATAATCATTGAAAATGTTTTACATCCTGATAGATTATTTGGATGTATCTGAAGTAACAAAATTCTCAGAATTCATTATAGAATTGGTGATAACTAAATGATTTGAAATCTTCAAGGTCATGGATAATCCATTGATTCTGAAATAATATCCTAATTATGAATTCAAATCATTCAAAACTATATCAAAACTAGCATCTATATAACACCTAATGACCACCTCCTCATATCCTCCATACACCAAGACTATATCCTCAGTTCTTTTTAGATACTTATGAATGGCCATAACAACATGATATTGTTGTTCAACATGATCAAATTGTTATCTACATACCATTTCAATGTGTATATGGCTTCAATTTAGGTAAATTACACGGAATAAAAGAATGAACCTATCACTGATGCTTATGGGGTACCATTCATTAACTATTGCTCATGTTATTTCTAAGTAATCATATTAATGTAATTATATATTCCATAGGAAAATGGGGAAAATACCATATTGGATTATTCCATTCTAAGTCTCTTTAATATCTAGTCAATGTATGTTCCTCAAATTAGTCTAAACAGCTATTTAGATCTATCATGAATGATCATGATTTTGAGAATATAGTATTCCTCATTGATGTTCTTCATGGTAAAATGATTTTTAATCCAATATATTCCATAATTTAATACAAGAATGTCATTAAAAATTTTAAATATGTCTTCTAAATATTCTTCTATGATAATGAAAAAATAAAACAAAATCAAGTGTAAACTCATCAACCAGAGCCATTATTTATTAAAATAAATTCTTTCATATATTTTTTGAACCAAATTTTTAATGACCACGGATATTTCATTAATAAATAAATGGATCAATGAATCTTTAATATTTTATTATAATCACTTAGTTTCCTAAACACTTATCATTGTATCATATATACATCATCCAGAATGTTACCATTAAGTTAAACTACTCTGACATTGACCTATAAAAGTTCACAATCATGGAATACTACTATATCTTGTAAAATCATGATGGATTTAAACTTGGAAACATGAGAAATGGTTTTACCTTAGTTGATGAATTTAAAAGTTTTATTCTTTTTTGGAACTGTCCTTTCATTATAGGTAATTATTATATCTTACATATCCAGTTTTCTTTAGAATACCTTTTTTCACTACACATGCTTCACATCAAATAGAATGTCAAATAGAACAAAATATAGTTATGATGCAGGTAATATATTTTACAATTCATGTATTCTCACCAAAATTCATCTTTAAATTTCCATACTACATTTTTGTATGATTTATGTTCATTATTATCGAAAAATAATGAGTTAGAATATATGGAGACAAGAGAACCATATCCATATGTTTCTCTAACCTCTCTCATTCCCCTACATAAGGCTATATTTTTATGAAAAACATCGTCCAAATGGGCCAATGTAAGATTTTATTATTACTATTTTGTATCATGTGCATCAACATCATCAAAGTCAATATTTTTACCACTATCTTATATGAGGATCTTACCCCTCTCAACAAATATAGTTTGTATTGTGACAACAAAAATCATTTAGAGGGGTTATATATATCGTATAAGTTTTATTTCCAAGGAAAGCCTATAAAGATACATATTTGTCTAAGGGTTCTAGTTTTCTTCTTGAGAAGGCCTTAAAAAATCCCTCACAAACCAATAGATTTGTATATGAAAAAATAGTTTCCATCCACACCATAGCTATAAGGGAATACCATTTTGTTGTTATTTGGTACTAAATTTAGTGTGTATGCCTCAGTATATATTGAATGTCCCAAAACGGGTAATGGGTCATTTACATGACTCCACATCGACCTTATAATATATACCAAGGTATAGTAACTCCTATCCATAACACCATTCAAGAGTTTTATTCATGGTTGAGTGAGTTGACATGGAATACCAAAGTACTATTGCGGGTTTGGGAACTCAAGGATAACATATTCACCACATTGATCATATCCAAAATTCACTGTCTTCTTTTCAATTTTATTATCTACTATATTTTTTAATTTATTTAATTTCTTAAAGGACTTTAACTTATATCTCATATAATATAAATATCCATATCTATTACAGTCATCAGTAAAAAATTTAATTAATGAATAAAAACATATATAATCTAATGGTAATATTCAACACACGTCAATGTGTATTAATCACTGATTTTATTTGGGCCTTTTACCACTTTACCTAAATTGTAGTTTTTTGTGTTCCCCAATTTACTAGATTTCCATATTTTATGTTATTGAAGGACGAAATAGTCTAAATAACCAACTTGATAGAAATTTTAAAATGTATTATCATTTACCAAACCATGAATGAGATTCCATATAATGGTGTTATTTGAGTCTTGAAAAATTTATTTTTAATAAATTTCAAATCATGTATTTTTTAATATAATACTTAGTGACCTTGATTTAAAAGGTTATTATTATAGAATATGTTTTCTATATGATGAAGTACACATTTATTTCAAAATTTCATTGTAAATCCATTTACATCTAGGTTGGATACATTAATTATGGTCTTGGTGACTATAGGTATATAATAAAAATCTATTAAAACATATATCCTTACTTTTGGCAATGAAAATTGATCATCTCGAATGGATAATGTTGTTTCCCTCACACTAAATGAGTCCTGGAAATACACCTCACCTCTAGAATTATTTTATAATATACATGGTGTATACATTTTGAAATAAATATGATAACCAAATGTTGTATAAAACACCCAGTGTGAATATTTTGAAACATTACACTCCCAAACGAACATAGATTTAGTTTCCCCTACTTATGGGTGAATTTAGTCTTCCAGTTGAATTTCTTGTGACATGTGAATCACACTAAATCCTTATATGTATCTCCAATCCTCATGATCATACTCATCTTGGATGTAAGGTTCAAGGGATCTCTATACAAATATTTATTCTTGGACCCTTTTCCTTTTGCATCATTCTATTATTAACTATTAGAACCATTGATTAGGTCTTCCCCCATGTAGTTTTTTACTATGATAATCAAGGTTAGAAGTTAATAAATTCACTTCTCATTATTTATCATGTTTTAATAAAAAATAACATTCTACAAGTGTTTTGGTAGGGAGTAATATAAGATATATTGGGAAAATTTGTCTTGGAATTTAATCCCTATGATATCTAATCGATCAATGTATCTAATAATCATGACTACATGAGGCCAATAGAAAATTGTCACTCCAATAATGGTTTTACATAGTGTATTGGATATCTCATATATCTCATATATCACCACTACATGATAAAAATACCTATGGTGATATAGCATATTAAACTCATTCATTCCCTCATGTTTCGTTAGAATCACATAGTCCATGTATGATAGTGTGAAACATTGAACATATGTGGCATCATTAAAAATTTTCTCATTGTGAAAATAATCTTCCTTAGTATACTCTTTACTAGGATCAGCAGGAATGGGTACTTCTAAAACATACAATTTCATTTCATGGTATTGGATAACTATTTAGAACCTGTGTCACTAAATAACTTTTTGTTGGAAAATATATCCTTATCTTATATGGATTATAGTGACATGTTTAATAGTAGTTTTATTTTAATTTATAGAAGAAATATAAGTATATTTTTTTATAAATTATCTGATTTGAGGTCGATAATAAAATATTTTATTATACTACTTAATCTACCAATATATTATCGAAACCAAATATCCCAAACCATTAGATCTAGTATATATTGCTGCATGAACATTGAATTATCAATTAACCATAATCCCCATATCATCACCTAAAATTTTGAAAAATAATATATTTTATAGGTCTTAGGTAGTAATATAAGATCCAAACTCAATTACTTCATATTTTCTAGTTTTTTTTGAGGGGGATCCACAATCCTAAAATCCAAATATTTAATTTCTTTATACATTAACTATTAGATACATCATGTCCTACTTTGGTAGTGATACCATGATGTGAACTAAATTATTCTAACCTAAAACACTGTTTTAAAATTCTCTGATAATTCAATGATTAATGACATTAGTCTATCATGCGCTTTGAACTATGTTTTGATATTAACTTATACAATAGAATAGTATATCAACATAACGTATAGAATTGGAAGATTTTATCTTCAATGATTAAATTTCTCATTTTTACAATTACTATATGAGTTGTGATATTTTGTGGATTTAAAAAAAGTTTCTACCAATGTCTTATATAATGTTCATGATAATTAAACTTTTATATTTCTATCTTGAATTCTAATTAATTCATCAATTCACGTGATCATGAATAGACAAAAAAATAGAGATCAACAATTAATGTTATTGAAATAAAATTATAAAATTCCACAAACACGACCTTTTAATGTTTTTTAGTTTATCTAGACTACCATAATCAAATTATAGAACATATGAAACAACACCTTGAACCATATAATGTTTTGTGGGGCACCATTCAACCAATCCACATATCCACCTATGTATCTTTCTATGATTAGTTTCATCTCAGATCCAAACATGAATATCCACTCCAATATTTTGAGCTACATCCATTACATAGGCTTTTACTGTCACATAGACGAGGGGAACCAAAGGATTGGTTCATGGGTTTAAACAAATGAAACCTTGAGCCTACAAGACCTTACATAATGATAGGAGTGAGGAAATTAAATCAATATATTTAATTAAATAATAAATTAAAATAAACCAATCACAAATAAATGCATTTTTAGGCTCTTAATAACCCCACACATGCAACAAAAATACACAATTAATAAAAAAGAATTATATTCTAATAATTCTTATTTAAGATAAGTTATGATTAATTTAATTAATTATCATATTTAATATATAAATTAATTTATCATAATTATCATTTTAATATTCATGAAATTATCATCAATGATAATTTTCTACAAATAAAATAAAATAATTTTAAATTATCTATTTAAAAAATGAACCTTAGATGTAACCCTTTTTTTACCTATCTGAACTACTTGCTTTGTGTTGTATATTTATAATATTAACTCATCTGACATATTGAATACATGAGATGAAATGTAATTTCATGGTGTGTAATATCATCTTAATGACCCGAAAGAACAAATTTTTATACGTTTTTGGTATTATAATATTTTTTAATTTTTTTAATTTCTTTATATACATTATGTCTAGGTACAAAACATGTTTATTTAAGGTTGTTTATCTGTAGTGTCTGTATACATACTCAACATGTAATCATCCCATGAAATAATTTAGAATACACTGTGTGTTATCTGAGTTACATCATCACTATTCATATAAGCCACATAGTAGAAAACATGGCCCATCATTGAATAATGGAAAAAAGACATATACAAATTTTACACACCTTACTATCGAGCTATCACTCCACCCACCTTACCTAGTATACAAAACAACAACATGTCTAATAAATTGGAACTACTTGATTTAATTCATAATTAGTTCTTGGTGCATTGAACATGGGATCATGGTTTGTACCAAATAGCCACATGGTATGTATTATCATGATAACTGAAAAGAATCATTATCACCTCCTTATGTGTTCATAAAATCTATTTAATTCATTAAATTGTTAAATTATTCGATATTAACATGAATGGTCTTGATGGTGAGAAAATATCCATAATTCGATTAATAAATGATTATTTTTTAATTGAAAACAAATTATAAATGACAACATCAATAAACAATATTTAAATAATTATGCGGCCGATCCAATTCCACATGATGGTTCTGGGCATAGATGAAGAACTTGATATGGGATTCCAAATACAAATATATTTCATAAACAATTATATAAATATTATTTAATTGGTTATAATTTTAAGGATCAATATAATTCAATAAAATATATATTTATGGTAGAATACTGAAACAAAATGTAGGATCATCAAATATTATTTTAAATTAATTACATGTAATGAAGAATTACCCAACAATGAATTCCTTTTTTATTGATTTATATAACATCGTATCTATTTTTTATAGCCATTTAATTGTAATAAAAATGAGTATATTCCCTCAAGTAGTGTTCCCCATTGTTCTATAGTTCTTTGAACATCACATTAGGAAACTCTATGTGGAATCACGGTCGATCTGGATGCATTCAATGTTCCCCATTGATCTCCTTATGAATCCATTGAATAAGTATTCTGTTTTATATCTATAGACATTAGGGTGGTGTTGGAATATTATTGTCTCTATTATTAATAGAATATTTTGAGAAGCATCTCACATGTGTTTTGAGAAATTTCTCTTGAGATGATGTTGTGAATAAAAAATCGAAATAGACACCCCCTTGGGAAATAATATATTTGGGTTTGAACACAACTATAGTTATATAATAACAATTTCACATGTTACCTTATTAATTTTCATAATTATTATGGAACCCCATGAATATGTTGATAATAATAAAAATTATATTTATTGAAACGTGAAAAATTCATGAAATAATTAATTAGTATTGTATTCAAATCATATTAATTATATCTTATTTCTCACCAAATAGTTTTAATATGTCCACAATTCTTCCAAAATATATATTAGTGACTAAATAATTACTATTTATTTATCAAATAAATATTACATCATTATTCACTAATAAATAAATAAACATTATATTCACTATATTGTATATAAATATTTAACATTATATTTTTCTCATTATACATTCTCACAAATAAATGGTGATGAAATATATATGATCAAGAAAACATTACTAATTTCTAAACCCCATGTATAAATAATTTTTCTAATATATATTAAATAATACATAATATCATTATTTAACTAATATTTAGGATTCATATAGTGTGTGACTTTCTAGTGTTTTTCTTTGTGGAATTATAACAAGAAACCCAATGCCTACGGTTACCATCTAGGAACACACCAAAGAACCAAAATAGAATGTAATTAATGTTAAAACATATTTCTACATAAAAATTTAGTCTATTAAATATGTTACTATAATCATGATATCTGTAATCAATATGGATTCATGTTAGTTCCATTAACTTATGTTCTCGATACATGTTTCATTAACATTAAAAAAATTGGTCTTTCCTATAGAACACTATGGGAATGGATTAATATAGGCTCTATAATTTTGATATAAGGTCCTAATATATCATAATATTTTCAATATTAATGTAAAAATTCATTCCATTATTATTCATTAATGATTTATTTCTTTTCACACACCCAACATATCCCACTTCACAAAAAAATATCAATCATCACATTTTTCATCAATAGATCAAAGTAAACAAGTGATAATATATGTTGAAAATAATTATAAATCCAATATACCAACAAAAATGTTTTCATATAATAATAGATAATGACACATATAAATGTGTATTTCCTATTGGAAGGTCTAGTTGTCATAATCTCATGCACTGAAAATTACAAAGGTCATACAACATGAGAAAGTGCCTCAATTTCTTATGAGTCTGGACACCAGGTAGCCTACATAATATTTTTATATATAATGAATCATCTGGATATAAAAAAAATATTTAAAATATTAACAAATAAATTCTAGGATCTCATAATACCAAGGAACATTTATGACCATTCAGTGTAATGGCTATAATTAGGAAATTTTCATTGGCTATGTTATACAGAAGAACAAAAAAGATGGGATATGAGTATATTAATATTTAATACTATAAATATAGATAATTATTTTTTATATGGAATTTTTTTTGGAACCAAATCTAATGTTTCTATTTCAAATGTAAACATTGAAGTAATCCCATTGGATCCGTCAAAGACAAAGGCTATGGAATAGTGGACATTTCCAACAACTATTAGAAATATTAATGGTTTCGTTAGTCTAACAATATACAAAATAAGGTGTTTGAAACTATTTTATGTTGATTATTAAATATTATTAATGTTATGTTGAATGTTATTTGATTTTATATAGACAATGAAGTCATAAGATTGTTTCCAATAATTGAATATGTGGATAGTTATTGACCTTGTGCTAACTCTACCATATTTTAGTGAAGGATGTTTAATAAAAAGTGATGTATCTATGAAATGAATTTTATTTTTACATAGGTAAAATGAAAATGTGTTCAATTATGTATCTTGATAGCTAATGGCTCTAGAGAATGATTATCATTCTTATGAATTTGAGTTTTCTATAGTCATTTTTCTACGATGCTATGGGGAAACCATCTTTAAGTGGAAATGTATAATATATACACATAACACAAATGTTTGAGGAATATATTAAGAAAAAATTAAATTAACTAGAAAAAAGAAGATATTTTTTGATGTTATTGATGACTACAATTGTTCAATTCGTTATTTTACAAGAAGAAAAAACAAATTTGATAATGTGTTGAGTAGTAACCATCATAGTTTTTTTAAAATTATGTTGATATAATGAGGTCTATATATTAAGTACCTATTAAGGTTAGACATAGTAATAGTAAGGTATAACCTAAGTAGTCATATCCAAAATTATCCCTCAATCATTATTTATATATTTGATCACTAAAGATCAAATACATGACCCATTTATGAAAAACAAGATTTAGGATATAAAAAATTGGAAGTTTCTATAAATCATTATTGATCAAGAATGTGTATTGTAATATGGTAAAGTGATGGGTATTGAATATTTTTTAATTAAAAGTAATGCCCTGATAGAAAAATCTCATAATAGTACATTTTGTATACACATTGGAATAACAAAGATGTATAGGTATCATTGAGTTCATTATTGGTGCGATAAAATGAAACTTGAGATTGAAAATTATATTTCAATGTACATAGTGTGTTAACATGTGAAAGATGTGATACAAATTCTAGTGGGGTATTATAAACACTACACACACTATTATTATTTTATAGTATCATAATATATTATTTTCCTTTGAATATTTAATACAACCATGTGTATAAATTTTATAAGAGTAATCATTAATAGATTGAAATATTCTTCAAATTTAATTTTAATAAGAGAGTATTTCTTTATAGACATCCTAGATCACCTATTTTTTCAATAAATAGTTAAAATACATGGAGTACTAGTGTCAATTTTATTAAACGTGTTCTATGTTTTACATAGAAATTATATATGAGCCTTTAAAATACAATAAAACTAGTTGTAAATGTATAAATAACCTATCATCCCCAAAATTAGTGGTATTATATGAATATTATTCAATGATTTTAATATATGTTACATGATATCTGAAATTATTTTTTTGATGCCCCAGACATAATCTTCCGGATCCGATAAAAAAATGTTGAATATTTTTTTGTTTAATGTAAGTGAAAATATACAGATATTTATATTTGAGGATCATTTATGTTATAGTCTTTGGAGAAAAATGACCACTCTTATAGATTATCATGTTAAAAAATAAATAATAAAAAATCAATTATAATACATTTCTTGTCTTAGATACATTATAAAGCTAAACTCCATGAATCCTCTATATGAACCTACAAATATTTTTAAAACACATAAGGGGAGAAAAATTACCCATTAAGGGTTTCTTAAAATTCCATTAAAACACCTTTGGTAAATTACTGGTACATTTTAAATATACTTTTTAAAATAATTTAAAAAACCAATTTGAAATAGAATTTTAAAATAAATTTTTTAAAACCATTACATATTCTTTTGAAAATACATATAATTTTGAAAACATAATTTTGAAAAAATCATTAAAAAATAATTTCAAAACATGATTTTGAAAATCCCTTTGAAAATACTTATGCCATTTAAATAATTTATAATAATATTTTGAAAATACTTATTCATTGGAAAATACTTTAAATCCCGTGAATATACTTTCGGTTTTTAAAGCATTATAATTCTTTTGAAAATTGTTACGCTTTAAAAATTAATTGAAATATTCTAGTAATTTTTTAAAAAATATGAAAAAAAATTGAAAACAAAAAAATGAGGCTACTTTAAAAATTGATGGTTGTCTAGGCCTACCAATTTTCCATAGGAATGGCTTCACCACCATTAATTTTTAATTTATATAATTATCATCTTCCAATTAATTTTTTTTTATTTTTTCAGATCTATATAAAAAATTTATCTTTGGTTTTTTGGTTTTTAAAGTAATATAATCATTCATTAAATACACATACAGACTTCTATTTATATATGAATATATAATAATTAAACATTTTATGAAATCATTTTTTAGTTTTGGTATTGATTTTATTAATAATTTAATAACTTTTTATATACTCTCTTTAATGATTTTATATGAAATGTGCATAATTTATGTGAAATATTAATGTTTAAATATTAATTATAATTTTGTAATAATATTTGAATTCATCCAAATTTAAGTCTGTTTAATGTTTTAATAATACATTTCACCATAATTATCCAAATTGAATTATTATCATTATTATGGGTTTATTTAGTAAAATTCCAATGTTTCATTAGAAGGATCCATTGGCCAAATCATCCATTTGGAGGTACATATGATCAACACAAAAAAGACCCTAATAATATGTGAAGAAACTGAACAATCCATGAAGATATAATTACAAGGCTCAATACAGAATTCCAAATCCTTTAATTCTCTTGAAAATGTTGGGGGATAATTCAATCCATCTTGGATAGATATTTCAAGGCCCAAATCCAAAGACAAGGGGCCCAGCTGATGCTTTTAAGTCCAGACCACTATTCTGGCCAGAAATTAAAATCTGGATAATTTTCATGAAATTGGTCATAATGGAATCATCATATCAAGATAATTAATTTTATTGTGAAAAAGGAGATATTGGCGGCCGATGCTATTGAATAATGTTTTCAGAATTGAAGGCATCTTCTTATTCATAATCCCATTCACATTTCGGCCTTTTAAAAAGAATAGATTGAAATGGATTTTTTAACATGGTTTAATCAAACCTTTATATAAATGGATACATAAATCAAAATTACAACAAATTTTGGGAGATGTCGGCCATCATTATTATATATACTTTTAAGAGGATGATATCTTGATATTATTTTGTCCGAATAACAACATTTGTGATGTAATAGAGGGACAGATTGGGAATGCAAATAGTCAACCAACGTGGGAAATAAATACATCGCCTCCTCTCATTTAAAAAGGTTGGCATTTAAGAAGATAAGAGCACATATTGGTACGACCAATGCATTTCCAAGGGCATGGGAGGACCTTACATACTCATATTTTTACTTGATATACCCTTCCACATCTCTTTGTTTCATTTTACTTTTGTGTTCTTCATTATTGTTTTCTTGTATGGTTTTTTGTAATTATGTTTTAATGAATGTTTCTCCTTCAATATCTCTTATTCTCATCCACATAATATATTTTATGATTTATGATCTTAAAATACTTTCTATACAGTTGAATCCCCTTCCCTCATTTTTCTTTATCATTTAATCTAATGTTTTTTTAATTATCATCATCGTTTGTGTGGGTGTTCGACACACCACACTTTTCTTATCACTTTGTTTTTCTTATCATTTTAATTTATCATCATAATCATTATAACCAGATTACTAATAAATTAAATGGATGAGTAAATATCTCATTCTGGTGGGTTATAATATAGGGATTTTAAGAAATTAATATATTTTTCTCGATGAGTATTTTTAAAATTAACATTGTGTTTGATGGACATAGCATGCCATGGATTAATGACATATTTTATTTAATGTATAGATTCCATAGATTATTGGAACCATAAATACCCTACCAAAATAAATTAATGATTGAGATTAGAATCCTAGTCATGTTACATCATGGATTAAATCCTTAACATTTAGGAATTCTAATCAACGTCAATTTGTGACATATGTGTTACGTTTCTACAATACAAAGCAAGGATCGAGGATATCACAATCTTATCTACCTATTCATGAACTCTTTCCAATATTTATCAATTTTTGAAATCAAAAATCATCCATAAATTATTTCAAAAACATTTCAATCAAACCCCCCAATCAGAATAAAATCTACTAATAACAATCGACTGTTAAAAATTATCATCGCTGAGGATTCGATCTGAGTGATGCTATACACATTAGCAGAACACCAAGACAATGACTGGTCGACATGAGAAAACTGAAAACACTTTCAAAAGGCTTCATTTTCAGGGATGGTTATTTAAGTAGTCGTTAGTTTTTGGTTATTGTAATGAAACAAAAAAAAATTAAAAAAAATTAAAAAAATTAAAAAAAATTGAAAAATAACAAAGAAAACAACTTCTTCCTATTTCTTTAGAAATCACTCTGAATGCCCCATATCCTCCCAAACAATCCCTTAAATATGATTGACCTTGAAATTTAGTAAAGCCTTCTCCAACTTATGAGGAACATAAGAGATAATCAAATAATTTAAGAACATGTCATTTTCCAACCAATTGAATTAGATATGGCCAATCCTAGTGAACAAACACATAATAACCTTTTTTTCCCCTGATATGAATTACCAACCACTTGGTATTCAATATCCTATCATAGATACTGAAATTGAACTCAAATCAGGATTGATTCATCTTTTACCTCATCTCCACGGGTTTGCCAGTGAGGATCCACATTTCCACCTTAAAGAGTTCAAAGTTGTGTGCTCTACCATGAAGCCTTAAGGGGTTTCAAAGGAACAAATTAAACTTTTATCATTCCCTTTTTCCATATCTCACTCTTCCAAGTCAGGTCCCTACTACATCCACCATGGTTCTATAAATATATGTATTGACATGAAGCAACATAGAGAAATTCTTTCCTACATTTCATACAACTTCAATCCAAAAGGAAATTAGTGGTATCTGTCAATTTCTAAATAAATCACTCCATGAGTACTATGACTGGTTCAAAAATATTGTTCCAACCTTCCAACATCACCAAATACTTGACCAACTCTTGATCCAATACTTTTATGAGGGGATATTGGAAATGGAAAGAACCCACATTGATTCCGCATGTGGCGGTGATCTTGATGATTAAACTTCTCCAACTACAAGATATCTCATAAGTAATATGGGTATAAACACACAAAAATTCCATACTCGAGTTCATTCTCAAGTAAAACAAGTCCAAGACAATCAATCCATAGAGCCGAACAAGATGACCGAGTGGATGAGTGAACATACAGGTCTTGTGCGACAAATAGCTGTGTCTTCCACAGCCACAACGCCATCTTCCCCACTTTCAATGTTTCCTATAATTTTCAAAAACTGTGGAATCTGTTACACTCTAGCTCATCCAACAAAAACATGCCCACAACTTCAAGATGATCCATCTGATTCATCTAGTCCAATTGAACTCAAGGCAGCCTATGCTCAGTAGAACACCAACCCTCATCTATCATTTCATTTCATTAGATCCTCTAACCAAACTCACATTGAGCCCCTCTCTTTTTCTTATAACCATGCGTTAAGGTATGGAAATCATGTCCCTCAATTTCCTCCACAAAAACTAAACTAGTTCTAATATGTTCAAGGTGTTGGTTACTTCTGACAACCTTATTTTTTTCCTCAACAAAAAAAGATAAATCCTCCTCTTTCTCCTACAGGATTCCACTATTCTAGTGATCTTTCTCAATTCTGAGAACAATACATTCACTTTCCCAAGAACCAATATCACGGTAATCCAAATTTGGGACAAGCCTCATCTTCCCAGAAACAATGGGAAAGGGTAGTGGATGATCTTTCCTCCTCCACCCATTCTATCCTCAAAAAAATTGAATCCCAAGTTGGTCAACTGGCATCCCTCCTGAGCCAAAAAAAAATCAAATTATTCTCAACTCCCAACTCAACCATTACCCAACCCCAAGGCTAAGTAATGTGCAATATCACTTATATTGGGAACGAAAATTGATATGCCTCATAATAAGTCCTCCAACCCCCCTAAATGTGGTTATAGGAAATGAAAATAAAATGAATAATGAAAAGTAATCTGAAGACATTACCTCTCCTACTTCCATTCCACATATGAATCCATTTCATTTTCCTAATGCTGTTTCTAAACCAAGAAAGTCCTTTGAAGCCAATCTTGAATTTCATGAAATTTTTAGTAGTTTTGAAGTAAACATTACCCTCTTAGATGACATAAAACAAATACTTAAGTATTCCATGTTTCTTAAATAATTGTTCACCAATAAGAGAAATCTTAAGACATTTGAAATTTTTTCCACCCAACAGTCTATTCCCATAATGAGCAATGATCCAGGGACCTTTATATTTCCATACCAAATTGGATGTTCCATCATTGATGATGAACACATAGACCTAGGATCCTCAATTAATGTCTTTCCCAAATACATCATCTCTAACCATGGTATATGTCTCTTACATCCAAAGGGTGTTTTCATTCAGTTGGCTAATCGATGCACTGCTAGTCCTGAGGGTATAATCGAGGATGTCCTTGTTCATGTCAATGATCTTATATTCCTAGCTGATTTCCTTGTCATTGGCATGGAAGGTGTGACAAAATCTTATTTATATCCCCTAATTCTAGGAATACCATTCTTCATGACTGCTAGAACCATGATTGATGTCCATTCAGGCATCTTTTCCACTGAATTTGGTGACCAAATGGTCATGTTCAACATTTACCAAGCCATGTGATAACCATACGAGAATCACTCTGCATTCTCAATACATGATTTTGAGGAAACTTCGGAGAGTCATCTGAACCCCATTCCATCATTTACATCATGTTCTAATGATATAAGATCTTGTGAAATCTTCACCGTTATTATCTTAGTTATAAATGGTGAAGTTTATGTTGAAATATCATTCATAGACTTCAAAATCTAGAATAACTTGTAAGCTCTCTTGAATCCCACATTAACATTGATCTCAACTGCTCCACCCTGAAATGTATTTAGGAAAATAAGTCTAATTAAAATGAAGTCCCTTACTCTATTCTAGAGTTGTCTTACCCATAAATGAAAGATGAGACTGATCTGAAACCTCTTCCTACACACCTGAAATATGCATTACTTTTCCATAATCACTCTTATCTTGTCATTATATCTACTAAATTTACAAAAAAATAGGAGTAAAAACTTGTTCAAGTGTTAAAGGAAAACAAAATAGCTTTATTTTGGACCCTAGATGACATAATAGACATCAACCCTACTATTTTAATGCATCACATCCATCTTGAAGAGTCATCTAAACCAATTAGACAACCAAAATGAAGACTCAATCCACTCATCCTTGTTGTAGTTAGGGAAGATACACAAAGCTTTTCCAAGTGGGTATGATAAATCCAATTTATGATAGTTAATGGGCTAGTCCAATTCATGTTGTACCTATGATGGGTGGGATAACTGTTGTCATAAATATACATGGAGAGGTAGTCACAACTCAAGTGAAGAACAAAAGGTGTGTGATCATTGATTACTGAAAATTGAATGTTTAAACACAAAAATATCACTACCCTAATCCATTCATTTATGAAATGTTGGAATGATTAGCCGGAAAATCATATAATTGCATTATTTATGGATAGACCGGTGACTTCCAAATCCCAATTGTACCTCAGGGTCAAGAAAAGGATACTTTAACTTTCCCCTTTGAACTATTTGCATATAAAAGAATTCCTTTAGGCCTTTACAATGCTCCTAAAACATTTTAGAGTAGAAAAATGAGTATCTTTATTGAATTCATTTAACATTGCATGGAAGTATTCAGGGATTACTTTACCATTTATGGATCTCCATTTGAATCAATCTTACTTTATCTCTCTCCAGTCCTTAAAAAGTTTTTCAAGTGTAACATTCTATTAAATATTGAGAAATTTCACTTCCATGATGAAAATGGGATATTTCTTGGGTACATTTTTTTAAAATATGGTGTTGAAGTCGATCCTGAAAAAATTGAAGTGATCCAATCACTTCCAGAACACATATCTGTTCGAGACATCTGTTCCTTCCTTGGTCATGCTAGTTTCTATCGGCAATTCATCGATAACTTCAGTAGGATTTCCCTCCCATTGACTCAGTTTCTCCAAAATGATGTCACTTTCCAATTAAATGAGGTTCTCAAGAGATACATAGTTCAATTCAAAATTACTCTTACATATGCCCCGATAATAGATTCCCTAGATAGGTATTTAATCATTGAATTGGTGTGTGATTCTTCTGTTAGATTCATTGGTGTTGTTCTTGGTCAAAAAAGAGGAAAATTTTTCATATCAACTATTATACCGAAAAAAATTGGATGAAACTCAATCTAACTACGCTGTCACTGAAAATGAACTTTTAGTAGTGGTTTTTGCCTTAGATAAATTCTGGCCCTATCTCATATGTGAAAAAAATCATCTTCTTTAGATACCATACTTCGATAATGTTCTTAATCATGAAAAGTGATTCCAAACTATAGTTAATAAGATAGATCCTAATTCTCCAAGAGATTTACCTTTAAATCTAAGATATACCAGGATAAGAAAACTCAGTGGCTAATCACTTGTGTAGAATTTCTAATTCTACTCATTCTGAAATAATTGATCGAAAATTTCCAACTGAGCACCTTTCATCTCTCACTAAAAAAATACCATGGTATGACCCAATTTTAAATTACTCCATTTCTGATGTTTTTCCTAAATTTTTTTGAATAGAAAAAAAAATGAAGTTGATTAGTGATTCAAAATACTATTTTTTGAAGAAAATAAACTTAAAAAAATAGGGGAATACATAGTAATTAAAAGATGTGTTGATGAAAATGAATATTATTCCATCTAAGAATTATTTCACTCAATGCCTAGTGGTGGACATTTTGGACCACAAATAACCTCTGTAATGGTCCTAGACTCTGTAATCTTTAATCCGTCACTCTACAAGGACTCACATGAGTTCTACCAATCATATCCCACTTTGCAAAAGTTTGGATAAATTTCAAAGAGAATTGAAATTCCCCTAAAGCCTTTAATTTTTTCTGAGATCATCAATGTTTACAGAATCAATTTCATTTAGACATTTCCTCCTTCCAATGGATTCTCATACATTCTTGTTGTAGATAATTATGTTTCTATGTTGGTTGAGGCCAAACCCACGAGAAAAGGTGATTCAAATATTGTTAGTGAGTTCCAAAAGACACACATCTTCCACTGATTTGGCACACCACTTGCCTTGATAAGTGACATAGGAACCCATTTTTATAATAGAAACATGGAATCTATTTTCAAAAAGAATGGTGTTATACATAAAACATCAACTACATATGATCCCAAAAATATGAGATGACTGAACTTTCTAATAGAGAAGTAAAAAGAGTGCTTGAGAGAATTGTAAAACCCACCAAAAAGACTGACCTGAAATACTTAGTGAGGCACTTTGGGCTTATCTAACTACCAATAAAACACTTATTGGAGTGTTTCCTTTTAAAATAGTTTTTTGTGAAGCATGACATTTTCCATTTTAAATCCAACATAAGTCATTTTGGTGTGTGGAAAACTGTTATTTTGATTGTCAAATATTTAGTAAAGAATGATTCATTCAAATGGATAAACTAGAGAAATCCATTCTCTATAAAGAAAAGTCCAAGGAACTCCATGACAAAAAAATCTTGTGAAAAATATTTCATGAAGGTGAAATGGTATTTCTTTTCCAATATCAATTTTCGCTTCACCCAGGTGGGTTGAATTATCATTGGGATGCTCCATTTGTTATTACTATTGTTCAGCTATTTAGTGATGTGAAAGTCCAATACCCCTCTTCCAAAATGACATTCTCGGTTAATGGAAATAGGTTAATGAATCGCCATGAGAGGACACCCAATCTTGTAACCACAACAACTTTAATCAAATCCCCAACTACTACAGTTTACCCAGCAGTAGATTGAGATGGTTCCCACCAAATCCAAACCTGGGGGAAACTATTTCCATTTATCTATCTGTCTACCTCTTCATCTTTTTAACTCTTTCTTCTTCTTCCTATCTCTTTCATTTTTTACCACTTTCATTATCAAACCCTTTAGTTTTATCTTTTTCTTTTGTGTAGCTGTGTATTTTTAAAAAAACAGAAAAAACTATTAAAATAAATAAATACATACAAAAAACCAAAGGTGTTATGATTACTCACCTTAAACTTTTGAAATTTTGTGTAACCATTTTGGGGAGTCAAAATAAATGGTTTCATCTCAAAAAAAATTGTGGTTTTATCATGAATTTAGATAAAGAATATTGTGTCAAAACCAACAAATTTTGAATGCTAAATTTGTTGATTTGGAAATGATTCTCCCCTCCCATGAGGAAGATCATTAGTATGGAAAACCATAAAATAATATAAATAGAAAGTACTTCCAAAATTATATGTAAATTTATTTTAGTTTTGATGAACATAAACATGAAAATGTATATAAATATTCATTTTTATATAATTTTAAACATGAACCTAGTAGTGATATAATTTAATTATATTTAACATTAATAAAATTATATATATATATGTTTATATTATAAATACATATATGTAATAATCCCATAAAATATTTTACATTATATAGAGTTATAGATTATGAAAGATAATACCTACATATAAACATATAATTACACATATATATATATATATATTTAAATAATGATTTCATAAAATTATTTACTTGGGAATTATAAATCATGGAGTTTAAAATAAAATAAATCCCCCTAACCTATTCGGAAAACCAACGGTAATTCATTCTTCCTTGCTGGAGGGGTGTGCTCGTACCAGTGAATGAGAGGAAAAGAAACAAATATTACGATTGGATTATTCCAATGTGGTAGAAGATTTTACCATTATATGTTACATATATATATATATATATTATCATTCAGGTATTTTTTATTATGTGTGGTTCACGAAGGTTGTGGAAGATGATGGGTTGGTATTTAATGTCTTCAACATAGCCAACGTGTGAGGCCAAATCACAAAGGAAAGATTTGGTGGTCAGAAAGGTGTGTCTAGGAATCTTCTCATACAAGGAGCACTACGATACTATTTCTATGTAGATGAATACATTAGAGAAGGGATTGTCTTGGGAGGATGATTAGATTGTCAAGGCACACCTATCCAAAGGAAAATATTCAACCGGATCGAATATTTTGATCCCACATCAAAACAATGGGTGCAATCTATCTCCTTTATAAGATGAAGCCTATATTCTAATCACTATTTGAAGTCCAAATCCTTACAGATAGTCCTGTAGGTGGAAACATTGACCTCTCACATGCAATGGGATGTGTATTAGCTCTTCTTTTTTGACAAGGGAACTTTGAAACCTAGGCCTCATGTGAGTCGACCCACCTCTTCTACTACTTGGGATAGGATTGGGTGAGCTCTCCACATGGTTGGCCCTTATGGGTCCAACTATTTGTTGAGGGATGATGATCTTGGTTGGGTAGAGGGTTGGGTTTTCATTAATTATCATAAAAGAATCAAGAAGAATAAAATATGATTGTTTTATAAATAAAAATTATTATTTTAACTTCTAAAAGTATTAACTTCCTAAATTTTACTATCAACATTATTATAATTTTAAGATCACGACACATTCAAAATAAAATTCCCAAATAACCCCAAATAATATATAAAGATGGTCTAATACCTATAGTTGTTAATGAATTTTATTACTGTAATTAGAATTTGGGACAGCCAATTATAATTAATATATGTTTGAAATATAAAATAATATGTTCATATAAAAATAATGTCTATTATATTTATTAATTCCAATATCAAGATATTTCCACTTAATTATTTACTTTTATTTTGAATACAAAATAAACCTCTCTTAAAATAATATAATATATTCAATTTAATAATGAAACAATTATTTAAATGAAAGAACATTGTGTATATATATATTATCTAATCCTTTTAATGGATAAATTATAATTTAATCTTTACAATTATTTTTTCATTTGAAAGACATAATGTATATTAACCAAAAATTCCAACATATTTTTTTCTATAAATTGTCCACTAAGATGGTATTTCAATATCTATAATTTATGTATACAAAGTATTATCCTTGTGATCATGATTCATTTTTGTCCACTAATTTTTATTTTATCATTATCATCATCATATGGCTCCAATTGATCATGGACATAGATGATGTGAGAAAAAATCTTGCTGATGGAATGTTTGTTTTAATTTGTCACATTTCATTTTTAATGGCTATTGATTGTTAGAAATTCACTAATATTTTGTATAAAGAGGGTTTCAACTACTATGTTGCAATGTATCATCGGTATTTTAACTTGATATAGTTATTTATATGTCTTATTTATTTCATCCAATATCAAATAGAAACATTTTAAATTTCTTGGTTGATATAATTTTCAAGGTGTTAGGAATCATACCTTATACCTATTTAATAATACTATAATAATACTTTCTACAAAACCATTAAAATTTAACCTTTTGAATATCTCTATAAAAATAGGTGTACAAATTCAACTTGTTTTGATGAATATGTATATTGAAATCTATTTGGATTATGAATGACACAGTAATGATACAAATGATATAGAGAGGAAAAATGGATACTTTGTTTCGACAGAATATTTTTTCTATCAAATAGAGGAAGTTAATATATTTTGACATAAGTTATCATTTATTTCAAAATTTATTGTTAGGGAATCGTGTAATATGGCTTGGAATTAATGGGGAAATTATTCAAAGGTATATTAGACAATTTGAGATTCTTTATCACTTTTGATCATTTTCATATCAATAATAACTACCTCAAAATCATTCCAATTTCCTATGATTTATTTCACATGTCTTTGTTGATAATGTATATGTTATAGAATTAAAATTATAAATCTTATAAATGAGGTAGAATTGGATCTTGACATGTCTTATGAGGAGGAAGAAATCTATATAATCAATATAAGGGAAGAGGTGTCTAGTGAAAAGGCAACATGACATGTGAAAGATATATGGATAAACCAAAATATTAAATAAACTACATGGAATCCATTGGAAAAAACTAAAATAAAAAATACATATTTAATTTAAAGGTATCTTCCAAATTTACTGGAAATGATTTATTATGGTTAGAGAATGTGAATACCTTAAAACATCTTCTCGGATTAATAAGAGAACTTCTTTTTAACAATGACTGTTTTTTTTCTATTTCAAAATTGATGTATATAGAATGAATATTACATATATTTGAATTTAGTTTAATAATATTTATAATAAAAAATGAAACTATAATAGGGATATGAAAACCAAAAAAATTAGGACAACTCAACAGTTTACCCCATAGGATCAGACACTCCAATGATTATTAAACCATTCATGAATAATTGAAAACAAAAAAGCTACATTAAAAATATAATTGACATTATAAATGGTGTTATAAAATAATTTTTTGATTAAGTAATACATATTGATGATTTTTTGAATATATATAGAGTATAAATGAAAAATGGGACATTTGTTTTTTTACAGTTGTAAATAATATAACCATTGGAATTAGTGTTTATAATGTGTAAATAAAACTAAATTTTGATAAAGAATGAATAAATTATGGCCCAAAACAGAAGATTCATAATGTTTAAAGCCCTTTTTTAAAATGGGATATAAGTTGTTCAAGAAAGTTGGCCATTATAGGAATCAAAAGGTTATGTCTTGATCAGAAATACCAAAGTGAAAAATTGTATAAAAGAAAGAAGAAGAGTTAAAAGTGTCTAAAGGTATGATTTTTTTTCAATCCTTTTCATTCAAAGGATTATAATAATCTAGAATTTAATCCATCAATGTGAAAAAAATTTCAATTATATTATTTTAAAGACCATCCCCCACTGTGTTCTCCCCACGATAAGAAAGAAAGATTATATGATTGATATCAGAAATTTATTGGAGGAATTCCCTTCAATTAGTAGTGAGAGGCCATGAACGGCACACCAAAACATTCAATAGAGCATTCATGATAATGTTGGAGTCTATTTAAATCCATAAACAATAATGATGATGTTATACATCTTATGTTCTAATGATTATAAAAACTAATAAGTACCATAATAGCATCTATGGACCTATCCACTATGATTGCTTCAAAACACTTCACAACCCAAAATGATTGGTTTTCCCGTTGAGGCAACAACCACATTGACCTTGATCCATCTAGGAATAGGGTCTTTCAAGAAGACATCCAGGAAGCCCTTAGGTAGGTTTTTCCTTCATTTCACTTGAAGGAGGCGAAAATAATAATATCATTGATGAATTTTTGGTAGATACTAGTTTTCAGCATACATGGTTCATTTATCATAGTGTTAATCATCACCTGAGATACACAAAAATTGAATGAATTATTATGATGAATAATAGAGTTTTTTTTCATAGAATATTTTGTGCAATATCTCAGATACAGTGGCTATGAAGAGTTCTCAAATTTTTTGAGAATCATTCAAATCATTGAAACATTTTAAATGCATCCAAATGGAGTCATAAATTGTCCATCTAGAATAAAAATTGCAAAAAATTGTGCTTCCAAAAAGCATAAGCAGTGGAACAAGATTAAAAAAGAGGGCCATAATCTACTTTGTAAAGGCTACAGAGAAACAATTTGTAAAAAATATGGATACCAAATAATTTAAGACAATAATATATGTGAATATGATTTCGGTATATCCTCCTAACAAGGGTGAAACTTGAGGGTCTAATCCATGTCTTATCAATGTTCCATAAAAAATAATTATTAGGAACAATGAAATTCGGATTGTTGAAAATATTGGAGACCCAAATATCATTTTTTGTAGCTCCCAAACTACAAAGTTATCAATATTAACAAAATGATAATTTTTAACTATAATATTAATATAATTAGGTAAAAAAATTTCTGTATAGTGGAAATAATCATTTATAATAATACTATTGTCAAGAGGTAATTGTATAGTTTCATCCATATCGATTAGAGGATAACCATACCTGTTATCCACCCAAAATATCATATAATATTCTTTATTAACTATCCAACTAGAGTGAGACATATATTTTTTGAAGGAATGATTGATAGATGTCCAGATATAGGATTCTATGTAGGAAAAATTTCATTTTTTCACTTTTTTAGAAACCTACCTCTATGGAAAATAAAATCCATGGATTTGTTATTTAAAATATTCTTTGTAAGCCTAACCGGAAGGCCATCATTAAATACATTATGGTTTTTAGTACGTAACCCACCATTGGTAAGAGGATTACATTAATAAATACAAGGAACCGTGATAAGTTTTCTTTCAAGAGTGCAACTACTCCAACCAAAATTTATGATACTGACATTAGTATTTTTAATAAAACTAGTGGGTCTATTATACACCATTTTGAAAAAACCAATTTAGAAAAAAATTTGTATATAAAAAGTATAATTTTTCAAGTGATAGGAATTTATTTTACATTCCAATCATAGAGTTATTATTTTATTTGATCAACTATATTGGAAATGATTTAGGTTTTTGGTTTTCCCTAGAAGGTAGAGACCCCAAGATAGGTAAAGGGTACGAATCCATCTTTAAAACCAATTACATTTATATTATTAATTATTTTATCCATAAGGAATAATTTTCCCTATAAAATCAATGATTTTTTCTTATTAATGGTTTGAACATACACATACTCATACTTTGACAGGAAAGCCTTAAGTAAATGAATGTTTCTACTGTCAAATTTTATAAATAAAATGAGGTCATCTGCATACAAGAGTTAAGGGGGAACAATCATGTTTCTAGAGTAAATAATGAGTTTTATTTTATCTTGTTTAACAATTTGAGTGTGGTTTCAATTTTTTTAATCCTTTATAATAGAGAAATATATTTAACATAGTGGATCACCATTTACTAAAAAATTTATTGAAATTTAATTAAACATTTTTAGATCCATTAATAAAACAAATGGTCATATATCTAAAGAGTGTTTTAAATTTGTTAAATAATGTGTCATTAAAACCAATGTTTCTGAGGAACCTATATATTTAACACCAATCCATAGTGTAAAAATATTTTCTTATCTTATGATTAATATCAATGCAATATCTCATACTAAATTCCATTAATAAATGTGTACACTCAAAAGAAAGGAAGATGCAATTTGGGATAGTTCTTCCTTTGTGGAATACAAAATAGTTCCAGGAGACAATTGAATTAGCAATGTGGTCTAGTATATTAGCTAAAAGTTTGGGGATATATTTATATTGAGTGTTTATTAGAACATTTTTTCTAAATAGGTGAATTTTATATGCATTTTTTACATTGGGAATAAGATGAAAAAATTGATTATTAATGCCATGGGAGAGGATGCCATTTATAAAGAAATTTTTAACCATATTGCAGAAATCCATTTGAACTGCATATCAATAGTGTTCAAAATTAAATTACTAAATCCATTAGGACTACGAGAACTATTGGGATTCTTTCTAAATAAAACATTTTTTATTTCATGGTCAAGGGGAACACATTGCAGGGAAAGGATATCATTTCCGTTAATTATGATTGGATTGATATTAGTCAATAGTTCTTTTTTATATTGGGACTATTGAATATATTGTTAAAATATGATAGAATATAAAGAGTTGGGAAATCTAAATTTTCAATTATTGTGTACCATTATTTAAGAACATTTAAAGGCTTACGGGATTTTCTTGTTCAAATAATAGAATTATAGAACTTTTTGATTCTCTAACCATCTAAAATACACTGTATCTTCATGTTCTATTTTTGAAGGTTATATTTTAATGTAATAAGAGATTTTAGATTGTTATAGATATCAATTTTATACAGAAGTTTGATATTAAAATCCATGATGGATGTGGTAATCTAAATTTGGTTGAGATTTTCCTTTAATAAAGTTTTAACATTATCAATTTGATTGTATTTTCCATTGCACCATCCCTTAATATTTTTTAAGAATTGTAATTTTCTGATACAGGTGAAGGTTTAATTCCTAAAACTAATGTATTTCCAACTGTCCATGAAAATGAAATCACATTCAATAAATGAGGTCCCTGAATTATTAAATTTAAAAAGGAGGATATTCCTAGATCTCCTGGAATTGAGAAATACTAAAATTGGTCGATTGTATAAGTTCAATATATAGAGGTTAATTCTAGAAATGTCATCCAAATTTTCAAGGGCTTCATTTTTAATGAAATATCTAACATGTTTTCAAGAAACTACCCTATTGTATTCAATTATACACCATGTATATTTCTATTTTCATAGAAATACATACACATTTATATCCCTAAAATATTAGATACACATTATTTTCATAAAAAAGTATTATAAATAATATTTTTCAATATTATAAATAATATAATTTGATATGTTTATAAGTTTCAAAAAGTAATTGAAATGGAAAAAAATATTTTTCAATAAGTAAGACCTTTTAATTTTAAAGTAGAAATTCCCATTTCCAAATAATTATTTTGATAAAATAAATATTATATTTAAAATCATAACATCAATGTTATTTTAACATGATATTTTAAATTTTTTTTAAAATAATTTATTTTTTAATAAATATTAAAAAATATAGTTTATTTTTTCGATATGTTTTTAAAATTCATATATGTTTAATAATAATGAAATAAAATATTATATTACATGATATAAATTCATCAAACCATGAGAAAAAACCATGGGTAAGACAGTGGTTTTTCATTTTTGACATCCTAGTGTTCCAAGACCAATATATACAAATTATTAATCCATTAATTAAATTATACTATAATGAATGATCAATACCCCTGTTCCTGTACACTAAAAAAATTCTATATATTTATGTTCATTTTACCTCCCAAAAGACCCCCCATGGTTTCCCTATGGTTAGAAGGTGTTATCCCCATGTTCTGGAATGAATCTCTTTGAGTTAATGGAATTCATCACATCCTCTATCAATTTTAGTACCTCTTTGCGGTATTTTATATAAGTAACAAATTATATTATATTAATACTCCTTTTTTATATTCCCATTACTTCAAAAGTCGTTTTTTATCAATTGGCGGTCTTCATTCCCTCCCATTATAACCTTTCCTTATTCCAATTTGTATACCATTATACAACTAATTATATTACTTATATTTCCCTATTTTAGATGAAATTTTAATATATTGTGAATAACAAAATCCAAACCATATCCATTGGAATTAAAAAATATGTAAACATAATTTTTTAACATGGCAATTTACTTCAATGAAAACGTAATTCAACTTTTTTGTTTCAAGATGAAGTAGTGTCGATGTCTTTAATCACATATATACCAAATTATTTTATATGAAACCCATTATTTACTCAACTCAGGTTATTTAGGAAATTAATTATTATGATCAATGTGGATCACCAGAATTAAGAAATTTTAAGGGTGTTCCTTTCCTGATATCAAATTTATTGGGTAAATAATTAATCTCTATAGATGAATTGATTTATGATACCTTGGTAAATAACCATTGTAATTATATTTATGAATACTTAGTGATAAATCTCAGTGATATGTTTATGAGTTTCTAATTTTTGAGGTTTTATCCACATTTATATGTTATTTATTAAGTACATGAGATTATTCCCTCATTGTATTACACATATTTTATCTAGGAAGATGGATTATGTTTACTTTACATTTTTATCTATTAGTAGTATTTATTCACATCCTTCTAAACTAGTGTATATCCCCATGAAATTACATTCATAGGTAAGACCTAGGAAGTATTACATTGGTGCCTTTCAAAGGAATAAATAATATTTATTATTATGTTTTCATTATCTAATTCACATATTATATACCTGGTTTCCAAGAAACTATTCATAAAAAGATCATTCAATGTTAGTAATGTAATAGTTTTTATGTAATTATGTTACTAGCATTGAATTAAATAACTTGGGTAAAAAAGGTTGAGATCAAATTCATAGTTTCGGTAATCATGGGAGAAAATACATGAATATCATAAGTTTTAATAAGGTAAAAATGTGTGTATGAGAACAAAATAAAGGTGAATGAAAAAAGAGAGGATCTATCTATACAGAAAAAATATAACAAATCATGATTTGTCTCATTAATATGTTGGCATGGTATAATACATTTGTAATATGTTCGTATAAGAAATATAAAATACTCATGATTCATGAAAAAATTACTTAGAAATATGAATGTTGAATTTAAACTAAAAAAATAAAATCCTATTATATATCATAGATCACTACTATGAAAAATTACATATAAAGGATGAAGTCCCATAATGAATTATGTTTTCCCCCAAATCTGTATAATTTAATTTCAATATTTATAATTTATTACACAACATGTCAGTCATATATATCAGAATCACATATCACAAAATAATAAACAACATATATGTTGGTCACATTCAAATGAATCAAAAATAATACATGTTTAGTTAATAAAGTTTCCTTATAACTTTTCCAGTCCTTTATGTTTTTAAAATCACAAACACTCTATCTGAAGAAAAATTTTATTTCCCCAAAGATTTATCATAATAAGGAAATTTTTCTTCCCCAAGGAAAATTTCACCTTACCATTGTTTTCATTGTTCATGTTATATTTTCTCTAAATATAACTCATTTTATTTCTAAGTGTAAAATTATTTTTCATATATAAAAACAACATAATTCAATAAATACTTACACATAGAGCATTCAGTTTCTAGGTTATGAATTTTTGTGCCGAATTCTCAAAATTCAGACTCTGAATTCCTATGAAATCTGATTCTGAATTCTATGAATTTATACTCCGAATTCATCTGAATTTAGATTTCGAATTATCTAAAATTCATAAACTAAATTCTATGAATTCAGACTCTGAATTCCTATGAAATTCAAGCTCTAAATTCTCTGAAATTCAGACTCTGAATTCGTCTGGAATCCAGACTCCAAAATATCTGAAATTTGGAGTCCAAATTCTCTAAAATTCAGACTCTTAATTACTCATAATTTAGACTCTAAATTCTTATGAAATTAAGACTCCAAATTCTCCAAAATTCAGACTCCTAAGTCTATAGAATTTGGATTCTGAATTCCTTGAAAACAGAATTCAAATATCCATTAAATATAAACTCCACATGTTTTTTTCCTCGACTCCAAACATTATTTTTCCATAAACTTCAGTAATGTATTTGGATAAGAATCTATAATTTTTTACCCCTTCTTTAGTTATGAAATGATTTCTCAAAATCTATTTCTAACTAACCGTTGTTTGAGTGAATGTTGTACAGGTACCTCTGAGATTCATGGAATGAATTGACCATTGGAGTAGAGAGCTGACCATTGGATAAGTGCATATAAATAAAAGCTCATTTAAACGAGATCAAATATTTTGACGAACCAATCCAACAATCTAGAGATTACATTCTAATGAAGTAATGTATAGACAAAGATACAATGATGCCTTATGTGTATTGAACATCTTGTTCATCTTGGTTCATGCGACTCTGATTTTTTCTATCTATAATTGAGGACTTATAGGGATAGGGAGACATAGGTGTCAACTACCATAATGTTTTAGGTATTCCTTGATAAAGAAGATAGAGGTGTTGCTACCATGAAGTTGGAGGGATTGTGGGGATAATAAGACATAATCTAGTATTCTTTCGAGGGATTAACCTGGTGTGGGTAAGACATAATTTTCTGAAAATATAAATCAAGGGACCTTTATCCAAGTTTGTTAGATACCCTTCACTTTGGGTAATCTGATTTCATACATGTAACTTGTTTTGTTTTTATGTTTACTTTCCACTGCATTTTGATTAATAAGGAATGTATAACTATGTTATACTTTCATGTACTTGAATAATTTGATTAGTAAGATTCTATATTCTTTAAGGTAAAATATTTTTCCTTGTAAACTATTTTTATGTTTCATTTCCAGAACCAGATTTCCAGAACCTAGCATGTTTGTAAAAATAAAAGATGTTTTTTGAAATAACCATGTTTAACATTGTTAAACATTGTTTTTTAATGTTTAAAAATGAATACAATTAAACCCATATTGTATACAATTCACCCCTCTTGTATAGTGGGCACCTACATTAATTATTTTGATCTTAAAATTGGTATCATAGTAGGTCTCTAAATTACTAATATTCACATATAAGTTTTCTTGCTTGAGTTTTTATTGTTCTAAATTTTTCATTACATAGGATGTTTATCTTTGTTTAAAATATTTTATTATTAACAATCATATATGGAAATATATTTTCTTTTAGAAGGTAGAAATGAATGTTGGTTCGATTGAAAATCATAATACTATTAGACCACATATATAAGATGGGAATGAATTTGAATATTGGAAAGATCATCAGAAGACTTTTGTTTAAATACTAGAGTGTACAAATTTTTTATGATTACTAGATATAACAATATTCCTAAGAAGAAAGTCAGAACATTTATAAATCAAGAAAATTCGGAATATCAGCTAAACTACTAGGTATGCATTACATTGTTGTGTTCCATGAACAGGAATATATGTAGTCAGATTTATTATTGTTAAACTAAAAATTATATTTGGGAGAAATTAGAGGTTACTCATTTTTGTACAACCAAGGTTATAGAAACTAGTAGAGCCATTCTTAGAGTAGAATATCATGGATTTCTACTTCCTTATGGAGAACCACTATGCAAGGTACATCAAAGGCTTATGACTATTGTTAACAATTTATAATATATGGGTCAGAAAGGTCTTGATGATGAGGAACATGTGGAAAAGATTAGAGATATCATGCCTAATGAGTGGGATTCTAAGAGAAAAACTATTGATGACAATATGAAGGTATCTCAAATTACTTCAGATGTGCTTTTTGGAACCATTCTTCAACATTAGATAAGAAAATTTGAATGGAATAAATTCTAGACCATTGTTGAAAGACCTAAGAAAACATCTGTTATTGGAGTAAAATGGGTCTTCATAAATATGTGTGATGAAAATGAAATCATAGTATGAAATAATGCTAAATTGGTTGCAAAAGGCTATAATCAATAGGAAAGAATTTACTATGGAGAAACATATTCTCTAGTACCAAGACATGAATCTATTCGTATTCTACCTTCCTTTGTAGCATTCTTTAATTTCCAACCTTTTCATATTGATGTCACAAGTGATTTTCTTAATCTATATGTTTGAAAGGATGTTTTTATTGAACAACCTCCTAGTTTTGAAGACACAAAACATCCTGAACATGTTTTCACACATATCAAAGCATTATTTGAACTTAAAACAAGACCCTAGATCTGGGTATGATAGACTGAAAAGGTTTTTACTTTAAAACAATTATGTTAAAAGAAATGATGATCCATCCCTTTTTATAATGAATGATAAGAAAAAAGTTTTAATTATTCAAAACTATGTTGATGATATTATATTTTGTTCAACTCAACAATATTTAACCGATTCCTTGGCAGATCTAATGAAATATGAGTATGAAATGAGTATGATGGGAGGGTTAACATTTTTCCTTGGTTTTCAAATTTCTCAAAAACTAGAGAAAAGTATATATCTGAACATAAGTATATTAAATATATTCATAAAAAGTATGAATATGACAAAACCATGGGTATAAGTACAACCATTGGTACCTAAAATTCATTTGATCTTGATGAAACTGGGAAACCATTAGATCAATAATCTTTTAGAGGTATAATAGGAATTCTAAATTACATGACATCAAGTTGTCCAGATATAATTTTTCCAGTATCCTTATGTTAAATATATCAATAAAATCCTACGTAATCTCATTTAAAGGTAGGGAAAATGATTTTTTTCTAAATAAAAGGATACCATGGATATATGACACTTTTATACTTCTATAAATTATTATTTTTTTAAATGTTTTCTAAATGATGATTTTGGTGGTTGTAGAATGAATTGGAAAAGTACATTTGGAACAAGTCATTTTTTAGGAGATTCATTAGATTATTAGTGATGCAAAATGAAACACTTAGTATCACTTTCTACTTCTTATGCTGAATATGTAGTAGTTGTTTATTTTTGTGCTCACATTTTGTGGATGCAACACACACTCACTTACTTTGGTATGAGTTCTAACAAAACAAAAATAATGTGTCATAATACTAGTGTCATTGCCTTTTGTAAAAACCATTTACATCACTCTCATGAAATATACATCGACATTAGGCATCAAATTCTTAGGGATCACACACAAAATGAAGACTTCATTCTTCAATTTATCAGAATTTAAGATCAACTTGCTGTTATTTTCACAAAATTATCACCCTCAGATCGATTTAAATACATTAAACAGAAGTTATAAATGATAATCATAAGGTAATATTCCATAAAACTTCTTTTTATAAAATTTCTCATGATAATAAGAAAATTCTTTTCATAGGGGAGGTACATTTCATGATAATTTAAATTTTTTTCAATCTAAATTTTTCGTAATCAAATTTTTCGTAGTCTAAATTTTTCAAAATCAAATTTTTCTTAGTTGTAGTTTTCATAGTCTAATGTTTTCATAATAGAAATATTTCATAGTTATAATTATTCGTAGTCATTTTATGAAATATAATGCTCTTCAAAAAGAATTTTCCTCATTAATAATAATTTCCCCTATGTAATCCGAATGGTGTGTTTCCATTCATATGTTTTTGTAATCTTCTTTATATATTCTGGTATTTTCATTTTTTTTTGAAATATTCAGATTCACTTTTACATAAATGTGAATGTTTATCTTAAAAACCTAAAAATATCAGATCCTATAAAAATACTTCTTCAGTTATCATCTCAACCATCATATTTGATCTTATGTATTTCAACCATTGGATTAACCAAGGAAGTTCAACCATCATCCCAATCACCTATATTAGGACCCCAAATATTTTGTCCCACATCAAACTTCAAGCTCTAGCATGCAGAATCAATCATGCTCCACTTAAGGATGTTTAAAAATTTTAAAAGCTTCATTAGTTCTGAATATCTGTTGAAGCCTCTCCTCAAAAAGAAAAGTCGACGATTAAAGAAATATTCAAGTGGCAGTTATATAGAGAATGTTTGGTCAATCTAATGATTTATGATAATTATGACACTATCATATCTAAGAATGTCAAGAGTAATGGTTTGGAGAGTGTATGTGTATCGAAACCAAAATCACATGATATCGCCTATCTTGACTTTTTGATTGAGTTCTATGAAACAATAAGTTTCTTCAAGAAAGAAGGCAGATACAAGTTATCTTTTATGTGTTATGGAAAGACCTAATCGCTTTAGTACATGAAGGTATCAAGTCTGATTAAAATTCTTTATGATGTAGAAGTAGAACTCTATACTCACAAATTACCTAATGTATCAGGATATTTTGATATGAAAAAGGCTGTAGAGTGTCTTCGCTTGAATGGAAGGAAGACTATAAAGATTGTTCATCTGTATACATACTTGCAGTTTCCCAAATTGTGGATTTAAGGCATTATAATTATAAATAAAGGGGATAAGGATACATTGAATAATAGTGATATCTATATGTTGGATTTTTGGGCGATCCTCAAGAAGATAAACATGGTTAAATATATCATGGTGATGATTTGGAATATCATGAATGGAAATATGAAATCTCAAATCATTCTGTATCTGGCTATTCTATCAATGATTATAGTTCATGGTTTAGAATCTTTCAAACTTCTTTCTAGTTTAAAGCTGAGGCATTGAAAGGTAATGTTGTTGAGTGATGATACATTTAGGAGGATGAAGGCTGGCTTCCCTAATGAATCAGGAGAATTTTTTGACCTATCTAAAAAAGTAGTAGAATATTTTTCAAAAAATCAGAAAGTGGATGAAACCTTTATGAAAGGTAGAAGGAAGTGAAAGGATATGGAACCAAAATAGAACATAAACACCCCTATGTCTATGGAAACTCAATCATCACCACCTAAGCCAAAGAAGAAAATAACCTACTCTGATGAATTAGGGTCTATGTGGAGAGAGGTTAATAAAAACATGAAGGAAGGGGAGCCTATGTTTGGATTGGACCCTACTGAGGAAAAATCCTTAAAAATAAAGGCTAGTGAAGATAATGAGAAGCAACAAAAAGATAAGAAGAAAAATAAGAAGATTTTTAAGGATGAGAGTGTATAATCTCTTCTCAAATACGATGAGAAATCATCGGAACAAATCCATGTGCCAGAATATTTTTTTTTAGATTGACTTCATTTGGCTTCGAGAAAAAATGTTTTGATTCTAGAATCACATCATGAAGAAGAAATAGTATAATAATATGAAGTGGTGGAATAAAGTGAAGAAGAAGTCAGTGGTGATACTGAGGACATGATAAGGCATGCATGGGATTATCCTAAGAAAGAATGTCTTTATAAGAAATTATCAATCCAAACTTCTAAAGATGAGTATTCATAACATTCTACTCCAGGAAAAGATGAGAAGGGTGAGGAATAAGTGAATAAATTCAATGAAGATGAAAGTAAAAAATCCTGATTTTATCTAGCTAGATGATGTTGATGCAGGAGAAGAGATAGAATATGTAGGTGAAGATAATATTGATCAACAATCAGATAGTGAATCTAATCTCCCAAAGCCCATGACACCACTTTGAGAGCTGGTACGGGAAAGAAGGTTGCAGTACATGCACCTAGTAAATATTTCATGAAGTATAAAGATGTTAGTTCTTCATCAATGTGGAAATCTAAAGACATAGAAAAAAATCCCCACCAACTAAACACCTAGATTCGGAATCATCTTCCCTTAGACATGATTTTGGTGTTCAACAACTGAAAAAGATAGTTGGTACTATTCCCTTATTCCCAAGCATAGACTGAAGATGTCAAAAGCTTTTTCATACAATAAATCATAAACCAAATTCTGTTTCCAGGGTTATAGACAAATGTTTCCAACTAGAGGTTGACTTCTAAACCATCCACAATGGTTATGAGGCTCATAAAAGTTATTTAAAGAAGATTACAAGGATGTCAATGAAGTCATTCAAATAAGTGAGAGTCATCGTTGAATTTCTTGATAATGACAAGGTTTATTTTGACATCGACGATAGGAATATCAAGGTTCTTATAAATAGTTTCAAGGAAAAGTTTAGCCTATAACAGACTACTCAGAAGTTAGAAGATAATGATATGAATGAACGCTAAATATTGTGGCAATGAATTGGAAGAGGCAATGGGATCTCAGAATTGATATTTATGAGAATATTTTTAAGCCTGAATTAGTGTTGAAAGATCAAACATAATTTCTTAAGGCTCAGGACAAAACAATTATGACCTCTAAGAAGAAAAATAATGATCAGGATCAGCTGCTCAAGAATATGGAAGAAGATCACAAAGACCTCATGAAGCTAAAAAACATTGTGAGTATGGTGATACCTAATGATAAAGTAGGATAATATCTTTCTATTAAGATATTTTGTATTCCTTTTCCTTGTACAAATTAATTCAACATTAATGAAATTTTTCTTTTCCTTTATATATTTTTCTTGTGGTTGTTTAGAACTAATTTTTCAGGTACCAGTTTTTTTTCCATACCCTTTATTCTTTTTTGAAAATCACAAAGGGGCTGAAAAAAATGATAAAATGAATACAAAGTAAAGAAGATATTTCTCTACATAAGAGGGAGTTTGTCTGGAGGAATGTTCTTATCAATGAAGTTTTTCAAATGTAAGAAAATGAAAAATATTATTCAGGAAATCAATAATACGATCCTTAGGTAATTCAAAGCCTAAGTGGGAGTTAGTCGTATTCAATATTATTCATAAGTAAAAGGAGATAAGTTTTTATTTGCATGCCCAAAAAACTGCTAAGTCCATAGATTCTTTTTCAGAAGGATGATTGTGATATCTGAAAAGGGGGCGATTGTGGACTCAATAAGGGTTCTTTATGACTTTTAAATTTCATTTTTAAAATCACAAACACTCTATCTCTAGGAAAATTTAATTTCAATAATGATTTATCTTAATAAAAAAATTTCATTCCCCAAAGAAATTTTCACATTACCTATGTTTCCATTGTTCATGTTATATTTTCTCTAAATATAAATACTTTTATTTCTCTGTATAAAATTCAGTTTCATATATAAAAACCTATGAATACTATAAATACTTAGATGAAGAGTTTTTTTTCTAGTTTTGAATTCAGGTTATGAATTCTCTGAATTTTAACTCTGAATTCCTTTGAATTCTGATTCAGAATTCTCTGAAATTTTGACTCAAAATTATCTGAATTCAGAATCAAAATTTCTCTTAAATTCAGACTCTTAATTATATGAAATTCAGACGTTGAATTCCTCTTAAATTCAGACTTCGAATTCTCTGAAATTCATACTCTGAATTCTTTGAAATATATACACTGAATTAATCAGAATTCAAACTCTAAATTCCTCTGAAATTAAGACTACGAATTCTTTGAAATTATGACTCTGAAGACTATAGAATTCAGATTCGAAATTCCTTGAAAAAAATAATCCAAATATCCATGTAATATATACTTTAAATACTTATTTTCTTAGAATACGAACATTATTTTTCCTTAGACTACAAAAATTGGATTTGGTTAAGAAACCATATTTTTATTACCCTTTTTTTTGATATGAAATGTGGCCATACTATCTGTTTCTATCTAATAGTTTTTTTAGTGACATGTGTACAGGTCCCTCTAAGATTCAAGGGAAAATATGACTATTAGATGAGGGAGCCGACTGTTGGAGAAGGGCCTATAAAAAGGATCTCTTTTGAACGATTTCAAAACTTTTGAGGAACCCATCCCTCAATATAGAGTTTACATACTGTATAAGTGGTTTCTATAGTGATAGAATCCCATGCCTTTTGCATACTAAACATCTTGTTTTGATTGCTTCATGTTAATCCTATTGTTGCTATGTACAATCGAGGACTTACGGGGATTGGAAGACAGAGGTACCGACTACCTTAATGTTATAAGACTTCCTTGATAAAGAAGACAGAGGAGTTAACTACCTTGAAGTTAGAGGGATTTCAGGGATCATAAGACAGAATCAGCTATTCTTATCGAGGGCTTACCCTAGTGTGGGTAAGACAAACATTCATGAAGGTATAAATTAAGGGACCATTATCCATGGTTTTTGGACACCCTTAACTTTTTGTAAAATGATTTCTTACTTGTTACATGTTTTTTTTCAAGTTTATTTTCCACTGCATTTTGATTAATAAGGAATGTATAACTATCTTATACATTCATTTACTTTTATTCTCTGATTAGTATGATTCTATATGCATTAAGGTAGAATCTTTTCCCGTGTAATATTTTCTTAAGTTTCATTTCTAGATCCATATTTCCGGAACCTAGCATGATTGTAGAAATAAAAGAGGTTTTTTGAATTAACATTGTTTAACTTTTATAAAAATGGTTTTCCTCAAGGTTAAAAATGAATTATTTATACCAACTTAAAATGTTCCAAAGGAATTTTTAATGTTAAAATTCACCACTCTAGTATATTCATATTCTAAATTAATTATTCCGTTCTTACAACACCATCGTATATTAATAAAAACATGGCATGTAAACAAGTTTTATGAAATCCAATAACAGAAATTATCATAATCCATATAGAGATTTAATATTTATGGTAAAATTAGAGAAAATCCATTGATAAGCTTAATAAATATTAATTATGTTGATGTAGACTAATAAATTTTTACATTGATTATAATATTATATTAAAAAATAAGATTATATATATTTCAAAATTTATACCATTTATTTTAATATTATTTTATTTATAAATCAATTTGAATATAAATTACTTTAGAAACAAATAAAAACATATAGTTGAATTTTGCTTAAAACATTGATAAGCATTTAATGACAATTCGTTCATGTTGAAAAAATTTAAGAAAGTGATTCCTTTAACTATTTTTGAAATATTTTCAATGATAAAAAAATCTATATCATGGAAAAAAATAAAAAATATTACAATAGATCAGTGGAAATAAATTATAGTCCAGTTTTTATAATAAAAAACTAGGATATGTATTTTTCAGTTTAACCCATGATATTACAATTTCATAGAAAACGCATTTATACATAGATTACAAATTTGTCCCCATGATGAAAGAATAATAATATCTTATTTCGATATACTTCAAGGCTTCTCACATACTGGTGAATAGAGAATCTCTAGAATTTTTCCCTCACATAGTGGTGTGGTGGTGAGAACCTCAGTCTATAATTAGTCATTGGATTTCATAAATTAATATTAAAAAGTTTGTTATGACTTAATAAAAAAAATTATGTGTTTTTGGGGAACACATTGGAATAAATAAAACGTAGTTGTATGGTGTACACACCCTATCAAGTTTATTAGTTTGTGTTACATGTTCAATTTAACTTCTCGTGATGCCCAAAAAGACATGCTGATGAAATTATACGGCCATTATCTATCGGGTTTCATTAATTAATGATGTATGATCAATAATGTCAAAAATTACACATGGATTATTAATTCCTTTAAAATATGAAATTCACCGATGTCTCGTGGGTGGTGTCTTTGTCTGCTGCATAAATTTTTTCACTATACATATAGTATTACAACATGTTCAAAAATCAAATTCCATTAACAGCTCTGTGGTGGTGGGGTTTTACACCACATAACTCTTTAATCTGACAACCATTATCTTTTTAGGATGATAAAAAATAATCAAAAATAATAATCAGTTTTTTAAAAAATTCATTACATTTTTCATCCATCTTTGTAGCCTAAAAAATAATATATGACCTCACGTTTCTTTATAGATTACTATTTATGAAAAGTAGTTATTCACACTCATCAATGAATACTAGTACAAAAATCATATTGAGACATGTATAGGGATTATAATTTTAGAAATAGACACACTCTCATAGAACTAAATAGTTGAAATTTGTATGTTTCAAATTAGTGAGGGCCGTTGGGATTTATTCTCAAGTCATCCATCAGTAATGAAATGCCTCGATAATGTCATCACATTGAAATAAACTCTATGTAAAATTCTAAAAAATACATAGTTTTTTTAGTTTGAGGAGTCATTTTATCAACTCCTACATAGTAAATCAATCACTTCATGATGCTCTATATGGCCAACCTAGTATAGAAATGCCTTTGTGATGATCCTTTTATGCAATCTCTATTTGTTCAGTCCAATGTGGCCAATTTTATGTGGGGATCCCTGTGAATTTAAATCAATAAGGCTGTCCATATTTGATTTAAAATATGGGGGTCCCTCAAAAACAAATATAAAATGATCTTTTTTGGTCATCCTTCATCATGATGTTTTATGCGACCAGACCCATGTAAGTCCCCTTTATGGGGATCCTATGTGAATATCCTACGAGGATGAAACTTCATGAAACTCTATACATGAACTCAAATGTTATCATGTGATCTTTATTCAACATATATTGATTCCCTGAACCCACTAACTCATATCATGGAGGATTTTTTCATGCACATTTGTTTGGAATTTTTTATGGAAGCAAAGGGATTGAGGTCCTCGTATGGAGTGTTTTTTATTTCTATATCTATATAACCAACCTTTATTCCATATAAATACAATTAGCTGAGATAATTTGATATGAGTTCCTTATGGTCCACCTACTAGGTTTATGCTGATGAAATACTCCAATGGTTTCACATGTGATTAATCCCCACAAAATCAGCATTTTTTGAGATATCCCCATCGATTCATGAAACAAAATTGAGTTGAGATACCCCTCATGATCATAATAATTCTTTCCTATTTGATATATTGCTCTATGTTTTCACATTGATATTCCTCAATGGTGTAATATGTGAACATTACTTCAACCACCTTACGTTGAGATACAACTATTTAGTTTTTTAGTTTTTCAACATATAGATATTCCTCAGTGTGGATTTCATATCCTATTACTACTTATCTTTATTTCTCCACATATATTTTCTTATATTCCTTAATTTTAAATGACACATTTTTTTCATAATTGTGAATCATGTGTCAATAATCAGATGCTCTACTTGGAATAATTCTAATTTATAACACTTATTATTGTGAGCACTGGCCACTCCATAATATACATCATATAAATATATTCCTCTTTTTTCCCACATAATGGGCTCCTCTGAGGTTCTAGAACCACAACACACTATCACCTGACCCACTTGATTAGAATTCCTAGTTATGATTTTAAAAAATCACTACCTTATTTGTTGTTTTTTACCCTATAATGATGATAGAATCATCTCAAGTTGACCATAGTTTGTCATAAATGCATTAAAATATAATTTTACACTCCAAAACAATGTTATTAATATTTTTTTCCCTATTTTTTCTAAAACTATGCATGCCTCTTGTGGGTTTAGATACATGTGAGGATCATCTGATCAACAAGATAAAGGTGACACTATTATGGGTATCCTATTTATGTGTAATTTTTATCCATTCAACCAAAATACATTGTATCTAATTATTGTTCAGGTAATTATATGTTTTAAAACTCTTTGATGTTTTATCCTAATTTCATTTCTCCCATACTCATCAGACCATGCCATATTGGTTTTGTCTCTTTCTTTTCATAGTATATGTTTGACACCACTTCGGTGTTCAATTCCATCACCAAAATACCATCTAAATCCCAGGATGGGAATAAAAAAATAAAAGATCTTGTAACAATGAAAACAAATAATTTCTATTTAATAAGAGAAATATGGGGATCCCATAATATATATTGAAGTTGACATCAACCACGTTGACTCGATCAAATCATTATCAGAGGGTTACCTCTTCCTATGATTGGATTAAGGAAGGATTCACGTTTAAAAAATACATATATAGGAGGGTATCAAATGTCGAAATAATCCCACTTAAAAGGTTTTGTGTCCGAAAACTCCCATTATCACCACCATTTCATATTTGAAGATGTTGATGTAAAAGTTCCAATGACTGTATACATTTGGTATAAATAAATGAATTGGATCAAAGAAAGTATGAGTGTAAGATCAATTTTTTTATATTGAAAACACTAATATGAAATGAAATTGTACAATCATTGAATTTTTTTGAGTGTGTGTGCCTATGTTGGTATCCATAAAACAATACAATGAATGTGAATTTCGAGTGGAAATACACCAAACCAAAATAAGAGATAATGTCGAATCAACATACATGAATCTTTTCAGTTTAAATGTGAACAAAATGTAGGTAAAATGGTAATAATACAAGTAAACCCCATAAATAACCACATTAGAAGATTCATTATGGGTTTCAATGATAAATAATATATTATTTAACAAAAAAATTAATGTTTTAAAATCTAATTATCAATGTGGGATTGGAAAAATAATATCATTCGACTAATGTAATTTATGAATAAAAATTATTTGAAAGATAGAAAATGAAATAAGACATAAAATATCATAAATAGAAATAAAATTATTAAAGTCATCAAATATGTAGTTTGTTAAATATATAGGTCTAATTGCATTATATTATGAAACATGAATTAATTTAGTATGTTTGATAAGAAAAACCCTTAATTCATTGGTATCATTTTTTAAAAAACCACTTGAAATATAAATCCATATAGGGATTTCTATATCCCTTTTCATTTCAATAAAATAATTATAATAAAATTCATTTGTAGTATATACTTCAAAATAAATACAATAATTTGTTAATCTAAAGCATATCCATATGAATTAAAATTAATATACGAAATCCATTATATATTATTATGAACATACATGAAATAACATTAATCTCATGTATAATAAATATATACAACTATATAACATCTTTCATATCTTTATTCATAAATATATTTACGTTTATAATTTTTAATTATAAACATTAATTACATATATATTACATTAAACTATTTTATTTTCATTATCAAATGTCAATATTTGTCATTATATCATAAATGTTTTATTGGGGTGATATAACTCATCATTCATTGATAAAAAGTGCATCATTCCTAGATTATTAAATATAGTGTAATAATTTTTTATAATGATGTATTTTGTTCTATTTTTATTTTATTGAAAGTGTAAGTATGGTTGGCCAAAATGGAATCTATGATGAGATTATTTTGTTTATTTTTTCAATTAAATACCATTATATTATAATAACCACTATTTTGTGTTATACATATAGAACCATCTTAATGAAAATAAATACTTATTATTATAAAAAATTAGTATAATTAATTTCCTGATACATGATTCCTGTTAGAAAAATAATTTTGGTATAACATTATTCATCTATGGGGTTTAACTAAAAAAAACATGTTATACTAATGAAGTGAATATGATTTTTCAGTTTTATAACATTAATATAATTTTCATTAAAGAAAAATATTTTTAATAATACATTTTAAAGTGGTGAATGAGACTTATAATGAGATTATATTATATGGTAATTGAAAAATATTTGTAAATCTAGGTACATATATTAATGAAATATCTCTTCATGAATTATTAATCCATATGGACGGTTTATCATTAACACGTAGAGTAACCACTATTTCAACATTTTACGATTATCATGGTAACTCAATAATTACTTTAGTAATGTAATTTAATGTATAAAAATGATATTTACCATTATACAAAAATATGACAAGATGATAAATAATTTGGACTCTTTTTAATATAATTTTTTTTCAAAATATGTGAAATTTAAAATTTTAATGAAATTTTTTCATATATATATATAATTCCTAAAAGATGATTTTTTAAACATTATATATTTTTTAATATTATTTTATTACAATTTGTAATTAAAGGATTTGATATATATTTGTTTATAAATTGATTAAATTTATAATATTATCCCATTATAACAAATGAATTTAATATATTAAGACAAAAATACACAACAATTTCTGAAAACAAATATTTGAAAAATTACCCCTTTTAATATTAAATGATTTTAATAACATATAATTATAATAATATTTTAATGTTTTAACCACTCAATTTTATCATTACATTTTCATTAATTCAATCTTATAAAAAACTAATAATAATATTTGTGGAATTAAAATATATTTTTTAATAATATATAATTATTTTTTATTTTTTATTTTTCTTTTCCATTATATTTTACTCTTTTTAATGAAAAGTATATTTTCAATCTCATAATGTGCTAAATTTTTTTATTTCATTTGAAATATTTTTTTCTTACAAAATTATATGTTTATTTAAATTTATTGTTTCATGTATTGAATGAAAAATACCTAATTGTACTATTTAAGTAGGAATTCATATTTTAATCACAATTAGTTTACTTTGACCCGCAATAAAAAAATTTCTCAAAAAAATTTTCATTACTCAGATGAAAAAATAGGGTACTTTTTCCTCCTTACATTGTCAGGTTCACAGGTAGATTACTCAAAATTATGATTCATCTAGATAACATTAACTGAGATATTATTCCTATTGTTTATTTATTTATATATTTGATACATTGTTTTTAGAAAATTTTCCTCACAATAGGAATAATTTTTCATTTTGTTATACCAAATATCAATTCTTGTGAAGGGGTAGATATATTCTTCGTCAAAAGGAAAATAAGGAACCCATCATGCACTTTGTGTAGTTTTTGTAGAAATACAATTGGATAAGTTACCATCCACATATGACAATGGATTTTTATAGGTCAAATATTACTAATTTTTAACATTAACTTCTTCAAAAATCTCATAACACCAATCCATTGAGATATTTTATGGAATGACTTATCTTCAACATTAGACTCCAAATATCAATGATGATTATCATAATATATCATTTATCAAGATAATGAAATTATAATGTGTCAATGAATAGTTTAAATATTTTTTGTTATTTCTTGATAATGAAATATTACTACAACCATACACTCAATAATTTAATATGACATGTTGAAGTTATTGTCCTATTCCCATATAGGACCACATAGGGTAACATTTCGATTCATCAATTGAAACTATTATTATATACGAACTATGTAATTTAAAATTTTAATCCAAAAATAATTTGAAATCAATTAAACATTGTCTATTTATATTCTATATAGTACTAAGGTTCCATTAATATTATCTATCATATTTAGGATGATTCATTTTTCAAATACTCTTTTATATATCTATTTATTATGAAATACATCAATAGAAATTCAAAATTTAATCATAGATCATGATAAAAAACAATTGAGTGTGGTTATCTACTCTTTCTTACCACTTACTTTATAAATGACATGGAATGGATATTGAGCGAGAAATACGGCCTATTTGAAATGAAATGTTGTGAATTTGTAAGGGAGTGGAATAATATAATTTTGTTTTATTAGAATGGCCTATGAAAAAAATCATGGTTATGTTCTCTTTTATTCATATAGTAATAGTAGATGGTTGAATCACACCTTAAATTTCCAACATTTAAACTCTAAATATATTAATACCATTCATTTATATATATAGTTTATAATAATCATCTATATATTGAACCATATGAAATTATTCATCAAATCTGTAAGAATAATTTTTCCCTAGAATTTATTCATAATTATGTTTTATCTTCATAACCCAAAAAATCCTTATTTAATTCTAGTATTTTTTGGATCATATATTAATTACATTAATAATATAATTATGTAATTACAAATGATAAACATTATAATATTTAATACATTCTTCAATAGCTCTATATCATCCTTGTATAAGTTTTTATCATTACATAGATGGATAATTGAGTATTCATTTGGGTAATATTTTATTTTTCCCTTCCATTATAACTAATATGTCAATATTTTGAAAATCCCTATGTATTGTATCTCTTTAAATCATTATCTTAAGTAAGGTATCATGGGATTTCCAACAGAGTTTATAAACTTGATTTTTTTCCTTTTCATGGTGGTAATATATTGATCCCTTGTAGTCATTGATTAACTCTAACCATATCCATTGGTTCACGTAAAACTCCATTAATTTGAATATATAATTTTTTCTATTGTAATTCATATATATGTAACAATTATCAATGTATTGAATATTCCTCCATATCATTGATTAAAATATTTTGATTCTAAGGTCGAAATCACATGTCGTGTAATTAAGAATCTGGTGTTTTAATATGCATGATTTATAATATACAAAAAATAAATTTATCTTGAGGAAATGAACTAATACATTTTTTGATGCATCATTAATTATAAAAATCTTTTATCATCTATTTTGAAGTGTAATTACATGTTTAGTGAAAAAAAATTCTTATGAAACTTGAATTGTTCTTCACATTCATATATCCAATCATGCTTTAACCCCTTCTATTTTAACATGGGTGTTGGATTTTTCAATTGCAATATAATTCTCAAAACACATCGAGAGTTTCATGAAATTATAATAAAACTATGAATCTTCATTATTGTCGTTGCATTGGGAAATAATTTAATTACCACTATCTTTGAAGCATCCATATATATATATCCTCACATGTGATTACCTAAACAATGAGTGAAAATCATTTTATCCAAGATTAATACATTCTAGAACTAGGATATATATTCATATTTCAGAAGATGTTGAAAACAATATCCAAATAATCCCTATGATCCTCCATTTTTTGGAATATATAGGGATATCATCACTAAGAAAACAATAAGTAGATTTAGGTAATCTGCAAAAAGACATTTCCTTATATCAATGATGACAGAATATGAATTTTAATTTCTAAATTCAATAAATTGGAATTCAATGTCTCGTATATTTTATGTATAGTTGTCTTGGGTAAAGAATATTTTTTAAAATTAATTAATTATATTCATTCAAGGGATATAATGGAAGAGGTATTATTCCTATTATTATTGATCATACAAGTAAATAATATGGGAAATATTATAATTATTATTGAATTTCTTTATTAGTGTTCATGATATTTAATTTATAAATGAATTATTAAATCATTATTTACAATAAAGTGAATTGATTCACCCAATGGTGAATCACCTAGTCCTAAAAACCGTTATCATGATTCTTATGGAGTTTCTTCTTTAGATCATATAATTATTTTGTGACTATTCTGTATGGTTTCCTTTATAAAGCCATAATACCAAGTATTAGTTCTAAAAAAATCTCACAGAATTATCTACATTAAGACCATCCAAAAAATAAAAAAAAATATCATTTTAAAAATTCACAACTGAAATATCCTCAATTTTTATTTTCACCCAAACTATTTAAGAAATTAATTCTCATTGTTTGGTAGTAAGAACTATATAATTGATTTAATTTATATAAATTGTTCAATTTTATATATGAGATGATATATGAGAAATGGTTTATTTTAGATATAAAATGTTACCTCCCTATCCGTGGAATTTAAAAAGGAATAATATAGAGAGATCTAATAAATTTCAAAAATTTGATCAAATGAAATTAAAATGAGGCTAATAAAATTTATAGGAAACACATTTAGATACACTTATATTAAAGAATATTTTTACATTTAGGATGAAACATTAACTATACTTTGAGTTTTCATAGATAATTCAGTATTGATCTATCTATAATACAGATAAATTTCCTTTTATAATTTTTAATATATAATGTAATTCATATAATTAGGATCGAATAATAATTTTTCAATATTTACCATACCAATCACCACCCAACATCAAAATTCAATCTATAATCCCTTACATAAACAGAAATATTTATAACGAGTATTATGAAATAATAATCATTTTATTAAAACAAATGACAAGGAAAATCATTCCTAAGATGATATAAATTACAACAACATCATTCATCCCTATAAAATTTTGGTTCTCCTAATATCACAATTGTTTTATCATGGACTGTTTTTGGTTAATTCCATTAATTTGTTATATTATAAATACTAAAAAATATATACATTACTTTAATACAAACGATGAGTGCCTAATAACAACATACATTGGTGATAAGAAATATTCATAATTTAAATACATCAAATTACCGTATATCGCACCATAAAAACAATAGGTTTAATGTTTGTGAGGATTTCATATATAAACAACTTATTAAACTACATTGTGAACATTTATTCATATTGTTTCCTCACTAAACCCATATCAAGACAAATATTATGTTATTCACTTAATTTTATTTTAATAATTGTAAATATTACAAAGTGGTGGTATATGGTATTTAGTAAGGTTAATCATGTGATTAAAAAATTAAAAACAATAAGTTATAACAAAAAGACCATGTCGGTGTGTCAATATAATAATGTTTCATGGAAAAAACATAAATTAATCATACCCAATAATACATAGATCCTAAATTATGATTCTAGGAATAATGTTTTTGTAAGTATGTAATACATGAGTAAAAAGATTTTGTAAAAATGTGAAAATATCAATGATGCACGAAAAAAAACATAGGAATTATAATTTTTCATATAAAATAGATTATGAAATTATCTCTTATATTAAGGCTCACAATGTAGACCAATATCACAAAGTGGATACATTCTCATGGTGGATTACTTATTCTACAATATCCCATTAAAGTCAACTATAGATCTATAATTAATTACCTAATATAATGGTGTTCCAAAATAGCCCCATCAAATAATAATATTATATACATATATGGGACACATGAAAAAAAATATATTCATAATTCCACAATAGCATAATTAAACTAACGGAATAAAACACGTTTAATAAGAAATTCCTTAAGACATTATCATAAGTTGTCTAGAGAAATAAGGTGGTTCATATTATTAAATCATGACCATAAATAATGATATAAAACATAAAATTATGTTGACATTGATAATGAACAATTTTATAACACAATTATAGTATCTCATTGAGAAATAATAAATTTAATTTGATTTTGATAACTTTTAATAATTAATAAAAAATTATAAAATAATGAAATTAGAAATTAATTTGGAACACCATGAATAATTGGGAACGATGTTTCTTAATATTGATGATCAAGTTCGTGGGAAAAACGTTTTTTTGGAAAAAAATTAAAAATTTTATTCCATTCACACATCTGTAAAGATGATGAATAAAAATAGGAAAAATATTTGTCTAAAAACATTAAACATGATTAATCTAATTATATAGTAATGTAATTCTAGGAAAAAAGAAAGTAATGAACGTTTGGATAAAATATATTGAAGGATTCATTAAGGGGTCGAATGACTGGTTAATCCTCCATTACAAAAACAGGTTTGATAATAGCCAAATTACTCATGTAATTTTCTATAATTATATATTATTTTTGACTAATGATATGATGAAATAAATTTATGGATTCATTGATATTATAGATAAATTTGGCATCCTCATCAGTAAAAAGATCAATCAAACATAGAAAATTGTATATATGACTAAAAAATGCTCATGTCATAACAATTGTTTTTGTCCATTCTTGAATTGTAAAGACAAATTGTTCCCATGGAATATGTGGGGGCTCCAATATCTAATTTAAAGATCCCAAAAGATCTATTCAAATACTTTCTCAACTGGATCACATGTCAGACTATAAACTGGAAGAACTGGTTTATTTTCATTTGGGGGTCAAATCATATTATTAAACTATGTGACTCGATTAATTCCTTCGAATATTATTTCTCATACCGAAGACCCAAAAGGGAAATATTATTAGATATAAAAATTTATTACTAGATACATATTAAAGGGATATATAAATATAATATGTAAATGGTTGAGTGGGAGGAGGATGGGAAACTCAATTTCTAGAGGTGGAATAAATTTCTGAAACATCTCAAAAACCATGTATTCCATGAAGGCTAATTTATCATGGGAAATTATTAAAGGAATTACCTAATTGTAAAGTTTTATGAGAAAATTGTTTAAGAAAAATTGGTGATAATGGTAAAACGGGATGAGAAATCATGTGACATTCTAAAAACTATAATAGGGAATCTAGAGTTCCTAGAAAAGATGTCTTAGTGGGATATAAAGAATGGGGAGTAAACATCTGGAAAGATAAATGGTATGATTTCCCACTTTAATTCTTGGGTTATTATTTCCCAAATAATGTGTTTTTTGGGTTAGGAATCACTACACAGGGATGGTTTCATTAGATTTATTTATGGGCCAAAACAACCAATGGTTAAGAGACCTCCATTCCAAAGGTAGAAGTTCACTAGGATTGTTGAATTATGATTCATAAAAACTCACATTGGTCAGAAGGATTGGAGGTGGGGCTCATCACACACTTTCTAGGGAGAATTATATCATAATCCGAGACTCTATTATAGATTTAATATAAATTCATTAATCCATATTCATTTAAAAAGCATCATAAAGTTTACCTTAAAAATTTAAATCAATTATTAGCATGATTTGAATTTATAAATATCCATTTGTATCTTAGGTTCTTCCTTAATGTAAATATTTTTATATATTCGATGTGTTCCATAAATGGTATCCTTTCATATACTACATAGAGATTCTTTAACCGTTTGATTTGATGATGCTGGTTTTTAATCCATTTAGTGGGTCACTGTAGAATTTTTGGTCATCCTGGTAAATAATTGTTGATTTTATGTTGGGATCATACCTATGAAATGGCTACCTACATATTATCTTGAAATTAATTATTACCCTCATTGTTTGGTGGGCTAAATGGAACACATCACTTCTTTTAAGGTTGTTTGATAAGGACGTAACCATACAGTTTAATGGGTCAGAATATCGAGGATCAACGATAACACGTATAACGACCCATACTTAATATAAGTTGTTATTACTTCAGAATTGAAGCATACTTATCAAAACATATAATGAATCCATGATATGACTATGTAGGTTAAGTGTCTTTAGAAACTGGGAAACAGAAACAACAGGTTCATAAATTATCTACATTGTCTCCCACTTACATCACCATATATAGAGTCCCTTTTGGAATATCCTACTTAATAACCTTCTTCCTAACCTAGGGAAATGAAAAAATACAAAAGGGTGAGCTCAATTGATCAGTAAGGGTAGAAAATGTAATATCAATCATATCATATTCATAAGAACGTAACATTTTGAAACTCTTATCCTAAAAAAGAGATCATAATATCAAAACATGGGATAAAACATAGTAGTGATATGTTATCCCAATAATCATAACATAAAACATGAATCATTTTGGAATACACACATAATAATAGAAAATCATTTAATATTAGTCTAGACTCGTTGTCAAGACCATTTTAGCGGACAACGTCCATTTCTGAACCGAAATCACTCCTCGTTCCAGTCCTATATCACTGAACCAGATTAACTTTCTGTTCCAGCCATGTCTATCTCATGATATATAAATCTTTACCCAATGCATTGGAGGGAGATATAGGTCCCACCCATCTCATAATGAAACCATTCTTATTTGTACCACAAAATCATTAATCTTATAACATAGCATAGACTATGTAATAAAAATGGGATTCTTAAACATCCTGTAATCACAACATAATCCATATAAGATAAAAGGTCTTCATAAAAATAATTCTATATTAACATAATAAAATCAATGTAATAATAGGGATAAAAACAGAACCCTATATTATCATAGATTGGAAAAAATTTGGATAAAACATTTGAACTCCATTCTTGAGGAAAATATGCTTTCTTAAAAATTTTCCTTTCTTAACATGTCATGAAATCAAAAACTAAAAGAAGTTAATTAAATATAAACATGAAAACTTGTAAAGTATGATTCATGGAAATAATGTTCTATAAAAATATATTAATGCCTTATATGTTATAAAAATATTCTTCTCATACATAGGTTGAAAAAGTAAAAAAGTATCTCGTACTGAATACGAAAAAAGCTTCATTTCATATATTTTACAAAAAAATCACCAATATGTAAATTTTGATTGAAACAATTTTAGGAGGATCGAAAGAAAATTACACATTGAGGAAACATGAATGTTGATTATAAATATTCCCCAATAAATTATGAAGTACAATCAATCTCGGATAAAAATGATATTGTGGGATTTTCCCTTACCTTAAGCCTGATATGCATTGTACGTGTCTGAAACTCTTTTATAATGATTTAAATAATTTCATTGACTTATTCCAGAATCATACAGATTTTTATGATATCATAAATGGTCATATTATTAGCTTCTTATTAGAAATATCTCATTTCTACTAGTTATTCGGCTGTTCATTGCTTTATGTTATTATGCATGTTTTGTCGAATAAATTATTATTCATATTTTTAGGTTATAGCTACATAATTTACAGAATGGTATTAGAATAATATATATCATATATATTCATTCAATTCATTTATATAATCATCATTCAATGAAGATCATGTAGAATGAGTCGCATCACATCGTGGAGACGGTTGGTCGTAATTACGCACGAGCAATTATATCGTTCCCATAATTATTTGAATGGAATTGTAGTTGATGATATAATATCTCAGAATCAGTATCATGTTATAATAATCATATATAGTTATTATTTACACGATTATACCCATCCAAATAAGATGGTGGTGGAAAATAGATTACACCATGGCGTGGAGATGGTATTCCGTACGTACGCACGAGGAGTGATTACGTTTTCTGTAGGATGGATAGAAGGTGAAATAGGGTTGTTTCATATTAATAATTACATATCAATATATGAGTGATACTGATGTTATTACATTAAAATTAAACGAATAAATAAGAGGATGTAGAAGAAGAATGAAACTTGAAGGAATCGGTAGAAGAGATTACCTCTTCCTCGACGTGCCTCTTTTAAACTTCATATTAGGGCACTAGAGTTGATATTTTGAGAATACCAGAACCTCTATGATATTACTAGAGATTTTGAGAAGAGAAAAGGGCAGGGTATGACCTATCTTGAAGGCTAAAAATTGTGTGAGGAGGAGAGGGAGGAGGTTCCCTATTATAAGGGAGGAGAAGGGAACCTTTTGAATTGTTAGAAATATTAATTTATAATAAATTCCAACCCCAAATAAAAAACATAAAAATGATTCAATTTGAATATTAGATTATATATGGTTGTAATATAATTGACTAATAAAATTTATAGATGTTGTGAATTTATTTTAAACCTTATAAAATTGATTTATCCTTATTTAATCTATTTAATTTTATTTGTGGTAATAATATTCTAAATTTTAAATTGTTATAAATAATTACGTATGTGATTTTTATTGTCCATAATTGGATACGTTATGACATTGAATACCATATAAATTAAAATTTATAATTTTTAAATTTTTTTTTTGTATTTTTAAACAATTTTATAATATTTTATTTTTTATAAAATGACAATAGTGACAATTTTGAAACTGTTCATTTGTTTGAATTTAAAAAAAATTTCACATAGGATATATTTGAACAATAATATTTAATAGATTCCTAACATGACATATTCATCTAGAAATTTTTGTAATACATTTAATAGTTCATAAAATATTTATTTTAATATTTTTTAAACCATTTATTTGATATTTCCATCAATAAAATAATTTCAACATCACTATTGTGTCATCATTAATGATAATTATTTAATCCCATAAAATTCTAAATAAATTCACATGATATAGATAATTGTCTTTCCTTTTTTGAGACTATTCATGTTTGAATTGTTTTTTTGTTTATCACTAAATTAAATTTATTACACTTATGAGATGTAAGAGAGTGACATGTTGTCAGTTTCTATAGATTTAATTATAATTATATCATTTTCATGGTCAATACTCTAGGAAACGAATCTATTATGACGTTTTGGTGATATGGGTTGACTTTTATTCATCCAATATATGTTTGGAAGGTGTTAGGGTAATTTTAAATTTTTATTTTAACCCTTAATTAACTGATTTACCTTTAACTGTAGTAAATAATAATTACCATAGTTACTATTCAAAATGACAAAAATTAAAAGTAACCTATTAACATAATTTGAAAAAACTGAATCCAAATATGGAATCCATTTTTCAAAATTCAAAACACAGAAGTTGCTGTATTGAATATAAAATTAATCCTGTTATTAAAAAAATGGTTTTTAAAAGTTAAAACATTGTCAAAGATTGAAACATTTTTACCTATAAATTCAACATGAAATTAATGGTAATGACATGAATTATATTAAATGGTAAAAATATATTCTATTTATACTTTAAAACCAATAAATTTTTTCATTTAACCAGATAAATTATTTTGATTAAAAAAGTTTTTTTTAAGGAAAATTTAGGATATTTTTAATATTCCTCAAAATATGAAAGTTATCAGAAAAGTATCAAAAATTTACCCAATGTAAATTTTATTTCCTGATTCAATAGAAGAAGTTTAATTTGTAAAATTGAACTTATAAATGTTTCAAAAAAAATTATTTAAAATGGGTACGCCATCAAAAGGCGGTAAAACAACATTTTTTAATGAAAAATACTTCTTTTATTAGAAAAATTGATTTTGTTTTTATGTCTCATTATAGGAAATGTTTAAGATGATTAATAATGTTATAAAATTAAAAATTTAGTTAATACTGTTCATAACGGCCAGTTCATAATATTATAATAATATATCATTGGTTAGGGAAACTAGGTATTGCGTACAATGAAAGCTATCGGGGAAGGTTACTCTTGATTGTAACGCAAGACAATCCAGTGTTGTGTGTAATGAAATATTCTCTTGGTGTTGCGTATAACATAAGACATAAAAAAATTATTTCTCATAAAATACCAGGGTGTTACAACACGAACCTCCAATCTTCATCAATAACTGATCTAACTTCAAGGTAGGATGTTAATATCATTTTGATTATCATTTACCTATTAGATTAAAACTATTAACATAGAAAAAACCAAGAATGAGTTCATTTGTTGTTAGTTCGCTCTTACGGGGTGGATAAATTCTTGAAGGGTTTTGAGTGGGGATTAGATTATTGTGTTAAATGGTTATTCAAAATCCTTATAACATGAACGGATGAAGGTAGACATAAACAAGGACAAAAAAAGTTATTTTGGCATTCATTTGATTTATCTATTTTTCCAAAATCCCTCCATATTCCTCAATATTCATAAAATGTGAATAGAAGATCATTATGGATTTGATTTGTGGTGCAATGAACTAAGACCATGGATTCGACACTCCAATGGTGCGATGGAGAAGGTGAGCCATGAATTACCGAAGAAAGTGGGTTACAGTGGTGCAAGGTAGTGGTCAACGTCAGTGATGAAGGAAACAACAACCTGGGGGGGCTACGCGGAGCAATGTGTTGTTAGGGGAAACCAGAATGGTGGTTGAAAATAGAGGCAGAATGTGATCTGGCAGGGAACATGGGTGGGGACCAGGGGGCTATGACATGAGGACTTGAAGGTGAAAAAAGGATGATGCTCAGAGCCATGTCAGAATGAGCTCGCATCAGTGGTGAGGCTATGTGACAAGGAGTTTGAGGTGGGTAAACCGTGTAAAATGTGACATTCCGTTGCATTGACCAGAGGGACATAGCCAGTGAAGGTTGTGTCTGGTGCACTCAAACCAAACCATATGCATCGGGATAGACCAGTAGATCGAGCTAGTCAAAACTAGGGTAGGTTGGGTTGGGTCAGTCAAACCATGTTGGGTCGACCGAATGCAGTCTGGTCAAGTTAGGTTCGGTTAGTCGGATCAGACCCAGACCGAACCTAGTCTGACCATTTAACAAAAATAGCCAAATCATTCTAACCATTTTCTATATGATGATATGTTTATGTCATTGTAAACATCTAAATGAGATGATACTTTTGATATGATCAAAGTATGTATTTATGAATTTTTTAATAAGTCCTTTTGGCATGAGGAGTATGTTCTCCTGGTACAAGTGCACTATGAGTAGAATCCTGTGGTTGGATATGACATGGTAACTATGTGACGTGGTGACTATGAGACTTGGTAAATATGTGACTTTGTGACTATATGAATTAGGGGATATATGACACATATATTCTATGTGCGCCATCGATGCTCTAAGTGACATCGATTCTTCGGGCGCCATCGATGCTCTTTGCACCTTTGACACTCTATGAACCATCAAAACTGTATGTGCCATCGAATCTCTGTGTATCATATAAAATCAATGATCTATAATGTATAACTAAAAATCCTTCTCTAAAATCATTAGACTTATACCTTTGTGAGTTGAATGTGATTGGTGTCTTTCCATTGTGGTGTACATCATGTATTTTCTTTTGTGGTGTAGTTCATGTGTTTTTGTTGTGGTGTACATCATGTGTTTCCTTTGTGGTGTAATTCATGTGTTTCATTTTTGGTATAATTTTTTTATTTATTACTAGTTTTTTCTTTTGTAGTTTTGAGGTTTCCTACTGAGTTTTTTTACACACCCCTGCATGGTCTTTTCCTACACATGTTGTGTCATGTGCTGGTGGTCGATGATTTGATGTATTTATAGGATGGAAAGTACTAGGTGGTGCTTATATTGATTATATGAACAAGTAGTGATCCGAATACATTATGATGCTATCCCACACCTACCCTTCTATAGGGGTTTCTATGGACGAGGTTCGGGAACTTTTGTATTCTCTTGGAAGACTCTTTCTTTTTATGGGCTTCTATTATTTTCTTTTTTACATTATAGTTTTTATGCTATCATACACGGTGGTTGGTATAGTATTGTATTCATGCATTGTTCAATTAGTTTTATTACTTTTTATCATTTTGGGTGGGTAGATGTGTGCATGTGTATAGGTACATAGGAAAATTATTCCTATTTTGGGGATATGCCTACTCGATCCTAATCGCCAACCCCGAGCCTATTGGAGGTGAGCTTGGGGTAGTCATAGCACGGGCCCCTTTGGTACGGGTTGTGACAGGACCATTGCCTTCACATAGTTCAGAATCAACCATCCATCATGAGACATATCACTATTTCCCTATGAAATCACATGATAATACAGTACATTGTTAACATTAAAGAAACTAATAGAATCATGCCACACTCTTAATGCAACACCAAATGTGCATCAAAAAATGATAGGGATATGCGCCTAAATAACCATACCCTATCACTCATCATCAATATTCATCAACTGGAATTCATATTCCTTTAAAGAATACACTCATTGGTCCCATGTAACTTCCTTGTTTATATAATTTTAATACCACCATTATGATATATTGGGAAACAATATATTAATTATTGATTAAATGTTTTGTAAATTATTTCCACATTCTCAAGGAAACTGACTCCAATCCATGGATCATTAATCAGGCATACCATGCCTACACCCACACACTGTGGATATTTGTACATCCCACATATTCATTGACAATATTGGTACCACTATAAAATGCCTTTCTGAAATATCCACAAGATATATCTAAAGTGGAAAATACTATTTTTTTAGTTTTGAGGAATTCCCCCTACATGTTGTATGGAAAAACACTATATATGCTATTTTTGATTATTTAAATAGTTGAACTACCATCATTAAAATCAAACACACACGTGGACATGTATTTCAGGTGAATATTACATATTAATTATAATGTAGGTATGGAGACACTTTCAAATTGGATAAGATAAAGAATCATAATTAATATACTCTAGTGAATATATCATATTTGAGTAAACACCTCAATAATATCCATGAGAACAGAGGAAAAAATCATGTACACATGGCTTCTTGTACATACCATCCAAATTTTTTTCATGATAATGTTTTTTGAAGACTATCAGAAGCTCTAATAGGATGATATTCCCTATCATCCATAATTTAAATTGATTGAAAAAAGACACTATAATAGCACTTTAAAATTCCTTGGGGGGGATTCCACTCAATCATACCTCGTACTGAGGATCCAAATGATAGTAAGGGAACATACCCAGACTATACACATCACTGGCTTGTATTGAGGTCCTAATATAATGAATGGAAAGACTATGTTCTCTTATATATTTAAGAAATCATTTGATGATAAAAAAATTGTATCCATCATAATAAAATTGGTACAAATAATCAACAAAAACAATAAGAGGAATACCTAATTTATTACATCCCAAATGGTAACCCCTGATGGATACAATGAATATAAAATAAATACATAAATAAATAAACATAACATGCACTATAGACATCCTTGATCCCTGACACAAAAAAAATCTCTCACTACTCATCAAGTTCCCCATCGCAGTGCAGTAAATTTCATGTACTGAGCATGAAAGAAAACAATATGGTGTGTAATGACAGTTGAGTTCTCATGTAGGGTGTGAACATATATCATTATATGGTATTACTAAGAACCCCTAATATACAAAATTATATACATTAGTAGGAATGGTTAATGATAATGAATAATGTAAATATGATCCATGAATCATCATGTAATAATTGGGCCAACAAAAAAGTACAAGATACACACACAAATCAAGTCCTTCTGTTCTAACTCTTCCACTATACCACCTGGTGCGATACACATGAGCATCAACTGCTAAACAGGACACCCCAACACATAAATATTTATTCTTATGAACTATGTTGGAGTGATCTCCACACCCCATTCCACATAATCATCCCCATACATAGAGAATCAAGGGTAGGGTATCATGTCACTACTTATCCCATACTAGAAGGTGTCGAGTTTGAAATCTGCACACATTTATCTAATACATGATGGAATAGGTTATGATCTATCATTGAAGTATTAACACTTGACTTTAAAACTCATGGTAGGGTCCCCTATCTATGTACCAACATGAAATATTATCTATTAAGGTAGGTTACTTTATTAAAGCCTTAAAACACATATAACCGGACCAATATTCTTACTCATGATTGTACACTATATTGAATATTATTCGACCACTCAAGGAATGGTGCGCAATAACACCCTCTCACTCAATTTTAAATGAAATGGTCTTGATAGATTCTACTGCACTGAGGATATTCACTAACATCATATAAAAAATAGGACTCTATATCATGAATTGAATTATATATAGTTTTATCTCACTCATGGTAGTTACATACATTGATATATACACCCTGTACCAGAATCATTCACCTATCATGATCACATAGAAAATATCATGCATCAAATACAAGATAGGCCCTATAAGTCTTCATATATCTCACAAACCTTTCATGTTTATACATTCACTCCAGACCTAACCCCTCATTTAGAATCATTGGAACCAAATCACATCTATCACCCCATAGTAACATTTCACCCAATTGAATCAACAAGACCCTTTCCCCTACAAGTAACATCCATCTCCGACTCGACGACCCACTTTGAATCTCAATACCAAGCCCCTAAGAAATTACCATGAATCCTATTTAACACCCTATAATTTTAGAATAATAACATTATATTTGATAAAATATATGACTTGTATCATTATATTACCATGAATAATATTTAGCAAGAAATGTTATTATATCACTACTAGAAAAACAAGCTATAGCCACAGACCTATAGTTGCGGTTTTAAAACTGTGGATATAGGTCTTTTTTTAATGGGTATAGCCATAGTATTCAAAACTATGGCTATAGCCCACACAAATAGCAATAATTTTAAAAACTATGTCCATAGGAATTTTAGAAGGGCTATAGCCTTTGCTTGTGGCAATAGGTCTTCTGCCCTTGGGAGGGAGAAACAATTTCCCCCCAATAAATGATGGGAATAACTATTACCATGGTTTTGAGGATATTTAAACTATTTTTAAAATATATATAACATATTATATATATATATACACACAAAAGACTTTTTGGGGAAGTGGTTGGGGTGCTGAAATGTGAAGGGAAGGTGCTGGGATCAAATCGGGCTAGGCATACATTATTTTTAGGCAATTGACAGAGTTTTCTAGGGCTATAGCCACGGTTAAAACCGTGGCCACAGGTCAGTAGCCACAGTTAACAATGGAGACACCTATTTCCATAGCTAAAATCAAAAATATTGTTCAGACAATACTTCTATGACGATAGTGCCCATAATTGGAAAAAAACATGGCCATAACCTATTGGACAAGTTTTTGGCCTGATTGCCATTGTTTTGAACTGTGGTAATAACCCTTTTTTGTTGTGTATAACTATGAATATTATAACATAATCAATGAATTTATGGGTATTAATATAAATAATTAAATTATGAAATTTATATGTATATCAATTACCTACCAATTCCTAATTTATTGATTAATTATTATGAAATAAGAATTAAATTTTTAGTATTGTAATATTATGATTGAAATATAGGATTCCTTCAAAAATTAATCTTATTAAATTTTATAAAAATGTTATATATAATTTATTACATTTTTAGAAAATTTATTTTCTGATATTTAACTCAGTTTGGAGACCATCTTAAAAATATTCTATTAGAAGTAAATTGTATGATTTTTTTGTAAAGATTTAAATTTTGAGGAATAGAACATTAATGATATTAATTAAAAATGGCTTTTTATTTAAATAATTTTAAAACATCAATTATTTAGAAAAAATAAATGTATATTATTTTCCAATATATTATGTATTATAAAATAAAATTCATTGGAATAAATTTTAATGCCGAATTTGGTATAATTCTTTTTATGCATAAAAATGAATTTTTATAAAATATTGTCTCCAATTTTTATTTATATTTATATCCTAAATTAACTTCTAAAACTTCTCGAAATTGAATAAATAAAATCATATTCCATATTTTAAAACATATTGTCCCAATTTATTAAATACTTTACTTTATTTTCCAGTTAATATGAATAATGACCATAATAAATTTTTATTTACATGATAAAGGTAAAATGGAGTAATTTGGGTTAAAAAAGATGTCATAAGTTCTTAAAAAACTCAAAACCTTCAATTATTTATTTCTATGTGTTAAATATGACCATATTCAAATGAAATTAAAATAAATGGAATTTATGATACATTTTATCATTATAAAGACATTTAGATTAATTAAGTAATTAAAATTCTTAAATTCCATTCTCAAAAATTTAATATGTTTATTATTTTATCGTACTGGAAAAAATAGTTTATGTTTGGTTAAAATATATTATTTAATATTCAACTAATTTTCATAACTATAGAAATTTATTTTTAATTTTTATTGTATTAATTACATCATTAAATGTGTATGAAATGACAATAAAGTATTTATTCAAATCATAGAAAGTTAAAACAAATGATTTTAAATAATTTAAAAAATCTATAAAAATAGATGAATCATTTAGTTTCATGAATTTTTAGGATAAATATTACAAATTATGGAATTTTTAAAATATTATATTCCAATTCCATTTTGCGTTAGAGTCTTTATTGACCAATTAAATCAAGAGTTCCAAAATTTACATTAATTATATTTTATAATAAAAAATATTATCATAAATGACATAAATATTATAAAATTATCATCATCATAGAATTGATTATAATATGGATTAAAAAATTATTCATGGTTCATTTATGTGTCATTTTCCTATTTGTGGTACTATTTTTAACTCTTTATATATGAAAATATTTTTACCATGGCTATCGTAAAAATTTATTCAAATAATGTTAATAAAAAAGGATAGTTTTAAAATGAAAATAAATCGTTGATAATTTTATTGGAAGATATTTTATAGAAACAATATAATTTATCATTTTTATGACTATATGAAATCGTTTTTGTGGAGAAATAATTTAATATAATTTAATATTTTAAAGAATTCTATGTTTTTCACCTCAATCCGATAAAAATAAATCCCCTATATTCTCTTCATTACAACACATTGAGCATTAAATATCAATCAAAAAATAATAATGTCTCTTTTAAATTTCTAGATATTTTTTTGTAGAGGTGTTGGTCTCCCAAAAAACTAACCCTATGGAATTTAAGAGTATATCTAAATGAGTTATTCCAAATTACATTAACTCACCAAAAAATCAGATTATTTTTAACATTTTAATTAATATCCCAGAATTAAATGGTGAGAAAAATAAAATAAAAATTAAAAAATAGAAAATATACTTAAATATTATTTTTATTTTGGTATCACCATTATCCTTCCTCTTTCCCATCAAATGGAACGTTAAATTTCACTCATTCATATGTATGGATTATTATCTTCACATAGAGTTACAATTCATTTTCCATTGATATACATAATATATGGTAATTATGATGGGTTTAATGATTATATATGATATTTAGGATAAATTTATATTTAAATAATTATAATATAATATCAGAAATTCTAAAATAAAATATATTGTAAAACGATAATGTCACTCATGTGTATGTGTGGACATTCACCTCCACAAAATGATGTGATTTTTTTTGTGATTCATCTTTACATAGAAAATAATAATTTTTTTTAATTGATAGATTATATATATATTATAAAAATGATACTATAAATATTAATTAATATTTACCTTTCATTCATTCCATCTAGAAGAAAATGGAGTCAATATGTTTGGGTATGAGTGGCCAACTGTCTCCATGAATGTGTAATTCTTTTTCAAAGCGACACCTTTTATGGAAGACAATATATATTGAAATATATATTCAAAATATATGATATTTATATTATTATTAACATCATTGACATGATTTAACCATGAAAATGTATAATTATGGCCAATGTTGAACCGAAATATACATGAAGAATGAAGCAGTTTTCACACAGAATAATGATTTTGAAAAAAATTGCTAATAAATATGTGATAATATGACATAAGTAACCAATAAATGGAATTATAGATTTGAATATTCTTCTATAATACATGTATAAAGTATATATTTTTACTATACATGATTTTTTAATACATTCTATGAAAGGTGAGACTTGAGGTAATAAATTTATTTTTCAATGCTATTTTAATCATGATTGATTATGCTTGAATTTATGATGAGAAAATTATATTATAAATAAAATATAAATACAAAAAAAATTTAATTTTCCTATTTTAATGTTTTATTAATACATTTTTTACTTTTTTTTCTCTCATTAATTACTCAAAGGTAAAAATTGATTTTTAATGAAAAAACAACCTCATTTTTCACATTATTCAAAAATCAATTCTCTTAAGTATTTGTGAATTTTAAAAATTTATTATTGAATGAATTAAATATTATGTTATGATTCTTTAAAGAAATTTTTACCAATTATGGTGATTGAAGAAATTATTTCATTTTAAATTTATCATATTTTTTGAACTTGGTACCATTTGAAATTTACATAAGTGTGAAATGAATACCTGTACTAAATTATACATCATAAATATAATTTACCACTCTTATGACCTTCAAATGGATTGATTTTTAGTTTACACATTTTCATGCTTCATTTAAAAGAATGTTTTTTTCATTATTATTTGTATAATTTTATGATTTTAATTAACTGATTCTAAATTTAAAAGAGTATTTCTCTCATGAAATATTCATCTGAATATTTTAAAGGAATTGTCATACTTGATATCTTCATTTAAGGTAAATTATTTATTAAAATGTGTATAAAACAATTATAAAATATTTATTTATTATGTGGATAATTTATTATAATAATGATTAGGATTCTACCAAACCTATTTATTTTCTACAGGGTCTACTATGATGAAATTGTTAACAGCTTTTGAAACCTATTTCTTAGAATGGGATATGATGATATGAGATGATAGATGATTTATAATCTTATTTAACACATATATATGATTTTCATTATGTTTTAGGTAGGCCTAGAATTATATATACATCCAATACATTGAATAAATTATTACAATTCATAATATAAATTTGGTAATTATATCGATGGGATTGATCCATTCGTGGAAAAAGGTCAATGTGCTTCATAAACTATTTGAAAGATGATAATGAGATTAATCCCTAAGGGGAAACATGTCTCTGTGGACGGACCACTATTTTGAAGAGCTGATGATTCCAAATCAAATGTTATTTGATAGTCCTAGTAGTTAACCATTACATATGAAACAGTTCCTATACACATGATAGTTAAATACTATTATGACATGAAGCTATGGTTCATTATTTATTTATGGTGATTTATCACTCTTATGATTCATGTATTTTAAAATGATAATTATTAATGCTATGAATATTATTTCTAGACTTCGATATATTTATTATAAACATTATATACTCTATTCATGATATAATACCCTAATTATTATCTTATTATTTGATAATTCAATTTCTTTGTTGTTCATATATTCTCCATTAATATGAATCATAACTCACTATTTCTTATGTTTACATTCCCTAGGTTAGGAATAATGATTTTATGAATGTTATGGTAATAAGTGTACAATGTGGGGAGAAACTTTTATGAATATTTATCATAATAAGATATTTATGTAAATAATATCCAAATACACTAAAAATTCATGGATCCAACATAGATAATAATATTATATAAATAATATGAATTTAAAATGATATAATATTTATACATGAAAATCATGGACCCTTACATTTAGTATCATTGTTAGGGTTAATTAGAATTTATTGAATTGGATTAGATAATATTGTTGAAATCCCTAGGGTAAAATATAGGGATAGGATAACTTCCAATGATTTTCAAAATTTATAGTTCATGTGGTTTACCTAGAAAAACATTATTATCTGGATATTAGAAATGTATATGGTATTATTATTAGTAAATGTAGTGTGAATTATACCAATATGTGTTGGTTCAGAATAACTTATTTGTAATTATGCTTCACAATGACTGTTCATTTACAAAGAACATAGTTTTATACTACTATGGGATATACAAAGGTTAACTCACAATTTTTTTTAAAACAATTATAGATTATTTATATATATGATAACCGTGAATGGAATATGTAAATACTAAGGGTTAATATACTGATAAGAAGGGGTCTTAATTTAAACCTACTAAAAATTATTTTTCAGGATTATACGGTTTCCAACTATAAATATTATTTAACAAATTACAATTTTTTATTTTAGTCATTGGATGAATCCTAAAAATAAATTATTAATCTGGAATGTGGAATAAGTTGTAATTATAGTACTTATGGGAAACCATGTGAAATGGGAGATGGAATAAAAAACCATGTTATTATTATTAATCAGAAATCTCATTATATGATTAATAATTTAAACATGGGTGTGTTTCCCAACAAATATAATGAGAGAAAATAGAGAATAATGACAATCATAGAGTAATGAATATTATTCCTTCCACATGTTTTGAATTTGGGATGAATAACTCAAGTAAATGTCTCAAGAAAATAATAAGTCATTTTCAATGGGGAATGAATGTTAATCTTCCATTTAAATTCTGAGGAAAAAATAGTGATCAATGGATATAAACTAGTTTATCTTTATGTAATATTTAGAGTACAATTTCATATGTGTGGTGAATACAGTAATTTTCTACCCCAACACCTGAATCCAATGATTAACTCCTAGAAAAATGGAAGAGCATATGTTATTCGAATCATTGAAATACAATGATTGAGGTGTTTATATATATGGATTTTAGAATTATATTATATAAGAGTTATATCAACGATATTTTCAATATAGGAATTGTTTAACAAATAAGTATTGTACTATATTAGTTCTTATTTATGTATTTTACAACATAATTTGAAAAGTACCAATGACCAATAAAACTGATTAAGTGTTGTGGTGATAATGTTTAATTAAGATAAAGAGATAAATGACATTGATGACATAAATTAGATAGTTTGAGACCCCATGAAATTGGTTATTGATTTGATTATAAGGTAATATAGATTATCTTTGATGATATTTATTTAATTTTTATATAGTATTTTTATTGAATACAAAGTATTATTGATGTACTTATATTTTCATGTGACATTAAATTATGATTTATGGATACCATATTATGTTTATTGTTTTAATGGAACCAACACACCTTTTAAGGTTTTATGTGATGGAATTTTGAGGTGATTTGAATCTTTTAATGGGGTTTAAGAAGAATATTCTAGTGATTGTTAAATAACCATTTGGGTTATTATACGATTTTATGTTATCATAATATTAGTATGTTAGATAATAAGTAATAAATAATTTTCATGCATGAAAATATTGTTCTTAAAAATGAACTATATTCATTGATATTTATAGTAATTCATTGGATTTCTTATAATGTTATCATCTAAATTTTATTCATTATATTTTTTTTGAAATTAACTACATTATATGAATTATCATGGTGATTAATTTTATGTTGTAAGATGTTTAATTGGGTTGAGTTATATTTACCTTTATGGTTGACATGTTATATACCATTGTTGATTATTTTGGAGTATTGAAATTTATTTTTGAGGATAATATATGAAAAATATGAGATCACCATTTATGTTAAATATATCATTAGCTATGAGGTTATTAGGGTTTTTTGGAATGTTGGTTTATTTGTGAAATGTTCTCAGTAAAACCATTGATTTTTTTATATTTTGAAGTGGAATATGTTTAGTTATAATATCAGGATATTATCTTATATTATTCTAAACATTTATTTTTGTTTACTATATTATTATTTTAGGAATTTATTAACATCCTTTTGTAGATCATGATGTTGATTTTCATGCCTCAATCATGAGAAGTTCACCTTCAATACTCATAATTTGGAGAAAAGGATGAGTAGGTTGGTGAAATGTATAAAAGGATTAATCTATACATGTAACTCAAAATGTTTTCCTTCTGTATTTTAGAATATATGCTGAATGAATTCATAATATATTGTAAATTGATCTTGTATAAAAATATCTTATTACCTTTATTTTAGATTAATGGGTGACATTTTCACACAATATATATTTTTGGATTATAATTATTAATTTTATATGAACCTTGTACTATATCACTCTTGATTCTTCCTTTGGAATTATTTTCCTCACAAATTCACATATTATAACTTCTTAGTAATATTATCGTTTTTTGAAACCTAGTTTTATGTTATTATAAACAATCTTCATATTTCCCATTCACTATTTTTAATAATAAGTTTTAGTAACCCTATATACGTTATCCATAATCCACAATGAAATATTAAAATTTAAAACCCTGGATTAGTAAGTAAAAGATCAAATTGAGAGAACTAAATTTATTAAAATGTATTGTAATTTAACAACTATATATTTCAAAATAAAATTATGTTAAATATCATATATAACACAATAATTAGACCTTAAAAGAACCATGATATATTTTTATTTAAATATGAATGTTATACCATAGCTGTTTAATTAGAAGGTATTAATTAGAATAAACACAATATAGATATATATATTTAAGGTTCATATGCAATGAAAATTTACCGATTAATTATTTATAAACATGCATTAAATTTTTTTTAATGTCATCTTATTCTTAAAAATACATTTCCATCAAAAATTATTTTTATTCTTATTTGTTAGAAATTAATTTATTAAATGTTAAAAAAATATAAAATTATTTTTAAGAAAATTTAAATCTTTTTCAAATAATAATTTCCAAATTATCATATAGTGAACTTTTATTAATTGTCTAAAAACATTAAATTTTTGTGGAATATTAAAAATATAATTGTTTTTGTAACTATATTCTTATATCGGAAATTTACAAACTTCCATTTTGTTTTAAAATAGTATGAAAGTAGTACTTGTTTTTTTATATATTAATATTCCATTTATGTTAATTATAATCATTTATATGGTAAAATTTTCTATAAAACCTGTTTTAAACATAAAAGATTAATTTTTATGAAATACTATTAATCTTATGTTCTGGGTTTTGATCTTTAGGTAATTTATGTGACACTATGAAATTGAACCATTAAAAATGGATTATATATTTTATGTTATGGGGTCCTAATTTTTCAAATATATCCCGCTTACATTTCATCTATATTAATATTTACCAAAGTAAATTTTAATTACCATGGTAATGTTAAAATGTGTTATTTAAGGAAAAACTATGATAATGTCTAAAAATTAAGCCATTCATTTACTTTATTTAATTTTGTGGGTTATGTATGACCCTATTCTTCCAAAATTATAATATATGGAACTTTTAGCCATTTTCCATTAATAGTGACCTTTAGATTACATTTACTAAATAAAATTCCAAAATTTTCTTATCTTCACTTTAATATCTCTAATATTTCATTATATGGGTAAAAAGAGTTTATGCTCGGTAATAAATATTTATTAAAAATATCAATTATTTTCTTATCATATTAATTTTTTTCAACTCATATTTATTGTATTATTAACAAAAATGTCTACGAAAAACTAAAATAATATTTATTTAACAAATACAAAAAATAAATAAATAAATTTAAAAATGATAAATGTAATACAATTTTAGAGAATCATTTTGTTAAATTAATTTTTTAAATAAATAATATATATTATAGATGTTTGAAAACATAATATTCGAATTCCATCTATTTATTGGAGTCTCAAGTGTAAAATTAAATGAATTTTTTGAATTTTTTCCTTTTTGATATTATATAATAAATAATATTTTATTTAATGATTTAAAATTCATAAATATATTATATAAATATAATATGTGGGATTATTATAAGAAATATCATCCATTTTCCATTTATGATTAACTTTTCCATTTTATGTGAACATATGTTACACATTAATATTGAACATGTTATTACCATGGGTAACATAAAAAATGGTTAACGAAGGGTTTAAGAATAAAAGATAAGGTTAAAAATTAAACCAAACCTTTAATAAATTTCATTATATGATATTATATATACAACTTCCTCGTTATATTCATATTTTTGGCCATTTGAATTAGTTTTACATGATAACGACTTTATAATATTTTAATCTTTTATGAAATTCCATATGTTTCCTCTCCCTCCCTTATGAAATAACAGGCATCAATTCCTTCTTTTCATCACATTGAGTCTTTTATATTGACCAAAACCTAATAATTTCTTCTTTAACATCATCTAATTCTATGGTATTCCCTATAAAATAAAAAATTAAGTATTATTAATATACATAATTTTTATCTTTTTTATAATATCATCATAACCTGACCAAGGTCACAATAAATGGGAAATTAATATATAAATTGTGTGTTCATATGGAATATCGACTCCACATAGCGATAATGTTTATTTTCTATCAAAACATTTCATGTATGGTTATTATGATGTGTTGAAAATTCATTATAATGCCGGGGTTCTGGGTGCCACACAACAGGTGCCCTGAACCCGGCTGGTCACATGACCTCAAGGGCATTTACCCAAACGCCAGAGGCTGCCGACTAGCTGTGAGGACCCAGGTCTGATAGTGGGGAAACTATTCCCTCATATGTCAAAGTGTAGTGCAACAAAATAAAATTAAAATCATACAACAACAGCAGAAGCAATAAACCATACACATTTATGATAAACAACTGTAGTAAAAGATAACCAACAGTTATATAGATACTGATGCAACATGTTTCAAGTTATAAGAAAAATGTCAGAACATGTTACAAAACAAAATAGTACAGTACAATACAGAGTAAAGAAAAGAAAAACAAAATAGCTGGTAGCATCACGAGCCTAAGCCTGGTCCCATGCTCCCCTACTCCTCATCAGCAATCAAGTACCTATATAGGGACCCTTTCCCTTATCCACACCTACAGAAATTTAATCTGTTTGGGCTAAAGACATGACCCAAATAGGGAGTGAGAAATAAATCCCAGTAGTCACCCACCAAAGGCCCATTCCCAACTGTGTGAAAATATTCAACAATAGTGTGGAGAAGTAAAATGAAATAAACTAAGTAGTACTCAAAAGTAACTAACTTTACATGATATATATCAATTTTATTATTCATTCAATCATTCATTAAAAAGAAACCACCATAGTGAATTTCTATGTAAACAGTCAGTGTCCTCAGACACGCAAACCCTTACCCTTAGGTAATCATAAATGTAACCCTCAGGTAATTTCCCACAGGCATAACATATATTTCCCATAGGTGTACAGAGTGTCACCATCAGGAACATAGTCTATTTCCCATAGGCACGGAAGAAGCTTCCCTCAGGCTAAAATAAGTACTTCCCTCAGGATAAATAAAACACTTCCCTCAGGCTAAACAAGTAATTTGGACATGAACAACTTTTAAACAAGCAATACACATGAAATTCCTCTCAAGGAAATTATATAATCATTATTATAAAGGCATACCCTCGGGTATCCTGGCCAAACGGCTAAACAGAGGAATGCACCCCCGAGTGGTCCTAGTTCCAAGCAGTGATCCCAAACATCAAATTATTACCACATTTAACTACCTATACAATTCTAGGTATTTAAAATAGCTAATTTCTCAGCCAAAAAACACCCCATCATGGGTACGTGGCACAACGATACACACAAATGCACAACAGTTGGAAATTAAACACCAAGCCAACTACCTTAAACACCCCAGAACGTTATACGTGAACAATGTTCCTTGAATCGTCCAAAAATGATGTAGATCTTATGTGCAAAAAAACTCATTCAAACTCAAAGAACATCCCTCAGAGTGTGAATTGGAAATTACTACGCAAGTAATAGGAAGAACTCACCCGTGTGGTTCCCTGGAGATCGACGATGCAAAAAATGGATTCCTGATGCTCGATAAGGAGCTACATGAAGGTCTGGCCTTCTCTCCTGACTCCTTCCTTCCGTTATAAGCCTTCCCGATGAACAGGGGAGGCTACTATTCATTTTAAGAGAAAAAAACAAACTTCACGGCATGTACTTCTCAATTACATGGTATATACTGTTCATTTTTTATGTGTTCCTTCAGCGACTTCTTTCCACCGCAGCACTTTTCATCCGTCGACATGAGTACACGATGTGTAATCCTAATCACACGGTGTGTACTGTCATCCGGCTAGTAGCTTCTTCCACCTCCTTACTATTTTCTTGCTGACGGACTACCTGGCGTGTACATACCCACTACATGGCGTATGGTCGATTTTTACACCCTTTGTCACCGGTATGGCTACATACCCTGTGTACTCATCCCACATGGCCAATGTACAGGACATGTGAAATAGTACATGACGTTTAGTCAAAAAATTTAGGATTTTTTCCAATTTTCCTTATTTCCTAAAAAACACTTAATAAAAATGGAAAAAGAAGAAACCGGTACCTCAAGAATAAGAACCGGGTTCTTACAAACATCCCCCTTAAATAAATTCGTCCCTGAATTTCCCTTCCAAGGGTAGTGATGATAATGCTAAGAACATCTCTGGCCATTGAGCACATATGTCGGTCTCCTGCTCATAGGTTTCCTCCTGTACTCGGCCATGCTGCCATAGCACCCGTAAGAGAGGAACTAACCAGCCTCGGAGAACCATCATGCTCCTATCCATGATATGAATCAGATGATCTTCAAAGGACGCATCAATATGAATCTCAACCTTTGATGGTTGAAAGACGTGATATGGGTCTGAATCATAGTGATTCAACAGAGATACATGGAAGACGTCGTGCATGTCTTGATACCTCTGTGGTAACTGTAACTGATAGGCAACCAGCCCAACTCTTTCTAGAATCTAAAATGGCCCCACATAACTCGAAGAAAGTTTTCCTTATCTCCTAATCCATCTGTTTCCCAACCTCGGTGAAACACGTAAGAAAACCCGATCCCCAACCACGAACTTCAAGGGTCATCTGTAGGGATTAGAATAATATTTCTGTCGAGACTGTGAAGTATCCATTTGCTTCTGAATCAACTGGACCTGCTCAGATGTCTCCTACACGAGGCGTGGTCCCAGTAAAGATGCCTCACCTACCACTAACCAACATAACGGTGATTAGAATGGTCTACTATATAAAGCCTTTTATGGTTCCATCTCAATATTCTAAAATCAAATATTGTAAGAAAACTCGACTAGGGTTATAAGCTTCTCCCAAGAGTCCCCAAAGTATGGGATGCATGCACGCATCATGTCCTCAAGCACCTATATCATAGCTCTGACTGGCCATCTGTTTGAGGGTTGTAAGCTGTGTCAGAAGCACCTGTGTACCCAGTTCCCTCTGAAAACTCTTCTAGAAATGAGAAGTAAAATGAGAATCCCTATCAGAAACAATAGAACGAGGAACCCCATGAAGATCTACGACCTCTTGAATATACAACTTCCCGATCTCATCAACTCTGACAGTTTCCTTTATCGGAAAAAAGTGAGCAAAATTTGTTAGTATTTCCACAACAACCCACACGACATCATTTCCTCGAGGTGACCTCAGAAATCTAGTCACGAAATCCATCGCGACATCATCCCATTTCCACTCAGAAATGGGAAACTACTGTAACAGTTTGGCTGGCCACTAATGCTCCGCCTTCACCTGCTGACAGGTGGAACACCTTGTCACAAAACCAGCTATCTCACTCTTCATACCCAGCCACCATTACTGACATCTCAAGTCACAGTACATCATCGTAGCTCCGGTATGAACTGCCCAAACTGAAGCATGAAACTTCTGCGTCAACTCCTCACGTACATCCCCTAGAACCCAAAATCATCCATGGAGGAACAGAATTTCATCATTTCCTATCATCCATCCAGGAGGGTCCTCACTTGCCACTGACTCCCATAGAACTAGGACTTATGAATCAGATAGTTGTGTCACACTCATTTGATCCAGGAGGGTAGAAGTCACAACTAAAGATGAAAGATAGGTTTTCCCCTAACTGTCGGTCACCTCCAGATTCTTCTCAGAGAACAAATTCATGAGCTGCCACTAATCACTGGCCTCTTGCACCGCGTATATCTGAGTCTTCCTTGATAGTGCATCAGTTAATTCATTACATTTACTATGTGTAAAGGCAAGCTCAAAATCAAAGGACTGAAGGCATTTGACCCACCTTCGTTGTATCAGGTTCAATTTATTCTGGGTAATGATTTACTTGAGACTTTTGTGGTTGGTAAAAACCACAAAAATTCTCTCCTAAGAGATATTATCTCTAACAATGCAACACATGAACAAATACAGCCAACTTGAGGTCATGCGTTGGGTAATTACTCTCATGTGGCCTCAAATGTCGAGACCTGTACAGAACTACTCGATCGCATTGCATCAACACTGCTCCCAGTCCAATTCCTGATGAATCACAGTAAACTGTATAGCACATCCCTTTCTCCGGAAGCATCAAGAATGGTGTTGATGTCAACCTTCCTTTCAGGTCCTAAAAGGTTGTCTCGCAAGCTTTTGACCAAACGAACTCTCACCCTTCTTAGTCAAACCCATCAACTGCACTGATAAGTGAGAGAAGTCATATATAATGCATATGTATTACCCAGTCAGCCCCATGAAACTCTGTATCTCAAACACGTTCTTGGTCTTCTCTGAGGAAACTATTGCTCTCACCTTCTTTGGGACTACTGCAACTCCTGCCTCTGAGATGATATAACCTAGGAAGTGAATCGTTTCCATCCAAAAGGGGAGCATTTAGAGCTTATCTTATAGCCTATGCTCTCTTAGTGTACTCAATACAAACTCAAGATGGGTGTCATGGTTGTGTCCAGTGTGAGAGTACACTAAGATGTCATCCACGAATACTACCACAAAAGAATCCAGCTAAGGATGGAACACACGATTCATCCGATCCATAAAAACTGCTGGTGCATTCGTGATTCCAAATGGAAGAACCAAGTAATCGTACATTCCATATCTTCTCTGAAAGGCTATAAGAATTATATCAATTGGTCTCACGTGTAGCTGATGATATCTTGATCTCAGTTCGATCTTCGAGAACACTTGTGCTGCATGAAGTTGATCAAAAATATCATCAATCCTCGACATGTGATATCAATTCCTAACCGCCAAATGGTTCAGCTTCTCATAATCCACACAGAGTCTGAGGGTATTTTCCTCCTTTTTCACAAAAGGACAGGCGAACCCCAAGGAGAATTACTGGGTCAGATAAAACCCTTTGCCTGTAACTCTTCCAACTGCCTCTTGAGCTCCTGAAACTCTGTTGTATCCATCCTATAAAGAGGAATGGACATCAGTGCTGCTCCTAGAACAAGCTCAATAGAGAAATCCACGTCATGCTCTGGAGGTAGACCTGAAAAGTCATCCGGGACGACATCCCTGAAACGATAAACCAATGGTGGGAAATCCTTCTGACAATTCCCCTGATCATCTAGATATAAACTCGCAATCTGGGATCTAACTCCACCTCGCCCATGATGCTCTTGTCCAGCTCGACTCGCCTGAACCTCCCATTAACCTTTGTATAGCAACTCACCACCCTCTAGTGACGTGAAACTCACCCTACGACATTATCAATCTACAAAGGCTCGAAAGGGAACCAACTAGTCCATCCTAAGAATGACATCATAGCTCGTCATCTCTAAAACATAGAGGTCCCATAGAAAGTAAAACAATCCATCCTCAAGGGGGAACTCCTTGCACTAATGCACACCATCCATTCTAGCTCCCAATGGAGTGTCTAGCATCATAACAATAATTGAATAATAAGAATCACAGATCACATGGATCTCCACAACGAGCACAGATATGAAACTATGTGTGGCACCCTTATTGAAAAGTACTGAAGATAAGATAGAAGCTACTAGAATAGTAACTATGAAAGTAGACGGTATGGTATCCTGCTCTTGTTGGGTCTGTTGCACTGCATATGCCTGCCTAGTGCCATGACCCTGCGACACAGCCTGGCTACATTGAGTTGTCCCACCATGCTACCTCTGATATCCTTGTGTATGGATACCACGACCACGATCACCATCTCTACCTACACGCATAGACGTATTCCAATTTCCTGACTGGTATGAAGCTTCTGGTCCTTCCCCCGCACATAGAGTCTATATAAAACCCCTCTCACTAGCCACTGGTGGAAACGCACAGCAAAAGCGCTGTAGATTGCCCATCTTGCCGCATGCTCAGCACTCCACTGGGTCTTGTGAACAATGAGGTGTATTTTGTCCCTACTTACCATATTGGAATCACATGACCTGGCCCCCTGAAATATTCACCAGGCTAGCACTGCAACCGTGAGAGAAACTCATTTATATATTCCTCTTTCCAGTAGAAATAGTACCAGAAACTGGTGCCGAACTTCCCTGGCCCACAACACTAGCTTCCTGAAGGTTCCTCTCTGTAATCAGCGCATGGTTCACAATATCATGTATGGAAGGAAACCTAAAAACATTCACCAATGATCATATGTCATATCGAAGACCATCGTCAAAGTTTCTGGCTCTCAACATATCATTACCCACCAAAACGGGTGCAAAACGCTGAAGCTCGATGAAGCGAGTAGAATAATCCATCATCGACATAGCGCTCTGCTGTAGATTCATGAACTCTCAAGCTCTATCTTCTCTCAGCGTCTCTGGAAAGAAGAATTTATAAAATACTGCCTGAAAATCATCCCATGCCATGTCTCTGTGACGCTCTGACTGGGTGGTAACATCCCACCACATCTTGTTGGAATCACACACCATATACATCACGAGCTTGACCCTCCGCCCTGGAGGCATCTCATGATGCTTGATAATAGTCTTCAAAGACCCCAACCACGACTTTGCATCCTGTGTTGTACCATCCCTAATAAAAGTTTCTGGATGCTGCTGCAGGAACATACAAGTCAGCTCAACCATAGATGTGGTAGCTGGTGGTGCTCCCTGAATGGTGTTCATGAATCACATGAAACCTTCATGGAACTGCGCATCCACGCTTGTGTCCGATATAACGGCTAGCGCCGCATCTGGCTCTGCTGGAGGATCCACTGGTAACCCATGGCCCACCATCCCTGGAGTATAATCATTGCCGCTCTCCTAGAAAAGAAAACGTGGTCGTATCGATGGAATGACTCTACAAGGTTAAACACACATCATAGATCAAGATAATCAAATATCAAAAAATAAAGGAACCCAAAAGGTAACAGGATGAAGAAGGTGTTCAATATTTTCAAAACAAGACTACATGGCATGTATACTGTCTACACGGTGTGTACATGACTTCATTTCCCCTACACGGGTCCTTATACATGGATAAGCAACATAGATCCCATTCAAAAAAACTACATGAATTGTATACTGACCACACGGCGTGTATGATGTAATTTTCCTACTGCCTGTGTCGTTTATGAAACGGCTGACTACTCATCTTGACACTACCCGACATGTTACACCAGCACATGACATATACACCACCCTTTTTCCCAGCCACACAGCTAAGTCCACACGGTCTATCCTCGGACAAGACTACACGGTGTGTCCCATAGCTACACGACTTGTACTAGATGAGCTTTTCTGACCCGTGTTGTTAGTTACACGACCGGATACATGACTCACACTAAACGGCTTGTTCTGGATGCACATGGCGTGTACACAAAAAGGATTACGCTGACCCATGTTGTCAGTTACACAGCTAGATCCCTTGGTCAGACTACACGTTGTGTTCAACAGTGGACACGATGTGTATGTCTTAAGGTCTCCTACGTCAGTGTTGTTAGTTACATGGGTGGACTCCATGTCAACAATACACGACGTGTAAATATACTACATGAAATGTTTTTCCTGAGCATTTACCTTCCCTGTGTCCCTGCCAACATAGTCCCTGACACGGGAAGCGACTACACGGTGTGTACTTAGGGTACTCGGCATGTACTTAAAAAGTTTTCTTTTCTTCCCTAATAAAAGAACACACGGCGTGTGTCCGAGGAACTATACAGCATGTATCTATTTTCCGGACATTACACCTCTGAAACTACGCCCGAACCCTAAAAATAATAAAAAACAACACCTATGTATGAAATTCTGATCCTTGAGGGCCCATACTCCCCGTGAATCAATGTTTGTCCTCTTATATGTGTTATAAAAAAATTAACAGTCAATGATCCACCAAATTCCGGTCAATGGTGGCCCATAATCAACAAAAACCATTGTTTGGCGTCCATTCTATCAACAGACTCATACCAAGATACATTATCACATAGCCGGTATTTATCAAGTAGCTATCACAACAGCGTGATTTTCAAGCACAAAAACTATCACAATAACATGAAATTTCTAATGCACCTACGTGGCATGGAACTATACATGGCATGTGATTTATAGCAAGTGCCTAAATGATGAATGAGATGGAATACCCTCCTCTCATCGGGTTGTATCTAAATAGAACCCATGGATAAAATATAAACAGAGCGATCACAAGTGCGTCACCCAATGGTGAAAATCAAATAAACTGTAAAATTTGAAAAATCAAAAAAAATTCAAAAATATGAGGTAGACTGGCTTTTCCCTGTACATGGGTTAGCTACGCCCAGGAACAACTTATTACCAACTACCATTCTCGTCTAATCCCTCACTAAGGCATCAAATAGTAAGTCAAATAAAAGAAACTCCTCTGATCCCACTTTGTAACGTCCTGATTCTGGGTGCCACTCAACGGGTGCCCCGAACCCGGTTGGTCACGTGACCTCAAGCACATTTCCAGAAACGTCAGAGGCTTCCGACTAGCAGTGAGGGCCCAGGTCTGATAGTGGGGAAACTATGCATTCATATTCCAAAGTGTAGCGTAGCGGAATAAAATTATATTCCTACAACAATAGTGGATGAAATAAATAATACACATTTAAGATAATCAAATGCAACAAAAGATAACCAACAGTTATATAGATAATGATGCAACATGTCTCAAGTTCTAAGAAAAAAGCCAGAACATGTTACACAACAATACCGTACAATAAAATACAAAGTACAACAAAACAAAATAAAATAGCTGGTAGCATCGCGAGCCTAAGCCCGGTCCCATGCTCACCTACTCCTCAACAGCAATAAAGTACCTGTATAGGGACCCTTTCCCTTATCCACACCTGCAAAAATGTAATCTATTTGGGCTGAAGACATGACCCAAACAGGGTGTGAGAAATAAATCCTAGTAGGCACCCACCAAAGGCTCGGGCCCAACTGTGTGAAAATATTCAACAGTAGTGTGCCGAAGTTAAATTAAATAAACTAATTCGTACTCAAAATTAACTAACTTTACCTGTTATATTTAAATTTTACTATTCATTCAATCATTAGTTATAAGAAAACCACCATAGTGAATTTCTTTTTAAACAATCAGTGTCCTCAGACACGCAAACCCTTACCCTCAGGTAATCCGAAATGTAACCCGCATGTAATTTCCCACAAGCATAACAGATATTTCCCTCATGCATACAAAGTGTCGCCCTCAGGACCCTAGTCTATTGCCCACAAGCACGGAAAAAGGTCCCCTGAGGCTAAAAGATGCACTGCCCTCATGCTAAATAAAACACTTCCCTTGGGAAAAAAAAGTATCTAGGCCATGCCCAACATGTTAAAAACTAGTACAAATGAAATTCCTCTCATGGAAAATCTATAATCATAATTATAAAGGCATACCATTGGGTATCCAGGCCAAATTTCTAAACAGAGGAACGCACCCCCGGGGTGGTCCTGGATCCAACCAATGATCCCAAAAAGCAGTTTATTATCACATTTAATTACCTATACAATTATAGGTATTTAAAATAGCTAAGGCCTCAGCCACACGACACCCCAACATGGGTTTGTGGCACAACTATACACACAAATGTACAACATTTGGAAATTAAACACCATGCCACCTACCTTAAACGCCCCTGAACGGTATACATGAACAAAGATCCTCGAATCTTGCAAGAATGACGTAGATATGACATGAAATAAAACCTCATTAAAACTCAAATAACATCCCTCAGAGGAAGAATTCCCAAGAACTACGCATGGAGGAAGAAGAACTTACCTGTGCGGTTCCAGGGAGATCGACGGTGCAAAAAACGGATTCCCGACACTCGATCTGGGGCTTCCCGAAGGTCGAACATTCTCTCCCGACTCCTTTATCCGGTTATAAGGCTTTCCTATGAACAAGGGATGTTATTTACCATTTTATGAAAAAAAAAACTACACATCGTGTACTTCTCATGTACACGATGTACACTTTTCATTTTTTAATTGTTCCTTTGGCGGCTTCTTTCCACCGCAGCACTTTTCATCTGTCGACATGAGTACACTGAGTGTATTCCTAATCACACGGAATGTACTGTCGTCTGGCTGGCAGATGCTTCCACCGCCTTACTATTTTCCTTCTGACTGACTACACGATGTGTAAATACCCACTACAGGACGTGTTGTTAGTTTTTACACCCTTTGTCACCGACATGGCTACACACCCTGTGTATTCATCCCCCACAGCCAAAGTACATGGCGTGTGGAATAGTACACGGTGTGTAGTCACAAAATTTAGGATTTTTCACCATTTTCATTATTTTCTAAAAAACACTTAAAGAAAAAAAAAGAAACCTGTACCTCAAAAATAAGAACCATGTTCTTACATTTATATATGATATTTATGACTAAAAAATAAAATTTTATTTATAATTTCACACCTAACTTGTTATCTTTATATCAATTTTAAAGAGATAACATCTCTCAAGCATACGTGTCGACTACAACATCCACAAAAATAAGTGATTTTCTATTCTGTTTACACATTTCATGAATGATAATAGGAAAATATTTAATGAATATATATTAAATATATTATATAATAATTATATTCAAAAGGTTAATTAATAATTACCATTCATCGGTTACAAATTTCTACAAATGGAAACAACCCTTAGGCGAACATAGGGCCTTCCATCTCCAGGAAATGTGTAATTATTATATTTAACTCCATCATTGATGAATGAATCTAAATATATATTTATAATGAAAATATTTAATATATATATAGTTATAATAATTCTTGAGATGATGGATCCATAATCAATGTATATGGATGGTGATTTCCAAACTGAAACATCTATGAAAAAATGAACCAATTATCACCCAGAATAATGATTTTAATAAAAAAATTACTAATAAAAAGTTTATAGTATATAGTAAGTAAATCAGAAATGGTATGATATATAAATATATATATTTATGGTTATGTAATACATGTATAATAAATATACATTTATTATTCCTGAGGATTGAATGTATAACAAAAAATAAGAGTTAACTTAATTTATTAATGTGTTAATCTTATTTTAATCAGGATTATTAATGCTTTAATTTACTTTAATAAAATTATATGATCTTTATCAAAATAAATCTTTTAATTTTTATTCCACTCTAGTTACATATGAATAATAAATCATTACATATCATTTTCCTTACTTTATGTACTTAATATATCAAAAGAATGTTTGTAATTGTAACATTTTTTTATTTCAATAAGTTGAAAATACTTTCTCTTCCATATCAATGTTTTCTAAAAGTTTTACAATTATTTTATTAATATAATAAAATTATTGTTTATCATCATTGATACCCATGGTTTTCTTTTTATAAAATTGTTTAAATGTAATCTTATTTTCATTTTCTGAATGAGGTAATTTTTTTATTTTACAAAATTGTTAAAGGAATTCACTATTTTATCTTATAGGGTATTAATGTAATTTACCACCATTATTACCACTCAATGATTTGAATATTACATGAAATTTTGTTTCAAGGATATTTCAAAAAAATATTTTCCTTGATATTTTTTAATTTATTAGTTTCTAAATTAAGGATTTTAAATGGAAGTAGGTTTTTTTTCTCATGAAATATTATTTTGAATCATTTAATTGAATTCTCTTCTACGATAACATACCTATTTGATAATTAATTTTTACAGGTTATATGATCTTATTATACCATCCTAAAAATTTCTTTTAATGGGTCGGGATTATTATTATATCATTTTTAGAAAACCCATTTATTATCAAAGTGTTTGGAAATGATGAAATGATGAAATATTTATGAAGTTTTCTTTCTATGAATGGGTTATGAAGGTATGATAGGATGATTGTTTTATAGTCATGTGTAATACAAATGTATATATTTCATTATGTTATGTGTGGGACTAAAATTATATATCCCTCAAATACATTAGGTATTATTATAAATATCATGATATAGTTATGGAAAAAAAATTCAACTTGATAGATCCAATACAAAAAACAATTAAATGTGCTTGATAAACAATAGGAAACAAGTTGATATGCATGATCCAATAATGGAAAAAATTACATGAGACTAATACACAAGGGAAAATAGGGTTTAATACATGATAAAATATGATTTTATTATCTCTGTGGTGAACTATGACATATTAAATGAATTCATTACATATGAAATTTATACACATTTATGACCTGAACATATAGTTCATGTTTGATTTATGAAGATGTTTCACACTCATAATTCATTTCATCTGAGAGGATATTTATTTATTCCAGGGATCACGTTTTTGATATTTCATAGATTCAGTATGAATTCTTTATTTATTTTTAATGATATAATTCAATTATGATTATATTATGTTATATTATAAGAATTAATTAATATCTATTATATTTTCCCTCAATGAGAATCTAAGCTCACCCTTTTTCATATTTCAATTACCCTGGTTATGAAGAATTGTTTTAGGTAGATTATATCAAGAATAATAAAAAATTGAAGGAAAATTATGGGTGATGGTGATGATTGTATCAAAATAATATATTTACGTATCTTGTCTCCCAGGACAATAAAAAATAAATGTTTTGGAATAGATATTCAGTTTTTATATGGAATACTCATCTAAAATTATGTAATATTAATGTATGAAAATCTGTTACACCATACATGTTCCACATATCATATCTACTAAATGATATATTTTATCCTTAAACCTAGAGTAAATCCAACTCCATCATACATTTCATGTCATAGATGACTCATATTACTCACCCAGTACACCACGACTCTCATTCAACTATACGTGGGAGTTCCATGTCACTCATTCGTTGTATGAGTATCTTACTCATTGTCACCACTCCCCAAGTCCCTCATGACACCCCACAAGCTATATTAGCCAAACATGGGATTTCTTGCATCACCAATCACACCCAAAGAAATAACCACAGACTATTATTAACATAACAAGATCCTTCACCATTTGGAAAAATTTTCTATATGAGATATTTCCTAACATAAGTTCATTGGATAATTATCTCTGATCATAGGAGGCATATTTCATTCATATCTCATTTTATGGTTTATTCGTGCTCCCATGAAACTATACCTAAACCCCAATAAATTATTCGTTCATTTGATCGCATGCTTAAACCACATATGGTATTCCTTTTAATGGGTACTCTTATATAGTTACATAAATTAACCTATCATCATGCAATATCGAGACATGTCTTTATTATTTCATTACCTTAAGAGCATATCTCACTCTATATAGAAATGTTTAATAGTCAATAAAAAATAATTAATTATTCAAAATAAACTTCATTATAATATTCACTAAATAATATTTGTGCATCCTTGCAACACTAAAACCACTTTTTACTATCTTGTCATCATCCTTCTAGGAAATAATCTAACCAAGACACATTAATAACCCAAAATACATTCTATATTCCACAATGATCCATTGTAATCACTATAAAAACATTAACATGATTTATCCAATATCATAGTTCTATGAATAACAAAATTAATGTAAATGAGAGGTGAAATATACACATAACCACTGTAGAAACACCTTATAATAGGAGACTTGTGGGGGGAAGGGTGAGGATAGAGAAAACCAAATTCCACTCTCCAAATTTTCTGCCTCCCATAAAAACTAATGTGTTTAAGAGGTAAATATTATAGGTTTCCTTGATAAAAAAATAATCCCAAACATTTATTGGGTTTCAACCAAGAGTGTTTTAGCATTAAGAAATCCTATATAGGGGAAAGGGAATTTCTTCACTCCTTTGAGGAATGATGCATCGTTATTTAATAATGTAACAACATAAAAATTTTCACCAATGAATGACCTATCAGACATTTCATGGCTTACTACAATAATATTATTTTAGAAAAGCCTCTATGACTCCTCTAATAGTCACTAAAGTACTTAAACCTGCATTTAATCCTTGTTCATTGTCCAAAACATTGTATTGTTATTTTTCAATGATATAATTCCTGAAATGAGTCCAAATTCATGGAATTAAACTTTTATTAGGTGTATGGTAATAATTTTATATGAAATACAAACTAAAATATCACATTTTTTCATATAAAACATTATCATGAATACCTGTAACATTAAATCTAAAATATATTATATAAAAAATCAACCTCGTTTTTCTTGTGTGAAATCATTTTACAATGATATTTTTAATTAAATATTTTTTTTTAAAATCATATATTACAAATAAAATATAATATAGAAATATTTAATCACTTAAGATTCAATTATAGTAAGTATAAATTTCATTCCAATGAAAATATATAATAATGTACAAAAATTTATTCAATAATGTGATTAAAAGATGAATTATAGTATTTTTTAATTCTAATTTGATAAAATGAAAATAAAATTGAATTTAACCATTTTAAAATTATCATATTGGAATTTTTCTATCTTTCAAAAACTATTGATTTTTCGATGAATACTGAAAAATAATGATTTTATTATAATTTATATTTTAAAAAATTATAATGATTTAAGAATGAATTTAATATTCAGTATACATTTTTCTATAATAAAATTTATAATGTATTATAACAAAATGGATATTTTAATTTTTAACATAGAAATCTATGGCTGAAATTCTGAAATTGTAACTAATATTTATGTTCAAAAAATATTAACTTTTTCCCGTTTTAATAAATTTTTAAAAAGGGTATATTATTTGTTGGTTCATTTTGAAATAAAAATTATTTATCCTTTGATTAAAAAAGCCTCAATTAATTTATAATAGATCATTATTATTCATGATGTTGGTATAAAATCATATTATATATTTGCACATAAATTTTATTTCAGACTATTTTTCAATGTATTTTGAAAATAAATATAAAAAATATTCTATTTATCTTCAAAGAATTTAATCTTATAACATAGATTTCATATTTTTAATTGGGCTCATTATTTTGTAATGAGTTCATCTTAATATTTTTTCATAATTAGTAGTAACCATGGTAAAACTTTATTACTAGAATAAAAAATGTCTAATGAAGAGGTAAAACAAATGGGATGAGGTTAAAAAAAATCTAAATTATAGTGGATGAATTTAGTACGATAGTATACCATCTTATCATAAACCTTAATCTCATTGAGTGGCAACTTCCAATGATAATGAATTTATTAAATTTTATTTTTATTTTTATTTATATGTTTTTACCCACATCCCTCATCAAATAAAACCACCTATACTCACCCATAAAAAACATAAGATAATCAAATTCTCTAATACCTAAAAAATAACATAACAATATCCATCTTTATTTCCAATAGGTCATATTATAACCAAAGGACCAATCCTAAAATTCATAATGTGTAAAAAAATGAATATTTCCAGAATAACATATACAACTATTAATATAGTGTTTTCAAAACTATGCCTTCTTCTAACTTATTTAAATTAGTATTTTCAATAATAAAATTAGAATGTCACTATAATTAATATAATTTTATATTATTATGGTGTTTTAACAACCAGTGTTTACCTCATTTATATCTAATGAATAATTAATGCATCGCTCATGTATATGCATGATCTACAATCTCTATAAAGCTATCTATTTAATTTTTGATCACCTCCAATCATGGAATGTTATTAGGATGTAATTATGAAATATAATTAATATTTTTGAAATAATAATTTTTATATAAGGATAATATATCATTGTAGTTTTTATGTTTGTATCTTTTGGATAATGATAACATCGTTCATGCATGCTTGTGCCACCTCCACAAAGTGACATGAATCAAATATTATCTCCATCATACATGGATGGTTATAAAGATATAATTATGGAATATTCATGTTAATAATGTTGTTTTATTATTATTAATCATTAAATAATTTCTTTCCATTATTTCATTTTTGAAATAAAAATTGGTATCATGTGTACGTATGAATTACCGCCTGCATCAGCAACATTTAAACTTTTATATTTCAACCAATAATAGTTTATTATTATTTTTATTTAAAAAATAAATATTAAATTGATGAAATTATTAAAAAATTTATGATAAGGGAACCAATTATTAACCCTTTAGATTATGATCAACATAAAAATGTGTTTTCTGAAAGATTGAGTGAATAACCTTATGTGGTCAACGTATGAAAGAAGTACAAAATGTATTGATTTAATATTCTAAAAAATCAATAAAATATCATATATATATATACATATAAATATATATGAAAATGTATATCAAAGATTATTTAATAAATAGTAATTTACTATTTTAGATTATATAAGTAGTTCAACAAAGTGGGAATCAAAGGTATGCACATTTCATCTGAATTCTTCTCAATTCAGGCATATTTTATTTGATATATCAAATTTCTTAAATATGTTGTACATAATGATCATTTTAAATTTTAAGTAATTTATTTTAATTTATTCATGGTATTTGAGTTTATTAAATTAGTTTTTCTATTTGAATGTTTTTTTAAATGTTATTACAGCAGATGTGGTTTATTTTTTAATCTCACACTTATTTAGGATTGTTTAGGTTAAAATTTACAATAAAAAAATTATATAATATTTATTTATTTAGACACATATATTGTTTATTATTTTGGTCTTTAATGGGGTTTCTTTATTTTTCTTAAACATATATAACCATTTGTTCTCAATGAATAAAATTGTGATTTTATAATAAAAAGTCATTATTTTATCTTTTAGGTCATAATTTTTTTCTGTCATATTCATGTTTTACATATTATTATAGGGATATTTTTACTTTTATATAATGGTTTAACAAAGGAATTTTTTAATAAATTTTTCTTTATTTATAATTTTAAAAGCATTATTTTTAACATTTCTCTAAAAAGTATTTTTTATTTTTACATTTGTGATAATGGTGTGTTCTTTTTAATGTATTCAATGTGAATTGAGTTTTTCACCTCAATTAATATTATTCATAATTTCTAATCCTATATTAGATTCCATGGGCTTTAAACAATAAATTTTTTATCGTTATTTTATGAATTTATTTATATTAATATATATATGAATTAGTTTTAAAATATTGATAAGACTTTTTTAAAATGATTAATATACTTTTTTATAACAATGACAAAAAATAATTAAGGAATATTCCATTTAAATTTTTTATTGTATATTCATATTGAATTTATTAAATAAAATCAATTCAATACCTTCACTTATAATGAATTTATGGTCCTATATCAACCTTTCGCTATTTATATTATCAAATTTATATTGTGATCATTATAATTTTTGTTATAATGTTTTCTATCAATCTTCATTCTTTTATATAAATTTATATTGTGATCATTAATACTTCAGTATTTTCTTAAACATAGACCATTTATAAATACGGATTTAATTTGAATAACTATATTATGAAATTAAATTCCTTACTTGGGGAATTATTTATTTTCTATTTTTTGATCAAATACATATTTTATTGAATTAATATGAAATAATTATTAATTATTATATTTTTTATATATTATGTGAGGATTTTATTAGACATATGTATGTGATTAGTGGGGTCCATTTATACATAGACTATCAATGTGTCGAAAAATATCATGAGAAGAATAATTGGCCATATTTGGTGGGTTTTTGTTACAAACATACCCATTCACTGATACTTTATGTCATAAGGCTGTGATACTAAGGTTTGTGTTCTATTAATATAAGTTCATAATGTCCAGATCATTACCTCTAACATTATTAGTTTCCTTAAATATGATTTCAATTATTAGTATTAAAATACAATCAAGTTTTATATTTTCTATGTGTATATTTTAATGATTATGTTTTGATTAAATAGATTAGGTGTGGACTGTCCACTCTACCATATTGTTAATTATTTATCTTCTCCAGATATATTCTTTTTTATGTAACTCTTTATGAGATTTTTATCTCACCGTCTATTTAGTTTTCTAATCACTTTGATATGAAGAACTAATATTTAAGTGATTTTTAAGGGTGAAATAACATTTACATTATAGGATAAACTGTTTTCTAATGTAATATGGAATTCATATTAGTATCTATTCTCCTAGAAAAACTACATTGATCCACCAATTGTCATTTGTTATCATTTATTTTGCACCAATATAATAATCATTGGTTATCGGATACTTGATATTGGAGGTGTTATATATATGATAAATATGAAAAAATATATCATTGGGAATACCAGGTATCAATACTATGAATTTAAAAATGAATTGATTATATTGATATTTAATTGAATGTATCATCCTTCATTAATACCAATTTATGGTCCATAGAAAAAAGATATAAGCCACTAAGTGGGGTTGAATTATTGTTCCCAAAAAACCAACCCTTCAAAAACCTATTCTTATTTTAGTTAATATTAATAATATATGAACGAAATAAAAGTGATGAAAAGTTATAGAGAGTGAGACAAAATACAGATGACACAATAGAATTAAAATGTTTAAATTTTATTATTTTATAGTGGTTTAACTATAGTATTTAATATTTTTAATCCCAATACCTAGATCCTTATTTTATTATCAATATGAAAAATGGAAAAAAAAAGAAATTGAATATGGTCCTGAAATTTATGTTTAAAATGATAAAAATAAGCACCAAAATGATATTCTATCTTTAATTACCCTCTTAATGTTCCCCAATAATACGAATCAAATGTTGAATGTTATAAGATAATAAAAAATGGTCCTCAGAAAGTATGGTGGGATATCCCAATGTCTCATCACACTGTAAAAATAAAACATACTATATATAAAAGATTGAAAAAAATCTATCATCATTATGATCAAACATTTTTTCCCTAGTAAATTAAATATCAAAAACCAAATTCTTGAAATCCATGATACTCCTCAAATATCAATGGTCGATTTTACCCATTATAAAATATCTCATATAGTTAAAAACCCATTTTTTTATTTTTCATTGTGTTTATTGAAAATTACATGTTGAAGAACTCTAAATTACTATATTTATCTATTCTCATTCAGAATAAAAAGTAAGTAAATGTTTTTTATAATTTTATAAGTAACTTTAGTTAGAGTTGTTTGTATTACCAAAACCAAGTATTGATGCAATCATATTAAATAATTTCTTATACCTTGAATGAAGAAAATAGTTCTAGTTTTTAAGAATTCATTTCTACTATCATATAGAATATGAATAAAATTAGGTGTTTTGATATATACTGTATTAGATTTAATGGATAATTAATGAATTCAGTGATGTTTAATGGAAACATTTTTGTTAATGAGGGATCATACATTGATAATTTCCCAGTTATGAAAAAAATAAGATGATACGTAGTTGTATGAATTTTATTACTCATGTTTTGAATAATATTTTTAACAAAATTATTTTTAACATATGGAGAACATAAATGAACAAATCCATTGTTGTGGTTTGGAGGTAAACCAGTGAGATGCTAGAGTCCATTTGTGTTTCTCTAGCTATTTGATTTGGAGTTGGAGATGAAATTAATGTACAACATGACCTGGATTATTTAACAAATCCATATGATTTTCCAAATATGATTATTTTAATTTATAAAAATATAAATTTTTTGGAGGATGAGGTATTGATGTTTTGATTTTTTGAGACAAATGGCCTACCAAACAAGAAAATTACCCATAGGAGACTAAAACTATGTGTTATATCATGTCCAACTAATATATTAGTTTTGAATTTCTTTTATAAACTATGTTTTTTGACGATTAAAAAAGTATATATTTTTTTAATATTTCATTGGATAAAATTTTAAAAAATATTAATGAAGATATAAGTCCTTAATGATGTTTTTGTTTTCCAATTTCACTAGATCATAATAAATAATTTCTCATATTTAGATGTTGATGAATTAAATTTTAAAATATTGTTTTATGAATAAAGTATTTAGTTTGAGAGATATCATTATAGAAGAACATTATTTATTCATATTTTAGGATATAATGATTCAAATGAAAAATAATAGTTTTTTATACCAATCAATGATAAATCTGTTGTATTCATTTATGAAGATAATGTTGATTAGATGGATGAGTGGTGATTTCTACTTCTGTTATACAATAGGGAGATCTCATTATTGATTCAGTTGTATATCAAGGGGGAAAATAATTAAAATCAAAACATTTAATCAAGTCATTCACTATATAGAAATTTTAATAAATTATTAAATTCCCAAATTTATAATTAATATAAATATTACAATAATGGTAAATGAAGAAATAATTATTTTTACCTCTATATGATTTATCACATTATTCATTATCAATGAGGAAGTTATATTTTAATTACTAAAAAATATGACTAATATCATGGGTTATTTTTTAAGATAATATGTTGATTTATCCCTCTCCCCTACCAGAGGGTAACCATCCTATATTTACAAAAAATAAGTGCATCAATGTTGATGGATCTATTAAGGAGTATTTTGTCTATTTTGAAGATGTAGTGGTAATGGTGAGTTATAAAAGAGTTATAGTATTTAATATTCATAACATCACATGATCGAATATATATATTAATTAATTTTCTTATAATTAGATATCAATGTGTAAAAACTATTTTTTATGAAATTATTTTCATTATAAGAAGAGTATCACTACGAGAATGAGAATATATAAAGATTGATTCTTCATGTTAATGCAATAAATTCTCTAAGGGGATCAATTGAAAAAACAATATATATATATATATGAAAATTAAATCATGAAAATAATTAGATTTTGTGTATAATGTGATGTTATATATCTATTAAGGTGACAACATTATCAAAGTAATTTTCAATAATTTTATATAACAAATTGAAAATATTGATTTATTATTTGATATGGTGAATGTGATTTTGTATGAAATACATGGGCTTAGTGAAATACATATGGGACAAAATAATATTAAGAAAACCATGAGATGATTTTAATATATATTGACTCTATATAATTATGAATAAGACATAATATAGTCTTATTGGAGGACTCCAATATCATAGTTTCCTTCTATGATTTGAAAGAAAATAGTGAAAACACTATGGATAGGTAGAAATATCATTATGTGTAGTTAAAGGTGATGAAAATGAAAAAACATTATGATGATATTTGTGTTAAATATTTTTTAGTTGTTATTCCATAATTTTACTAAAATAATAAATGATAAAATTAATTCCCAATCGAAGGAATCCACCTTCATGATGCAGATATAGATAGGTTAGTCACCTTATTGAGAAATTCCTAAATATGTAATCATAATATGAGTAATATGAATCACAATTGAAGAAATATTATATACATGTGAGAGGTTTTAAAAGTAAAAAAATAAATAATAAGTTGAACATACTTTTATAATAGATTACAAGATTTATAGATTTTGAAGAATATGAGTTTGATGATTTAATAACCACAAATGATGTTGTTGTTGTGTTTCTAATAGTCATGTTATAAAATGATACAAACCTTCATTATAAATATGATGAATTAATTATCATGGAGGCTTGGAAAACAATTTATTTCCTAATTAAAATATATTTATAGGTGAATCCTGGGTTGTTTCTTAAAGAGTAGTGCACACAAAAATCTGTTGAAACACTATCACTTGTTCTAAAAAGATTTTTCATTTGAGTTTATTATTTTTAATTGAATAAATGAAATTAAACAAATGGGTATAAATAGTAAAAATGATATTGTGGTTAGGAAAGGATTTGGAAACCCTATTTTAATTATAACATTGTTCTTTATTTATCCAATATGTTTCTAAAGGGATAGTAGTAGAGGGAGTCGATAATAACTTCCAAACTCTTAATTGACCATATGTTGTTGGTGATTATATCTCTAACCAAGATATTAGGTTTCTATTCCAAACATCTTAGGTGACCATGTGTTGTAGTGTATCCTATATGTTATATTAAAAAAATCCCAAGTATGCCTTATTTTCCAAAACATCCATGTGATCCTTGTATAACATTCATATGTGTCAAACAATTTCAATAACTTTTCCACCCCAATCTAGTCAGATCCTACGTATATAGACTAAAACTTGTTAGAGAGAGATAATTTTCATTAAACAAGATCATAATGAATAAAAAAATAATATTTTATTAGACTGGATAATAAAAATAGTTATTTTAATATTGAATGTATTTGAACATAATAATGAAATGGGCTTTGTTATAAGAGATGTATGAAAACATGAATTAAAAAAGGCCGTATCCTTCCCTTCCCTGATCATATGGACTTTACCCAACTTTGTGAAGGGTAACAGGGATGAAAAATAATTATATAGAATATCTAAATTATGATAATTAGAAAAAAAAATTGTAATAATGTTATAAGGAAAGAAAGAAAATATAGAAAAATATATAGCATATCATTAGTGTACGACCTTGAGAGAATATAATGTGGTCATACAGTGCCTTGTCCACTTATCATACAGACAAATAGTTTTTAGATTCATTACCTCTAGTAAAAGAATACTAAATCATTATTTATATTTTTGAAAACGTTTTTTCTTTTCAACTATATAAATTTTCATTCGATATTTGATTCTTTAATAAATCCTTGGATTATTTCATTCCTCCTTAAAAAATACTAAACATGCATATATCCGTGTGAATGACTATGAATATGTTGATGAATATTAATTTAGTAGTACATTTATCATTTTGATCATATTTTCAAAAAATATCTATGTCGTATACTATACATATGGTTTGAGTTACCATATAAAATATAATTTACCACATGATATATTGAACATTTTGAAAATGAAATAGATTAGAGGTAAATATCTTTTCATTGGTAAAATTACCATTCGACAGCCTCAACTCCTGTGGTAGATGGAAATAATCATGTGCTCAATCAATACCATCTTAGTATTAGTTCATTGACCACCTTACATATGGGTGACTACAATACATGTTCTTTTGTAATCGATTGGATTCCTTTTAATATAGTAGCATCAGTCCTTGTGGAAATTTATAATTTCCCTTGTGGCTACATTGGGAATTTATAAATCAATCTCTTACGGATGATCATTTAACATTGTTGATCAGATTCCTTCATATAATCATAGGATAATATGTATAACTTGATAGATTGTGGTAGGATATGGAATTCTTCATGTGGGATGTTAAAAACTGTAATTGTGAATGGTTGATATTGTAATCCCTTTAAGACTTGTGTGAAATTTTAGGTATGGTTTTTCATCATCAGCAACTATAGATTTATTATGTTTCATCATTTAACAATACATAAAAAAATTTATTTCATTGAAGTAAACTCAAACACTTAGAATAATTATTAAATAAGAAATAATAAATATATTCATTATTCTAATAATTCCAAAGGAAAAAATAATTAATTATAATTTATTATTTGAGGAATTTATCTATTAAACTCCAAATTAATTCTTAATATAAATAATACGATGAAACACAAGAAATATGCATAATTTTTTGTTTCAAATTATTGAAACACAAGAAAAAATTAATGAGAATATTTTCATATCATTTCCCCCACAAATAAACATCGGACTCTTGAAAAGTTAATTTCAAATATATTAAGCAATCAATATTCAAATAAATATCCAATATGAGCTCCACTATTAACAACAGATTCCTCTAGTCACCACTCATCCTCAATATTATTATTTCTTTTTTTACATTAATTATATTCAATTAGTTCATACTTATTTGATCTTCTCTAACTCTCAGTACCTACATTCCATATTATACCATTGAAAAGTATGTAATGGTTTTCAATAAAGGGTTTCTCTTTCAGAAATTATATAACTTTCACTATATGCCAATTTTATATAATAAGATCTATCCAATAGGTCATGTAGTTATTAATACAAATAGATCTTTGTATCAATTGTTTTATAGATGAATGTTACGTAGGATATTTAATTTAGATTTGTTTATGATAAATGATGGGGTTTAGACTGAATGTGTATCTCAATGAATTATTACAATAATATCCTAGAATAAATTCCTCCCTGAATTCCAATTATTCTATATTATCTTGATTTTTTTAATTTTCAATGGACTACCATACCTTTTTTCAATTATAATTTTTCAATGTTCCCTTCCTCTATATCCCCACATACTTTTTCAATCATTTTATAATTTTTATTACTTGTCTCTAAAAAGTATTGGTGAATCTAAATTATCCTGTTGACGGTTTGAGTTCATCATTGACCTAAATTAGGAATTATTCCCTTCCATTTGTTTTTTGAAGGGAATGATATTCACATTAAGTGTTTTTTCCAATCCAAATCCTTCAAACAAGTTATGTTTGATATTTTTAGCTCTATATTTCCCCAATGTTCAAAAAGTTTTTCTAAATTTTTATCAATATTTTCCGTTATAATATAATTATTTTAGGAAAAATTGAAAATACTTTCTTAAATAAACTAGAAGAAATCGTAGTATAGATTTGGATAATGTCCCTAACTTTTTTCAATCAGTCATACCATTATTTTTCTCCAAAAAATCGAGAAAAAATGTTTTAGATTTTTTTTTTAAATGACCGGATGATTCAACCAACAAATTAATCTGGCTACGTTTCTCAATTCCATCACATAATGTCAACTTAGACCATAAAAAAAAATATATAAAATTGATATACATACATTGGGCATGTAATGTGGTTTTATAAAATTCGATTTCATGATATATTAGGGTTTAAATGATCAATTTATAAATAATCATCAATTTGGGTATTTTATAGAAAATATGGACTAATGTAAAATTAAATCCTAAATTATTTAGGCACCTATTATTGAATTCTCTAAGGTCTTGATTAGAATATTCAAAAATTATTCATATCTGATTATTTCCTAGTTCTCTCAAAACGTATGGAATTGAAATTTATATGTAAATATTTTTTCAGAATACTCTCTGTTAGGAGTTCAATAATATAAAAATGTAGGCCATGAAATGTGTATATCAAATCAATGGGTTATAACGGAAGTTAAATAATTTATAATTTGAAAATAATTTCATTTCATCATTAAATGATGTCTTCATGGATAAAATTTGTTTCAAAAAATTGGAGTAGAATTAATGGTTGTATGGGAATTCAATTTATTAGCAATGGTTTCAAAAACAAATACTAAATGTAAAATATAAAAAAAATTTAATTGTACACAATAATAGAAAATTTTAAAATCCCTATACAAATAAGGATCTCTTTAAAAAAACTAATTGATGTAGTGTCTTTAATGCATTAAACATGATTTATTATATGTGAATTTTTTATATAGAATCATATAATTTAATCAAACGTTATAAAAAGATACAAACTAAAGGGTTTTCATTGATAAACATGTTCTATAAGTTTGATATCATCCAATGGTTCTAAGGTTTCTTTAATATAGTATTTATTAAATATATTCCCACAAATAGTGAATGGTTCTAGATCTCCTTCTTTTTTAATATATACAACAACAAAATTATATACACGAGTTACTATAATGGTACCCTCTCATATGGAACTATGTTTATATAGAATTAGTTTATTTTTTATATGTATAAAAACTAATAATATCAATAATGGAAGGTCATTGGTTGTATCATGTTTTAATTACCCTCCAATATTCTCTCTTTATAAAATTTTGAATTTCCAAAAAAATATCATTTAATCCAACAAAAATAGTTAAAACATTATAAATTTTCTACCTCTTACCAATAGAAAATTCATTTTCTTCATAACGTATTATGATTATTCACTAATTCTACCTTAATATTGTTGTTTTCCCAAAAAAAATAAGTAGTACCTCGAAATTCATAATAGTCTCTTTTAGGATTTCATATAGTCCCATATTTTTTCTTCAGACATCATCTCTAGTAATTCCATTTTGCTTTTACATTCATATTAATAATTAAATTGATTCAACTTTTGAAACTTTTTATTTCCCATTTGTTTTATGATTATAGGGTGTTGATTTCATATAATAGACACTATATTTTTCCATAAATTCCTATGTTCACTAGTCAAAAAAATTGAGTCCCATTATAAATGATGATGTAATTGGAATTAAAAATATTTGAAATATATTATCTATAAAAAAATCACAAAAAACATCAGAATCATTAGTTTTTAGGCATTTATCATCCTCCCATTTTGAAAAATTATCCACTAAAAGTATAATATAATACTTTTTAAATGAAATTGGGAATGGTCACATGACATATGTGCCCCAATCCTTATAATTTTAACAATGTCTAATCAGAATGTATTGTATTTCACAAATTTTGATATGTTTCTATAAAAAATACATTATACACATATTTTAAAGAATTTATATGTATATTTTAACATGGTCATATAATGAATTATGGTATACAAAACATGTATTATTTATCTATATGGTCAACTGTGTCCTCTAAATGTAATAGTATGATAAAACTCAGAAAAATATTCAACTTTTTTATCAATAATGCATCTTCGTATCAGTTTATCATTTAATGTAGTAAAAATAATTCCATCTTTCTATAAGTAATATATGACTTTATATTCTAGTTTCATAAATAAATTTTAATTTAAGTGGATTATAGATTGATATATTATCCAAAAATTTACCATGTATATATATCATTACACTTCACTATCAACCATGTATAGTTTCTCTAATATTTTAAGGTGTGGAACATATGAGTGGGTTGTAATCTTTAATTTAGACATGATGGAAATTAAACTAAAATTATTAGCCACTTATTTCTATGATCCCTACACCGATTTTATATTCAATTTCAACTCCTAATATAGTAATATCAATCTCACATGTGTAGTCTTTGCATCTTCATTCCTCAATAAATAAACATGTGCAACATTATCTGAAATAGTCTATGTTTATATTTGCAAGAAATTATTTTCTTAATATTTTGATTGTAAATAAAACATTAAAAAACACATTTTTTGGGTTTTTATTGAATTTGATGGAATCATGTGCTAATTATTACTAGTTTTTTAATTGTGTCATGTTAAAAATAACTATATAAATGAAATCATCATCTTATTAGTTGTTAGGATCACAGCTTAACTCAAATGGTTCTTCTCAATTGGGTGGCTTCATTTGTAGTCGGATTAGAAATATATATTTTAATTCCTTTTTTGATTCCAAACACTCTTTGTTGAGATCAAATTTATGATCATTTATATATAATCTATCAATAAGGAGATAATTCTAACAAAAACACATGACGAACCTCCTATGGAATATTACATGACATAAAAACGACAAAATATCTTTTACACAAGTGGTAGAAGACATGGAATTAAACATATAATTTTCTGATTTTTTCCTAGTCTGGCCCATTTATGTTTTCATACTTCTATCAACATGAAGAAGGAGGGGCTCAACTGGGTTCTAGGGGATACCCTTGGCCTCCACCAATTTCTCCCTCCTTGGGCTCATCACCTAGGGCGCATTGGGCCCATTTTTTCATTTATTGTGCATGCATTCTTGGAATAATTTTACATCATGATGATGATGATATCAATAAGGACAATTTATTTTTTCACTGTTATGTGAAAATTTTTAAAATTTATGAAAAGATAAATTTTAATGAATTTTTCATGAATTTTTCAAGATGTTTAATGAAATGGTTAAATAAATTTACAAAAACTAAAAAATCATCCTATGATACTTCAATTAAATAATAAATATGATCATAAAATATAAATATCATACACTATTGAAATGAGACTAGAATTTTATATAGAAAAATGGAATTATACTATTTGGAAATGTTATAATCAGATATGTAATGATAGTCATCTCTTGGACCATCAGAGTAATGGGAATATTGAAATAAAATGAAAATACATCTTATAAGAATCATTGTGTTCATATTTATAATATTTATAACATATAGTCAATTAAGGGGATCAATATTTTATGTTACTATATGACCTGATTTAATTTCTTATAGTTTACGAAAACACTTTATTTGTTTTGAATTTTCATAGGGATTATTTTTTTCTATTAGTTAATCAAAATAGTTAAAAATGATTTATTTTGAACGACATGAATACAAATATCAAATTAAGTGTCTAAATTTTTATAATAGATATCTGATTCTATGATAATCTATATCAACTTATTCAAAACCTGTGAAACAACGTTTCTTAGTCTCCTTTAGTGATACCTAAAAAGTCTATGATTTCCCTCTATATTAATTTTATATGAGTATATTATTTGTAATATTTTTACACTATCCTCTAATATCCTTCCTATTACGTCAAAATTTCATATCCAAATTTTAATTAATGTTTTTAGAGATGTCAAGATATATTATTATGAATTATTTACTAAAACTTTTCCTTTTCTATTATGTACATATATATCAATTATGTGGGGTGTGGTTTTAATTCTAGTTTATGGGTTTGCACAATAGGTGATAATAAATTTTTCTTCCCCATTAAAAAATCATGAAAGTTATAAACTTATAACATTTTATCGGAATCATAATAAAAAACCATATATTCATAATATAATTATCATGTTACCTCTTATCTCATGCTGAAAATATAATTTCAATAATTATGGAATTCCCCATTATCCAATTCATCATTAATAAAAAAAATATCATATTTTTCAAAATAATTTAACATGCCTAAATATTAAATTGGTTCATCCAATTTAAGTGTAGATAGTGTAAAAATTGAATGGTTATATGAATTTTTCTTCATGAAGTAAAAATATTGAGCTCCAAAATGATATCTCCAAACTCCATTATAGGTGTTGAATTTTAGAAACCAATGAAGGTATTGGTTTTTTTAAAGTCATCTTCCTATCATTATGGGTTAGAGGAGTGGTTATTTATCATCCTCCATGTTTAGTGTATAAAATTAATCTAGAAATAATATGTCATATAATTTCACAATGATATATTCTAATACATCTTCTATCTATAATGTGGATCGATTTTATAGTTATACCACCACAATATTTTTTGTAATGTTTCTTATCTATAGAGAGACTGATAAAAATAAAAGAATAATATAAATAAATTCCAAAATATCAAACAAAACATTAGATAATGTCATTGATTTAATGGTTTAGGTAATATAAAATGTTATTAGATCAAAACATTTGGTTCGAGATTGGGTTTTGATAAGGGATGTGGCACTTCTGCCAAAGAATACCCTATCATTAATTTAATTTCTATGTATTTTTGTAATGATAACTATGATGAAACCATAATACCATTGTTTATGTTTAAGTACTATAGTAATTTTAATGTTAATATCTTATTTTTGGAATGTTTCTATAATATTATCTAGTGTTTTTCTTTATTAATCATATTTTATTCAATTTAACTTTTCTGGAATGGTGGGGGTATGTATTTATTTTTTTTATTATAGTGGGGATTCCAAGATATTATTCCTTAGTTCATCCAAATATTATTCCTCTCTCACATTTGTTTATAATAGTGATTATTTTATAACATCTACCCAGAAGTTTCAAAACATGTAGTTTCACTCTATATAAGAATAGTTTGAAATGGGTTAGGTTTAGATTCCACTTGAGGTGGGAGATATTTTCTACTTATTATTATAATCATATTACTATTATACTTTATGTTGGGAAATGATTCTTATACTATTTTTATAGGGATTATTTTCATAATCTATATAAGACCTTCCACTATTTTTTTAATGGATATACTCTATTCTTTAGGACCACAATATCATATCCTTCTCAATACTAAAAATGTTAATTTTATCCATGTTGATGCCTATTAAAATTGATTTATTTATGTTAATTGTGATGTATTATAGGGATGGTTGTATGTTTTTTATACGTTTGATGGAAATATTAGTTTTACAGTTGCAATAGAGGAAGGATTGTGTACAGATTTTTAGTGGGTGTTCTAAAAAGGTTCAATTGAATTAAAAATACATACTATAAATGGTCAATATCACTCAATACCTGGATTTTTTTATATTTTCATATGATAAATATTTTATTGAAAAAAAATTTATCCCCTACAAATCAATGCACAATCTAGTAAAATGATTAGGAGATAATAATAAATAATATACCGTACGTGTTAGTTGTTCACTGCCATATTATAGATCCATCCATTAAACCAAACTGGTTCGTTCATCATTTATAGATTTTGGAAATGTGTTGAAATAATCTTTATTAACTAATAAATATATATCATTCCAGACCCTATTATGCTGATTTATTTTGAGTTTTGAGAAATCTTCTTATAATGTTCTATGACCTATATTTTTTATTTTTTTGATACAGATTTTATAATTGAGGCAACAGTTGGTATCTATAATAATTGAGGAATCTGTGGTTAAAAAATATAAAAAATAGTATTATTTTATATCATAATAGGTATACATGGTGCAATTATTATTGAACGTCTCCCAAAAACATTAGATAATATATACATATAAATTTTTAATATCGTAAATTTATTTTTTAATTGTTGAAAATTTTGATGTGGATGAGAATATAATTCATGAATAATCATAAAATATCTTCATAATCATAGAAGTATAATAGTTATAGGATTTTTAACATTTCAATGGAATCTCCACCAAGTGATATGGTGATTTCCTTCTACTTCATTGGTTTATCTGCAAATCCTCAGGGTTTCAGTCTTGAGAAAACGTGTGTGAATGCATTTGAGTTCATATTGGGGTCTTATCCTATAAGATCATTGAACCGTAGATAAATATATATCATACTATTTTCCAATTTCATATTGTTTTTTCATTTAATTAATTATAATTTAATAATTTTAATTAAAAACTATTGTTCACAAAGATATTTTTGGATTTTAATGGTATTTATAGAAAATAATTGGTTCTTGTATTTAACACTTAGGTTATCAATCAATTAAATAAGAGAAAAATATGAAAATACTTAAATTAAATTTATTTTTCATAATATAGTTAGTGTTCTTTCAATTTCTGGATTAAATATAGGATACTATTTGATTTATTTTTATGTTCTAAACGTTTAATTTTAGTGATTTTATGGAAATTTATCTTCAGAAATAACATTTAGATTTACTAAAACCTTTTTTATGGGATTAGAAAAAAATTAATTTCATATTTTAATTGTTTTTATAGTGTGAAATAATTTTTTTTTCATATATATGTTTCCATACAAAAGGATAGCCCAGTTTTAAATTATCAAAAATGGGGTTTTTATTTAGGATTGTGATTTTATAATGAGAGAAAAAAATAAAAAAATTTGGTTAGAAACATATTTTTATAATGATTATTTTTTTGGGGTTGGCTAGAGTTGTTATAATGATATCCCAATTCCTAGGTTTTATAATCATCATTTTCTGGGATTTTAATAGAGGAGCTCCATAATCACATCCTCTCGCTTAATTGACCATCTATTGACAGAAAAAATATATATAACATAGAAATTAGGTAGGAATATACCATTAATATTTGTTCATGTGTTGTATTTGTCCATATAGTTTAATATAGGAAAATACAATTTCTGTGTTTTTTACCCAAACATCCATGATTTCCCACTACTACTTATGTATGTGCTGATGATTTTCCCGAACGTCACCACCCAGATATATTTGATTTCATCTTATATATACCATAATTGGGTGGAATGTTCTAATGCTAATTGATCAGGAAAATAATTAATAACCTTTAAAAATTCCAAATATGATTACACTATATAATAAAAAATTATTATTTGAATGTTGAATCCAAATATATATAATAAAGAAATGGGTTTTCTACTATGATTCACATAAAACAAATAATTGATATCAGTTTTATCCTTTCCTTTAATAGTCACTTAGTCTTTAACTATCCAATATTAGAGTGACTCAAAAGACATAGTAGATTGATGGAATGTGTACAACATTACTAGTAAAATGAAAAAATTGAAAAAAAATATCAATAGATAAATATCAAGTAGTATACATGAGATGTACATAAGAAAAATAAAATTTTCTCATGTAGTGTTCCCTATAATTCTATTATATACTATAAGTTTTATTTTTCAATGTTTTTGGTAAAACCTTAAAAATATACACACGTTGATGTTGACATGTCCTCCTTATTTCTAATTGATTGAAAATTATATCACTATTTAACTCTTCAGGATAATTTTTTAAATATATTGTAAACATAAAATACATATCTAGAATAGAACCATGTGTAAGTATTTTTCAGGATGCATGAGTGTTGATGTGGTATATCCTTTACATAGTATCAATGGTAAACATTGTCTTTTCATGAAACACATTTTTATAAATTTTCTATATCCTAGACTAACGGTGTGGTTTGATTCACAATATGATGGATGAGTGATTGTTCTATAGCTTAGAGAATCTGGGTGTCATTTTTAAATATAGTAAATGTAACAAAGTATTTATAATATATACGGTATATATTAAACACTAGAATATAACTGAAATTGAATTTTGGTCGGTGAAGACATTTATTCATTTGATGCATCGATCATATGAAAAATGAGAGAGCACATTATAGGTTCTTATGTGGTAATTTGGGTGGTTAATATTTCAATTTATTTGGTCATTGGGTTTAATGATATTTTAGCTTTTGGTATCTTCAATAATTAATGAAACTAAATCTGTTGGTCCAATCATTCATGTATTTGATCATAATCATTCTTATTATTTATGTATTGACCATATGAATATTATTTGTGTGATAGGCAAGGGAATTCGTTATATGGTTAGTTGATAAGTGACCATGAACCAATTTTAATGTTTTCTATCTCTCTAGATTTTTGATATTTTTGGCATGATCACTCATCTGAAACAAATACATATTTATAAAATTTCATTATTTATTTACCCAACTGCATTTAGTTTTGTAAAAGTTAACTCAACCACATGAAATAATTATTAAAATCCAAATATTATGTGTATTCTTTACTATTATAATTCTTATTGCTAAAATGATAAATTAAAAATAAATACATAATATATTTATAAATTGTATCATGGGAATATTCCATTAAATAATAAGTATGTTTAAAATATAAGACCAACTCAAATTGATGGGGCTAAAATCATATCATTGATACTTTAGAAAAATTATATGAAAATGAAATTTTGTTAACAATTTTGATGTTATAATTATCCTATAAATCTATATTTATTTTGAGGAACATATTCTGGAAATAGATTCCTCGAGTTATTGAAATAATAAAGTCCAATATTGTTGAATATATTTCAAGTATCTATATATTTTAATAGCAAGATGAAAATGATGACTTAAAACTACGATTAAAATTCTACGATTTGATAATCCATAAAACAAGGAAAAAAGTTTTTCATGTGAAGATTTATAAAGAGAAAAAGATTTATATAATGAAGGAATTGACCATTAAAATGATTAGAAGGGTTAAGATGGTACAAGAAATTATAGATTAATACATATATTATATATGAAATCTAAAAGATCAATAATGATAAAAAGGTATAAAAATTACATCTAGATGATGGGTTATGGATGATATCTAAAAGGAAAATAAGAATAATCATATATAATAAAAAATATACAGTATTTTATATAGAAAAATAAAATTATTAGAAATAAATTAATGGTGAGGTTCTAGAACACAATTAGAAGTTAATAATTATTGTTGCAAAGCTCCAATATATGACTCTTCATAGGAGGACTGAATTAAGATATGCACAATATTATATAAGATAGGACTCTAATATATATAAGAGTTATGAATAATATATTAATCATGTATTTCATAGAAAATATTTAATTTAAGGATCATGTGAAATAGATATTGCTGAGTAAAATGAATAATATTGTTATTTTTAAATTAAAATTATTCAATTTTTAAGGGTTACTAACAAATTAGGTATTTCAGAATAAGGATGTGAATGAGTGTGTTAAGGGTTACTCGTAGTAGTAGTGTCAATATCTTAATGAGTAATCGAGTAAGATAAATTCTAAAAATTTGTTTCCAGTGTGTTATAAATGAGGATGATGCATCATATCTTGAAAAAAAAATTATATCAACTAGAAAATCATTATAATTAGTAATCATAGAAAAATCATAAATGGACTCAATGTTTGAAATAATATGAATAGATTATAATTGATTAGATTAATATCATGTATAAATTATTGATAGTGATTAAAACTAAAATTTGAGAAGAAATAAGGATGTTTTCATAAAGATCAAATATATCAATGAATTTGTATAATAGATTCATAACCATGAAGGAATAATGATCATATTATTAAAAAAATCACAATATGATATAAAATACATTATGATAATGGATGTACTAGCATATAATGGTATTAGTAATTATTTACATTTTAAAAGACACTTGTTTAATTTTTACTGTGTAATAAACTTTTCAAACAATGCTTGTAATATCAATGGAAATGATAGTGAAATTGTGATGCATGAAAAATAAACAAAATGAATCATATACCATCATATTGTAGAATAATATAAGACCTATCTATCAAATAGAGAAGAAAAAATCATTGTATAAATATCATGTAAGTATGTGTTGAAAACCCATTATATATTTGGTGCATCATGAATAAGAAACTAAGATCCCGTGAAATTCAGAAAATCATAAACATACGAGTGTTACACTATAAGATGAAAAAATAGTTCAAATGTTATATATAAAAAAGGTATTCTTAAATAATAAATACATTAATTAGTGATAATTGGTGTTTTGGGGTATATTTGAATGAAAACTAATGAAAATAGTTAAATTTTCCAATTTTTTATTATTTTAGTTAAATGGGATGGTTTATGGTGATTAATTAAAATTCATTTTTGATTAATTGAATAAAATGTTATCATAGATTTGAATAGAAAATGATTGGATGGAAAACATTGAAATTCAATAAAAAAAATTCACAGTGTTTATGAATATATAATTAGAGGATTATGTAAATAAGAACATGATAATAATTCTGGTTTTAAACATTTTTACTCTTTAACAAATTGTTTAGTGGAGTGAATGAATTATATATCAAATAATAAGTATTGGGTTGTTCTTTTTGAATGGGACATACTATATTTTTTTGGAAGGAATAACTCTTAACATTATTATATATCAATAGAAAAATATATTTTTTATTTTAATTAAATAAAATTATATATATGGGTTTTTGTATATGAATCATATTATATTAAATTAATTCCATATATAATGAATAAAATATTTTCTTTTAAACAAAAAAAATTTAAATGATTATTTAATTATAATGAATATGAACATAAATATATGTTGTGTTATTAATAATGTAATGAATAAAAATAATTTTATAATAGAGTTGGAAATGGGTTTATTCCAAGAGGTCACTTTTCTGATGAATGAGCATATTTTTCAGCAATGTAGTGAATAAAATCTAGAAGAAAGAGTTGATTATTAGAGTAGCTATGGGGGATTATAATGGGATTGTTTTGATTAGTAATAATATATTATAAATCAGGATGATGAAATAAGTTTTTTTCTGAACCCCACCCTCCAATGATTCCCCTGCTAATATGTCAAAGAAGGAAGAGGGATAATGACCCCCCGAGTATCGCCTCCAGTAGGCCCTAGGGTGGTGACCAGAACCAAGGGTATAGAAATCTCACAAAATGGGAGGCATTTCCATTTTTTAAAAACAAGATTAGTAGATATGATAGATCTTCCAAAATTAAACTCCATGAAATGTATAAAAGATATCCAAAACCAACCCACATGCATGTGAAAAAAAATAAAACGGATAGAAATACAAAAGTCTTAAAAGTATGTTCCAAAATTTAAGCAATGTAGTGAAATATAAATAGTCGATATCCGAGCTAGTATGGTCCAGAACAGTCCAGGAAATCCTCCCAGAAACCAGAATGTTTTTTTATATACATAGGTTTTAGATACGAGTATACCCAATAGGAAACAAAAGTCTCTCATGCACAACTGAGAGAAGCATACTTATGCTCCTGTGAGAAAATATTAGAACCCAACAACACCTAACTAGGTATAATAGCCATCCCCACTACCCTGAGGAAAACTCACCCGGTAATGAAAATCTTGGAATGTAATAATGTAATCACATCGATAATAGGGTACCCCAAACCACATTCCTGCTAATTAGCCACTATCAAAACCTAACTACAAACATCAAGGTGCTTCCACCGTTTCCAAACAAAACAGACCATATCCATTCCACACACACCTGGGCCTCAAAACCACAAAACACCCCTACCACAAACACGTGGGCCACTACTACACTTTATCCCGCCCGCAAAAACCTAGACCACTACCACAACATAACCCTCCAGCACACACCTATGACATTACAACACATCATCCCAAATACACTTGGGGAACACAAATCACCCGTACACACCTGGGCCTCACAAACCCCAAACTGCCTAAAAAATTATTGGCAATTCTACCTAGAAGAAGGAGTATGGAATAATGGGGGGTTATCCATACATCCTTCTACTAAGATGTTTTGGAAATACACCCTACATCATGATAATGGGGGTTTTGGCACTTGGTGATCAACTAGGCTAGGGTAGATATAGAAATAACAAGATCATAAAATACTTGTACATATATAAATATATATTATCAATTACTCAATCCAAATAAATGATATTCACAAAAATAGAAACCTAATTTAGTTTCAACAATGGCAACTTCAAAAGTTGATAAATTAAAGTGGCTTCATCGAGCTCTTTTACTCAAAAAACATTCATTTAATTATTTATAATTAACCACAGTTAACTATGAAACCCATAATTTAATTTTTGGATGAAAAAATCTTTCCAATTTACCAAACCAACACATTACATATAATAATTATTATGTAGTAATTTTCTCCATCACTACTCGTGAAACTATGTTACATAATACACAAAAACAAGAACAATGAAAGTCACACAATGGATGTCAAAACATGGTAGATTAAACAACATCACATTTCTCCACACATAATACTCATTCATAAGATAAAATATATCGATCATGATACATGGGGTGAATCTTTCTGTATGAAACTCATGGAGAAACTCCAGACGAGTTACCCATACCATCCACTGACATCATCATTCTTCAATGTCATTCCACCCAATCCATCCTCTCAAAATAGAAAATAACCAACTCATAGGAACACCTGAGAAACCATTTCCTCACAACTACAACACAGTTATCACAACCAATCTTGTCATCCCTACTAAGTAACCACACCAAACCCATCACATCAAGAAACACAACATAGAACACCCTGATCACATCCCTACACAACACATCCCATCCATTCCATAATAAAATAATCTCTCAACCTGAGATTCCATTACACCTTCAAAACCACCCACACAAAAATAACAATGCTCACAACCATACCACCATAAAAATTAATAAAAACATATTCATATTTAGATATTCATATACTAATTAATTCCACTGATTAACTAATGGTGTTATCATAGAAGTATTTTGATTCTGGGCCATCCATTTATTACCCTAGAGTATGTGGTTAACCGATTTCATGAAAAAATTTCAAGAAAAAACCAAACATCAGGAATTCCAGAATCATTACTCAATGCTCTAAAAATACCCCCAATGACCCTGATTTTCTGTGGGGTATTTACCCTGTATAATTCCAAACAACATCCAAAGACGATTAACAAGAATATTATACATATCTTTTCCCCTCCACCATATTGATCCTAAACCAATTAAATTGTCTTTATTTAATTTGTATTCAACTATATTCGGCAGGGAAACGTTCGTACACCCAGCCCACATAATACACAATTATGATGGACGAGGGAAACATACATCGAAGAAGAAATGATCTGAACTTCCTTATTTCTCAATGTCGGGGGGGGGGGGGGCACATACAGTAGACAAAATCCTCCCAGGGAAATGCGATACAAAGGCTACAACAAAAATGTACAATTCTCTAAGGAAGAAAGGTTTGGGGTGTCTTGCACCAAGATAAAGAGAATCACACAAGGATGAAAAGATCTCAACATTAGAAAGGAAAGATACTAAATCAATAAGAGAAACATTTTTTAAAATCCATTAAAGAGGGATCCTGACCAAGACCACGTAGTCTGGAATCCAATGGATGCTTCAGGTTATTAGAAGATATATATGATTCAAAATAACTCCAATACCATTATGTGTTTTATTAAATTCATTTTATGTTGATGAAAACATTAATGGGGTGAAACTATAGGAAACTAGGAAAATTGAAAAAATAGAATGATGGTGGAAATGACTCATGGTTATATGAGTTACCGGTGTGAGCTACCGGTGTGAGTCACTGGTGCGAGCTACCGGTGCGACTCATAAGTGTGATTCACCATTTTAAATCTCCAATCCTAACTCACCACTAGATAAGATACCATTGGGTGAGCTACCATCACGATTCACTATCATGACTCAGCATTCCGAAAAACTAGTGAGACCTACTGGTGTGAATCTCCACTAGGACTCACGGTAGAAACCTAATGGTGCGATTCAACACAGAAACTGACTATCACAACTCACTATCATGACCCACCATTTTGAACAACATGTGCAAGTCATAGTTTCAAATCACTATCAAGACCTATTATTGAAAAATTGGTATTTTGGGGAACTCTTGAAATGAGTCATCGTGAAATCCCAGAACAATTCAACCACAAAATTTTTAAAAAGTAATAGACCAAAGAGTTCTAGTCCATTTCATTAGATACCACTCAAACTATTCTCAACACCAAAAATAAAAAACCAAACCTATAAGAAAAATAGTGGTTCGAAGAACCACCCAGTGAGATGCCTATCAAGGATGTATCTTTTCATGAACAACCTCTTCCGTCCGCAATGTTCAATGATAAAACACCTCAGGTTGTTTGAATGATTGAGTCAAAGATCAGCATCAATGAATACCTCCTTTACATCTTCTATCCCAGAAAACCACAAGACACACCATACAGCTACAATAACCACACCGTTCAAACATGAGAACCATGAAATTTCATCATCGATTTTAAGGTACTATCCACCCTGGGTAGCACTAACTCTCCCACACCGGTTTAATCACATCTTAATTAATTCATATTGAGTTTGAATGGGTTTATACCCTCTTTATGTGTTTGGATTTTATCAAACATTAGGGAACAAGGAAACAACTCATCTTATAAAAGATAAGGATTGAACATTACATCACAACGAAATATAGAACAAGTATTGAAAAAAAAAACTCAAAACAACTCTAGGTATTGGAAACACGTCTGCACTTCTTTCTCCCAAGTACACTCCTCTAGGACACCATTCCTCCAGAAAAAATGAACCAAAGGAATGGTCTATCTATGAATAACCTTAACCTAAAGATCCTAGATCTCTAACTTCTATTCCACATATTTCATTCCATCTTTATTATCATACTCTCCCTAGTAAAGGACATGGGAGTAATCAGGATGATACTAATGGAGTTGAGATATTTGAAATATGTTGTGAATCCTCTCCAATTGTGGTAGCAATTCCAACTGGTATGGCACCTCACCAACTCACCCCAATGTCACAAAGGGTCCAATAAACACAAGGGAATGATTTCTCCCTTTACCAAACCTCTAATACTCTGGTCGATGGGAAACTATCAAGAACATGTGGTCCCCAACAACGAACTCCAAGGGCCTCCTCCTGTGATTGCTGTATGACTTTTTCTGGTCACGTGCTATATCCATCCCCTCACGAATAGGATAAACCATAATGCAAGTGATCTACACTACATAAGGATCATGAAAACATATCTCCCAAACTTCCTTCTAGCACAATAGATAACTACATGATCTCCCATAAAATTCCTCAAACAGAGCCACGCTTATAGAATAGTGAGAACTATCAATGTAAAAAAATATAACAAGGGTAGGTGTTGTAACCAAGATCTACCAAAGTCTAACATACATGCTCACAGTATATCCACTAGCATCTAGAAAGTCTGCTTTGTTTTTCCATCTATCTGAGGGTGGAAAGATGTGATGAGGTGTAACCGGGTGAAAAAAGCATGATTTAATCTCTTACCAACTCGTGGGGTTAACTGTGCACCCCAATATGAGACAGTGGACCTCAAAACACTATGAGACTATACTACTTAATCTACATTCCTCTTGGTTAAGGCATCCAATCAGCTTGAATCCATTATCTCTAAAATGTGAGTCAATTTCTTCAACTGATCCACTTATTACCAGAGAGAAATGAAAACCTCCCTGAGCCCTAGGAAACACTGTGATGATATCCATTGATATTATATCCCACATCCACTGAAGTGCATCCAAGAGATTCAAAAAACCACTAGGAAAATGTTACTCAACCTCCACCATATGGCACAATAATAACCTCACCACTAACTTTTCTATTGGAAAATTCGTCGTGGGTAACCAAAACTACATACTCAAGCCACACATATCTTATAAATTTATGTGTGTACCACTAACGGTGATTTATTAAACTCACTGATGACTTCCTCACACATCACCACTGGAATAATCAACCTTTCATGAAACATAAACTGGTTCTGACCATCCTCTGACCATTCCTTTAAATCATCAACATGGCTTACTCGATCACGTAACACCTCTACCTCTGAGTCTCCTCGTTGAGACTCCTCCAACTATTGCATCAGATAAGATTGCACTGTCATCTGAGACAAACAACCTCTACCATTGTCCACCCATGCATTGAAGTGCAAGGATTATAAATCTTCCATCACTTTCTATTCATATGCAAATTCCCAAACTACCTCTTTTTGTGACATCCTTCTCAATGAATTCCATGATATTCCCATTTCCTGAGGTGTAGGAGATCTCAAAATCATAGTCCTAAATAAAATCCATCAACCTCCACTATATCATATTTAGATCTCACTAAGAAAAGATATACCCAAAACACTTATCATCTGTGAAGACAACAATGTGCTCCCCAATGAGGTAATATTTCCAAATATTTTCTGAAAAAAATGAACACTACTATATCCATATCATGGTCGGCATTATTATGTTCATGGGGACATAATTTCATAGACTCATATGGGATAAATTCCTGTTGATGAATCAAGACGAATTCCAATCCTGAACTTGAAGAATCACAAAACACCATAATCATTTCCCCTTCTTATAAAAACTATATCACTAAACAGCATTGTATGAATCCAGATCTTCGTTTCAGGTATGTTTTCCTTTTTCTGGAGTTTTTATGAAAAAGGAACTTTCTGGAAATTTTCAAAGTACACGCCGCGTACTTTCGGAGTACACATTGTGTATTATTCTCCAGCTCAAAGTCGTATGCTGGCCATGCTCGGGCCACACACACGGTGTGTAGGGATGGCGTAGAGGACGATTTTGGTGGAGTAAAGAAAGGACCCAGTACATGCTATGTACTCTAAAAGTACATGCCATGTACATTCATTTTTTTCACTAAACGGACCGGGGTCACACCTGACGCACAGAAATACCTTCTTCTAGGTCTCATTCATCCAAGAGCGACCTGTACTGCCAAATCTTCAACGAGGTCCCGCCTCTTCTTCCGTCCTTCGATTCTTGCATGGTCGATTGCGTTGGAACTTCAGTGGTAAGGTCTTTCTTCTTCTTGAACTTCATTTTCTGATTCCTCTTGGTTTCCGAGTTATCGTGGGTTGAGAATTTTGTGTGTTTTCTTAGATCTACGACGTTCTAAGTGGAATCAATCATCGTGATTCACATATATCGATCTCCTAGGATCAAGGTAGGTGGCTTGTTCCTTTCCATAGGAATTCTGTGAATATTTTGTGCAAATTCCACCAATTTCTTTAGGCGGGGAATTGTGGGTTTCCTTTTTTTCCCCTGTTGTTTGCCTTCTTTGCTTGATTGTTGTAGTAGAGGTTTATGCTTGTAAGTAGAGTAATTTATTTTGTCCTAAAGATGTTATGCCATGTTTGTTCTTCCTTTTTGGCATTTTTCCAGTTTCCATGCCTAGCCGTAGGATAGTAGAACTGATAATTTATGTTGTTGATCCTTAAAATGATAGCCATGTATTTCATTGAGGTTTACTTTGGACGATACATGCATGCTATGCATGTTAATTTTAACTCAGGGCAGTGAGAACCTAGAGTAGTAGACCAAAGGGAGAATTGACGTAAGGGATTTTCCAGAGTGTCTTTAAATACGATGCGAGACCATAGGGGGAATTGAAGATGAGTACTTCCTCAGAGAGTCTATAGTTCCTCGACGCGGGCCACAGGGGGAATGAGACATTGAGTGATACCCCAGAGATCCTTTAGTACGATACGAAACTATATGTGGAATTGATGATGAGTGCTTCCTCATAAGGTCTATTATTATTAATTTCATAGCTAAACCAGAGGGCTGAGACTATGTGTGCCTCCCAGTGTGTTGCTAGTACTGGTAGGTTGAACCATAGGGGTTAGGGTGTGAGAGATACCCAGGGGTTACGTGTTTTTTTGTTTTTGCTGGCTGTTTATTTGTTTACTTTGTTTGTTAAAACTGTGGATTGTAGATTCCTGTGATTTCCTGTTTACTGCTTATTGTTTTATTACCGCCACATATTCATTGATTGTTAGGCACAAATCATTGGGTGATTTCCTACTGGGATTTTATATCACACCATGTTTGCGCCATGCTTTTGGGCCCTAGCAAACTATGTTGCTGCAAGTGTAGATAAGGGAAAGCGCCCTTCTAAATCAGGTTCTTGATTTGCTGGAGTAGGAGAGCATGGGACCGAGCCGAGGCTTGCGATGCTGAGGAGTTTATTTTGATTTTCCTTTGCATATTGTTTTTCAATTATAATTCAGCATGTTGGGTTGTTTTCTTCTTTCCATAGACATGTGTACCAGGTTGCATCATTATTATTTTTATCCATTGCTTCCCCTATTCAATTCAGTTGTTGTATGCTGTTTATTTCTTCCACTGTTGTGTATGGCTGAATTTACACTGTATACGTTACCAAATGGGGGCATAGTTTCCCCACCAACTCACCAACGCCCTTGCTGCTATTCGGAATCCTCTGGAATTCGGGTAAATGCGCTTGAGGTCATGTGGTGAACCGGTTATGGGGCACCAGTGGAGGGGCTCCAGATTCAGGTCATTACAAAGTGGTATCAAAGGAGTTCTTTTATCTTTCTTTACTGTTTGGAGACTTTAGCCAGAGATATGATGGATTCGGTACTTGGTATTAAGTTGTGCTCGGGTGTAGCTAACCCGTGTACAGGGAAAATCCATACTACCTCGTTAATTGCAGTTTGTTGGTTTTGTGTTTTTATGTTTGATATGTTTTCACCTAGAGTGATTCGCATGACTTGTGCAGTTATTGTTTTGATATTTCGGTTCTATTTCTGTTTAAACTCGATGAGATGAGGGTATGCCATCTCATGCATCATATAGTCACTTCTAGAAATCTCATTCCATACATTCTTTCCATTCCATCTAGGGTGCATTAGTGATTGCATGCTGTTGTGATAGGTTTTGTGTAGATTATGCATGCTGTTTTGATAGGTGCTTGATAGAATCCATGATGTTATGTTAGAGAGCTGTTTCTTTCCATTTTAGGTGACTATAGGAGATTCCAAGCTTTGATTTGCTGGGAGTATGGCCCCCCAAGAATCGGAATTTGTCACCACTTTGCCTTGTTTTTAGTGTTTCTAGGGTTCTGTGCAGTTCATGAGCTACTGCCTAGAAAAACCCAAAATACACAGTGTGTACTTTTTGGATACACGCTGTGTAGTTTTTAGGCTATGTTACTGAACATGTGAGCAGAAGACGGTGTCATGAAAGTAACTTTTGGAAAACGCCGTGTATGTTAGGTACTCGTCGTTTAGTATTGAGTCGTGTACCCGACCGTGTCACTAACAACACGGGTCGGGGAAGCTCTAGTAGCACACGCCATGTTGTAATGGAACACACCATGTAGTCCTGCCCAGGTACCCGGATGTGTCATGAACAACATGGGCCGACGTTACCTTCTTTTCCACACACCGTGTTTGTTCGGAACACGCTGTGTAGTCTTTCCAAGTACCTGGCCGTGTCACGAACAACACGGGACTGTGTCACCTCGACCTATACATGTCGTGTTTGTTCGGAACACATCGTGTAAGGTTCAGCTATGTAGACGGCCATGTGTTTAAAAACACGGGCTGCTGATGCCTTGTCTAGTAAATGTCGTGTGTGTTAAGAACACGCCACGTAGTCTCGGTTTTATCAGACCATGTGGTTTAGCCTTGTAAGGAGACTCGGTCAGGGGATTAGTTTTTGAGTACACGTCGTATGTTGGGGTCAACACGCCATGTAGTTTGAGGTGTACATGACTTTTTGGACAGGAGTACATGCCCATGTCAGTGGTTTAAGAAGGCACACCGTGTAGTTTTTATACACTCTGTGTAGTCGTGCTTTGCAATCTCGTGTGTGTTCTTCCCCTGTTCTCATTTTGTACTCTTGTGTTCTTTGTCCTTGTTTATCCGATATAATGTGAACTTTGATCTTTCAAAGATATGCCTTCGATACGTCCTCCGGTCATACATCTGTCGTCAGGTAGTGACCAGACGCTAGATAGGGAAAATTAGGGAATTCCTGCTGATCCTCCCATTGGGCCAGCCTTGGCACCAGCTGTTATACCAGTTGCAGGCGCTGATGTGTAGTTCAAGTAAGGTTCCATGAGGATGATGTAGGTCTTCCAGAGAGCACCACCTACTGCCAATACTATGGACGATTTGACGGGGGTTTTCCAGTATCATCATCCTCCCACGTTCTCAGGGGAAGGAGGACCTCAGGCTACAGAGTCATGGCTGGAAGACATGCTGACTATTTTCGACCATCTGGAAACACCTCCGGAGAGGCGGGTCAATCTCACCACCTACATGCTCCGAGACTCTGCCAGGAGGTGGTGGTACGTGATCTCACAGGCGGGTCAATAGCAGGATATGGCTTGGGAGGAGTTCCAGCGTGTGTTCTATGACAACTTTTACCCAGAGACTCTGAGGTCCGATTGAGCCCGAGAGTTCATGAGCCTAGAGAAGGGTACTCTTTTTGTCATGTAGTATTCCTCTCGCTTCATCGAGCTGCAGCATTTCACACTCCTCTAGGATGGAAGTTGGGTGTTCTTAGCAAGGAAGTTTGAGGATGGCCTCATGAGGGAGATCTTCTCACAAGTGAACATCTTTTAGCTGATTTCCATCACTTCCATCATCAATCAGGCACTGATTGAGGAGTGCAATATGAGAGAATCTGGAGCTACGATCCAGAGTGGTTCTACTTCTAGAGCTAGTTTTCCTCATGATGACAGCATGAAGTGTCGTAGAGAGTCTACGCGTGGTGATCTGAGGAATCATGATGCATCGTCAGGCAGTCAGGTCACATGCTACAAGTGTGGCCTGTCAAGGCACGTGAGGTTGTTGTGCTAGAGAGACCCCGTGGAGTGCCGATATTACAGCAAGATAGCTCACCTTCAGCATTTCTTCCATGTTTTTTAACCAGCAACTGGTGATCGAGGTTCTTCAATGACTCCTTGTTCAGGAGCACCACCACCAGTTTCTCACCAGTCTGGGAACTGGAGTTCTTCGGGCCGTTCGAGCCGAGGTGGAGGTCGAGTCCTTGGTGGTAAACCACCAGTCCCTCAGCACCAGCACGGAAGTTCAGCTTAGCATGGTCAGTCAGGGGCGCAGGGCCGTGGTGCATGCCAGTCTTTCTCCATGGAGCAGACCGATTAGGAGAAGGATCCCGACCCTTCTACAGTTCGATGTAGAATTTTAGTAGCCTCGTTTTTATCTTTATCCCTTTTCGATACTGGTTCTATGCATAGCTTTATCTCTATTTCTGTCATGGAGAGCCTTGGGCTCTGCATATTTTCTTCTGCCGACTTTTTGACACTAGACACACTTTTGGGGCTGAGTACATCTAGTGTACTCCAGTGTAGAGGGTGCCCTCTCGAGGTTGCGGGGTATCGTTTCTTATGGGATCTCTATGTTCTAGAGATGACATGATATGATTTCGCCCTCGAAATGGACTGGTTGGTTCACTTCCAGGCTGTCGTTGACTGTTATCGCTGCAGAGTAAGTTTCGTTTCACCAGAGGGTGAATCCTTTCTTCATAGAGGTGAATGGGATGTTCAGGCGAGTCGAGCAGGACTCGAGCATCATGGGCTAGGAAGGGTGATAGCCCATATTGCTAGTATTTATCTGGATGATTAGGGGACTGCACAGTTGGACTTTCCTCCAATGGTGGATCTCTTCAGGGATGTCTTTCCAGAAGAATTATCAGGTATTCCTCTGGAGCATGAGGTAGACTTTTCTATTGAGCTCATTCCAGGAGAGGCATCGGTGTCCATTCCTCCTTATAATATGGCTACTCCTGAGTTGCAGGAACTCAAGAAGCAGTTGGAGGAATTGCAGGCTAAGGGATTCATCTGACCCAGTACTTCTCCTTGGGGTTCACCTATCCTGTTTGTAATGAAGGCAGATGGTACCCTTCAGCTTTGTGTGGATTATCAGAAACTAAACAAGTTTATGGTCAAGAACCGATATCCCTTATCAAGGATCGATGACCTCTTTGACCTGAATCGAGGAGCCCGAGTGTTCTATAAGATTGATTTGAGGTATGTCTATCATCAGTTTCGCGTTATACCATCAGATATACCTCTGACAACCTTTAGGAGCAGTAATGGTCTATACGAGTATACAGTTATGTCGTTCAGTCTCACGAACATGCCAGCCATTTTCATGGAACTAATGAACCGAGTGTTCCACCCTTGCATGGAATCTTTTGTCGTGGTCTTCATGGATGATATCTTGTTTTACTCTCACACTCGACACGACCATGCCACACTTCTTGAGATCATTCAGAGTACACTAAGAGAGCCCTGAATTTATGCTAAAATCTCAAAGTTCTACTTCTGGATGGATCATATTCACTTCTTGGGTCATGTCATCTTAGAGGCAGGAGTATATGTGGACCTAGAGAAGGTGATATTTTTAGTTTCATGGGAGAATCCGAAGATCGTCTTTGAGGTACATAGCATCATAGGGATAGCTGGATACTACATGTGCTTCATTCAGGACTTTTCTCTTCTAGCAGCACATTTGACAGGTCTGACCAAGAAGGGGTCCATGTTCTTATGGTCGGATTCTTGTGAGTCATCCTTTTAGGAGCTGAAAGGGAGTTTGAAGTCAGCACCGACACTAGTCTTTCTATATCCATGCAAGAGCTACACTGTTTATTGTGATGCTTCTGGTATCGGGCTAGGAGTTGTGCTTATACAGGGAGATGGAGTTGTTGCATACAGATCTCGGCAGTTAAGGCCACATGAGAGGAACTACCCTAAACATGATCTAGAGTTGGAAGTTTTTGTTCATTCCTTACACTATTGGAGACACTATCTACTGGGAGAGCACTTTGTGGTCTTCATGGACCACAAGAGTCTCATGTACATCTTCACTCAGCACGATCTAAATCTGAGGCAGCACAAGTGGGTCAAGTACCTTCACTCTTTTGATATCGAGCTTTCCTATACGACGGTAAAGGGAGGCATAGTGGCAGACACGTTGAGCAGGAGAACTCAGATTCAGGTAGTTCAGGAGGCCAGTAGTGAGTGGCAGCTTATGGCTATGTTCTCTGAGATGCATCTAGAGGTGCACGAAAGACATGGATAGAAATTCCTATCCTCTGTAGATGCTACCTCTACACTACATGATCAGGTACGGATGAGGTAGCTACCTGGCTCTGAAGGCTTGGTCATGTGGGAGAGTGTGTCAGGAGAGGACCCTCTTCCTAGATGGACAGTGGGCGAGGATAAGATCTTGTGTTTCTAGGGACGCGTATGGGTGCTGGTAGACAAACGTGAGGAGCTGATGCGGGAGTTTCATTCCTCAGTTTTGAAAGTTCATCCTGGCATCACCAAGATGTATCGGGATCTTCATCGCCAGTACTGGTGGCCAGGAAAGGAGAAAGATGTTGCTGGTTTTGTCATGAGATGTTCTACTTGTCAGTAGGTGAAAGCAGAGCATTAGCGACCAGCAGGCCTTTTACAGTAGTTACCCATTCCAGAGTGGAAGTGGAACAATGTCGCGATGGACTTCATTACCGGATTTCCAAGGTCGCCTCGATGGAACGATTCTATTTGGGTTTTCGTCGACAGGCTCACGAAGGTTTCTCACTTCTTACCGATTAAGGAGACCATAAGTGTCGATGATCTGGGACAATTTTATATTTGAGATATCGTTCTTCTGCATGGAGTTCCACACTCCATTGTTTCAGACATGGATGTGTGCTTTACTTCTCGGTTCTTGCACGGAATTCAGATGGCTTTGGGTACACAGGTAATTTTAAGTACAACATACCATCCCCAGACTGATGGCCAGTCCAAGCGCACGATCCAGGTGCTAGAGGATATGCTCAGAGCTTGCATTTTGGACTTTTGTGGTTCTTGGGAAAAGCATATCCCTCTGGTAGAGTTCTCCTACAACAACAGTTTTCAGGAAACTATTCAGATCGCACATTACGAGGCTTTGTACAGTAGGCCATGTTAATCACCCTTATGCTAGCTGGAGGTAGGAGTGGTAGATTTACTGGTACCTCATCTTGTTCAGGAGACTTCAGAGTAGATAGATCTGATTCAGAAGAGGATGGATACAACACAGTATCGATAGAAATATTATGCTGATCAGCGGAGACGACCTCTGGAGTTCGAGGTCAGAGATAAGTTTTTCCTGCGTGTCGCACAAAGGTTGGGACACAAGAGGATTCGAAGAAAGGGTAAGCTTTCACCGCGGTACGTCGGGCCGTTTGAGTTCTTGGAGAGAGTGGGGACGGTCACCTATCAGTTTCAGCTACCTCATAGGTACCGGTCCATGCACGACGTCTTCCACATATCTCAGCTCCGACGTTACTTTTCAGACTCGTCTCATGTCTTTCATCCTGAGGAAGTTGGGCTTGAAGTGGATTCGTAGTTCGAAGAGCATCCTATCCGGATTGTCGATCATAGTATGAAGGTTATTTGTGGGCAGTCTGTCCCTCTGGTACGGGTTCTATGGCAGCATGGGTGAGTACAAGATGAGACCTGGGAGAGGGAGGCCGATTTATGATCGCAGTGGTTAGAGCTTTTCAGGGATTTTTCTATGCCGCGTAAGGGAAATTCGGGGATGAAATTATTTAAGCGAGGATGTTTGTTAGAACCCGGATCTTTGTTTCAGGTATATTTTCCTTATTCTGGAGTTTTTATTAAAAATGAACTTTCTGTAAATTTTCGAAGTACACGTTTTGTACTTTCTGAGTACACGCCGTGTACTCTTCTCTGGCTCGAAGCCATGTGCTGGCCATGCCTGGGCCACACAAGCAGTGTGTAGGGATGACGTGGAGGCCGATTTTGGCGGAGTACAGAAAGGACCCAGTACACACTGTGTACTCAAAATATACACACTGTGTACTTTCTTTTTTTTCACTAAACGGATCGGGGTCGCGCCAGACGCACAGAAACACCTCCATCAAGGTCCTGTTCGTCCAAGAGCTACCTGTACGGCCGAATCTTCGATGATCTCCAGAATCTTCATCCGTCTTATGATTCAAGCATGGTCAATTGCATTGGAATCGCAGCGGTAAGTTCTTCCTTCTGGTTGAGCTTCTTTTTTTGATTCCTCTTTGTTTCTTGAGTTATTTTGGGTTGATATTTTTGTTCGGTTTCTCAGAACTACAATGTTCTAAGTGGAATCAATCGTTTTGATTCACATATATCGAGCTCATAGGATTGAGGTAGGTGGTTTGTTCCATTCCGTAGGAAGTCTGTGAATATTTTGTTCAAATTACACTAATTCCCTTGGGAGGGGAATTGTGGGTTTCCTGGTTTTCCCCTGCTGTTTTCTTGCATTGCTTGATTGTTGTAGTAGAGGTTTATTCTTGTAAGTAGAGTAATTTATTCTGTGCTCAGGATAGTTTTCCATGATTATTCTGCCTCTTTGGCTTTTTTCCAGTTTCCATGCCTAGTCGTAGGATAGTGGAACTTCTAATTTTTTCTATTGAGCCGTAGAATGATATCCAAGTAGTTCTTGAGGTTTACTTGGACGATACACGCACGATATGCATGTTTATTTTCACTCAGGACTATGAGAACCAAGAGTAGTAGAAAAAAGAGAGAATTGACCTAAGGGCTTCTCCAGAGTGTCTTTAAATATGATGCGAGACCACATGGAGAATTGACGATGAGTGCTTCCTCAGAGAGTTTGTAGTTCCTCGACACGGGCCACATGGGGAATGGTACGTTGAGTGCTTCCCCAGTGAGTCTCTTGTACGATATAAGAGTATAGGGGGAATTGACGGTGAGTTCTTCCTTAGAGAGTCTATTATTATTAATTTCATAGCTGAACCAGAGGGGTGAGACTGTCTGTGCCTCCCAGAGGGTTTCTAGTACCGGTAGGTTGAACCATTGGGGTAAGGCTGTGAGATCTACCCAGTGGGTTACTTGTTTTTTTCTTATTGATGGCTGTTTACTTGTGTACTTTGTTTGTTAGAACTGTGGATTGTACCTACTTGTGCTTTCCTGTTTACTGGCTCTTGTTATATTACTTCCATGTATTCATTGATTGTTAGGCACAAATCTTTGGGTGATTGCCTACTGGGATTGTATATCACACCCTGTTTGGGCCAAACTTTTGGGACCAGGAAGACTATGTTGCTGCAGGTGTAGATATGGGAAAGCACCCTTCTACTTCAGGTTCATGATTCACTGGAGATGGAGATCATAGGAGCGAGCTAAGGCTTGCGATGCTGAGAAGTTTATTTTGATTTTCCTTTGCATCTTGTTTTTAATTTTTACTTCAGCACGTTGTTTTGTTTGCTGCTTTCCATAGACATATGTACCATGTTGCATCATTATTATTTTTATCCATTGCTTCTGCTGTTCAATTTAGTTGTTGTATGCTGTTTATTGGTTCCACTGTTGTGTCTAGCTGTTTTTCCGCTATATACTTTTCCGAATGAGGGAATAGTTTCCCAACAGACTCACCAATGCCCTCGCTGCTAGTCGGCAGCCTCTGGAATTTGGGCAAACGCGCTTGAGGTCATGTGGAAAACCAGGTACGGGGCACTAGTGGAGGGGCTCTGGATTCGGGTTGTTACAAGCATCCCCTATAGATAGCTAAACGCTACCTGTAACTAATCTCTCGACAAAAAATCTTGGTCTTTTATAGTTATAGATGTCAACTGAGCTACAATTTGAGAAAAATCATATCTGGTAATAGCCTTCCACACTGAAAAGGCTATGATCCATGGCCACATTCTTAGGTGATACCCATGAAAACACATCTTTATCCTTTGATGGTTCTACTAGTACACCCTTCTAAGACACCAAATTACCAAATAAATTCACCTTTTTATGTCCAAAAAATGCACTTGGATACGTTTCTATTGAGAAGTTGGCGTAAAACAACCTACAAGATGGTCATAAGATGCTCAGTATGATCCTCCTCTAAATTCAAGTAGATCTAGTTGTCATGGATGAATACTGTGATGAACCGATCTATGAACTCATGAATTATGGAGTTTATAAGCCCCCTAAACAAAGACGATGTGTTTGTTACACCAAATGACATCACTACGAACTCGAACATTCCATACCTACATCTTAATGTAGTCTCCAGGATACCCGATTACTTCTCCCTCAATTGGGGATATCTAGACTGTAGATCAATATTAGAAAACTAAATCTTCCCTTTCAACTGGTCGAAGAGATCGTCTATCCATGGCAGAGGGTTATAGTTGTTGACTGCTACCTAATACAACCTTTTGTAGTCTATTCTCAAACCCAGACCACCATCTATATTATTTACGAACAACACCAGAGAATCCCATGATGACATACTTGGCCCGATACAGCCCTTCTTCATCATGTCATCTATATGGATCCACAACTCTCATAACTCATAAGGATTCATTTAATAAGGAGACATCAATATTTGAACAACACTAGGTGGAAAATCTATCTGAAACATAACATCAAATCAATGGGATAGAGTCAAAACCTCCTAGATAAAAACAAAAAATACTCCCCAAAAACCCTGAGGTATCCACCATCTCAATGTCCACTGATTTCCCAAACGGCTTATCGAATATGGATATAAGAGCCTCTAAACATCGACATCCCACCGGAAAACTTCTCTCACCAATTAAATCCACACACTGGTCATCCATGTCCAAAAACATGACTCTTCTATAAAATTAGTCGATAATATAGTGAAAGGAATACAACATGTTGATTCTGATAATGACATTGTATGGTTGCATCTATATCAAGATGAGTTCCACAGAGGGATGATGCGGCCCCATCAATACTTTACATCCCTAACACACATCAAACAAGTAGGTCGGGCTTCTGAATGGCGTACACAACACCAAGGGAATGAGAAGCCTCTCTACATCAAGTCCTAGTGCATGGGATATGATGGGTTTAATGATGGAGTTCAAAATGCCTGAATCAATCACCGAACAAGAAATGTGTACTAAACAAGACAATCGTAAATTTGATTATGTCAGGACATATTGGAACTTCTATTATTGTGGCACAAAAATGACCACACCCAGCTCCTCTACACATTTGACGATTACCTCCTCTACGGCCATGGTTGGGTCAAGGTCCCAGTGGAACTCCCTGATGTGGGCCTCTACCCACTCCATCTCCCATAGGTGGAGAGAAAGCCTATAGACCTGGCTGCTGGAACTACCTGACTGGAAACTGCTACTAAGGTTGGTGTTGAACCTGTCATCCTCCACCAAACTATGCTCGAGCAGCCACTAGGAACTAACTCTGAAAATGGACATGGACCCCAAAAAAGAAACATTTTGTCCTCAATTATAAAGGAAAGGAAGAATGACCATGACACCCGGAGGCCGAAAAAGTAACTATTACGGTTTCACCCATGCCGGCTAGAAACTAAAATCTCTCTATACTTGAGATCTGCTACTGTCATCCATGAATATTGAATAACATTGTTGTATCCCCTTTTGTGGTAGGCCTCCTCATGAGTGAATTTTATCAATCACTTCCTCCTCCTGAACCTCAAAATACATCAGTAACACAAACCGAATAACCACACATTGGATATAAGAAAGAAGTGTCTCGTCAAGGCACCTCACATAATACTTCTAATCCAGAATTAGATTCATGTAAAACAAAGGAGATCCTTATACATAATCCCTAGATCTTGTACAGACATACTCCCCTATTGGAGGAAGAGAATCTCCTGCCTCTTCTCAGCCATCATTGTTGATGAAAGGAATTCTTCTCAGAACTTCTTCTCAAAATTGACCCACAAAATGGTAGCCTCCTTCCTCTCCCCAAGCTACAATTTCCACCTATAATGCTCTTCTCCCTATATCTGGATCACATAAAAAGGAACCTAGTACTCTTTATGAGCCCAGATCAATCTGAAGGTGATCACTAGATCATTGATCTAGATCTGCATCTCCAGGTCAAAAATAATTTCCTCATATTTTTCCAATGTCTAATGATAGAATTAACAAAATTTTCTTTTCCACTGGTCTTCATCCACCACCGAATCAACCCTCTGTTGATCAACCAGATCACCCTGCTAAGCCTCAACTGGCCAAGACACATGGGAATGATGACCAGGGGCCATAGCTAAAAAAGTAAACAAGGAATTACTAATCTCAATTAGTATGTAATTTTTATTTACGATTAATGTTAATTCATTCTTTTCATTCATTCTATTTTAACATTCCCAAAACATCAAAATTCATACAAGAACAAATGTCAGTTTTAGGCATGTACCATTACTAGGGTATATACCCTACAAATGGTGTAGCCTCACATAGGCCTTCAGTAGGCTCATATTCATTTTATCAGATCACAGGGGCTGTAAAATCTTGTGTCCTAGCCTGTCTTCCTGAGACCATGTCATTAATTGAAGTCACCTAAAACTATTTCCCTACCAAGACATACAATCCTCACTATTTATAACTCCAAACTCAATCATATCACTCAACCATCACCCATGATACTAATCTGTCATGAACCCCTCCCACCAAAGTTTCCCTTTTAGAGCTGGTAATGAAAGAAGAGATATAATGAACCCTGAGTCCTGCCTCTAGTAGGCCCCATGGTGGCGACCAAGACCATGGGTATAAAAATATCACAAAATGGGAGGTATTCAACTTTTTAGAAAACAAGACCGGGGGATATGATGGAACATCAAAAAAGAAACACAAAGATATATATATATATATATAAGAAATCAAAAACCATCACACATGAATGTACAATAAAATAAAACTGATACAATTACATAATTCTCCAAATTAAGTAACAAAAGTCATGCTAAGGAGAGACACATCTACAGTCGAGAACTGAGATATCAATGTTTAGCATTGTCTGTGAAATCCTCATGGAAACCTGAAAACAAATTTATATATGTAGGGTGAGAATAAAATAATAATCATTAAGAAAACAAAAGTCTCTCATGGAAATGTGAGAGAATCATACTAATGATCCCATGAGAAAATAGAAGAACCCAACATCACCTGACGAGGTATACTAGTAATCCCCACCACACCAAGGCACACTCACCATGTAACAAAATCAATTAAGGTAATATAGTAAAAAAATCAATAATAGGTAATCCTACACCACTTTTACAATGATTAGCTGCTACCACACCCTAACAACAAACGTCTAGGTGCTCCCAATTCTTAAAAAAACAAACTACATCCTGACCACACACACTTGGGCCTCACTACCACAAAAACATTCACCAAAAAACACCTGAGCCACTACCTCACCTCATCTCACCTATAGACACCTAGAAGATTACCACAACACATCCCGGCCACATATACCAGGGACACTACCACACCTCATCCCGAAGATAGTTGGGAAACAAAACTAGCTTGTACGTGCCCGGTCCTCACAAACCACAACAGGTCTGATGAATCTTGGGGTATTCCAACTGAAAGAGGGAGAAGGGATGAGTGGGTGGCCAACCATACATCCTCCCACTTGGATATTTGGGAAATACATCATACCCCATGAAAGTGGGGGTGTTCGAAACATGGTTCTCAATTAAGGTGGGGTGCGTATAGAATTCACAAGAACATGTAGTGTATGCATTTATATATATAGTATCAAGAACTATAGCCCAACCTATGGAATTAACAATAATATCCACGTCTATAATTATCTACAATGGTCACTTCAGATGTTGATATATTAAAGAATCTTCATATGTCTCTTTCACTCAACACCCATTGTGTCACACATGGTTTTTTTCTGTCTTTGTATTGATCCGGCCCATTAGAAATCCCGATCCTTTTCATGGGTATTTGATGAGATGAATCTTGAGTTTTGAAGTTTAATATATGTCTAACTTCCATAATTTGGGATCCCCATTACTGGTTTAGGAATTTTTGAAGAAAGGTTGGTTACTTCATGATTTAGGCCAACCATGAGCCCATTCCCAGTTTTAAAAACTGAATTTGTTTCTTTTATAACACTTTTGTTTTTCATCCTTTTTCACCATTTCAACTTACCACTTGTCATATACTAATATATTAAAATTTATTTATCCTTTTGGACCCATTAAAAATTCATAAGCCGGGTGAATTTTGGTTACTTATTTAGGTATTGGGCCAGCCCATGGGCCCATTTCCTGTTTTAAAAAAAAATTGTTTCATTTATATCATTTTCATTTTTTACTATTTTTCGGTGATTCCACCTCCCCCTCGAATCCAATAACCCTATCCCGACCCTCATAATCGATTTTACCTCTTTGGAGCTCATTTGGGTCGCGTATTCTGGCGAAAATTCTCATGAAACCTCAAATCACCCAGAATTGCCAAGGTAAATTTTATCATTCATAAATCAATCAATTCGTACTCTTTTAGCAACCAATCTTCTTCCCCTGGTTCGTCCAGAACTTATGAGTATCTCCAACAATTTTCAAGCCATTACCTTTTCTCTAGGACTTCAGGTCTAATGGAAGACGAAGTGTTTTCTAGGATGAAAGGTGGGATTCCTTCTCTTTTCTTCTTCCTCTTACCCCTCCTTTCATTATTTCATTGGTTTATATTGTACCCTAGTCTTGATAGACCTAGGTTTTGTTATAAAATGTTTTTTGATGGGTTTTATGTTTGTTTTCGTCTGGTATTTATAGTTTTATGGTTTATAAACCCGCGGCGGGTGATTTCGGGTTGGCGTTTCAATTACGCCAAAGATTTGAGGTAGGATACCTCTTGCACATGCCTTTATTATTTAAGATTCATCATTTTATTATTTTTAACAGCTGATATATATGTTCATAATTGTTTTTCATCCTTTGGATAATTTTCTTGGTGTGCAATGTGGTTTTTTAATCATTGTTTTGTGAAAGGTAGTGTTGTTTTGTCATGAAAATGCTCAACAAGTGTTTGTTTAAATGTTCCGTTATCTTTTGAAAATATTTTGTGAGGTTTATAATCTGGTTTATGGTATTTTTAACATGTTACAGTATCTTGAATGAAAATATGGCTTTCAATTGGTGTTTTATTCCTTTTCATGTACTTAAAATAAATTGTTTTCTTTAAAAAGGGCATGTCATGTGTTCGGTAAATTGCCCGGTTGGCTTTTATGTGTGATGTGTGATTTAAAAGTTATTTGTTTGGATTTATAAAGGAATTGTAAGAATGATAAATGGTATTTTTGGGTAATTATATGGATTTACTTTTTGGATTTGTTTTTACAATCAAGTGGGTTATGATTTACAACATATTTTGGCCCGAGTTTCCCAAAAATGGACTGTTTCACATCTTTATGAAAGTGATTGTGTTTTGAATATGTAACCTGAGTATTATAAGAGATTTATGAATGTGGTTTTCTACTGTAAATGGTGTTTATACATATCCTTAATAGAATTAAAATGCATACCTTCTTCAAAGGTTAGTTTTGAGAAAATGTTTAAAGGCCCGTTTGGCATTTCCTAGAAATGAAAGAGTGTTTTACTTGTATATAACAAGTTGTGCAATTGGAATTGTTTTATGGTCCATTAAATGAATTTATTAAATCTTTATTGGGCTGAAAAATATGATTTTTTTTGGTTTTTATGTGTGTTTATAATTGAAATAGTGTTTTTGAAAGAGTTTTACGTTCAAATCCTCAATACACTTCATGAAATTGTTTTACCAAAATATTTAGCGGTTTGTTGATTAGTGTAAGAAATGTGAAGAAAGATTATGGGTTGTTTGTGTTTTTATGGTTTTGGAATGGAATGTGGATATGAAATGTGTGTTTGATAATATGTGTAACTTGATTGATCTCTAAAGGGAATCCCGAGTATCTAGGTGGGTGGACGTGTACTAGTATGCCAGTGATTCTGTGGGGGTTGGCCCCTGTTTCACGTAGCAAGTTTGACGATAACAACACTAACTAAACTATGATGATGATGATGATTGGGGACCTATAGGTTATGGGTATGTTCCCTACTAGTGGCTCGTGCACGAGAATGGATATTTATTATGGTTTCATTCACCGAGATACAAGGTACCTGGGGCTCACAACTAACTAGTGCTTAGGGGTATTCATGTGACTAGTGCTCATTGTCTATTTTGTACTCACTGTCGGCATACAATGTGTTTGGTTGGTAAATTCAGTAGTATGTGTTATTTATTTGAATGTCAATATTCTTTAAAGAAGCCCTCTTGAAAACTATTTTCATTTTGAAGTTTCACCTCTTTTAAAAGAATTGTTACTTGCATTTTTGTTTATTAAACATGCATGTTTTTTTCTGATAATTGTTATAGCATGGAACATCATTTGAAAACCATAATTTCAAATCCTGAATTTAAAACTATAAATTGATGTTTCTTTTATTTTAAAGGAATGTACATTGGGAATAGAATATCGGGCTAACCTATTGAGTATTAATACTCACGCCTATAGTCTTCTTATTTTTTTTATCCCTTGTGCAAGTTTCATCTTTAGTTTGATCACCATGGGAGACATTTTATCATTGTGTTGGAGAGTGACCAAAAGTGTCGCATGGAGTTAGTTTTTCATCGGGTTTGTTTAGTTGAGTTGTTGGTTTTGTTCTAATTTTAGTTTCTTGTACAAATAATATTTAGTTTAATTTTTATATAAATTCATTTTGGGATGTCCGTATATTTCCGCTGTTTGTTTGATTGTTTATATATGGGAGAAATCGTTCCCTTGTGTACTCTATTTATGCCCTTGGTGCTTGTCACCATCCCGGGAGGATCGGGAACGCCTCTCTGGACTTGTCGCGGGCTGGCCTGGGTGACCGGTTCAGGGTCGACTCAGGTTGGTTTGTGAGAAAATGGTATCAGAGGAGGTTGGCTCTTAGCGGACATTTCTTTTTAGAGCACCCTTTTTATTTTGGGGATGTCAAGGTATATGGAGTAGGATTGTTGGTACTTGAGGGGTAAGTGCAAGATGAGCGGCGCGAACTCTTTCTTGTTCTAATCCTCAGGTTTCCAAGGGAGTCCATTTTTATTAGTTTCATTTGTTCTGGTTGATTTTTTTGGTGTTGGGATATGACAAGGGGAGTCTGACTAATGGCCTTTGTGAGCTCACAGGGCCTGGAAAGCCATGTGGAGCTGTGGAATGGTCCTAATAAGTCTCTCTGTGTTGGTGTTGTGTTTGGAATATGGCCGCCAACCATATGGTCAAGTCACCCACCGACACTAGTTCCCTTCTTTTGGGTCTCTTGAACCTTTCTTGAATTCTGAATTTTTGTTTTTAAAATCCTTGTGTGAGAATTGTGGAAATGGGTTTTAATGTTAGGATTAGATTTTGAAAAGTGAAAAAATGGGGTTTTCAATAATTAAATATAAGAATGGTTTTGGAAGGTTTTGTTTTTGTGAAAAAAATATGGAGGGAAACAGATATGATTTAAAGGGATTGGATTATCCATAATCTAAACATGTGGTTTGTTGAAATAAATTGTTTTGAAATTATGAATCATTTTAAAGTGATTCTGGATCTTTTTTTTAAATGGGGTATTTTAGGATGTTAAAAAGTTCATGAATTGGATAAATTAGTTTTGGCAATTGGTTTTGATCGGTTGGTGTTTTACTATAAACGGTATTGGTCTCAATGGACCTCAGATTATGAAAATATACCATGCTGAATTTTTTTTTTACAAAAAAATGGGAAGGGGTTGTTTGGAGTGGCTTGGTTATTTAAAAAGTTTTTAATAATGAAAAGTGGTAGGTTTTTATGAAATTGGTTATTAATTAATTGTTGTTTTTTTCTGAAATATGAAAATGTTTTTTGACTTGGTGGTTGGTTTTCCTTTTGAAGGTAAATTGTTTTTTTGAATTATGATGTTTAATTTTAGCCTTTGGTGTTTTCATGGGCGCTCACATGCGTGGTTTTATTTATATATGGAAGTATGGCCTATATGGTATGGTGGTTGGGTTCCAGGGGTGGAATGGAAATGTGCATGTGGGTGAGACTTGATGAAACACCATTGGTGAATGTGGAAACCCACCAAGTTAGTTTGATTTTTCAAAATGGGTTTGAGCTGAAAATTGTGGCCATTTTTTAAAACCAATGGTTATGTGGCTTGATTTTTCTATGTCTTAGAAGAGTTGTTTATTTGTTTAGCATCCATGTGATCTATAATTCATACTCTTATTCTATCTAGAGATGAGATATTGTTGGTGGATCGTTTTTGGAGTAATTTTCCTTGGGTTTCTAAAAATGTGTTTGATGTTGTGATGTGGCCATGGATAGTTCTGCGTTGGAAATCATTCCTGCTGATCAACCTAAGTATTCCTTTCAAATTTTAAATCCACCTCTTTTGATGATGCCCCAACTTGTTTGTTGGAATAGAGAGCTGTTTGGGATCTATTAAAAGTGATTCTAGTTCATGATAATTCTTTTGGACAGAGTAGTTGTGTTCGGTGATGTTGATGTGTTTGTTCGTATTCCTTGTCCATTATGCCCTTCATTTGGATTGAGATAAAATTTTGATATGTATATATGAGTTCCTATTTAGATGAAGGTTTTTGTTTGGTGATCAAGTGTGGTTTTTTGAGTGGTGTGATCCTTATCACCTGACTGCGGTGCAGCAAATGCTTCAAGAATCAGGGCTCCATCCATAGGCCTCAGAGTGAATCTTTTCACATAGTCAGGAAATCAACATAGGTTTGGTGTGATAGATTAAGATCCTTACTCCTCTGTTTTGGTAATTTAGTTACTATGCCAATGCTTTGGTTCCTCATTTCTATGAATTTCCCTTTGTCGCAACAAGCGTGGTGGACTTAACCCCTCACACTGTGTCTATGGTTATTCCTTCATGGATGTGGGTTTTCAATAAATGTCCCTATGTGGACATCCAGTAAAAATCAGGTGTAGTCTTGGTGTTACCTATTCATAGGGGGAGAGTTTTGGGTAGTTTCTTTGTTTCTTTTGTTGTTTCAGTGGCCAAATTATTGGGTCCCCTTCCCTCTCATCCCCAAGTGGCGGGGGTCCAGAATTGTGCTGAATGTGTCGACCAAGTTATTGTCTCATCCATTTGGGAGTGGGTGGTTTATATGTTCATGTTTTAACTATATTAACTTGGTATAGTAGGATTCTGCAGGAGGGTTTTTTTTGGGCTTGTGTGAGTGAGTCCCAACTCTAGCTCATGTTCAATTCTTGTCTATTCATTGCTAGTTGGTTTTTAATGGTGGGGAGACCCACCATGGGTCTCCTGGATTTTCATCATAAGAAAATTTCTAGTTCTAGTTGATTCTTAATGGTGGGGAGTACATTCTGAAATCCTTAGGTGTTGTTTTTTTTCAGTCGGAAAGTGTTATGGCTTTCTGGGGGCGGAAATCTTTAATGGTGGGGAGAATTGTCACACAAGGTTTTTTTTCTGTCTTTATATTGATCCGACCCATTAGAAATCACGATCCTTTTCATGGGTATTTGATGAGATGAATCTTGAGTTTTGAAGTTACATATATGTATAACCACCATAATTTGGGATCCCCATTGCTTGTTTAGGAATTTTTGAAGAAGGGGTGGTTACTTCATGATTTGTGCCAACCGTGAGCCCATTCCCAGTTTTAAAAACTGAATTTGTTTCTTTTATAACTCTTTTGTTTTTCATACCTTTTAACCATTTCAACTTACCACTTGTCCTATACTGATATATTAAAATTTATTTATCCTTTTGGACCCATTAGAAATTCATAATCCGGGTGAATTTGGGTTACTTATTTAGGTATTGGGCCAGCCCATGGGCCCATTTCCTGTTTTTTAAAAAAATTGTTTCATTTATATCATTTTCATTTTTTACTATTTTTTGGTGATTTCACCTCTCCCTTGAAGCCAATAACTCTATCCTAACCCTCATAATCTATTTTACCTCTTTGGAGCTCATGTGGGTCTCAGGGTAGGCCGAAAATTATCAGGAAACCTCAAATCGCCCAGAATTGCCAAGGTAAATTTTATAATGCATAAATCAATCAATTCATACTCTTTTAGCCGCCAATCTTCTTCCCCTGGTTCGTCCCGAACTTATAAGTATCTCCAAGAATTTTCAAGCCATTCCAGTTTCTCTAGGGATTCAGATCTAATTGAAGACGAAGAGTTTTCTAGTATGAAAGGTGAGATTCCTTCTCCTTTCTTCTTCCTCTTCCCCCTCCTTTCATTATTTCTTGGTTTTATATTGTACCCTAGTCTTGATCGACCTAGGGTTTTATTATAAAATACCACTTTCACATGCCTTTATTATTTAAGTTTCATAATTTTATTATTTTTAACACCTAATATATATGTTTATTATTATTTTTTCATCCTTTGGATAATTTTCTTGGTGTGCAAAGTGGTTGTTTAATCATTGTTTTGTGAAAGGTATTGTTGTTTTGTCATGAAAATGCTCAACAAGTGTATGTTTAAATGTTCCGTTATCTTTTGAAAATATTTTGTGTGGTTTCTAATCTGGTTTATGGTATTTTTAACATGTTACAATATCTTGATTGAAAATATGGCTTTCAATTGGTGTTTTATTCCTTTTCATGTACTTAAAATAAATTGTTTTGTTTAAAAAGGGCATGTCATGTGTTCAGTTAATGGCCCGGTTGGCTTTTATGTGTGATGTGTGATTTAAAAGTTATTTGTTTGGATTTATAAAGGAATTGGAAGAATGATAAATGGTATTTTTGGTTACTTATATGGATTTCCTATTTAGATTTATTTTTACAATCAACTGGGTTTTGATTTACAACATATTTTGGCCCGAGTTGCCCAAAAATGGACTATTTCACATTTTTATGAAAATTGTTGTGTTTTGAATATGTAACCTGAGTATTATAAGAGATTTATGAATGTGGTTTTCTACTGTAAATGGTGTTTATATAGATCCTTAATAGAATTAAAATGCATACCTTCTTCAAAGGTTAGTTTTGAGAAAATGCTTAAAGGACCGTTTGGCATTTCCTAGAAATGAAGGAGTGTTTTACTTGTATATAACAAGTTGTGCAATTGGGATTGTTTTATGGTCAATTAGATGAATTTATTAAATCATTATTGGGCTGCCAAAAATGATTTGGTTTGGTTTTTATGTGTTTTTATAATTGAAAGAGTGTTTTTGAAAGAGTTTTATGTGCAAAGCCTCAATACACTTCATGAAACTGTTTTACCAAAATATTTAGCGGTTTGTTGATTAGTGTAAGAAATGTGAAGAAAGATTATGGGTTGTTTGTGTTTTTATGGTTTTGGAATGGAATGTGGATATGAAATGTGTATTTGATAATATGTGTAACTTGATTGAGCACTAAAGGGAATCCCGGGTATCTAGGTGGGCAGACGTGTACTAGTATTCTAGTGATTCTGTGGGGGTTGACCCCTGTTTCACGTAGCAAGGTTGACGATGACAACAGTAACTAAACTATGATGATGATGATGATTGGGGACCGATAGGTTATGGGTATGTTCCCTACTAGTGGCTCATGCATGGGAATGGATATTTATTATGGTTACTTTCACCGAGATACGAGGTACCTGGGGCTCACAACTAACTAGTGCCTAGGGGTATTCCCGTGACTAGTGCTCATTGTCTATTTTGTACTCACCGTCGGCATACAGTGTGTTTGGTTGGTAAATTAAGTAGTATGTGTTATTTATTTGAATGTTAAAATTCTTTAAAGCAGCCCTCTTGAAAACTATTTTCATTTTGAAGTTTCGCCTCTTTGAGAAGAATTGTTACTTGCATTTTTTGTTTATTAAACATGCATGTTTATGTCTGATAATTGTTATAGCATGGAACATCATTTGAAAACCATACTTTCAAATCCTGAATTTAAAACTATAAATTGATGTTTCTTTTATTTTAAAGGAATTTTCATTGGTAATAGAATATCGGGCTAACCTACTGAGTTTTAATACTCACGCCTATAGTCTTCTTCTTTTTTTATCCCTTGTTGAGGTTTCATCTTTAGTTTGATCACCTTGGGCGACATTTTATCATTGTGTTGGAGAGTGACCAGAAGTGTCACATGGAGTTAGTTGGTCATCGGGTTTGTTTAGTTGAGTTGTTGGTTTTGTTCTAATTTTGGTTTCTTGTACAAATAATATTTAGTTCAATTTTTTTATAAATTCATTTTGGGATGTCCGTTTATTTCCGTTGTTTGTTTGATTGTTTATATGTGGGAAAAATTGTTCCCTTGTGTACTCAATTGATGCCCTTGGTTCTTGTCACCATCCCGAGAGGATCGGGAATGCCTCTTGGGACTTGTCGCGGGCTGGCCTTGGTGACCGGTTCAGGGTCGACTCAGGCTGGTTTGTGACACATTGATTTCATTATTTAGATTTTACCATAGTTAAATGTAAAACCCATCGTTTAACATTTCATTGAAAAACTCATTCCAATTTTTCAAACCAACTCATGCCATATAAACTTTATAATGTATTTATTTTCTCCATCACTACCTGGGAAACTAAGTAACACATACCATAACAAGAAACATAGTGAAAGTCAAATAATGGTGGGAGAACCATGGTAGATTAACCAACATCCAATTCCTCTCCATTTAACTCCCATTCGAACATAACTTAAATCGATCTTGAGACATGGAGTGAAGATTTGAACATGACACTCATAAAGAAAATCATGATGAATTACTCTTACCAACCACTGTCACCATCATTAATCAATGTCATTCCACCCAATCCATCCACACAACTGAATAAAACCCCAACCCACAACCACACCCAGAAAATCATCCTATAAACACAATAGAACACATATCACAACCAACCTTCGAATCCCAACTATGTAACCACACCAAACCCATCACATCTAGCCACACAACAAAGAACAACCCAATCAAAATCCAATAAAACACTACCCACCCCTTCTATAATCAAACAATCTCTCAACCTTAGATTCCATTACACCTTTTTAACCACCCACACAAACATAATTGTGATAAAAAAACCCCCGCACAGACAAAAACAAATATATTCATATTTATCAAGTCATTCCTTCTTTAATTACAATAACTAACATGGGAGGTTATCGTAGAAACAGTTTCATCCCAGGGAATCCATTTAGTAGATGAGTGTATATGGTCAACTGATTTCATATAAAATGGTTGATAGAAAACTATACATCATGAATTCTAGAATTAGTACTCGGTTTGAAAAAACCCCAATGACCATGATTTTTTTCGAAGTGTTTATCCAGTATAATTAATTACAAAAAAGGTAGATCGTACATCACTTTTACTAACCCCACATTGATTCTAAGATGATTTAATTATATTTATATAATTTGGATTCAAATATCAGGACCTGAGAAACATTTTTACACTAACCCCTCATGATACACAATTAATAGGTATATAGAAAAACTAATTGGAAGACGAATTGATCAACACTTTCTTATTGCACCATGTTGGGGGGCATGCATGTAGCATGAAAAACCCTACAAGGAAAACATGATCCAAATTCTACAATAAAAATGCTTGATTCCTTGGGGAAGAGAGGATTATGGAAATCAGCACGAAGAGGAAGGTAAGCACACATTTAATAGAAGACCTCATCTTTAGAAATTGCGTATACTAAATCAATGGGAGAAATTGTTTACAAAATCCATTAAAGGTGGATCTGGACTAAGACCATATAAGTTTATAAAAAAAGAATATTAGGGGTTTTAGAAGATAGGTATGATTGGAAACATCCCGAAAAATATTTAAATATGGTATTAAATTTTTTACATAAGATAAAATGTTAACAGAGGGAAAGTCTAGAAAAATGCGAAAAATATAAAAATATAAAGGTGTTGTAAATTACTCAATGTTAGATGAGTCACTAGTGTGAGCTACTGCTTTGAATCACTATTGCGAGCTACTAGTGTGAGTCCATAGGGCGAGTCACCATTTTGAATTAGTGGTCTTGAATCACTATTGTACATGCTACCATTGGTTTAGCTACCATCACAAATTTCTATCACGAATCATCTTCACAACTCCCTAGTGAGACCTATCAGTGTGAGTCACCACATTGACACACTGTCATGACCTACCGTTGTGACCTACTAGTGAATGTCATTATTGTGACTCACCATCAGGACTAACCATTGCGACCCACTATTCCAAGATACAGGTGTTAGTCACCATTGTGACTCACTATCACAACCTAATATTTGAAAACTAGAATTTCAGAAAACTCTTGAAAAGAGTCACCGTGACATACTAGAACACTTCAAACCACTGGATTTTCAAAATGTAGTCGACTAAAGAGGTTTGGGACATTATATTTTTCTACAAAATATATTCCATATGAATGACTAAAATTGATAAAAAAACAATATTTGAAATATAATTTGAAAAAAGAAGATTGAATTCTCAACGAAAATGCCACCAAATCCACAAGATTATCAACAAAAAGTCGATAAGGATAATAATGATGAGAGTTGGGCATGGTATATGAATGAGGATTTCACGAAAATTTTGAATAATAAATCTTGGGATATGATTTTTAAGGATAAATGACAATAATGTCATCAAAAGAAAGTTAGTTTCATAGAATGGTGAATAAAAAATACAAAGTGATTCAAAATAATGAACATCTCATGGGAGAAGGAAATGATTATTTATATAGTAGTAAAGAATAAATGCAAGGAATACCAAATGAATAAAAAATATGTTTTCCAAAACATATTCCATGATTAATAGGTTTTAAATGAGCATTTTAATTTCATCACCATTCTAGAATATTATAATAAATTGTTTCGTAAAGATGAAACATAATGAGAAAAAACATGAATAATGTTCATTGTACTCTTGGATTTATTAAAACATATTAATGACTCGATTATGATAAGAAATAGGTTGTTTTAATCACATTGTTATGAATAATTGCGACAAATGGATGGGGGATCTTATCTATGAGGATGATATAAACTTTAGAAACTAAAATTAAGCTCAATTTATTAATTTTGTTTAATTTATGATGTGAATGTTCCAAATGAAAATGATTAGTGAATTAAGGTTTTTCTTTGGTTTGTAGGTGATAAAAGACTTAAATTTGACATATATTTATCAATCCAACTGATATAAAAATGAATTAAAAATATTTAAAATGGGTGGTTATAATTCATTATAAACACCATTTTCTAACATGATGATGTTGGTAAATGGAAACAATGGAAGTGTTATCATGGTTATGGAGTAGATAATATTTTTTTTGATGTTCATTTTACTCAATATCTTCATTGATGGAAATTTTATTTCTTATTTAAATTACCCAAGATATCAATGATGTCCCAAATAAAACCACAAGTAATGTGTGAAAATACAACATCAGTATATCAATGGATCCATGGGTATTGGACTACTTTAAATAGAAACATTGGTTCGTGGGTTATTTGTGTATGTGGATGTATATACAGATGGATAAATGGATGTTAACCAATTAAATTTTAATATTACCTTTCAACATGGATACTTTTATATTTACATTTTTATAAAAAAATGAGATCTATTCTTATTTACCACTATAAAGGATGAATATATAGTGGCCACTGAAGTATTATTTTAATGTTGATGGATATAATAAAAACATTAAGATATTTGATTCAATGTGAATTTACAAATAGTATTAATCTGTGATAAAATGACATAAATTAATTATAGAAAAAATATTATCCACCCTTAGAGGAAAAAATAATAAATATTATATAATAGTTTATTATGGAAAATTCAAAGCATGTTTGGGTGAAATTAATGTATGTGTCTACTCAAATTCAAATAATGTGCATAATGATAAAGAACAATTTCATAAAATTCATGTGATTTTTATTTATACTCATGGATTTAAACAATCACATTCCACTAGCGTGGTTTACAAAAGGGACCAACACTTATCTATGGTGATTATCATTCCACAATGGTACTCTAAAGATATTATTCTTGAATTTGTTTAAGGAAATGTATTTTTTCTATCATGTATTATCATTGAAAATATGGGATAATGTTTTGGGGTGTGGAAGAAGAGGATGATAATTTTTTTAAATGAGGAAGTTTCATCCTATTGCTATATTTAAAGGATAACAATACTCATATAAGACTTATGAAAGAGTACATGGATTCTTAATTATGGGTAGTTTATTTAATTACAACATAATATCACATGAAAAATAGATATGAATATGGTTTTTCTTATGTATATGACTTTCTATGTCAAATAATGAGGTCAATGAAGTGTTTTATTGAATAAATATTCTTTTAAATTTCATCTCTCATGAATAATGTGACATGTATGGGATTATATTGTAATATGAGTGAGTCATGTTAATAATATTAGGAGTGTGATGGTGGTTTTGAAAATTTAGAATCTGTAAATGTTTGTTAAATGAGTAGATTGTTGTTAATATACCAAAAGGAGAGATTGTGAGAAAAATAATTGTTGAATTTTAGTATATGTTCATTGAAAATGTATGTTATCACTCATTTTATGTAATTGGGTTTTCATTAAATATTCTATATATGAATTCATATAATATATTTTGGATGTTTTTTGTAACTTTTATTGGATAATAGAATCCATTATACTCTATATTAATTTTATATCATGGTTAATATATTGTGGAATAAAATTATAGGAGTTTTAAATAAGTCATCATCATTATCTTATAGAATATGAAAATGGGGTGATGGATTGTGTTTTTCTTTGGTAAATATTATGGTATGATAACATGTCCTATGATGTAGAATAAAAATGTGATTATAATGATAGAAATTGGAAAGTTAAGTTTCATGATTAAAAAATGAGTTATTAAAACTTGACAAAAGGTGTTATTTCTTATTGTTTGGAGATGATTTTGTAAAAATGATTATTTAACTTGAAGAGGTGAGAAATAGTAACGTATTTTACAATATTTCGGAGGGAAACATTCGAATGGATAAAGGAAAACAAAATTTTTTCTTTTAAAATTTTCTAGATATGATGTTAGAGTCCATTACGTAATTGTTTAAATACAACATAATCGTAGGATCAAAAAAATTATGATTTTAAATTTAGAATCATAATTTTTTAGATGTATAGTTATGAATGTTTTGGTTTTTAGAGTTAATGGGATATCTACCCAAGAATTTTATTTGGAAGAAAATAATACACTGAGATTTTATTCTTGTTCATATATAATTATTTACATTCACACACTATGAGGTATACTGTTAATATTTATCTTACAATAAAACATGATTTAAAGAAGATGAGTTTTTAAATAAACATTCCATAATCAACCCTCTCCATGTATATAATTTCTAGTTTGTAACAAATAGTTATTTATAATAAAAAAATTCATATGACCATGAAGTTGTTTCCTTTGAATGAAGAACCAAAAAAATTAATACATTATAATGGAATAAATAAATTTTTCATTACTCAATGGCATCTTAAATTCGGTTTTTTCATCATCAATTTCATGGTGAGTAAACTATGAAATTTTTCCTCATCCTCATAGTGGTTAAACACTAAAAACTAACTCTTCACAACAACAACTAGATGAACCATGAGTCTTTTCATCAATAACTATGAGATATTAGAGAAGTAAATTCAATCATTAAATATTCCTATTTCAACAATATTGACCCATATAAAATCATATGAACTCTTGTAATTGATTTTCTTTTATCTCACCATTAAATGATTTAATAAACATATCTAGAATTTTTTATAAATAACTATAGAATGGTTTATGTCTCTATTTACATTATTCATTATATTGTACTGTATTTCAACTCTAATGGGGTTTATACCAATACATTATAGTTTTTCAACAAATAAAACATGAAAACACATAAAAACTCATGAATGATCTTATCAATAAAATTATAATTTAAATATATCTATATGTGAGTTATAAAAACACAGCAACAATTTATTTAATGAGATATTTTAGAGTTCTGTAAAACTCAGTGTAAATATTAGTACTATATTCACTAAGTCCCAATTAAGGTCCCCATAATTCACCATTTTCAATGTAAATTAATAATGGTTCATTAAAATCCATATTAATTAATTTATTTTTTGGAATAGTTGTATAGGATAACTAATGAATAATATATAAATTATTTTAATGGATTTACTAATGTGGGTCCATCATCAAATGTTAATTGATACCTTTTATCCACATAATGACCGCATATGTTGATATCATTCCTGATATCATTCCATTATAAAGAAGTAAAATATTTACGTTATACCAAAAAAATAATTGAAAAAAATAATCATCTCTTATAGTTAAAAAATGATTTCTATATTTTTTTTAATTTCATTTTTTTTATTATTATGGCTATGAATTTTTATATATTCAATGATTGTATTAAATCTTAAAACTAATTTTTACTTTATTCATCGACATATTTAAATTGACAACAAATTTAATCAAAACATTACTACATATATCTATTTTGTTTAGTTGTTGTTTTTTGTTATTTAATCTCTACCATCAAACTTTTAGTGACTAAAAATGTTAGTATTTTAGTGTACAATTTTTTTATATTTAAAATTATTCACAAATTCTCTTAATGAATATTTCAATATTAAAAATTATTCTATATAAAAAATATCCATCAAGAAATTATTTAAAAAAAGTTATATTAGTAGGGAATAAAATTATTTTTATATATAATAATAAGGGACACTTTAGATAATGTAAATAATACTTTTTTGGGACCCACAGTTGGATGATTCTCATAGAGGATGGTGAATCCGGGCATACCAATTAAATATTTCTTATTCAATGATCTATGTCTATTAAAAATGGAAACATGTATATCATTATCTCAATGAATGATAGTTTTATAATCCAAATACACACCTATTTTCATTTGGTTTACCCCCACTTGGCTATGGCCAAGAGCATACAATGATGATGTTATAATGTATGAAAATTCCCAATGAACACTACTTTCATAATGTATAGAGTGATATTATCATTTATTTAGGTTTACAATTACTCATAAATTAATTATAATATAAATATTTATTTAGAATAAATATTTTTAAAAAAATTTTAATAAGTATGATCATCATAAATAAACACATAAATTAATAATAATATTGTCTGAAACAATTATAAATTAATCCCCTTTCGATGAATAAAATCCTTATCATGTAATTTAGCTACATATAACCCATGAACGTATGTTGTTATTTTTAAGAATTTATAGAATATATTATATTTAAAATACCCTAATAAATATAAACATTTATAATATATTTTTTCTATAATTACTATTGAAATTAGTATGGTAAGGGAAATGATAAAGTCCAATTAATAAAGATAGAGTGAGTAATGTACTCAATAAGTTAGACCGTTCCTTATAGATCCCATTTATCAGTTATTACTCGAGAAATATAATTGATCGGATTTACCCATGACCAATACAAAGACATGATACATAAAATGAACCACAATCAAAACGGTTTATGGGAAAGGTTCATTCCCATTGAGATCACGACCCAAACCTTTTTGTCAAACCACTCATTGCAAAACTCAACATAGCAACTCTTACCCCTAAGGAATTTATAGGTGTAATAATGTGTCATATATCTATATAATTTTTGTTTTAAAAATATTTTTATTTCAAATTACATAATGACTTTTTTATCTCTTATACTATTACTTTTTTCAGGGATTTAATAATGAGTTTGATAAAAATATATATTGATACAGTGAAGAGGAAATTAAAATTTTAGGGAATATATAGTTTCAAGAAAGATACATTTATTGATATATATATTTATTTAATTAATTTTATATGAATGAAATTTTATTATTAAATAAAATATATTATATATAAATTATAATGTAATATTATGATGTTAAATTTAATTTTTTAGGGCTATAAAACCGATGTTTTCAAAAAATAACATTTTTTATATTTAAGGTTTTTTATTAAAATGTGTAAATTATCATATTTAAAGAATTATTATTATAAATTTTATATATTTTTAAAATAATCATGTTGAAAATTATCCAATAGATTATTTTCCATAATATTTTGAGATAGTTTAATTTTTGGATAAAAATTAAATACTTAATAATATATCATATATTATGAAATAATGGAAGTCAAAAAGGGATATAATTATTTCAATAAATATTATACATGAAAATATATAAATATTTACCATTCAAAATAGTATTATTTTTTTTATTAATTTTATATACCCTTTTGAATCCCCCAAATAATATTTCACATTTTATGTTTTTAAAATCAATCTATAATAAAAATGACTCAATTGGACATAAAAAGGTAATTATATTAATATTTTAAATTAATATCCCTAGAAAATAAATTAAACCTCTTATATTTGTTATAAAACATGGGCTAAATCATGGGAAGGTTTTTTCTTTTGATTACTTTATCATAAAGATCCCAAAACCGATGTTTGGAAATTAATAAAAAATTCTTCTCACATAGACTATATAAAACCACTCATACTCCTTTATTTCCTAACTAAAAACCCATGTATTACCATATTTATTTACCTATACCTATATATATACCTCTCATGGTCCCCACATTCACTTAATTACCTCTATATGGGCATTTAGAATAGATATCTCAAGGTAAGGGATCATCTCATTCTTCTTTTAATTTAATTTCATTATTTAAGTTATTCATTTTGATTTACAATTTTTCAATATGGTATATTATTAAAAAAACAAACCATTAAAATCCTTATGATTCTTATGTAATTATTTTCTACTTTATATCACATTAAAACATTCTATAAAACATTATGTACACCTATTTTGATGTCAAAATTATCCTACGTTCTTCAATGAAATGCATTTGAGTAGTAAAACCATGCTTCAATTTCCAATCAATGGTATACATCTATTATTAAATACACATTATTTATTTATTTAGAAATAGTTGATATAAATTCTTTAATAATGAGTTTAATATTCATAAAATATGTCCTTTTTTGTATAATATATTTGGCACACATATTATAAGGCCCCAACCTTAAACCTTACTTAATCTTGAGTTATTACAAGATTACACATTGAGGATCTTTTCAGGTTTAGAGTTTTAGAGAATTAGATCATGAAACTTTCATTACATTCCACATTTAAACAAAGTGGTTACATAAAAGACAGTATTCATTCTTCCCATCAACGGAAACATATTTAAAATAAAACGCGGATTCTTTCTTGACACATCCTTGACACTATCATCACATCATTTACCTTCCCTTGACCTGTGAAAAACATTTCAAAAACTTGGGATGAGCATAAAAAGCTTAGTAAGGTTTAGAAAAAATATGGAAAGGAATCATGAGTTCATATATACATGAGAATGAAATCATACTTTACCCATAAAACATAGGCACTTTAACATACCTCATCAAACCATGAATAAATCATAGAAAACATAAGACATAAAGGTAACTTGAGGCATTAATAACATTCTTACGTAGGGAGTAACCCTCTTGGCTACGTTTGAAATACCCATCACAGTATATTCCCTAAATCTCTTCAGAGAAACCATAAGGTTTCACTCCTTCGCGTTACCCAATGCATTAGAGAGCAATATCGGTCTCACCCGCCCTTAGTTTATCACGGAACCACCCGTTCTTCATAACAATGCCCAAGAACCATAACATAATCGTATCACATAAACATTAGTAAAGGAAACATAACATTTCCACATTTCAATCACAATATAACATTTTAGGATATTGAAATAATGAATCCATTCAAAAAGAAACCATTTCCAAAACCATTTAAAACATTTAATAAAGAGATTTTTGAATCAAAGTGTCCCATACCACCTTGAATATTTTAACATTTTAAACCATTAATATCCATATAAATAAATCCTTAAAACCATTTTGAAAACATGGATATTAATAAGAACAAATAATGAAAACATTTAAAATGATATTTTGGTTAAAGGGGTTTTACCAAAATTAGAGACACTTGAATACAATAATCGAGGAATAACATTTAGTCAGAACTTTATAATATCATGAGAATAAAAAGATTCATGATATAATACTCCAAAGGACAGTATATACACCATATAAGAGTGAATTGGTGCATAACAACAATGGACCCTCAATAGAAATGTCAAATGTGATGAAATCCCTTATAAAGAAGGTATCCTTAAATTAAGGACAAATAAATCTCAAAAATATGTGTGACAAATATATATACACCCAATATAAGTGGATATTAAGTGTAAAACAATAAAAGTTCATTCACACATATTCAATGGATGACATATTCAATGACTACAAGTTGAACCCAAAGAAATCGAAATTGGGTTAAAAAGTTCCCTTGACATCCTAACGGCATCACATCAAAATGAGTTGATGAGAGATAAAAAGTGTATCTCATCACTTGGAAATAAAATTTACATCAATAAGGATGTATGAGAACATATCCCAACATAAAAATATGTAAATTAAAAGACCCAATAAAAGAAGTCTTTTAAAAAAAAGAGGAGGGTGAAAGGTTCCCTTACCGACTTGGGTATCTTTCAAAACATATACCCCATGAAAGAAAGACAATAGGTCATTGATGTAAATACTCATAAACGAAATTATATTACACAAAGAGTAGAATAATGGGCAGTACATACACCACTCAATGGAATTTGTGGAAAATGTAGCATAAATCTCACGGGAATAAAAGTGAGATGAAAAATCCCTTACGAAAACTCCGCAGCCTAATGGCGCCACATAAAACTTCCGAATATGGATTGATGAGATCAAATAGAGTATCCCATAATATTAAAATAGATTTACAGCAAGTGGAATATAAAATAAAATCCCCCAACATTGCAAGGAGGAGTTTAAAAGAAGTGACATAAAGGAGAGTACTTAAAAAGAAAGAGAGTTGTAGGATCTCTTACGAAAGTTCGGCAGCCTAACGGCGCCACTCAAAACATCCAAAATGGATTGATGAGAGAGAATAGGGTCTCTCATCACATGAACATAAAAATTACAGAAAGTTTAATTTAAAATATCATCCCAATAACAAGAAATATGAGCTTTAAAAGGAATTACATAAAAGTGTGTACTTAAAAAGAAGGAGAGGAGTAGGATCCCTTATGAAAGTTCGGCAGCCTAACGGCGCCACTCAAAACATCCAAAATGGATTGATGAGAGTGAATAGGGTCTCTCATCACATGAACATAAAAATTACAGTAAGTTTAATATAAAATATCATCCCAATAACAAGAAAGAAGAGCTTTAAAAGGAATGACATAAAAGTGTGTACTTAAAAAGAAAGAGAGGAGTAGGATCCCTTACCTCGGGTCCGACTTGACTCGATCATTCTTTAATATCATGAATAATAAACTTGAGTTAATTTCTACTTCCTTAAGAACCTTTTTAAAGTTCATTATTACTTTTATATCACATATAACCATGTCATAAACATTATGTAATCATTTAAGTTAATAATATTTGTTTTGCCGATATTTGGTTCTTAAGTCGAATGTGGACTTCTTACAATTACATGTTGTTCGTGTGGCCAAATGTTTATTATATCCAGAATTGTATTCATTATGTATATACCATATATTTAATATATATCCATTAAATTCATGCATTTATAACATTACATAATCATTCAGAGGTAAGAAATGAAATGCACCGTTCATGGAGACGGTAAGTCGTACGTACGCATGAACGCTACTTTCATTTCTATTTCGTATTTTATAGAATTGAATAATAATGATATAAAGGTATATTATAATTTCATTATAATATCATATATAATATCATATTTCCATCCTTTATACATCCCACATATGGTATTTAACGAATCAAATCACTTTGAGGGGGTGGTAGTCCGCACTTCCTTAAATTAAAATATCGCGTATACCCATAATGGAATCCATAAAGGTAAGACAAAAATGAAAAAAATACAGAAGAGTAAATAAAACATAAACATATTAAATATCATATATAAAAATAGTGACATCATAATGGCCACCAATGAAGGTGTTAAATGAGTATTGAACAATCATCGTTTCGGGAGGCAGAATTTCACCATCCACGGAAACCGTATGTTCATTAACCATTTTATGTAGTTGTGTGAGAGTGTAGCTCAAATAAATCTTATAACAAAATCCTAGTATATTTAAGATACTGGTGTTGTTACAAAATAAGTAAATAAAAAGAGTTTAGGGGGTTGGAGAAGCAAAATAAAACAAATGAACATGAGAAAATGAATTACCTTTAAAATTGTAACTCCTTTTAATTTGAGCCTAAAGGATTCTTTTGAAAGGATTCTGCCCAAAGGGAATCCTCTAGGATGAGGAGAGGGATGTGTAGAGAATAATTGGGCAGGTTTTGGCCGAGAAAAAGGCTTGAGGAGTGTGTTAAATGAGGTAGAGGTGGGGGCCTTTTATAAGAGGAGAGGAGGGGTACTTTTGGAATGTAAAGAAATATTACTTTATTTGAAAATGTGTTTCGGTTTCAAAAGGTCCCACATTGATATAATTCGTGGATATGGTAATAAGGCTTCGAAATCCACTCATCCAATAAGTTTTGGACGTGTGTAGTTCATAGATTTTACATTATCTTTCCATTTTATTTAAATCGTCAAATAATGATGTCATCGCTGCATCATTATTATGTCATAAATAATTTAATTTATATAATGTTTAAAAATTATAAAAAAATTACTATGATGTAGGAAATCTTTGTAGCTTTCCAATGAATATTTATAATCAAAAAGATGACTTGTATAACGCCAATTAAAAATTGTTTTAGTAAAACATATCATGTTTGTGTCAATTTTAATTTTACATTAAATAAAATGTTATTTATGTCATTTCCCAACCAAAGTGAATCCATGGGGTCCCCAAGTTGACCCATGGCTTGTCTTGGTTGGACATGATACAACCAATGAGGGTAAGACATGTGTCAAGCTCATCTCATTTTATTAAAGCATTATTTTTACCTTAAACTACACTAATTGCCACTAATCGCGATTAAAAACTTATTAAGTTACTATTCACCAAAAAATTATTTTAATCTCATTGAACCACATTTTACTTCTTAATGAAAACCATGTATGTCGGATTTTTGAAAATCAAAACACAATGATGGCAAAATTTCATTTAAACGGAAAATCAGTTTTTATAAGTACCACTTAGTGGTTTCACTATTCATCAAAAATTGACGTTTTTCAGAAAAATCCCAAAAATTCACCCTAAGCTATATTTGATATTCTGAATTCAAAAATGAAGTCCGTTTTACAAAATTCAAAACATATCAGTCACATTAATTAATTTAATAATTAATTCCCGCTGTCATGACAAATAGCGTGTTTTATGAAACAATAAGTATCAAAAGATTAACACTAGTTTAAGTCTGATTTCAAATTGAAATTGATTCCAACGACCACTATTGGATTTAATGGTAAAAATATTTTCTAATTTAAATTTAAAACCAATTCAAAATATTATCTAATCATATAAATAAATTAGATTAAAAAGTGGTTTTGAATTAAAATACAACATTTTACATTATTCATTAAAAAAATGAACTTTATTGGAAAGATACCAAAAATTTACACAAAGTAAATTTTGATGTCACGATTCTTAATAAGAGTTTTATTTGGTCCAAAATAATGTTTAAGAGTGAACAAAACTATATTTAATGACGGTTCTCCATCAAAAGGTGATAAGTGAACCTTTAGTGAAAACTAGGGCATATACGCCTAAAATTGAATTCTTTCCGTATTTTAAGCCTTTATCTTTTATTGTATAAATGTAAAAACATTAAAAACATATGTAATCATATTCTAGTTATTTCTATACATTCCCGCCAATACAACGGCTACATGTAAACTACCATTTGAAATAATATTATTTTATTATTAGAGTGCAACGTAAGATTCCCAAGAAACTCGTTGTTGCGTGTTGGGTACGCCATCAAGCATAGCGTCCCCTTTAAAGTCATTTAAATATTTTATTCACAAATATGGATAAATATGAAAATGTCATATTACTTATTTACCTGGGTTGTTACATCCTTCCCCCCTTTTGGGAATTGCGTCCTCGCAATTTTAAAATTGCGCTTGGAAACATCCTTGAACGTCCCACATCAGAACAAGAGTCGGTAAAACAATCACTTTAAAATAAAGAAAGATATGCACATAGGTCACCCGAGATAACCCATACTAGGATTCTAAGTATGAAAATATGGACATGGAGGAGAAAACATAGGGTCATGTTCCGATGGAGAGTGATAGAAAACATGTTTAGGAGAAAGTTAACAATAAGAAAATCACAAACTTGTGATGGGTTAAACGGTGTTGGGTTCCCCAGTAGGAAAAGTTAATAGACAACATTTTTGTTTTAAGTTGCTTTTTATTGAGGAATTTATTCATAAGGAAGCATAATAACTTATCATGTTGACTTTCAACTTTTACTAGATTCCTTAGTCAAACTCATATTTTTTCCAAAAGACGAGTATTTAGGGAGACTTGTTCGCATTAAGAGTACTATAATCAACTTCTAGAGAATCACCTAATCCCCAAAAAAGAACTATATACATCCCATGTATTTAGGCTTTAACCAAAACCAAAACCAAAAAGGTTAGTACAAGATCAGATAATCCAGAAAAGGATAACCCCTTATAAAAATAAAATCTATTCTTAATCTCCAAAATTTGTCCAACAAAACCCAAAGTTCAATGAGGACCATCCGATAAACAATTTGTCCATAAAATTCTTCAATGTAAACCAATATAAGATTGAAACCCAAATATTTTAAGGATTTAGTCACATAGTCTTCCAAGTTAAATCGTAACATTTATCTCCAAACAACATCAGTTGCTCCTAAAGTCTCACATTGAAAAGTAATTATCCTAATCACATATCCTCCAAAATCAACTTACTCTAAATTCATAAAATCATATAATTAAAAAGAATCAGTCAAACTAACTAGGGACTTCACGTAGTCCAGTGGTAGGCGATAAATACCAGTCGCACTTTGGTTGTGGGTTCGATTCCCGCAGCATTTTCCGACGCGACGGGTTGTCACACGGTCTGCGTGTTGTCCTTTTTCCATAACTTTATAATTCTCAAATCATTACCCAAAAAGGGATAAAATCATCAAAAATAACCATAACATAATTTATCCTCAATTTTATCTCATGCCTTTCACTTCAATCATAACATATGGTAACCCATAATTACCTCAAAAGTAAGGATCATATAAACCCAAATGGATCTTTATAACTATGTCCACAAAAGAAAAGATAACTATTACCTGAATAAAATTTGCCTATATTAAACATCAGGGTTACACATAATATAAAAAGTCTTCTAATGTAACCCCATCATCAAAAGAGACTTAACACTCTTAAGAATTTCACCCTAACTCTTGAAGCCCTTATATGTTGACATCTTACCCATTCAACATTATTCATGATCCATTATCCATTCCTTTCCAACTTATTCTGAAATACCTCTTTCCTACAAACAAAATCATGAATCATATCCTAATATTCCAAAATAAGAAAACAATAGTCATGAAATAGTACACACCCTTGATTGGTCATTGTCAGTTTCTTCATCCTCAATCGGAATGGCATTAGGTATTGGTAAACGAATATTGGTACGCTCTTGGTGACCCCATTCATGAAACTTCTTCATAGGACATGTGTTTGCATAATGACCATGCACACCACATTTAAAACATTCAATTGATCCCTTAGAAAGAACTTCTTTCCCTTTCCTTGAGTCAACTGGATGCTTCCTTTTTTCCATGGAATGTTCTTGCTTTATGACCTTCATTTCCACATCTATAGCATATTTCTGTCCCTTTGAAACATTTTCCTAGGTGTTTCTTTCCACATCTTTGACACATAGGTTTTTGAACACACTTACCTTTATGATTATTACCTGTACATTCGTAGGGATTTGTTTCTTGCATATATGATGCCTTAGAGAAATCTCCAAGGTTTAGGTGGTCAATAATGACTCCAAATAGTTGGTTGAGGATAATCAAAAGAGTTCTCATTGCAGCTCCCATATCATTCAGTTGCTTGCTCAAAAAACTGTCACAGTTTCCTTCACATCCACTGTTACTTTGGTGCCTACTAGATCCATCCATTTACTAAAACCAAAAAGGTCAGTGTGAGTATATCAACAAAACCATCATGTACTAATGAGTATGATAGACAATAAGATATACTTACTCATTCACTTTATCTAAAACTAAGACTCTTTGTGAAATCCTAACCATTATGGTAATTGTCAATTATGCTTAAAGAATACCCTAACCTCTAAAGTTATCTAAACCGACCTTTGATAGCAACTATAAGGCCCCAGCCTTAAACATTACTTAATCTTGAGTTATTACAAGATTACACATTGAGGATCTTTTCAGGTTTAGAGTTTTAGAGAATTAGATCATGAAACTTTCATTACATTCCACATTTAAACAAAGTGGTTACATAAAAAACAGTATTCATTCTTCCCATCAACGGAAACATATTTAAAATATAACACAGATTCTTTCTTGACACATCCTTGACACTATCATCACATCATGTACCTTTCCCTTGACCTGTGAAAAACATTTCAAAAATTTGGGATGAGCATAAAAAGCTCAGTAAGGGTTACAAAAAATATGGAAAGGAATCATGAGTTCATATATACATGAGAATGAAATCATACTTTACCCATAAAACATAGGAACTTTAACATACCTCATCAAACCATGAATAAATCATAGAAAACATAAGACATAAAGGCAACTTGAGGCATTCATAACATTCTTACGTAGGGAGTAACCCTCTTGGTTACGTTTGGAATACCCATCACAGTATATTCCCTAAATCTCTTCGGAGAAACCTTAACGTTTCACTCCTTCGTGTTACCCAATGCATTGGAGAGCTATATCGGGCTCACCCGCCCTTAGTTTATCACGGAACCACCCGTTCTTCATAACAATGCCCAAGAACCATAACATAATCGTATCATATAAACATGAGTAAAGGAAACATAACATTTCCACATTTCAATCACAATATAACATTTTAGGATATTGAAATAATGAATCCATTCAAAAAGAAACCATTTCCAAAACCATTTAAAACATTTAATAAAGAGATTTTTGAATCAAAGTGTCCCATAACACCTTGAAGATTTTAACATTTTAAACCATTAATATCCATATAAATAAATCCTTAAAACCATTTTGAAAACATGGATATTAATAAGAACAAATAATTAAAACATTTAAAACGATATTTTGGATAAAGGGGTTTTACCAAAATTAGAGACACTTGAATACAATAATCGAGGAATAACATTTAGTCAGAACTTTATAATATCATGAGAATAAAAGGATTCATGATATAATACTCCAAAGGACAATATATACACCATATAAGAGTGAATTGTTGCATAACAACAATGGACCCTCAATAGAAATGTCAAATGTGATGAAATCCCTTATAAAGAAGGTATCCTTAAATTAAGGACAAATAAATCTCAAAAATATATGTGACAAATATATATACACCCAATATAAGTGGATATTAAGTGTAAAACAATAAAAGGTCTTTCAGACATATTCAATGGATGACATATTCAATGACTACAATTTGAACCCAAAGAAATCGAAATTGGGTTAAAAAGTTCCCTTGACAGCCTAACGGCATCACATCAAAATGAGTTGATGAGAGATAAAAAGTGTATCTCATCACTTGGACATAAAATTTACATCAATAAGGATGTATGAGAACATATCACAACATAAAAATATGTAAATTAAAAGACCCAATAAATGAAGTCTTTTAAAAAAAGAGGAGGGTGAAAGGTTCCCTTACCGACTTGGGTATCATTCAAAACATACACCCCATGAAAGAAAGACAATAGGTCATTGATATAAATACTCATAAACGAAATTATATTACACAAATAGTAGAATAATGGGCAGTACATACACCACTCAATGGAATTTGTGGAAAATGTAGCATAAATCTCATGGGAATAAAAGTGAGATGAAAAATCCCTTACGAAAATTCGGCAGCCTAATGGCGCCACATAAAACTTCCGAATATGGATTGATGAGATCAAATAGAGTATCCCATCATATTACAATAGAATTTACAGCAAGTGTAATATAAAAGAAAATCCCCCAACATTGCAAGGAGGAGTTTAAAATAAGTGACATAAAGGAGAGTACTTAAAAAGAAAGAGAGTTGTAGGATCTCTTACGAATTTCGGCAGCCTAACGACGCCACTCAAAACATCCAAAATGGATTGGTGAGAGAGAATAGGGTCTCTCATCACATGAACATAAAAATTACAGTATGTTTAATATAAAATATCATCCCAATAACAAGAAAGAAGATATTTAAAAGGAATGACATAAAAGTGTGTACTTAAAAAGAAAGAGAGGAGTAGGATCCCTTACGAAAGTTCGGCAGCCTAACGGCGCCACTCAAAACATCCAAAATGGATTGATGAGAGAGAATAGGGTCTCTCATCACATGAACATAAAAATTACAGTATGTTTAATATAAAATATCATCCCAATAACAAGAATGAAGAGCATTAAAAGGAATGACATAAAATTGTGTAATTAAAAAGAAAGAGAGGAGTAGGATCCCTTACCTCGGGTCCGACTTGACGCGATCGTTCTTTAATCTCCTGAATAATAAACATGAGTTAATTTATACTTCCTTAAGAACATTTTTAAAGTTCATTATTACTTTTATATCACTTATTACCATGTCATAAACATTATTTAATCATTTAAGTTAATAATATTTGTTTTGCCGATATTTGGTTCTTAAGTCGAAAGTGGACTTCTTACAATTACATGTTGTTCGTGTGGCCAAATGTTTATTATATCCAGAATTTTATTCATTATGTATATATCATATATGTCATATATATCCATTAAATTCATGCATTTATAACATTACATAATCATTTAGAGGTAAGAAATGAAATGCACCGTTCATGGAGACGGTAAGCCTTACGTACGCATGAACGCTACTTTCATTTCTATTTCGTATTTTATAGAATGGAATAATAATGATATAAAGGTATATTATAATTCCATTATAATATCATATATAATATCATATTTCCATCCTTTATACATCCCACATATGGTATTTAACGAATCAAATCACTTTGAGGGGGCGGTAGTCCGCACTTCCTTAAATGAAAATATCGCGTATACCCATAATGGAAGCCATAAAGGTAAGACAAAAATGAAAAAATACCGAAGCATAAATAAAAAATAAACATATCATATATCATATATAAAAATAGTGACATCATAATGGCCACCTTTGAAGGTGTTAAATGAGTATTGAACAATCATCGTTTCGGGAGGCAGAATTTCACCATCCACCGAAACCGTATGTTCTTTAACCATTTGATGTAGTTGTGTGAGAGTGTAGCTCGAATAAATCTTATAACAACATCCTAGTATATTTAAGATACTTGTGTTGTTACAAAATAAGAAAATAAAAAGAGTTTAGGGGGTTGGAGAAGCAAAGTAAAACAAATGAACATGAGAGAATGAATTACCTTTAAAAGTGTAACTCCTTTTGATTTGAGCCTAAAGGCTTCCTTTGAAAGGATTATTCCCAAAGGGAATCCTCTTGGATGAGGAGAGGGATGCGGAGAGAGTAATTGGGCAGGTTTTGGCCGAGCCAAAGACTTGAGGAGTGTGTTAAATGAGGTAGAGGTGGGGGCCTTTTATAAGAGGAGAGGAGGGGCACTTTTGGAAAGTAAAGAAATATTAATTTATTTGAAAATGTGTTTCGGTTTCAAAAGGTCCCACATTGATATAATTCGTGGATATGGTGATAATTCTTAGAAATCCACTCATCCAATAAGTTTTGGACATGTGTAGTTCATAGATTTTAAATTATCTTTCCATTTTATTTAAATCGTCAAATAATGATGTCATCGCTGCATCATTATTATGTCATAAATAATTTAATTTATTTAATGTCTAAAAATTATAAAAAAAATACTATGATGTAGGAAATATTTTTAGCTTTCCAATGAATATTTAAAATCAAAAATATGATTTGTATAACCCCACTTAAAAATTGTTTTAGTAAAACATATCATGTTTGTGTCAATTTTACTTTTACATTAAATAAAATGTTATTTATGTCATTTCCCAACAAAAGTGGATCCATGGGGTCCCCAAGTTTACCCATGGCTTGTCTTGGTCGGCCGTGATACAAACAATGAGGTTAAGACATGTGTCATGCTCATCTCATTTTATTAAAGCATTATGTTTACCTTAAACTACACTAATTGCCACTAATCGCGATTAAAAACATAATAAGTTACTATTCACCAAAAAATTATTTTAATCTCATTGAACCACATTTTACTTCTTAATGACAACCATGTATGTTGGATTTTTGAAAATCAAAACACAATGATGGCAAAATTTCATTTAAACGGAAAATCAGTTTTTATAAGTACCACATAGTGGTTTCACTATTCATCAAAAATTGAAGTTTTTCAGAAAAATCCCAAAAATTCACCCTAAGCTATATTTGATATTCTGAATTCAAAAATGAAGTCCGTTTTACAAAATTCAAAACATATAAGTCACATTAATTAATTTAATAATTAATTCCCACTGTCATGACAAATAGAGTGTTTTATGAAACAATAAGTATCAAATGATTGCCACTAGTTTAAGTCTGATTTCAAAGTGAAATTGATTCCAACGACCACTATTGGATTTAATGGTAAAAATATTTTCTAATTTCACTTTAAAACCAATTCCAAATATTATCTAATCATATAAATAAATTAGATTAAAAAGAGGGCTTGAATTAAAATACAACATTTTACACTATTCATTAAAAAAATGAACTTTATTGGAAAGATACCAAAAATTTACACAAAGTAAATTTTGATGTCCCGATTCTTAATAAGAGTTTTATTTGGTCCAAAATAATGTTTAAGAGTGAACAAAACTATATTTAATGACGGTTCTCCATCAAAAGGTGATAAGTGAACCTTTAGTGAAAACTAGGGCATATACGCCTAAAATGGAATTCTTTCCGTATTTTAAGCCTTTATCTTTTATTGTATAAATGTAAAAACATTAAAAACATATGTAATCATATTTTAGTTATTTATATCCATTCCCGCCAATACAACGGCTACATGTTAACTACCATTTGAAATAATATTATTTTATTATTAGAGTGCAACGTAAGATTCCCAAGAAACTCGTTGTTGCGTGTTGGGTACGCCATCGAGCATAGCGTCCCCTTTAAAGTCATTTAAATATTTTATTCACAAATATGGATAAATATGAAAATGTCATATTCCTTATTTACCTGGGGTGTTACACATATATACGTACCTGATATAATTTTGGAGGGTTGATCCATAATTATATATCCTTATACTGCATTCGATAATACTGGAATCCCATGAGATTTCATTTATTGGATTTTCTATTTATCTTAATAAATCATGCATCTTTTTCCACCATGTGATGTCATATTAGAATTTCTTCACGACTTTGGATTATGTCAACTGGTAAGTATTTTCCATATTCATACACTACCTTTATGTTATAATATTATATCAAGCCTCATTGTTCAATATTACATTTCACACCAATCGTATGTTACCTTGATATGACTCAAATATCACTTGTACATGATTAACTTATGTAATTACTTTTTTATTGCTTTAGTGACCTTTATTTCTCACTATTTTATTATTTACATCTTCATGTTATCCCATGAAGTATTAGAAGATCCCAAAAAATAAATGGAATATTATGATTATTTTAAATAATGATGTTTTTCCCATGTATGATACTAATGTTTTATGTACCAAATTTTCTAATTAACCATTCCATATGGTTTATTGGTTGTTTTAATTGTATTATTATGTAGTAAATCATGAATCAATTTTTACTATGATATAGGATTTAATAGTTTATATCAAATTAATATTCATGTTATTACTATGGATTTGGATTATAAAAATATAGAAAATGACTTATGGTCGAAACTAAATATTAGAAAAAATTATAATTTTTTACAAAATATACAGCAAGTGGTTTTTATGAAAATATATCCCTTTCCAGATAATCAATAGTGGATGTATATTTTTAATATTTGTACCTAGGGTAAATAATATCCAAGAGAAAACATTGATAAGGGAATGGATATCACTTTTTCAGGACATTGAGTGTTTATTAACATTTTTTTTATAATATTAGGTGATATTATTCGACAAACTTCCATTATCCTTACAATATTATATGAAGGTAACTACAATGTCCCCTAATATTTTACAGAATTGAAATATATAATTAATAACATATATTAGAATATATAAATCCATAGGTTAAGGATTATTTATTATTTATGAGTTATCCATTTAATTTTCATTTTTCCCTTAATGTGTTTAAATATTTAATAATACCTATCCCCAATTTTGCATTTATTTTTATCCAATGTTTAGAAATAAGAGAAACTAAGTTAAAACCAACTGTGAATGGAAATTTGATATCTACCCAAATTATATACCCAACCTAATAGGATCACAACATGTGTACATCATGATAGGACATTCTTAAATAACTAATGTTTTGAACCAAAGTAGGAACTGGTTTAATGCATGAATACCTCATCAAGAAATAGAATGTTTCCATTGAGATCATGATAATAAGAAGGACTATAATTTTATTTATTTACATATACATTATCCATAAAATAGTAGATCAACATCATTTAAATTTATTAATTTCCCCTAAATTATTTATTTCAAGAGATTGTTGTTCTAGATTTTTATCATATGGAATGACAATACGATCAATAATATACATTGTCAAAAATATTTATGTTGAGTTGGAGTGTATGGAATTCCAAAAAGTGATTATGATAAATATTTTCCTTACACTCTCTATCTTATTATGGATAAGGATTTCATTAGCCTCATTGAAAAAATATCAAAATCCTATCAAGAAAATCTAGGAAAAACCTAATGCCATTATTGATATGTTATTGGATTTTTCATTAACCATAATTGTAATTATTAATACCTATTTTGTGGGATAAATTTGTTTCTATGAAATTATTTTTCTATTTAGGACATTGAAAACTTTGAATATGTTGTATAATGTTATCTTATTTTTCAAATGAAGATAAAAATATTAGGCAATAGAGACAAGAAGCATATAATTGATTTTACAAAGTGTGATTGATAAATATAATGGGGTAATAAATTCCATCATCACACTTGAAAAAAATGATGGAAGAATCATATTGGAAAATTTATAATTTGGACAAAGAAATTAATTAGTTGCATGAATGACGGAAACCTAACTACTGATTGTTGATGGGAGAGACTCCCCAATGTGATGGAAGAAAAAATTATCAAATCGAGTTGCATCCTATTTTGTCATGTTTAAACTAGAATGAACAATGACATTATGTGAATATGTTGCCATATGGAAGGTTTGTTAATTATAATTGAAGATAATAACTTATAATTCCTAGAGAATATGGTTGATTTTATTCCATCACAACTAATAATTTGGATCTCAAAAAATAACCAGTGATAGGTATACTAGTTATTAATTCAATGATATTGAACATATGATATAATTATAGATCTATTCATTATTTTATATGAAATGTGTTTGGTAGAACTATCCAAAATTTACCTTAATAACGGAAGTGGATTTATTGTTAATGATGGAAAATGAGTCAATTATTGAAGTTGAATCATAAGACTCATCCCATATCTAATTTTTTGGGATTAAATTTAGGAAATAATTTTTCCATTATCATTAAAATTATTCAATTATAAATTGGGAATGGATTGGATTACCTTGTATATATCCAATATTAATTGCTGAGTGAAGGAAATCACCCTCCATTCCACATATTTCCCTAAAATTAAATACAAGTACAAGGATTTGTTTGAATCTTATTTGGTACCAAATTCTAAATCATCGATATTATTACATTAAAAAATATTTTTTAGTCCATATTTCTGAGTATAAACAAAATATCTTCAATGATAACATGTCCATTTTAATAAAATTTACTGATATATTTCCTATTTATCTTATAGGTCAACCAACTAGTAGTGATTTTGAGTTATCAATTGATCTCATACATATATATACTATGATAAAAATGACTCTATATAGAATGGCCATTTTTTAATTTAAGGATATGGATAAAATGCAACATGATAATGAATATAAAGGGATTATACACAAAAGTTCGTTAATGTGGGGTGCACTGATCCTCATCATCAAGAACAAGGATGAGTTAATATACATATGAATTGATTATTTTTATTTCGACAAGATCATGATAATGAAAATGTATCCTCAAAAACATATTCACATCATATTTGATAATCATTGTGGAAAACAATACTTCTCTAATGTGGATCCTCATTCAAGATATTATTAAGTAACGGTGACAGAGGGGGATATTCCCAATACTAACTTTCATATAAGGTACAAGATCTATGTGTTTATATTCATTAAATTTATACTCACTAATTCTCTAGAGTCCTTCATGTACATGATCAATTTAGAAAATAGGGATTATTTGACCAAATTATTTTCTATCCTAGTAGATAGTAATATTATCTTCTAAAAATTCATAGATGAACATGAATTCATTTGAATTTTGTATTGAACTCATCATGAAAGGTATTTTTTGGTGATGCATAGTAACAGATATTATGTATAGAAATAATAGTATTCTTAATTCATTTTTTGTCAAGCTATGGGTTATCTAGAGATCCTACAAGAAACTGGTTAAATTGATGTATATACCATACCAACCACTACAATAGAGATCCATAGATTATGTGTATTATTTATGTACTATCATCAATTTTTAAGAATATTCTTATGATTTCAAAGAAAATGTTAAAATAAAAATTAGTCAGGGTTCATAGTTTTCAAGATGTATGAATGTAAATAGATCTATAAATATCTAGAAAAGATATTAATCATTTGACATGTACTAATATTACCCACAATGGGGAAGTATTTATGATCTACAATAATGTGTCCAAAATGTCTAGGGTTTATCACTAATTAGAGGAGACAATGTAATAGACCGAAACACCCTCTAATTAATTACCTATGAGAAGAACTACCCTAATTATGATATAGAATAGGAAAAAATGTTCTTTTTATTGATGATTTTTAACTATAATCTCAATAGAGGGAAGTGTGAAATTTTTTTAGATTATAAAGGCCAAAAGTATATATTCTCACCATATGAGCTAAATTTGTGCCAAAAATTATAGTTCTATTGGATCAAGAATTATTATTTTTCATTACATTAACATCATTAGAAGGAAAATAATGTGGAAGATTATCATAGTAGAAAAGATCCTAAAACCCATTCCATAATGATGATTGAAAATGATCCAAAATTCATGGACATTCAAGGTATAGATATTGTAATAATATAATGAAATTTATCATACCTTTCTCATAAAACATCTAAATCATCTATTCTTGAGATGGATAAAGAGGACTATAATGACGATGAGATGCTATAGAAGAAACTAGTGATTATTTTTTAGTTAAATTAAGATGAAGATATATTTATACGGTTTGGAACATGGAAATACATAAAAAATATTTTAAGAGGTAACTTATGGATGATGAATGTATTCCTCCTTATATATTCATCCAAGAAGTACTAAGATGTATAAAATATTTATACAATTATTATAGTTGGGTATTAGGAGGAGAGAGATTTAAGAAAGTGTATCATGATACATTTTATGCAATAGGTATAGCTTGAATGGAATATTATAAGTGTAGATGAAACCATTTCTCATAAAATTATGAAAATGGGAAATCATAACCATTGATATAATCATGGGACTCTCAAGACCCCAAAATATAATTACTATATCTATGTTTTAATCAATAACCATACCGTGTAAGTGTGTTTAATTAATATCAAGCAATATTTCCCCATAGAAAAACGTTCCATGATTTACAAAAAGTATGTGTTAATACTTAATGAAGTCATACTGACTATTATATTTGATTTAGATTTTATTTTTAACTTGAGGATTTGGAAAAGCATTCATGAATAATTTGATATATATATATATATTACCATTAGAACTATTTATCACTTAAAGATGGATTCCCACCATGAATGTACCATTTTAGACTCTAAAGGATATGATGATATCATTTTAATGGATTTATAATGAATTTTGGATCGAAACCATCCCCTTAAGAAGTTTTCATATAATAATATTTTCCATTATAGAGTTGATGTTCATCCGTATGAGGATTTTAATGGGAAGAGGTGTCGTAGTCCAACGTGGTTGGATATTGTCAGGGAGAGAAAGATGATGAGACCTGATCATATTCAAGAGATGATTATGGTGGTCCAAACATTTAACATAATATTAAATCCACACAAAGTTGATATAAATTATATGTAGAAATCTTTGACAAGACCTGGAGTTTTATGTTAGAGACAATGTGTTGCTTTTTATATTATCATGGAAGAACATCATGAGTTTTGGGAAGAAAGGAATGTATTGTCCTATTTCACCATCCCTGTGGCAATCTTTGGTCTAATTGATGTGGTGTCCTATTAACTAACAATTTCATCTAACCATTCTAGTTTACATGATTTGTTTCAATTATTTTTATGGTGGAATTAAAAACCAGACCCCTAAAATTCACTAAATCAAGATGTGCTACTATTTTATAATGATATTTTATATGAGTAAAAATATTTGAAAATAATATATCTTATATAAAATGATAAAATAAAAAAAAATCTATATAAAGTGTTGTTGTGGAACCAATCATTCAAGGAAGAAATAACGGAACTTCATGAGTTATAAAACATATGTACCCTTCTTTAATTTTATTTGATGAATGAAAATTTTGAGGTAATTTTTTTAAAGGTTTTAATAATTTAAAGACGTGAATAATTATTAATGAAACTCCCTTTTACAATGAAAAAACGTATTATAATGTAATTTAGATATAGAAATAAAACGAACCACATTTTTAATTTTAAGTTTGGTTTATAATCTATAGGATCTAAAAATTATTAATCAATTGAAACATTTATATTATTGTCATTATATGGTGAAATATAATATTAGTATATTAAGGATTATAATAAAGTCACATTCTCATAATAAATGTAAAAAATGGCCTCGACTTGTAAGATCATAACATATTATAACCATATATTAGATCTTTTGAAGGAGATAACATCTCAATTATTTACCCTCGATAAAGAGTAGTCCAATATTAAATTACTAAAGTGAAATTGGAACTGTCTATGGGAGAAGTTATGTCTCATTGAGATCATGTCACCGACCTTGTTCACTAAAATACCCCATGAAAACCTCACTATAAAAATCCATAACCATATAGAATCCACTATTGAAATTAACATTTATTATTCTATATCCTAACAATAAGAATTCTTATATTTTCATTTTAAAAAACAATGATCATATTTATACCATTATAATAAAAAAAAATTAAATGATTAGATAATGACTTTGATAAAAATAATATTTTGAAATAATGAATCACCAATTGTATTTTTTGAAAATATATAGTTTAAATAAGGACACTATTTTTGAATATTTCATTAATTTTTTAAATAAATTTTATATTAATGAAATATTATTATTAAATAAAATAAAATAAATACAAATGATACTACAATTTTATGAAGTCAAATATAATTTTTGTATCATTTAAAAAAATTTATTTAAGAAATGAATTTTTAATATTTTATATTTTTTTAATATAAACATTAAAATTATCATATTTAGAGAAATATTTTTATAAAATAAATATTACTTTTGAAATGAGCACATAGAAATTATCCAATTGTGAAGTTTTCATAATTTGTTGAACCAGTTGATATTTTTTGTAAAATTTTGTACAGTATTAGTATATTGTATATATTATGACACCATAAAATCCTAATGTTATTTAATAAATTATATTTAATTTTTTATACCTGGTTCTGTCATATGTTACTAAACACAGTTAGTCAAATTTCTTTATTTTTTCCTCCCTGTATTCCAGACATTATTGACTATCAGTGAGGGTCCAATGTGGTACAATTTAAAGTCTATAACTCCTTAATTAGGGATCCACATCGGTGAAAAATATACATAAAAATTGAAATCATAATATTGAGTGATATAATAATATAAGTTATCCATATTAATAAAATCTCATCAACAACAATATCGAGTACTATTTACAAGATAAGGTAATTCTGTGAATCTAAACCAAAAAGGGAACACGAAACCACATAAGAAAACAAAACTACATACAGTTGCATCAAAATAACAAAAAGACCACAAATTCTATCTCCAATAAAATCACTATACATGTATTGGTTATACAGACCCATGATCCCATGCTATAATCAATCATGAATACATGAATGGGATCTTTCTCTTATACTTGCCTGAACACTAAAGTCTATCTGAGTACCAAATTTTTTATCAGATAGGGAGTGTGATATACTCAGTAGCACACCTTTAACGGTGTATATAAAAAATCCAAACAATATTTGTTACCTATAACCCTATCAATGCAGAATAGGTAAACAAGTACGTTGGATAACATATATGACAAGTTCGTGAGCGCAAATTATTATAAGAACATTATATAACAGATGAAAAATAATAAATATATAATGTTTCAATAGAATGTAACAAATATTTCAAAATTCACCATATGAGAAAAGAGTATACAACATATATGTGAATATTTTAGAGGTAATAACAAAGGTCACACATATCCATATATTTAAATTTATGTGAAATACATAGGTGTCATACCTTAATCTTCTTCTTCAATAACATACATTAGATAGTCATACCCATGCATTGTAGGGTATATACCTCAATACCCATGTTATCACCATAATGTTATTATGTATATTTAATATATTCATAAGATGATAGTGCCATAGAGATATGTAATAGGTTACCTACATTCATGAGAAGTCGATATCATAATGACATGAAACGGGTGTCATACCATCTTAACATGTGTCATACCACCATAACAATATGTCTAACATTAATAAATTAATATAATAAATTGACATGGTTTATGTTATTGTATATACAAAATAACAATTATCAGTATAAAATGACACAATCAAATAGAATATCCAACTACTTCTATAATTTATTTTAATAACATTAATAACATTTCCTATGAGGGTAATAGAGGCATGTCCACCTATAATTATATCATTAATTTTAGTATGGTTCCAACTAATATTTCAATCTCACACACCGAAGGGATATCATTATCATAGACAAAATAAAATAATAATGCTCATATGTAGGTTAGGAAGGGCTTGAAAACATCCAACCATATCTAGGTGATAAAAGGAAAACAAATTTATTGTTTCAACAATTATAATTATGGATTTAGTTTTAATTATGAAAAACATCTAGGAGGGACAAAATGTGGTACAATAGAGGAATTTCAATAAAATAAGAAGCCTCAGGGAAGGGTTATAGACCACCAATAATATAAATGTGATTGAACACTCATCAAATATATACCTTTGGATTTTTCTTGATCTAAAAAAACAAATGTAGGGAAACTACCATATAATATGGTAGATCAATTGACACGAAAATAACTATTTTATATATATGTTTAAATAATATTAGATATAAAATAATAGATATAATACTAGTGGCAATCCAACATGATATAAAAAACTGAAATCAATGGCTGGATGGAAAAATAGATTAAATACCAATGTTATTCTTGAGAATTATTCTTCATGTTGGAGTAGTTTTTGTGCCTCTATAGAAAATAGAGTGGGAATAAAAGGGTCTAGCTATTCAAAATTCTGGAGGAAAATATTATCTTTTACAAAAAAAATTAATGAGTCACATGATTTTCTCATATTTTAGGCACAACTATGTTCCAACCATGTACCGATGTATACCCAAAGACAACCCTTACACATGATCGGCACATAGTTAGAAATACTATGCACATCCCAAAAACGCATCTTCATTAGGACCTCAAACAATGGTTCAATCATGGGTATTTTAAAGTTGGGTGTTGTAAAACATAGAATACCTTTATTAGATAATAAAATACCCCATTATTTTTTATATCCATAAATATTATACATCACAGATTCTATGAGCAATACGGTCGAGTTTCTTTCTCTAAAATCTAGGGATTTAGGCACTGAACAAGCCATGTACACCCTTATTTACTCTATAACCACATTGGGATGATCTATTACAATAAATATATAGACATCAACTGAAAACAAATGGTTTCACACAATTAATAAAATAATGGTTATTATAAGTTTTCCCATTAATGTAATACATTCCCTTGTTTCCAATCCACGAGTGTTAAATGACTATCTGAGAATAACATCAGCCACTGAGAACATGCATTGACCTGTCACTCCTAGGTCACTTCATGTACGAATATTTGATGACATATAACTCGTACCAATTGATCTATCCAACCATTGAGGTCATTTTATTCTCCATCCTACAATATGAATAGGGTTTTACTCGGAGAATGAATTGGAATACAAATAAAAACTAGTAGGATAAAAAGTGTGCAATTGATTTTAAATATATTGGTGAAGTAGAGTCACATATAAGAAATATTGAATGTATCAGTGTCTTTGATATAACATCAAATGACATTCTAATAGTACCCCTCTCTAGAAAATCATATTGGGAATGACATAATGTGGTGATTTCGTTCCTTGTTTCGGAATTCATTTATTCCAAATTCTAGGAGAAACAATTAAGAAAACCCAACTCCACTACTTAAAATCATGATTTTAATTTTGATGATAGGTGTAAGAATTAATCCTAGAAATAGTTTTAGACACCATCTTCCTAATAATAGTATCATACTTTGAAGTCTCTTATATGATATGAGGACCAATTAGCACTTCCAACCATGCATCTACCAAATACAGGGGTGAAAAAGCAACTCGATGTATAGGGACTCATAATAACACTTCATTATGGTTGAATGGAATCTATTATATTAATAGAACATAGAAATAATCATTTATTTATCCCAAGAACCTCCAATATCAAGGATGCATTCTCAAATCTTATGCTCTAGCCCCAAAATTATCTACATTAAATTTTTTTAGTCATATAGTGAAAGGTTGTTCTCAAAATCACTTCCATACTAAAATAATTTATTAACACCTTCAGGAAACTAAAATTGAAATGAGAGTCCCCATAAAAATTATAGTACTAGGGACCCTATTTTGGCTTATAGTACCACATATATAAATTCTCTTAATATAGTCAACTAATAAGTTATATCTAATAGGTGAAAAGAGAGATTACTTCATTAGTATATCGTTGATATTCCATAATATATATCTATATTGAGGGGATATAAATAATCTTATCACAAAATCCATAGTGACATCATAACATTTCCACTCATGAATGAGAAATGGATAAAAAATCCATGTTGGCAGCTAGTGTTCTACCTTTACCTTTTTACATGTGAAACATCATTTAATAAAACCATATATATCCTTTATAGTACCATACCACTCATACTAGTGATGTATATTTTGATAAAACATTATAATAATGGGTTGTAATTCACATTTACTAGATTGATACACTAGAATAAATTCCTCCTGATAGGTCTGAGACGCGTCCATGATTATGAAAGATCTCATCCTCATACTTGATTTCTCCTGGTGGTGGGTAATCTCCTAAAAAACTTTCCCTTACGAATAATTACTCTAAATATGATAACTAAATCATATTCACTATATACCTAAGTGAATAGATCACTAATATCAATGAAATTACATGCATTACCTAATGGTAATTAAACTATAATATAAGCTCAGAAAACGTGTCCATAAAGAGACACTCATTGCTAGATTTCAGAATGACTCAAGTCCGAGTGCTGTGAATCAAATAGTCTACCACAAAATTTACACTCACATTAATATAAGAATGATCAAAATATAATAACAAAAAGTATTCAAAAAAACTTCACCGAACAAAGATCAATACACACCACATGAAAATATTCTAGATGAATTTTTTGTCTAAAAACCAAACAAAACCATATCTTAGTAGCTAATGATTCAAAAAATACAAGGTGTCAACTACAATTTCTAATTAGAGATCATATGTTGGGTAAATAATCCAATTAGGTCTCAATGGAATAGTATTGTATGCTATCACTTGGACTTCTGGTATCATAACATCCCATATTGTAATACTTGTTTCATCGTAATAAATTATATTGATTCCAGTCAGATCTAGTAGAATCAAGATCGTTGTTAAATCCAGTTCTCTGTCATCTCATACTAGTATATCTCATAGTCTATGATAAAATATACTTCACACAATTCATAATCATGCCTATAAAATGGTCTTTTAGGAAAAAAAATTAAACAATACAACTCCTATAGCAACTAGCTATCTCCAAGAAACTACATATATCAAATTTTTTGTTGGTTTCCTCCAAGGTAACTACTACTTTCACCTTCTTCGGGTAATGTAATACACTTTCCACTGATAAAAATAACACAATAAGTGAACCTAATTGATCCAAATGTGGTATTTTCTGATATTAGAGTATTTTTGGATATCTCTCAATGTATTCATAACAATCTCATTATTTTTTTCGTGCTTGTGTTGAGTATGATAATGAACCAATATATAATCCATGAATGTTAAGAATAATGAATCCAAATATATGTGGAAAATATGATTAATCATATCCCTGAAAATGGGTATTTTTTTCTACATACTAAAATACTTTACTATATATGACATAGGAGTCCCAGATTCCACTTAATAAGTGCCCCGATCCCGGTAGTCCACATGGCCTCAATCACATATCCCAAAAAAACCTAAGGCTACCAACAAAAAGTGGGGGCCTAGAGTGTCATTGTGGGGAGACAGTCCCCTCAGCACCAATGTATGAAACAAAGGATTAGTATAAATTGAGGAAAATAATAGAAATAATATAAGTAAACATAACGATAAATGGAAATATGCATGGATAAAAATAACTGAAATAACATGAACAACGTACAATAAATAATGAGGATATGTCATGTATCTAGTAAGTTTGAAAACATCAATACAATGTAGAAAAAATACATGTAATACCCAATGTAGAAAAAGGAAATAAATAATCTATCCAAAGCATGTAGAGCTACATCTCGGTCATATTCTACCAACTCTATCCTGGCATAGAAACAAATCATGTTTCTGAAATATTTAACATACCTTTTTCAACACATTGATTAATTTTATCTTCCTTAGTTACCAAATGATGCACCGAGAGGGAGTGAGATAAATCTCAGTGGGCCACCCCCAACAGTGTCTATAACATTCATCCTATGTAATTGATATAAAATAGAGGTCATGCATGCATATGTAATGAAAATATGTACAATGTAAATAAATAACAAAGTACATGATTCACACCATGACTGGTGTTTGAATTTGATACCAATAAATTATTTGATTGTCACTAATTTATACAGAAGTCACATGTTAACAATAGAGAAGGCTTCATGATATAATAAGGCATCATGAAATGATATTTTATAATGATGTTCCATGGTAATAACCAAGGAATTTTAGACCTCAATAGTTTCCAACTTAGTAATTAAAACAACTTCGTTTTGGGATAAAGTGTAATCCAAGGAGCATACTCAAAGGAATTATACAATGAAACACCTACCGAGTCTAAGGATTTCATCCAAGGTAAAATGGGGATATGAAATGATGGGTCCTGATGAGCATCAAACATGGAACTTACTTATCAATGATTGTTATAAGGAGTGTATCCAAGGAATCCAATAGTAATAAAAGATGGATCCAATGGTTTAATACTAATCACCCAATTTAGAAAAGTACTAAGTTTGATGTGGGTCTCAACCTAGGAATTTTGTATCCTTGAATTTAGAATGGGATCCTCAAATACACAAGGAATTCCCTCAGGAGTCCAAATAGATATTGATTCATGCCACTCTTATTTTGATAATGAATTCTTAAAATATTTTATTAGGTTTAGGCCTTGCCTTTCATTAGTTTGAAAAGTCCAAGTAGAATGCATCCCTTTTATGAAGTAATAATTAATCATTAAGTCACTTTGGTTCAACCATTACCTTTCATCAGTGTCATAAAAGTATCATGAAACAATTCACATAACCCATTAAAATCAATTTTTTTAAATCAAGGTTTACTCCACTACCATCCATTAACATGGTAAGGGTTGCTATATACATGTAACCTATTATTCAAATACATTTAAAAATTCCAATTCGCATACTTAGAATACATTAAAATTTCCATATCACATTTAATTATACAATTAAAGATAATACCTTAGGTGGTTCTAGTGGTGAGCATACATGGTACATTACATTATGTAATTAATAAATGAAATCAATACATTTAATATAAAAAATATTACCCCTAGAAAGGTCAGTCCATGGAACACCTGAATGGCGACTCAATCATGTAAAAACAGTAAATAAATTTTGTAAACAAATCCTACATGGGTTGGATGGAGTTGTGGGTATAACTACTAAATACTAATAACATATTTGAAAATATAATAACCTCATGGTTCTAATCATTATAATCATGGATTATAAAATCAATAAATGACACGGATGAAATCAAAAGGACCCATATAAAATTTCTAAAATCAATGAACTTTTTGGGTGACTTAAAAACAAACCAACATAGGCTTGTTAGACTCTCCTTATCTAGTACTAGAATATAATTTCTCTTGGAGTGGAGTAGTTATGATAATTGAGTAAAAATTCTTACTCCTCAAAAACTAGGTCTAGAGTAAGAGTGATGAGGAATGGATCAAACAGGCTTGAGTATATAAAATTACACATCAAATGTGATGAACATAATCTAAAATAGATACAAGATAATGGATATCTCTTGAGCTCCAAGTGGGGCCTTAAAAAGCTCCAAAATGGGAGAAAATGGATGTTCTGTCTACTGGAATATGTATTGAGGAAGAAGGGAGGATGAATTAGATCATTAAGTGTAAAATTGTAAAATTACCCAAAAATATCCAATGCACGGTTTTTCCTCACTATTTTCCATCCCACATGGAAACCATGCACGAGTACCAGGAGAAAAGGGTCACTAACATGGTTAGACCATAAGGATAGGGAAACCATGTGACAGCTATGTGGTATATCTTTATACAAAAATTAATTCCACCCACATGGTTTTCCATAACCATACTGTCTCCCCACATGGTTTACTAAAAAAGGGTTCATGACCTTGTCCTTCCAAAAATATGGGTTCTGAGCTCCGAATAAGCCCCAAACACCCATGAGAATTTTTCATACTCAGTATGATTCTATATTATGTCCAAAATAATGAATTTGACTGAAATTTAAAGGTTATATTCTTGATTGAATAACTAGGTTATTACAGTCTTCCCCCAATAAAAGAAATCATCGGTGAATTCACATTCCAAGGGTGGTGAATCCATGTCTGAGAAAAACTCTCACCACTAGGCATGTACATCAGTCTCCTACTCCCAAGTATCATTATGCTCATGGTCATGCTTCCATATCACCCATAATATAAGGAATGAAAAACCGAGAAATGTCTTTGTGATTTGGTCAATGATGTGTAATGGATATTAATCAATGGTATCATCCTAATCTAATCAACTTCATTTGGATCAAAGATATGAGATGGGTCAATATGATATTGGAGAATATGTGAAACATAAAAGATGTACTGCATGGAATGGTACATCTAAGGTTGTATCAACATGTTAGATACTGTACCAACTCTATCTATAATCTAAAAAAGCCCTATGTAATGAGGGAACAACTGCCCTTTATTTTTTAACCATCTATTCCATGGTCTAGGAGATACCTGAAGGAAAACATGATCTCCAACCTCTAACGCTAGAGGTTGTCAACATTTATTGACATAAGATTTATTTCTAGACTGAGCATTAATTATATGGTTATTGATCATCCGAACCAGCTCTAAATTCCCATATACAAGGAAAAGATATACTAGGGATTCCTCACTAGCGTTTATCTAGATCAAGGTGAACAAAAAAACCTTCCATATAATGCCTCAAAAAGATCCATCTTAATTGTATCTTAAAATCTTTTATTATATGAGAACTCGATGAGAGCAATATGATTCTACAAAAAACCTCCTATATCAAGGACATATGCTTATAAGAGGACCTCTAGAACATGTATTTGCGATTCTAACAGTCCATCGATATAAGGTTGAAATTATTTGATTAGAAGAAAGTATGTACACATATATTTCTGTAATCCATTCATGATTAATGACATGAAACGACCATCCCTATATAAAATGATTGTATGAGGTACCACTTATAGTCATATGATCTCATACACCTATAGTCTTCTATGTACATAAAAGGAAAAATTATCCTAAATAGGAATGTTGTGGGATACATTCATTAGGAGGTCAAAAACTACCCATACAGTGTCTCTACCCCTTGGTGACCAAGGAAAACTGACAAAAAAGTACATAACAATATCATCCTCTTTCCATTACAGAACTAGAAGTAGTTATAACAGTCATATATTTCATTGGTGATCTTCCTAAACATACTAACATGTGGAATATCTGGAGACAAAAATAGATATCAAATGATTCATTCTAATCCACCAATTATAGTATCGTATATCTTTATACATTTTGGAAATGTCAGGATGAACAAACCACTAGGAAGCATGTGACTCATTCATCAACTCCTATATCATATATATAGGATCCTAGACACACACATGAATATGAAGGATGAAATCTCAATCACCATAACTATTTGGAGGTGGGTTATCTTCAGAAATATTATCATAGGTATGCCATCCCTAGGGATCTTAAAATTCTATACTCATCACCTTATCATGTAGGGAATAAGTCAATGTCAAGGATGAGACGTATGACTGCTCGTGAATATCATGAAACTATAGATGCATCTTAGAGAAGGGTCCATTAACTTCCATTCAACACTGGCTTCCCATAATACATATGTATGAGTTTCTAAATTTATTATATCAGCAACCACATTGACTTTACACGACATATAGGAAAGTTTAAAATCGAAGTACTATAGATATTTGAACCATTTCCACTCTATGTGGTCCAATTCAGACTATTTAAAATTATATTTACTGCCACTTTTATCCTAATACACCATATAGTGATCACCTAATATATAATATCTCCAAAAACATATAGTATGGAAAACTGCTACTAGATCACGGTTTGAGTAATTTTTCTAATGAGGCCACAACTATTGAGATCATTATACAACTATTCTATCCTCCTACATTAGCACTGCTCCTAGGAAAATGATTTATGGATCAAAAAAGATGATATAACCTCTTAGAGTATCTGTCATGTTAGAAATAGGTGCAAGGAAACTCTTCCCTTTCAGCTCCTAAATGGATTTCTCGCACAATTCTGACCATGAGAACATAAAAACCTTTATTATTAGGCCAGTGAGTGGTTATGAAATGTGTGAAAAGCCCTTTTTGAAATTCTTATAATATCCAAAAATCCCCTAGAAACTGTATATATCAAAAACATTCTTGGGATTCCCCCATGAAAACTACAGTACCAACCATTTTTGGGTGAACCAATACTCCTAATTCTGATATAATATGATCCAATAAGTGAATGATTTTTAATAAAGAAGCAGTACTTAGAAATATTGGAATATAGTTGATTGTCTCATAGTGAACTCATAATGATCTCAACGTTTTTTCATTATCACTACGAGTATGATAATACACCAAGATGTTGTTTACCAAGTCCACAACAAAATAATCCAGACAGGGATAAAAAACAATATACATTAGAGCCCTGAAAATGGCGGGTCCATTCGTAAGACCGAACAAAATAACATGGATCACATATAATCCACACCATCTATGGGAGGTTGTTTGAGGTATGTCTCAGGGTCTTAATCACACTTGGTGATATCCTGTCATCATTTCATTAATAGATAAGAGTCTAGGTCCTCATATCTAGTAAAAAAGATCATCTATTCAAGGCAGGGGATTCATGTTATTCACTATAATGTGGTTCATCCTTTTATAATCCATGGATAGATGTAAGGTTACATCCACCTTATTGGAGAAAATCAATGGAAAATACCAAAGATTATGTAATGGGACATATAAATCTTTGGCCTCTAAATCATATAACATCCACATCATCCATTGGAGCTCTATAGGTGACTTTATGTATATAGGAATGGACACTACAGCTTCTCGTGGAATACACTCGATCATAATCTCCACCACCCTCTAGGGAGGTAATCATGGAAATTCATTAGAAAAAACATCCCTAAAAAGATATAATACTGGAGAAAATTCATCTGGTATTATGAATTGATAATCCATGAAGATATTTTCAATATAGGAATTCACTCCACCTATCCCATGATGATTTGGTCCTTCTCAACCTTCCTAGACATCTTAGTCACTCTTATGTATTAGGTGTTGCACTTTGGTTATACAAATGATAAAATGTGGTTATAATCATATAAAAAATCATGATATTGGACCACAAAATCCATCCAGATAATGAAATTGAATTCTGTCATCTCGAGAATGAAGTGGTTTCATTAGAAATGGTAATTACCTTCATCAAAGGGACAATCCCTACATTGGCATAGTTTCTCCGACTGCACTTCTAATGGTGTACCTAGGGTCATTTAAAATCATTTTTATGTATATATAGTCCAATACATTCAAGTATTGATTTAGATATAAAAGTGTTCGAATCAACATTATTAAATAAAGAAGATGCTATAGTAGATGCCTCTATAATAGTACCTCGTAATGTAGATTGTCCTACCGCCTGATCCACATGTATTGTTTGTATTTCATGCAACTAGATTGATCCAAGACCCTATACACCATATTGATTATCTTGGTCATAACATATTTGTTGTCACTTCTATTGATCTGGGTTCTGGATACCACAATGATGGCCTCCTATTTAGCCACTCCTAGTTGTGCTACTCAAAACTCATGCCTAATGTGGTGTAATAGAATCCACTCCTAAAGGTGGAGCTAGTGTGGATCATCTTCCCCTCAATGATAGTGAAAATATCCTGCAAAATATTTTAAGATGCCCCATATGACTGTATGAATGACCATCACATGGGTATCTATGTAAATTAGTCTTTAGGTTCCCCCATTGTCTACTCTGACGACACACCATGAAGTTATCATAACGGGTTCTCTGGTTGTCACTACCACGATGAGTAATCTCAAGGTAATATTTCCAGGCACCGAGAGAACTACTAAAATGTCACGACACCAATCCTCTATGCCTAGTACTATTACCTACCCTTAGGTGATGCACAGTGATAAGATCCAAATTGAATATTTCCAAAAAATTAGGTAGGTGAAATACATTCACCCACGTATGGATGACGTACACAAGCCCAATCTTGAAGCAACTATCATGTGAAAGCTCGTCACTGGGTAGAAGTGGGGAATAGTGTTATAACACCATGAACCATGTTGAATTGTCCATAACTAACATAAAACCCTACTCTATATGCATGAACTCTCTGGATATATCATCTCTCAGTGTCTCAGGAATGAATTAATCATAGAAGGTAGTTTAGAAATCAACCCATAAAACACCCTAATGTTGACAATACTATATAATCACATCCCATCAATTTCTTAATAAATACCGAAGCATGTATGTGTAAATATTAACCCTTCTCTCTAAAGCCATTTCCATAATCTCAAAGATAGATAGGGGGACTATTTACAACACCCAGCAGCCAATCGACCGCCATCCCAAAAAAAATGTGCGAGGATTATGATGCTGTAATCACGAGTCATTTCAGCCATCATAGATGCATCTCATAGATCATCATGCATGGAATGTATTAGATGTACGAAACTATTATAGACATGATAATTAGTTTCCAAATCAGGTACATCTGGTGGTTCCTCATGTGTAACTCCTATAGGTAAGATTGGCTACTCAATGATCATCACATCTGATGTCTGGTCATCTCCACCCTCATGGAATATGATTTGAGGAAATCATGTTCTAATTTTCCAAAAAAATTCCAAGCACATTACGTAGAAAAAACATAGAATCATAAATTTAGAATCACTAGTATAAGGTGACCATAAGGAAAATTACTACCAAGGAATAATTCCCCAACAACCTTCTCAGATGACCATGTATAGATAATTGATTAGATATAAGTTTAAATGGATCCAATTGATGAAGGGTCATTAGTACCATGCCTCATCATTTACTAGAAACTGTTTCAATTCATTATATATATAATTATCTCATTAACTCCTTAACAATTCATAGACATGATAAGGCGGGATAAAGAGGTGATACCATTATAAATTTATGTTTGCATTTTCATATGAATTGAATCACATTTCCTTTAAAATAGACAATAATTCCTAGTGAATTAGGGTCTATAATCATTATCATTGAAAAAAACACCTGTTGAATTTTATTTTTAAAGGATTACTTTATAACATTACATATTCCAACCCACAAGGGCACATAAAACCCCATGAATTTAAACATGCAACCACCGAATCACATATTATAGTAGGAAAAGAAATATCTAAACAAGGAAAGTATCACTCATAAATTATTATAATAAAAAGAAGTAATTTAGTGAAATAAACATATTTGGCATGGAAATATGAATGACATGTGAATTCTAGGTTCCTATATTATGAATGTAACAATTCAATTTTCCCTCATCACACTAAGAAAAGTATAAAATTTAATATCAATGAAATTAATAATCAAAAACACCACAAGACATGTGATTCACCCAATAGTGAAATGATATAAAATTTAATAGGAAAATACAGAATAATAATTGTATTCTAGGGAAATATGATTTTACCATGAACATGGGTTTGCGACACCAAAGCATTTCTTATGACCAATTCCAAAGTGTTTATAATCTCTAATATATTTTATACAAATAGTAACGTAAGAAAATAAAATCATATGATAAAACTAAATGTAACACCCCCAAATGATAAAGGGATAAATAACTATATGATATGACTCACATCAACAAGGCACACCATTCTTTTCGGGAACCCACCTAGTTAAAACTTGATAGTTTGGTGTGGTTGTCCTAGAGTAGTGATAATGATGGGTGACCTTCTAGGAAATTTTTTATGGTGTTTGTTATTTAGGAAGAAGATGAAATTCATCGAACATGTGTTGGATTTTGGATATCGTCAATAATTGTATAAATTGTATGGGCTTGTGGGTGGGCCCCATGGAGGGGACCATGTAATTGCGGGGCAATTGGTGGTCCTTGTAGGGATAGGACCCTATGAACATGTTAAGAAGGGGGTGTATGTGATGTCATTAGGGAGCGGTTTTTACATTATATCCCAGATGTCAGAGTACAAAAACATCCCATTGATACTGCTTTATGACGACCCAGACCTGGATTCCACTTAATTAATGTCAAAAGCCTGATGGGCCATGAGGACTCAAATGTATCTCCCTAAACACCAGAGGTAGGTGACTAGAAGTGAGTGACTAGGATGTGTAAATAGAGAGACTATGTCATTTTACCAAAGTGTAGGATAAAATATTAATATAAATAGATTTAAATAGCGGATGAAATATATGTAAACAGAAGTCACGGTAGAAATAGATAATGATAAAAATTTCTAAAATAACGAGAATGCATAGAATAAATAACGATGATATGTCATGTATCTAGTAACCTAGAAAATATGGATACAATGTAAAAAGAATACATTAAAAACAAAATGAATAAAAATTAAATACTTAAAATACTCCAAGCATCTAGAGCTACAACTTAGTCATCTACTACCAGTTCCATACTAGCATAACAAACAATCTAGTGTCTGAAGCATTATACATCCCATTTTAAAACTACTGCATACATGTAATCTACATCAAATACCAAACGGTGCCCAGATATGGGATAAGGTAAATCTTAGTGGGACACCACCAGTGGTGTTTATAACATCTAGACCATGTAATGAAAATTTAACTGTGTTCAATCATACATATGTATTGTAAATCAGTACAATGTAACAAAATTCCAAAGTAATTTCTTTATCTATCATCTAGTGTTGTAACATTCAACTACTTCATTATTTCATTTTTACCACTTTATATATGAGTCACATGTTAATTATAGAAATTCTTCCAAGATGTAGCATGGAAACCTGGAAGGATATATAATAATGAGGTTCAATGGTAATATCCAAGGAAATGTATAACTGAAGGGTCACCAACATAGTAATAACTGTATCCTAGCTAAGGCTAATCAAGTAATACAAGGATCATAGTCCATGTAATTCGATAATGAGATTCCTACTGAGTCCATGTCGCTCATCCGATGTTAAACTAGTATAAGAAATCGTTGGACCTGATGGGCATTAACCGGGGAAGCTAATTTTCAATACTGGTTCCATGAGGTATATCCAAGTAATCCTATTTTACTACATAATGGATCCAATGGTTTCATATTGGGAATCCAGATTTATACAAGGATCGGGTTCTTAGTGGGTATCACCCTAATCAAGCCATATCCTTGAATTTACAATGGAGTCCTCAAGTTCTCATGGAATTTTATTGGGAATCCAAGTTGAGATGGGGTCAAGTCACTCCTATATTTATAAGGAATTCATATTATATTCCATTAAATTCAATCCTAAACATTCATTAGTGTGATTTTTCCATGTATCATGCAACCATTTGATGAAGTCATAAATAATCCAAAAATATATTTGGTCTAAGACATGCCTTTCATTATTGTGACAATTATATGTAGCATGAAACAATTAATTTAATAAATTTAATGAATTTTCATAAATCGAGGTTCCCTCTTCTACCTTCCATTTACATTTTATGGGATGTTATTGAAATAAAACATAATATTCAATTACTTTTAAAAAATCGAAGTCATATTATTTGTATACATTATAATTTACATTTCACATTTAATTATCAAATTGAAGAACTTAACTTAGGTGGGTCATGTTTTGAGAATACAAAGTACATTCCATTATAAAATTCACAATTTAAATCATGCAATTTGATATAGAAAATCATACCCTTATGATGATCAGGGAAAGGCATGCTTGAATGATGACGCAGACGTGTCAGAACCCTAAAAAACTATTATGGTAAAACATCCTACATGGGATGGATAGAGTTATGGTAATAACCAATAATAACTAATCACATTTTGGAAAATAGAATATCCATTTTCTCAAATTATTATAATCATGGAATTTAATATCAATAAATGACACCAGATAAAATCGGCGAGCCCCACAAGAAATTTCCAATATCAATAAACATGAGGGATGAGTTATAGAACACCCACCATTGTCTTGTACAACTCACCTCATTATGTTTTATCCTATAATTACTATTTGAATAGTGTATAACTATGAAAGGTGTTTAATTATTACACCTTGATATCTTGGTCGAGAGAAAAAGAGATGAAGAATATATCAAACAAACTCGTGTGCATATCATTGTGCATCCAACATGGAAAACGAAAGCTTGAATGGATCCTAGAAGAAAAAATAAATTTATCCCTAGGATATGCCTTCAATATATAAAAAATGGTAGAAAATGGAGGTTCTATCTTTTGGAAATCGTGTTAAGGAAGAAGGAAGGCTTAATTATATCCTTAAGGGTAATAATGTAAAATTACCCAAATATTAGCTTACGCATGACATGCCTGCAAGATTTTCCAAGCCATGAAAAAAATGAATAATACATAGGGAATATGGTCACTGACATGGTTTGGCTTTAGGGTTAGGGAAACTATGTGCCAATCATTCGATAAGGCTCTCTCAGAAAAATCATGCCACTCGCACGGATTTCCCTGACTGCACAACCTTCCATCATGGTTTACTAAAAACTGTGTGCCTAGACTAGTTCTCCAAAAAATATAGGTTCCAGGCTCCAAAGTATCCACTAATATCCTTGATATTCTTTCTAACACATTAGGTATCCACATTTTCTCCAGAATAAATAATTATACAGAAATTTAAAGGATCCATACAAGAGTAAAAAACAGGGTTCTTACACTATATACTCATAATGTGCATAACTAATAAAAAAACATGTATGAGTTGTGTAAAAAAATTTAACGTATAACTGGTGATAGATAAAGCTCGTATAAATGTTGTAGAAAACCCAAGATCCAGGGTAATGATCAAATATGTCATATTTATGAGAAAATAATATTGGTTCTTCATCATATGCGGATTCAACTTCTAGTAATCCACATGATGTCTTAGGGTTGTATCTTCCATCATGGTAAAATGGACCAGAAATCCCCAAGGGTAGATATTGGACTATTTAAAACTATTATATTCAATGTTGTCTATGTATCAATTGAGATATTATAATCACTAGAGTCCATCCTTTAAGGGGGAATAGATAGTTGTGTAACTCTAGGAACCAGATAAATAGAGAAATAATCCTCTCAATCAAGAGGTACACTAGACATTACATCCAAGAATAAATCATTTAAATTATATTATAATATGCATAATTCATATTATTGTAGTCCCTAATCATCCATATGGAGGAAATCATTCTCGGATGTCAATACACTCAACCCATTATGCTTTGGGCCTTCACTACCTGCCTAAACATCGCATTAACAATTGTGAATATATATGTACTCTGTATATGTGAAGTATACCCTCTAGATATAGAAATAAATGTTTTCATACTAATGAACTTACCTTTCCATCTTGACAATAATTCGAAAAGAATAACTCTGAAGGACTTTGAGGTTCCACAATGAATTTTAGTCACCCTTATCAAGGGGAAACTCTATAAACTGTAAAAATCTATCAGACTGTGTTCCAAAATTGTTGTTATGGGGGATTACCCGAAAAAATTAAAAATAATTCGAGATCAAGGATTTCTACAATATCTAGATACATAATTGAATTTGAACACCTATTTCAAGAAAAGATATAATATTATATTCTACTAAAATTGTTGCTCAAATTGTATAAGGTTCAAGAATATACTCTAATAGAACATGTTTCAATAAATTTGATTGATTCATTTCCCATGCTTTAGAAAAAAATGACTACATTGAGAAGGAACTATCTACAAAATCTATGGAAGTGTTTTCTTTATCCACCATCTATGACAACCTCTTTGTCTAGACAATACGGTAACACTCTCACTCTCTACCTAATATAGAGGTTTCGGTCCTACTCCAAGACCTAGAGTTAGTGTTCATCCTCTGTTAATTGAGAATGTAGGTATAGTTACGAAAAAATCAATCTAGATGACGCAAAATTACACAAAATCAACACTCCACTAAGGACATCTAAACTTTAGGTTTCAAATTCCCCATATTCCTAAACTAATTAAATAATACAAAAAATGATAGTAGGAATACAATGATTGGTTCCTCCCTCATGAAAGGTCTCGATGCAATACCTTTTTACACAAAATACTTCACTACTAGGTTTATATGTTGGTACAATCTTATCAAATACTCTATCTCCCCTATAGTTATGTTTTTATTAAGATCTTAGTTTAATGTACCATATAAAGTGGTCAATATTTAGTAGTTCATCACTGGTAAAAAATGATTCCTAAGACCATCTACAAAATGTAACACTTTATCCAGCTTAGAAATGGTATAAATATACCCAAATAGGTAATGATCTGTTAAAAATATATTAATACATAATATCTAAAGAAATTAGAAACAATTTTATGAACTCTATGACAAAGCATCTCTTCAGGACTCAAGGAAAATTAATCATAAAAATCATCTTGAAAACATCTCAAGAACATATCATGGTGCTTTAATGCTTATGTAATATAATCACACCGATTCATGGCTTAAAACTAGATAATATACATCACAATATAGGTTCTGCACTTTACATATGTATTTACATGTTAAAAAATAGATAAGTCAATCTCAATCCATAAAAATGTATCCTAATGGATACTATCTCAAAAAATGGTTGGTTCTTGTTATTACGGATACTCTAGAATGAACTCATCAATTGAAGTGGAAATTCACCAAACTCCATACATTTTCATTCTAAATAATAAAAATTCACCTTGATATTGATCATCATTATCAATTTTAATAATTATTGATAGAGACATAGGTGGAACTAGAGGTTCCAACAATGGGGATTAGGGCCCACCACATCTATAGTGTTGTCTTCCCCAACCATCGAGCACAAGGTTCAAGGATGTTACAGTATAATAGCTCAAAAATTTCAAATCACCATCCTAATATTGGTTTTTATAGATTTACTTTCTATACATATGAATAGGTAAAGTAAAATCCTTCCAATAAAATATTCACACCACTCCACCTTCTCCTAAATCCATGTCTGGGTGATATAAATGATAATAAAGAACTCAAGATGAACATAATAATTACCACTACTATGTTTGGGTATTGGTCAAGATCTATGGTTTTATATAACTGTCCGGGCATATGGAATTTCAATTTCATGATATAGAGGAAAACACCCTTTATGTTTCAATTAGAAACCCAATTTAATTATAACTTCATTAAAATTAATGATTAAAAAAAAATCATTTACATGATATATTATTAATATTAATTACCATTCCCTATTGATACTTGCAAATTATTTATAAAATACAATTGGTATTTCATATGGCTGAATCCAAACCTTTATATTCAATACAATAATGTAATATGTAATATCAGATTATTTTACTAAATGAGTTATTATTACCGATCTATATATGTGATTGAAATATTTATAATTTTAATGAAACTCATGTCTTCAAAATTAACTAACATTTCATTGCATATAACTTCAGTTAAATAACTAAAAAATGTGATAATATTTTATTTAATTTTGCATCATCAAACTATATGGGAAACCCCATATTAGGCTACTGAAAACACTTTAAAAATTTTTTTATTTAACTTTCCCTACATAAAAAATAGGTGAATGTCATATATATCACATAGGGAACATCAAATAGTTATAAATTGGGCAGGAAATGAACATTCATTGAATAGAAAAATGCATGAAATGTGAATTATATATGGTTCCCAAAATGATTCAGAAACAATGATTCCTTCACATAAAAATACTGGGGAAAATTTAATTCAAAATAATAATCATAATAACATCACATATCATGTGTGTCACGAAATAGACGTATTGATATAGCTATAACATGTACAATCCAGAAAATGAAGAGACATCCTTGATAATTTATGCTTTTACCATATGCGGGTCAGCTACTCCCATACACAGATTCATTACCAAATGCTAATTCACCATAATATACTTTCTACAAACCCAAATTTATATGAAAAGTAAAAGAAATATATGATGCCAAATTATAATGTCTCATTCCCAGTACATTAATATGTATCCACACCCAATTATTTTATTGGCCTTAAAGATACTGCATTGTATGCTAGAGGATGTCAATCATTAGAATGATTATATGGTGATATAGTGGGGGAAAATACACTCATTCTTATAGTGCCATAGTGGTGTAATACATGAATAAATAGTGGAAGAAAAATATCGACTGACTGTGGATGATAAATCCGCCAAATAAATAAATATTCATCAAAACAAATATTTCATGCCATATAAAAGATGTTATAATTTCATGTATCTATAATTTAAAGGAAACAAGAAACTATCGCGTCTAGAACACATACATAAATGTATATAATATAAAATGAATTGTCCAAAAAGGTTATCCCTAATAGCATCATGATCCAAAGATTGATCCTTCTCTGGAACATTCTCATGCTTTAATCTGTTAAGCATCAAGACTTGTATCCTTCCATTTTTCCATTCCTACATCCATGAATTCTAAATCGGCATGAAATGGTGGCCCAAATAGAATGTGATAAATAATAATTAGTCCACCACCAATGGTTTCTATAAAATAAATCATGCATTATCATGTATACCTTAATAGTATACAAGTATAAAAAGTATATATGTAAAGTAGATGATAGATACGACAACACTATGAGAATAAAATTTAATAAATAAAATATCTAATATATGAGAAAAAATATTTATATAAATTTTTAATAATATCTAACTACTATCTCCAAATATTCACACATTAAAAAATATTTCCCAACCTACATAGTCGGTTCCCTATTCGATATCCACATCTACCTAGATCCATAGGTATTAATGTATACAAAATTTTTAGGTGATATTCCTTAAACATCATCCCATTTTATATAATGTTTATAGTTATGCATAGGGGTCATATGTCTCATACCTCGATAACCTTTCTTGTAACATACCATTTTTCTAATGGTTTCATACCTTCATTAGAAGTAAGTTCTATATTGTAACATCCCGACCTCAGGTGCCACATAATGGTGCCCCTTGACATTTGGTTAAATGACCTCATGTGCACCACCCCATATTCCAACAACTACTGATTATCAATGAGGTTTTTATATCGATCATCGGAGCCTATACACTCATTATAAAAATATAACAACATTGGAAATAACTATGAATAACCAAATTATATTATTATTACCATAATTATACAAGAATCACATGATGACCAAAATATGAAATGAAATATCCATAACTAAAATGAGATATATCATGCCAAATAATGTCAATAATCAATATGAAAACCCAATATAAATATCGACATTGACAACTACGAAGAGGGTCCTGAATAATGTTTGGTTAAATCAAGCTTAATCCCTCCAAACTCAACCATCTCACACCTGGCCTTTCCCATTATCATATCCTGCAACCATGAATTCTATTTGAGTATTAATCAGGAAGCCCGAGAAGGGTGTGAGTAGTACTCAGCAGGCCATATCCAATGATGTCTAAAGTAATATATAATCAATAATAGTGTATGCAATTGTATAGAGAGAAAATTTTGATAAATAAAGTAAATAGTTTAAATTTATTCAATTACACTTTATCTAACCACATTACCTCTTAGGTCCATGAAGGAACATGAACCTCAATACCTTCTTAATCCCATTATACAGTCTAATCCATATCATATAATCACTTCAAATTAATTATAACAAGTTGAATTTCATTATCCAATTACATTCAATTCATATTATTAATAATAGAAATTATTTTATAATGCCATCATTTTGGGCCAGGATTTCCCTGACTAGGACCACATGGGTTTTTTGTGAATTCGTCTATGACCCAAAAATCATTTATCCAAAAAAAAGTCACAATTTGGTTTTCGAAGCTACTGTTCATATCCCAAACTCATTTATCACTACATGATTTTGATTCATTAGACCCTATCTGGGACAAATTTATCAATATAGGCATTTGATACAGTAGACCATGTGCCACAAATGTAGATCACATATATCAAAATATCACATATATCACATCAATCATGGTTAATCAATATTATCAATCTCATAAAATTCCACACCATGATATTCCATACCAATTATGAAACCAAATCATGTTCTACAATTTAATGACATGGAATCGTGTTACAAATCACTATTTAACCATTTATATTTATATAATCATATAACCCATTAAACCATTAATTTTCAAGTCAAACATATCAAAATTTCTATTGTAAATTAATTCATAATCACATTAATTGATGAATACAAAATCCCAATTGATTAATCAATCAATTCCACAATAATAACAACCTATATATTATTTAAATAAGTAATTAATACATTCATAATATCCCAATAGTTAGTTAACCAATTAATTAATCAAATTCCAATTTCATAATTTGTACAATTCCCATTAATTAATTCTCCAATTAAATAATCAGATTCAAAAATACAATAACACATTAATTATTTCCACAATAAATAAATTCAACGACACATTTTAATTTCCAAATAATGGAAAATAATTTCTCAAAATTTTGTCTACATAATTAAATCATACTATGGGATTAGAACTTAAAACACTTACCACAAATCATCAATGATAGATCACACAATGTAAATTCCATAAATTATAATGGAAAGTTCAAAACCTTAATAAAGAATTTGATCTTGAATCAAATCCAGAAAAAATACTAGTATGATCATCATCCATAAATCCTATATTTATATATATAATCTATAGGGGAACCCATACTGTAAATGTATGGGGGAATAATGGGAAAATGGCCTAAATCACATGAGATAAGACTCACTAATCGGTTTTGGTTAATATCTTCAATCTGGGCTTCAAATCATCAAGAACAAAGGCTAAACATGCTCAGAATCGATCAAAGAGACTCCAGATATGATATAATTCAATTAGTTTCATGATATTGTAAATTTAGGCTTAATGAAAAGAATTAGGGTATTTAAACATTATTTTTTGGATTAATTAAAACCACCCACACTGTTTCTTCTATAGGGGAACATAGTTACCCAAACTAGATGCTACTTATGGGGGTGGAAAAGATTTATCCTAATAGGGGACACAGTTTGACAAGCCAGGCACATATTTTTTTGAATACTCTCTATTTGTGTTTTCATAGTTTTCTGTGTTGGGTGCACTGTATAGGAAAACTATATTCCAACCGTTCAATGATATATACCTTCCAAAATCTCAACATTATCACCCAAATGAACCTAATATAAATCCCACAAATAAAATCAATCAATTGAAAAAATGTTTACATCTAAACATCCTTGAGACATCTCCACAAAAGGTTAGGATCTAATAATCTCCCCACCTTATGACAACTCCTCCGCGAGCTGTATTCCCATGTATTAAAATGATTCTAATTCACAAATTCCATTCCTTTGAGCCTACATATCCTCTCATATCTCCCATTTTTTTATAATACATTAACTATCAACACTTCCTTTACCATCAACACATTATCACTACAATCCAAGACATATATCACATTCTTTTCAAAGGAAACATTAGTCCTAAGCTCAATATCATTGACATAGATAACATGAGATGTGTCAAGCTGATACAACTGATGTTGTGACCCGAGAAAAATGGGTTTCATATCATTTTACCTCTATAGAGGAGCCAATTTGCATGGCCCATATGTGATTCTCTTCACAACCTCAATTGATCCTCCAAAACTGTGTAGTAGCATGCCCTGACTCTATATCCTTTGGAGACCCAATCAATGAAAAACCCATTATAATATATAATCACCCTCTATAAAATATATGGGTCATCAATGTGTATTATAATATGAATAATTCATACTCGGAGGCATAGAAATACACTTGAAAATTAACTAAACATGCTATGATGTATCCTATAGAAGACTCATTCCCAATATCTCTAACTCACCTTCCTCCACCCAATATGGAGGTTGTATGAATGAAAAACCATAAATACCCTCATTTGGTGAGAGATAACTTAGTTCATGATAATTTTTATTATAGGTGAACTCCACTAAATCGATGTTCTCCTCCCGTGACCCACTAATGTGAAATAAAATCTCTTAAAGCATGTCATCAAGGACCTGTATCATATGCTCTAACATCCCATCACTCTGTGGGAGCATTATCACACTAAATAATACCTATATAGTAATATCTTATTGTAAAACCTTTTAGAAGTATTTATTAATGTGTCGAGTCATGATCTAATACTATAGTTCATCGCACCCCAAGTAGATCCATTGTTTAACAAATGTATAAATACACTAACTACTTCACCTTGAAAGCACCCAATATAAGAATGAAATGGGTAGCCTTTTCCAAATGGTCCACTATCAACCAAATAACATCATTCTTTTGATAATTCCATGTGATACATTAAAAAATACAAGGTAAACTCTTCCCATGTTCATTTAAGAATGGGAAATGACAGTAGAAACCCACTATGTTGTTAGTGCTTGGAATTTACCTGTTGATAGGTGCAAAATTTGTGTCATAAACCCTACTATCCCATTATTCAAGCCCAACCACTAAAAAATCATATAAGGCCATTGTACATCTTGGTCACACATCAATGCACCACCCAAATTTAGGCATTAAGTTCATGGATTAGATTCTCCTACATGCTCATAGGCACAACCACCAGATACAAGACATAGATGATCTAATCCTACTATTTTATCAAGTCTAAAGGTGTCTCTCAACCATCATGACATTCCCTCATTTCTATACATTCATGATCCTCAAACTCCCCATCCTTGATCTATATCAATGGAGTATAATTATCTAAAAGTGACATGAGATTCATCTACTCCTTGATCTCTTGAACTACAACATGCATCTTTTCAAGTAAAGTCATCAACATCCACTCAATAGTAGACTCCAAAAATTCATGATTATAATTTTTCTAGCATAAAATGTTAGCAACACATATTCACAACGTTGGAGTATATGATAGCTCAAAATAGAAATAATTCTTATTCTCTATACACCTCTAATTTAAGAGACTAAAATATCAAGTTGAAAATGAATATATTAAGATATTATGATATTTATACATAGTAAACATCTCACCAAATAGAAAATAATTCCAACACATCAGGTAATAAAAAAATATTGTCACCTAGAGGTCATGGGTAAGTTATTTACATTTATGTCTCAACAACTACTTCAACTCATACACCACAACTTGTCCCGTATACATACAAAAAAATATAATTATAATCCTAGGAGATTCACAAAACACAACATAATCCTAAAATGGATCGGGTATGGTCAATATAAGTTTCATAGAAAAACATTCATTTACCATCTAAAAGAAATTATCACATGACTCTGACCATTCAAACCTTTTTCCCTTCTTGGTAATGCCTAGAAGTTGTGATACCACACATGAAATGTCCTAGATGATCCTTTGATAATATAATGTAAATCCTAGAAATCTATAGATATCGAATATATTATTGGGATTCTCCCATGAGAAAATTCATGAACCTTCTCTCGGTCGACTGAAATTCCATTATCCAAGAGTATGTAACCCAAGAATTATACCTGATAAATAAAAAACTAAAAATTAGATAGATCAACATATAACATATTCTCTCTATTTTTACAGAGAATGATGTAAAGATATTGGGGATGTTCATAATGATTTTGGGTGCAGAAATATGTCATAAGCAAAAAACCAACAATAAAATATAATATCATATGGAATATTTTGTTTAGAAACAACATAATCACTACTGGTGAATTCATTAGCTCGAACAACATCATGAAAAAATCATATTGTCCATCTGTTCTCATTAAAGAATTTTTCAATATATCAGACGGTCAAACACAAAAATAATGATACCCCAATATCAATTAAATTATTTTGATATGTAATGGTCCCCACATCTAGTAAAATAGATCATCGATATGTGGAAGATGATATTGGGTCTTCAAATTCATCTGGTTTCTCTTTATATAGTCAACACACAAAAGAAACATTATAATATATTTCATATAAAACACGATTATGGAACGCCAAGGTGATATACTCATATAGGTAAAACCCTTATCCATAAACAATTGTAGTTCATTCCTAAGGTCATGAAGCTCTTTTGATTACATTTAATATAGTGGAATAGAAACTGCATCAACCCCCAACATTAGCTCAATAAATAATTAAATATATTCCTCAAGTGGAATCAGTAATAAGTTTCCTTAAAAAATATTTCATTATATCAGTTATAGGTGGAAATAAATCCATTTTTATACCAATAGAATCTAGGAAAATACATGTATCTTGGGTGGCAAACTCCCCCTGTTTCTAATGAACCATCCTGGTATGGCCCACGTGGATATCCCATTCTTCATGGAGAATGTAGTTTTCACACTTATGAGGCATAAAAGTCAATATACTATAGTAATAATACATATGGGTATGATATGATACTAATAAATAGATACCCTAAATTAGTTCAAATCCAAACATATCATGAATGTAAACATACCATAAAAATTCATAGTACCCAACCTCAAGTGAAATAACCATGCTCAAATAGATGGTCATCGACTATACTCCCAAAGGTGTAACAATAATCACGAATCTCTTCAAAAATTGCACTCCTGTTCTTGATCCAATCACAAGATGTGCAGAAATAAAATAATTATAAGAATCCATATAAAATAATGCACTCCAAAGAATATATGCAACAAGAATAATACTTTTAAATAATTATGGATTAGCCTCACTATCCACAAGTTTCAAATTAATGGCTGGTATATGTCCTTCCCCTCTTCTATTTGATGCAGTTTGAGCCCCCCGTGCTGCACCACTCTGATGATATGGGTGCTCCAGCAAGGAAGCATCATGTCCACTACCTCGACCACCATGTCTAATAGTACTGTAACTACCAGACTATTAGGGTGTAGAAAACACCCTTCCCAAATAGTTATTATGTATAGCTGCTTCATCACTTCTTATCTAAGATGGGATCCTTTGGAACTTATATGTCTGTATAATCTATCACATACATGGAACTCTAGTGGTTGTTAGGGAAAATGTATTCGAATGTGACTCGACCTACTATACTAGTGATAAATCACTTGTGTATGGTCATGCGTAACTAAACCATCCAACTGGATAATATTCTCTCTATCACACTCAGTAACATTCTCATAATGATTATTCTTTATCTTTGAGTTAAACCACTAGATCATCTTGAAGAAACCACATGTTCACCACTAGAAGAATACTCTAGATTCCCCTTATATATAATAGCCTGATTCACCACTTTTGAAAACATATTCAGCCTAAATACATTTTCCATGGATGTATTTTCACATTTATTCGAATCCTAAAATTGCCTCTACATAGATCCCTCACTTCCCTTCAACACTTCATAAAATAATTTCAATTATTTAATGCAACAAAAATTACTTATAATAGACATACTCCCCTAATTAAAATTCTTATACATAACATTTATCTCTTTCCTAAGCATCTAGGAGAAAAAAACATATAAGGACACCTATTGAATGTCATTCCACAACATATTCTACATTTTTTCATCCTAATTCAAGATTTCACACCCCCTATTTTTCTGAACAAGTATTATATATGTAACTAACATGACCCACTTTATAGATGATGTCTTTAAATGGTCAAGTATAGTCTATATGGACTCAATTGAAAACTCTTCTACCTTGAGTACACACTCTACAGTGAATTTTTTAGGGTTCGATAGTTGATACTCCCATTATAGTTATGGTTAACTCTTAACAACCCACCCTAAGTCCCATTCTATAAATTTTATAAAGAAAGAAACATTCTCATGGAACTGATCTCTAACTTACCCAACCACTAATATCAATGCCTCCAGTTCCACAACTGGTAGATCGTCTCCATCCATAAAATCTTTTCATCATCTCAATATGATTCATCATAGAGCATGTCTTGAAAATTCCAAACACACATCTCAAGTAACATAACAAAATATTTACACATTTTAAAAGGGGGATTCACATTAATCCTTAACAAGCCATTCCCCTTTTTTCCCAACCACGTGGTCTAAAATAAGGTGATATCACTACCCTTAACCATCATACATCTATGTCCTGGATAAAAAAAGTAAACATGTTCCCATTATTTATTTTTCTCATTAAAATTGTATTTATTGTCATATATATCGATTTTAATATTTTTAATTCCCCATTAGAAGCCTTTTTTATTTAAATTATAGAATCATAGAAAATAATTTTCATTTAACAACTTACCCAAAACCTTCTTTTCCCTTGAGTTCCAAAAAATATGCATGTTACAATATAATAATGAGTGGCTTTCATGATGCATGCTCACTCAAATATCATTCTATACCTAGACATGAATTAAATATCATAAAATCTTTGAATCAATAAACACATAACTCTACAAGTGAATCAATTGAGGTGGAATTACATCAACGGTAACCACACACATCAATAACAGCTATCCCACCAGTGGTACATGGATTTTACCCTGATAGATGGGTTAGAAAATCCCATGCATGAGCTATTAACCTTGGACTGACTCATCATGTTATCAAATATACCATTCCCAAATATTTAGAAAAAATAAAAGGCATGAAAACTCCTCCGATACCACTTTGTAACATCTCAACCGTTAGATATCGGCACTAGTTCTCAAATCCAGCTGATTATGTGACATCATGAACACTGCCCCATACTCTAGAATCTATAGACAAGAAGTGAGGTTTGAATTGTGATCATGAGGATAATCTTCCATTATTTGCGAATTAGCAAAATATTGTAAAAAAATATGAATAATAGAATGATATAATAATACAATTATCACATTTTGGCAAAAATTGTAAATAAAAATTCAAATCTAAATAGTATATATGTCCTACAAATATGTGGAACATGTCAATATGAATAACCATAATAAATAAAGTAATGGAAAAACTACCAAGAGGTCCCCAAATCATTTTTGGTTCCCTCATCCACGCTCCATCCCAACACATCCATCTAACAAGGGGAATTTTCCCATTCTTTGTTCTGAAACCCTTAATTTTATTCATGTAACAATCCGGAATCCTGAGTAGGATGTGATTATAACTCAAAAGGACCCCACCAACAATGTCCAAAATAATATCCAGTCAATAAAATTTTATTATTTGTATAAATAATAAAATATAATCAATAATGTAATCGGTTTAAATTTTATAAATTACGCTTTATTTGACTGCATAACTCTCTTAGGTCCCCGAGGACTTCCAATCCTAAATACCTTCTTTGTCCAATGTTGGAGTAAAAACCATATCACGTAATCTATTCACAATTCATCATAACAAATGTTCTTTCATTATTGATTTAATTTCAATTCATATTACGACTAATTGGAACCATAGAAATATGCCTACATTTTGCGGCTAGATTGTCATGTCTAGGACACTATAGTTATTTGATGTATAAGTTCATGACCGAAATCATATATATCAATCAAAAACACAATATAGATTTTGATGTATTATTCTGTGTTCTGCACAAATTTATCACTATTGGATTTTAATGTAGCAAACCATGGCCAACACTCATTTCTCACTCTCAACTTTTGATGCAGTAGACCATGCCCCATAGTAATGTATCACCATGGTATTTTGATGCTTCATACTATGTCTGAAACAGGTATGTAACACATATCAAATCAATCATGATTAATAAACATTTACCGTCTTACCACATTTCAAGTCATGATATTCCATTTCGATTATCAAAAAATCCTAGTAAATACATTATTCATGTGGACTAATTTTCGACACAATATTAAACAATTTATCATCATTTAATAATATATCCCATTAATGTTACACAATAAAATTTTTATAAGAATGATTTTTTTTTAAAATATTTATGTCTTATGTAGTACGCTACATCAATATATGCTTGTGTAATGCCAAACACTATCTTAGAGTGGGGAATACACAACAATATACATGGATTATGTTACACAGAATTTCAAGTTATTTTGATGAAATTTATTTCACTCAAGACTGTGTATGTGTTGACTTCTAGATATTATAATTTTACCTTATATCCTAGTCATTATAATGGAGGGGATGAATAATATTAACATTCTTGTAAAAAACTATTTAAATGTAAATAAGTGAGTTTATAAAATTATAAAATATCGCTTGATTGATTTTATTAATAAAATATATGACTAAAATATTAAATATAATCGTTGAAATTCATATTATATGTTTTATATAGATGATATAAAGACAAATTCAATTTTCTGGATAAAATAAGTCATTTTAAAAGAAATCAGGTTTGCTGCCATTTTACAGCACAATAATTTTATTTATAGTTTTTAATGACTTTTATATACTATATTGATCAAAATAAATATTTTCTTTGGAAGCAGGATATAAAAATTTTCTTTGGTTGAGTTTTAGATATTTTTTTGATAACTTTTATGTTTTAATGAATAATTAATATATACTAAATTTTAATTGAAAAGCAATTTTTTAATCAAAATAATTTATATGAAAAAATTATATAATTTCATTGTTTATAAATAAAAATATAATATATTTGTATTATTTTATATATGTTTGGTCATTTTCATTATTTTTACCATGAATTTTCATGTGATAACATTTCAATTCTTTATAATGTTTTAACATTTAAAACCCCATATTTCTTTCTAACAAGAGGATTGATTTTAACCTTATTACTGCAATTAAAGAGTTTTAAAATTTTAAAAGTAGATTCCATATTTTTAATCAGTACTTCCAAATTATACAAATAACATTATTTTTTTAGATATTATGAAATGTATCTTTAGTTTTTTTAATATGGTAAAAATATAAATCGCGTAATTAAGTGTACATATAAAATAATAAAATTATCTTAACACTTTTCCTAATGTGATAGGTGAGTGCAATTATACCTGAACTATCGTTGGCTCGAAATGATATCCTTTAGAAACTACTTGGATGAGATTAATACATTTAATATATTTTATATAAAGAAATGTTAATTATTTCTTACTCAAATTTTAATAAATAAATTATATATTATATAATGATATATATAAATAAAATTGGATTATAAATACACATTTTAAAGATAAAATATTTTCTTTACCATTTTAATTTAGTATTTATTTCTAGGAAATAAATAATTACAATAATGGTTTATATATTGATGATGTGGTAATTATTTAATTTATTAGAAATCAATAATCTAAATTTTATTTAAATAATAATAACCATTAAAATACACAAACCCTTAAAAAAATCCAATTGGTAGATTATACCTCGACCATAGTCATCCAAGGGTATTTTTATTGGTAATTTTGAGCCTTAAAGAATATATTATGCCACTTATATTGTTTTATATAAAGTGATGTTAAACATGTCACTTTCTTGTTTTAATAAATATAACATTTTAAATGATGGATTTTGGATAAGATATATTCTAATGAAAGTATTATTATGAAATATTGTAGATTTATATTCATAATATTATTTTATTTTAAATATTTTTTTAACAAGTAAGGGTATTAAATTATTACACACAAAAAATGTTGACATTAATTTATTACTGGAAATATCAAATTACTATTATTAAAAATATAAAAATAAACATATATTTTGATAATTAATATATACTATGAATTTTATAGATGGACTTGACACATTATAGATATTATAATCTCCTTTTCAGAATCATGTATTATATTGATATTGTTGAAAATCCTTGAACTGAATAGTTTCAAAATTAATATTATTAATTTTTTGTCAAAATAATGTTTCTTTATATTATTTAAAAATAAATTTTTTTTTAAAACAAAAAAATAAATACTATAAGATTTAAAATTTTATATATTTTTCATTTATTGTAATATTAAAATCATATAAATAAAAATTATCTATTTTAATATAGAAACATTTTTACCTTAGTTAAAATAAAATTAGATTAACTAAGGGTTAATTTAAATGATAAGGTTTTAATTGAAGATATTTTTTTTAAATATTATTGGATGATTATACTACAAAAGTATATAATATAATAATTTAAAATATAAATTTTTTGATATTTTTATATAGATTGAATTTATTATAAATTAATATTTTTCGAGACTCCATATGTTCCCCACACCTCAATTATAAAAGGGAACATCCTCACTCACACCATCACTTCACATTGAAACTTAAAGATCAACTATCCCATAAAAGGTTACCTTATAAACATCTTTAGTTACATTATATAGGTCATTTTCCTCTCAAACAACTAACTCTAGTTCATTTAAAAGTAGATTTAGAGGGATCACGTCAAAGAATAGGTACTTTCCTCTACTAATTTTTCAAATTATTTAATCTTCTACATCCTCATCAGGAGTTATTTTCATTACAAAGTAATAAATCCAGTGTAAATTATATACTGATATGTTATTATAATTATATAACAACCATATTAGACCTTCTATCCATCCTATGAAATATGGAATAACCACTCGTGCGTACATATGACTTACCGTCTCCATGTCGTGATGCATTTTGTTTTTCACTGCCACCATACTTGGATGGTCATAATGGTATAAATAACATCTAAAAGGGATTATTATAACATGATCTGGATTCTGGAAGAAATTATATACCATTAACATCCATACCATTTCATAATTATTAGAATGATATTGTCGCTCGTGCGTGAGTACGACTTACCGTCTGTATGATGCGATGTGACTCATTATACATGATATCCATTCAAAAATAGTGATATAAATGTATATAATGAATAAATATAATACATATTAATTTAATCTCTTTTTATAATGATATAACTATGACATAAGATGGATAACCTAAACTATTTTACAAAACATGCATAAGAAAATTAAGCCGTTAATACATGATTAACGAGTAATAATGAAATGTTCTTAACGAACATATGATTATATGATAATATATGATATCATAAAAATGTATATGATTCTTTAATAATTAAATTGCATTATATAAATTATTATACAAGTGTTTTTGATACATACAAAGGATATCGTACATAAGGTAAGGAAATATTTTTTTCACACTTTTATTTAAGTGGGACATATGCCTTATACACCCCCTATTTGTTTTGTGTTATGTATATGTTTCTTAGTATTTATTATCATTATTATTATAAATTTTATGAAATTTATATATTATTATAATATTATCTATTTTATAAGGAATACAATTTGATTTATTATAAATTGGTAAGGGATAATCTTGAAATATCCATATTATCTGAGATTGTTCATATGTGATTATTTACTCGGGTATATTTATCATCTATATCCATGTTTTATACATATGTATTATAAAATATTATTATTATTATTAAAATATTATTTAATTTAAATATTTACCATTGATTTTTTTTATGAAATGTTATGAAAGGAATTTTTCATCATTTTTGATACAAGGTACTTTTTGACATTCCGAAAAAATAGGAGAAGAATATTCTCTTTTAACTAATACAACATGAATGAATTTTTACACATTCCCAAAACCTTACTTCCATAAATATTCCTTTACAATATTTCATGTTTAGTATGAATTAAATTCTTTCTTTTTAAATGGTGTGTAATTTTTAGAAAATAAAATGTTTTTGATGAAGAAAAGATATTTTCCTTAAGAATTTATTTCAAGTGTTTTATAAGAATTACATTCCATATAATATGATATTCATTAAAGAGGTTACGTTTTTATAACTGTTATTACTATTGATTTATTTTGTTTATATTGGTATGATATTTATGAAATACATTGGTTTTGTATGGATTCTGATGGAATGTTGTTTAAAATCCCATTTTTCCTTTTGTTTTTCTATGATGAATGATTTATGTTTTAGTAGCACACATAAGAATGAACTCATTATGAGATGGATGAGACCTATATATACCTCCAATTCATTGGGTAAAAATTTATATCCCATGAGATAGACATGAATTGAATGAAAAGTAAACATGGTTCTGTAATATAGGACTAGAACGACAAGTAAATACGATTCAGTAATATAAGGTTGGAATGAGGAGTGAACTCAATTTAGTAATAGAATTTTTCTGACATCATGGTATTGGTAATGATCCTTTGATAATATGAAAATTATTTTATAATATAATGATGTTTTCACAATTTCATGTTTTATTCCAATGTTATTTCTTCATGGTTTGTGATTCATTTATGATTTATTCCTTATAAACTTCCATGGATTATTACACCAATAATGATTTTAATATATGTTAAATTTTTCATGGTTTTCAATTGTTACATTCATATTTTTACAATATTATGTTTATGTTTTGTATTATATTTTCAATGCATAACCTTACTGAGAATTTAATCTCACTCTTTTCACATGTATTATTTTCCCAAGGATATAAAGAAAGGTGTTGGGTAGGAAAAAAAGACGAAGATATTTATGGGATATGTTGATGATCCTTCACCAAGGTTGAAGAATATATTACTAGTTTCCAAAGAAACTAAACTAATATGTTCTATGGGAGTATTTATTTGTAATATATTATGTATTACAAATAAGTAATGTAATTTCCATGTACGTCATTCTTGGATCTTTACCGCAAGTATCAGAGCAATGGTTTAGTCATGCCATGCAATATAGGATTATAAATCTTTAGTTAGATCCGTATAGAAATTTATATGGATAATTTTTCGGATTTCCATCGTATAATTATTAGAATATATAACAATCCTAGTTTTTTAGTGCTAATCATGAATAACATAGGATTAAACCTAAGATATCATATATTGATATATTATAAGTACTTTACCATAGTTATATTTTTTTAATATCTGATATGTATTTCTCTCACATTCCATGCTGGTCTTAGTCTATAACTAGAACTATATAGAACATAATTAACCATGAATGTTTCAGATGTGGAAAGTATGTGAATTATGAAAATAATTTACTAGGTGGAAATAATATGAAGAGAATCATGAAGGTGGCATGATATTGGTTATACTACTAGGGATAAAGATATTATAAATTACATGTGAAAAGTATGGGATGTTCAATGAATTGTTTTTTACATTGAACCTTTTAATCGTTGTCTGATTAAGGATGATGAACCTTAAGAAATGATTTATATTTTAGTAAATACAATGATTATGGATCCTGAGTAATGTCTTATTAATAATGATAGACAATTGAGGTGTATATGATTGAAATTCAATGATTATGCTATATGAATCATGAAATATATATCTATTTTTGGTATAATTGTTTCACTAATTATTGGAAATGATATGTTGAATAGTTATATGGACATAGAAAATTGATTTAAAGGTATGATGATATATTTGAAGAAAACAAGATTAAGTGAAAGATAACCCTTAATATGTCTCTTTTGATAAGATAATGAGGTTTGTATAACGATATGTTGGATTTGAATAAGAAAATTAGATGATGCTAGTTTGTTGGGAACTAATTATGAATTTTTTTCAGAGGGGATATTCTGTCACAGACAAAGTATAAAACTTTTTGGGACATAAGTAATATTCCCAATAAGTTCTAGAATAAGTAAACATTCATTTTTTCAGTAAGGATGTACGTTAAATTATGTTATTACCCATATTGAAGAGAATACATCATGGAGGTGTTTACATGTTTGGAATGTGACCGATAAATACACCTTATGATATATGGGTGATAAATGTTAATTCAATTTAGTGGACATATTTCCAATGATTTATACTTTTATCTTTCTAAAAGAATGTTAGGCAATAATTTTATGGATAGTATAAGTTAACATTCTGATTATGTTTGTTAGAATAAAGTATTATCCCACTATATGTGGAATTAGGAATATTTTATTACATGTGCTAATATTTTTGTTGTGATAATGATATATGGAACTAATTATCATTCAATTTATGGGCTCATTATCTGCTAACAGTTCAGGAATAAAAAAAATAAACTTCATTTCATTGAATAAGAGATGAAGTGAAAAAAATGTCAAGTCATGACTAATGGTGAGATTGTAATAAAATAATGTAATTATATATTCTGAAAAAAATATATTCAATATTAGGAATAGGGATCATGGTGTAATAGAGTTTTTTATTGTAATCAATTTGTTGATGATATCAGTGACCACTTTCTTGATAATTTATTTTACGGTTTTGTGATTGTTAAATTTCTCTGGATCACCCAATTTCTTGTGATCAGGGATATTTATAAATCTCATTGATTATTTATTCTTTTCCTATATTATCATATATTCACATATGTTCTCCTATATAGAGACCTTTTTATTATTTTATTTTAGTAACTGTTATTTTTTTAACAATTCTTTTTTTGAAGGAAGTTTTAGTCTTTGATTTTACGAAGTGGATTTAAATGAATGAAACCTTAAGTGTAAGAACATTTATAACCACAATGAATTTCAATTGATAAATACATTGGGGGGTAAAAATGTAACACCGTGATATTTTCATGAGATAATTGTTTTTAAATTTTTATGTCTTGTGTTATACACTACATCATGGTAAGCTTACACAATATGCAACATCAGCTGACCTTGCTGTATGCACAACACTATGCTTGGATTGTTTTACCATAGATTCGCATTATTTTGAAATAATTAATTTCACTAAATACCATGTATAAGTGAAAAACTAAATATTATTATGTTACCTTATAACCTTGTCATTATAATGGTGGGTATGAACAATATTAACTTTCATCTAAAAAACAATTTAAATGAAAATAAGTGAGTCTATAGGTTAATAAAATCACTCTTAATGGAATTTTTTAATGAAACACATGTTTAATATATTCATTATTATGTATAAAATTCATATTATATGTTTTATATCCATTATATAAGAGAAAATTAAATTTTTTAGATAAAAGAAGTAATTTGAAAAAATCTGTTTTTTCATCTTTTGATGGTGCACCAATTTTAAATCTAGTGTTTGACACATCTATATATTATATTTATCAAAATAAGAAATTTATTTGGAATCCTAATATAAAAATTTACATTGGGTGCATTTTTTATATTTTTCTAATAACATCTATGTTTTGATGAATTGTTAAAATATACTAAAATTTAATTGAAAACTACTTTTTTCATCGAAATCAAATATGTGGATAAATTATATTATTGAATGGTAATTGACTTTAATATTTCCATGAGCTTTGTTGCAAAATATTTTCAATGGATTGTAATGTTTTAACATATAAAAATGTGTTTTTCATTATGACAACATAATTAATTTAGAATTAATTAATAAAACCTCCAGGTTTTTAATTTTTAAAAATTAATTCAGTATATTTAATCAGTAGGTCCAAATTTTGTAAACAAAATTATTTTATTTTTAGGCATTATTAATTGCAACTTCTTTAATTTTTTATAATATGAATAAAAGGTAAATCAGTTAATTAAGAGTAAATATATTATTATAAAATTAACTTAACACGTGTCCTAATGTCTTTGGATAATCACTTCACTACCTAAACCATACTTGGGTCGAAATGATACCATTTTATTCCACATATATGATATTAGGATATTTAATATATTTTATTTAAAGAAAATGTAAATTAGTTTTACTCAAATTTTAATAAATAAATCATATTTAGTATAAGGTTATACTAAAGATAAATTTGATAATGAATACTCCTTTGAATGATAATATATTTTTCATTATCTTGGAAATTTATTAGAAATTTTTATGAAAAAAATAATTACATTAATGTTTTACGTATTTATGATACTAAAATTATTTAATTGATGAAAAATCAACATAATAATTTTAATAAAAATAATATTAACCATTAAAATTCATAATCACTTGATAAAATATAATTTTTCGAGTACATCTTGACAGTAATCATACAAGGGACAATTTAGTGACAATTGTGAGCCTTATAGAAGAGACAATGACACAAATATTATTTTATTTAAATTGATGTTAAACATTTCACATTAATGTTATAGTAAGTATACAATTTTTAATGATAGATTTTATAGAATATATATTTGGAAAAAAGTATTATTATTAAATATAGTAGATTTATATTTATCATATTTTGTTAAATATTTATTAAAAAATATGTTTATTAAATAATTACAAAAAATTGTTGTTGAAAAATATTTTATTAATGGAAATATCAAATTTATTTTATTAAAAAAAATTAATATAAATTAGGATTATTAATACATCCAATTAATTTTATATAAGAACATAACCCGTTAGGGATATAATAAACTATTTTTTCTTAGGATAACATCTTATATTGATATGATTAAATATACATTAATTAAATAGTGTCAAAATTGACAGTATTGATATTTTTTCAAAATAATGTTTTATTAAATAATTTAATAATAATAATAAATTTTTAAAAATATAAAATACATATGATTTGTTCTAAAGTGTTATTAATTTTCATATTTATTCCCTATGTAACACCAAATAAGTAAAAATGATACAGTATTAATATTGAAAAATTTGATACTTTAGTTAACGTAAAAATAGAATAACTATGGATAAACTAAAATAATAAGGATTGAATTTATTGGAGAATATGTATAATATTTTTTGGTTGATTATATTAAAAATTATCTCATCTATTATTATAAAATATGTTATTTTTCGGTTCTTTTAGGTGGGTTTAATTTATTATAAGTTAATATTATTTGAGATTCCAAATGTGCCCCTCACATCAATTATAGAAGAGAATATCCTCCCTCACAAATTCACTTCACATTGTCCCTTAAATATAAAATATACCCACACCACTACCCATAATAAAAGTCTATATTTACATTATAGAGGTTGTGGTATTCTCAAAAGACAATCTATAGTTATTTTAAGAGGAGATTTAGTGGGAGAACGTCGAATAAGAGGTAATCTCAACCGATTCTTTCAAATTATTTATTCTTCCATTTTATCTTCATTATTAGTTTCCATTATTAAGTAATAAATCCACTATAAATTATATAATCATATTTTATTATAATTATAGAACAATCATAATCCACCTTCTATCCATCCTACAAAAAATAAAATCACCACGCCTGCGTATGTATGACTTACCATCTCCACGTTGTGGTGTAATTTTTTTTTCACCACCACCTTAATGGGATAGGTATAATGGTGAAAATAATAACTACATTTGATTCTTATAACAAGAAATTGAATCTTGAAAAAATTATATTCCATTCACTTCCATAGAATTTCATAGTTATAAGAATGAAATTGTCGCTCATGCGTACATACGACCTACCGTCTCCGTGACGCGATGCAATTTATTCTACATTATGTACATTAAAACATGATTAAATAAATGTATATAATGAATGTATATGATATATATTATTTTAATGTTATTTTAAATGATACAAATGTTACCAAATAAAGAGAATAGAAACTTATTTGACAAAACATGCATAAGAAAATGAAGCAGTAAATACACAAATAACGAGTAATAATGAAATTTTATTAACAAACAAATGATTATATGATCATATATGGAATCAAAAACATGAAAATGATTATGTAATATGTAAATGAAATAATTTAAATTGTTATATATGTGGTTCAGATGCATACAAAGTATATCAAAACAAAGATAAGGGATTATTTTTCCTCACTTTTATTTATGTGGGACCTATGCCCTATACACCACCAATTTATTTTTTGTGGTGTTTATGTCTCCCAAGAATGTTTATATGATTATTATTATGAAGCTAGTGATATTTACATATTCATATAAATTTATTTATTTAATGAGGTATATGATTCGACTAAAAATAAATTGGTAAGGGATAATATTTTAATCTCATTATTATCCGAGATTGTTCATATATAAGTATTTTATGGGTTATATTTATCATCAATGTCCATGTTATATATATATTTATTATAAAATATTCTATATATTCTTATAATAATGTTTAAGGAATATTTTAACCATTGGTGATTTTTTTTTGAAATAAAATGAAATGAATCTATTGATGTTTTCGATAAGAGGTACATTTTGACTTTCAGACAATTTGTTGAGAGGAATTTTTTCATTTCACTTATCTAAAATTAACGGACTTTTACACTTTCATACAACCTTATTTCCATGGAAATTCATTTATAATATCTCAATTTTATTTTAAAATAAATTATTTTCTCTTAAAATTGTGTTGAATTTTGAGAAAAGAAAACATTTTTGAAGGAGAGAAGGTTTTTTATTCAAGAAATTATTTCAAGTGTTTTAGAAAAATTATTTGCCATATATTTTGAAATTATTTAAATGGGGTTATTTTTCTATCCCTCTTATTACTATGGGTTTATTGAGATTATAATGGAATTATATTTATGAAATCCATTTCTTTTATATGGATTATGATTGAATGATGTTTATGAAATCCATTTTATTCCTTGGTTTATGTTATGATGAATGATTTATGTTTTTGTGAAACTTGTAATTGTGATTTCATTATGATATGGGTGAGACCTATATATTCATATAATAAATTGGGTAAAGATTTATATCTCATGATATAGATAGTACTGAAATGGAAAATAAATATGGTTCAGTAATATAGGATTGGAATAACATATAAATCTGTTTCAGTGATTCATGGTTGGAACGAGGACTGAAATCGGTTCAGTAATGGACATTGTACACTATGATGGTTTTGGAAATGATCATTGGATAATATGGAATTGATTTTCTATGATTTTGGGTTATCCACACGTCCATGTTTTATGGAAATAATTTTTCCCCATTGTTCATGATTACTTTATTAGTTATTCATTATGAACATCCAAGGTTTATTTAGTTAATAAATATTTTAATATATGTTAAATATGTTATGGTTTTCAAAAAATATGTTTTGTTTATAAATTTTTTGCTTTTTGTTTTTTTATAAATTTTCCTTGATTACCCATACCAAGAATTTGTTCTCAAATATTTCATATGAATTCTTTTCCTTAGGATATATTGAATGGTTTCTGGTAGGAAAAATGAGGTCTAAGATCTTTATGTGAGACCTTAAAGATCTTTCACCATGTTAGATGAATTTGTTACCAATTTCCAAAGAAACTAAACTAATATGGAATTTGGTTGTCTTTTTGTGTAATGTATTAATTAATTAGTAGAAATTAAATATTTAGCCTCACTAATATAGCCACGGTTTAAAAAAATATGGATAAATACAATGATATTACCACAGTTATTATAAAATAGTGGATTTAGCCACAATAATTCATCCTCCCTCACAGATTTCCACTCTCGTTCACCAACTCTCCCTCGAAAAGCTTTTTCTATTCCTTGCAGGCTCTTCCACGTAAGCTCTTGGTTGCTGTTTTGATCTGATCACCACCCAACCTTTGTCCTCATCACCTTCAGTTCCTCCATCACACGCTGTGGTTCCTTCATTCACGGCACGACTTCTCCATTTGTGGCCTCTACATTTGTGGTTCCTCATTCCCTAAATCGCATCTCCATTTGGTATCCTTCATCCCTCTCTCATTACTCTCTTCCTCCATACCATTATTTGGGCATTCCTCGTCCATTTAGAGAATTGGCCGAAGCAAATCTCCATTATTTCATACCCTTCTTCGGACATTACTCATCCGTTTAGCGTGCTGACCAACCATTTTACTTCATTCAGTTTTGTGGCTCCTGTTTTAATTATTCCTTCTATAATCAGTATTTTAGATCTATTTTGTGGATTTATTTTATTTGTAGGAGTTTAATGTATTCATTATTATTTGGTAGTTTTCAAATGTTGTAGGAGTTAAAAGAAGGATTTTTTTTTATTGTCAATTGTCTTTATGCTCATTTTGTTGACTGGTATCCTATCAATTGTTATTCACGGGAATTTCATGATTTATTTTTCAATATATTTCTCATAATTAATATAGTATTTTGATATTCATGGTTAAATCTGTTTACTATTTTTTTATCTATTTACTATTGTGGAACTATTATGTTTTTATTTACTATTTTGGAATTATTAATCACTTTCTAAGTGTTTTGTGTAATAGATTTTGTATTTCTGAAATTCACAGAATTTATTAATTATATATGAAAATTATTATCTTATGTGGCCAAAACCATTGAAAACATCATATATTTAATCATTTTTTACAAATCATTTTGATTTAGAATACATCCTTTCAAACTATGGATGTATATTTTTTTCTATCCTGACGGAGCCTTGATATTTTTGTTATTTGGGCTTAAAGTATTGATGGATTGTAATAACCTTCCAATGAAAAATTATGAAACCTTATACACTACCATCATTTTTCATCAATACTAATTCATCTATTCATTACAACATGTTGTTTAGAATTTCCAGATATAGTGGTTTTTTGGGAATTATCTTATAACTAGATGGATTCTTCTTACAGAACAATCTTCCTCACTCATTCCTCTATACACTATAGACATGTTGTAAATATTATCTTCATTTTGATTCACTTATAATATTATTGATTTTATTACCCAACCTTCACTTTCAATGAAATAGTATTTAGAAAAATCATTACATTAAGGTATGGATGAAACCTTTTTATTTAGGTCCTCTTGAGAATTACCATTAGATGACATAATGTTCTTATATCAATAAAATGGAAGAATTTCAACACTACTGTCTTCATTAGAATTTTTCTTGTAGTAGATCCTTTCAATTCAAACAGTGAAAACTCAATAACTGTCATTTCTAGATTATAATATTGTTTTTTTTAATTCTAGAATCTAAATATTTAGAGGATTCTTCGTGTATTTAATTAATTACACATTATTTTAACTTTCTTTTCGAAGTCTTCCAACTTCTTCATCATTATATTTTTATCTTGTCATTTAACAAAGTGTCATAATCTATGATTGTTTAGGCCTTGACATCAATTTGAGCATTCTTGGTGGAAAGATCTTCGTCATATTCATCGAATTTATTCCCAAATTCTTTAGTCAGATCATCCTTTTCATGGATGGTTTTAAGCAACTCTTATTTAAATTTTGAGTATCTTTATTTACGTTCCTAATTCATATCATCTTTGAAATTATATATTTTAGAAATATTTATGCCAGTTAGAGCTATTTCTCTTATATATTTCTCTAAATTATTTTCCACACCTTCAAACATAGTGATCTGTTCCTGCGTAATTTAAAATAATTCGCAAATAAAATCAATAATTTACTTGAGAAAACAATACAGTATAACATTAAATGTTAAAAATGATATATCTTGTTTATTAAAAAATTTATAATCACTCAAATTTATTATTGGATATTCTTTGGGATAATATGAGAAATAATCTTCACATAACTCATTTTCACATGGATCCCTTGAGTAAATAGAGATTATAGGACAATCCAACACCTTGGTAGTTATCTAATCCACTCTTTCTTCACCTTTTATGAAAGTTATAACTTTTTTAGTATCCTATAATATAGACAATGATCTTTATTATTATTTTTTCAAGAGGGATAACATCTTTTTATTTTTTTCCTTTTTTTTCCCTTGTTTAGCTTAGTCTAGATTGAATTACGATTTTGAAAATAAGATAGAAAAATATTAAATAAAATTGGACTTCATTATAGATTATGAATGAGAATTTAAAATCATTTAAATAGAACAAATTCTAATCTACAAAATATAATCAGATGTGAAATTCTCTCTTATTCCAACTAAAGAGACTCGTTGGGATATGAATTCCATTGATCTGGGGTTGAATTAATTTTGGTGACATTTAATTATCTTATTTTTTCTTTTAAAATTTTTTCCCTCTTATTTTTACCTCTATCACTATTAATTGGCTGATTGTTTTATTCTCTCTTTCCTCCTCCATTATTTCTTATATCATAATAAAAAAACACACACAAGTGGCATATAAATTTATAATGTTCAAATCTTAGTATGATATGACTTATCCTTCTTGTGATCAATTAACACCTAAGTTACCAAAACCAATTAGTAAATAAATCTGAGCTATAAAAATAGTCTCATAAAAGTATGGTGTTTTTATACTACACACTTTTTTGGTGTTTCATACACTCAGGTACATCTCATACCTTTACAATAAATATAGGAGTGATAACAAGATATTGTAACACCAATTTAGTATACTTCCATATTATTCATGTACTACTCCATTATTCTTCATCTCCCATTTAACTGTAGTGACTCACTTATTTTATTTTTATACATATCACTATATTAAAACTATTCTCTTCATAGTATCAAACGGATATTATATAAATTCTTCTTTATATTCCTTACTAATAAACTGAAATAATCATAAGTCTTAATCTCTCCCTTTTATTCATGTGTGAACTAGGAGAACAAATCACATATTATTATAAACATCATGAACTACTTGGTTGCTTCTTCTTCTACCACATAACATTTTTTTCTCTTCTTTTTTTTCAACACAATGTACACAAGATCTTCATCTTCTTATTAACATCAACACATAGTGGTTCTTCACAATTGAAACTATGTTGGGTTTTACCACTCTTTTAAATAGTTTATAGAAATTATTCTCTATTGAATAATACTATCAAGCTTCCATTTTTCTATATTTAGAACTACTTAAATATATATAAAATATAGCAGCACTGGTTTCATAATTTTAAGAATTCACTAAACCACATGAATAATTAGGATTCAAATATCCCCAAATTAATGGATCTAGAATTTCCCACTCCATATATTTATAACCATTTTTTTGAGTATTATCACTATTTTACATAGTTAATATAAATTATTATATCTTGAATAATTATTTCAATCTTGTACATGTCTCTATTTCAAAATTCATGAATATATATCAAATATAGCCACACTAATTTGTTCTTTTTATGCATTCACTGAACCATATGAATATTTTGGATTCCAACAAACCCAAATTTCTAGATCTAGAATTTCCCACTCTATATATAAATAACCACCTGATAACTATATGTAATAATACCAAAGGAGTCGAGGTGGGGGAAAGTGGGGTGTAGGGGGAGGTCAAAGGAGTTGGGGTGAAGGGTGGGGGTGTAGTGTGGAGGTTGGGGGTGGGAAGTGGGTGTGGGGAAGAAGGGGCACGTGGTGGGATGTTTGGTTGTGGGAGGAGTGTTCTTGTTGGGGGGGAAGTGGTGGTAGTGGGGTGAGGGGGCAGTGTGAAGGTTTTGGGGGTGAAGGGGGTGGTGGGGGTGAAGGGGATTGTGGTTCAAGAGTGTTGGGGGAAGGTTGGGTGTGTAGTGGTGGTGAAATTGGTTGGAGTTGGGGTAAAGGGTGGGGTTAGTGGGTTGAATGGGGCAGGGGGCAGGGCGGTGAAGGGGGTGGGGGGATATGGGGAAGGTGGGTGAAGGGGGCTGGGGAAGGCGGTTGAAGGGGGCATGGGGTAGTGTGCAGGGGTCAATAGCTCCATGCATTTGTTGGTTAAATATTTTATCAGTTTCTACCTGTCTGTCCTATCACCATGAATTTATTGAAAGAATAGACTACAAGATAATGAAATTTTTTTGGTTCTACAACATCCACACATCTACTACCAAAAATTATGAAATAACAATAAGTCATACAAAACCACTATAAGTTTTATGAGATTCTGATAAGAAGTCATAAAATTTTCAGGACCTATCCAACTTTTATCATCCAAATATAATTTATATATATATTTAAGAAAACATACAACTAATTAAATTCACCTCAACTCATCTCCAAAGACTCCAAATCAGCTTTTATCCACTCTCAATATCGAAACCTACCACTCGCGATGGAAATCATTCCACCTTTTTTTCAGCCTCTTTTGGGATCGAACATCTTCCCCTTTCCCTACCACTTTCACGATTGAGACCTACCACATGTCGAACCCCTTCCCCTCCACCCCACCTACCCCATCCCCTCCACCCAGCCCATCCCCCTCCCCGTCCACCCCGCCTGGCCCCTCCCCCATGCCAAGACCCTCCCCCTAACGCTACCCAGCCCCTGCCCTACCCCCTACCCAGCCCCACCCTCCGCCTTACCAACCCCTCCCGCTCCCCCACCCCCTTGACCATCCCCCCTCTCGTCGCTACTGAGCCCCTCCCCCTCCATACACACCATACCCTCTCTTATACATGTATTACAACCTAATATTATTAGAAAACCCAACCTTAATATATAATCCCCATGGTTCACTCTAATTGTTTCATTATAATATGATGCATTTTACACAAATCCAACATTTCATTCATTTTCCACTAAATAAGTAACTAAGAATGATACCCTTTATACATATAATTATATTTTCATCAGGATAAAATATGTTACCTCCATTTGTATCTCATGTATTTTAGTATCTCATGTATTTTAGTATCTTATTTTTGGATAATGTAAATCACTAAAATTTAAGATTTATTCATTTAGAATATTTAAAAATATCTAGAAATCTAGGAACTTGATAGCAACCCATGGTTGACATGTCGTGGAATAATAATTGGTAGTAAAATATTTCATTATGTATTATCTTAACATGACATAAATATAAATTTGTTGATATTGGTATAGAACTTATATGGTAATTATTTAGAGATCTCATATAATTTAGTAAATGATAATGTTTTAGTTGATGCATTAATCCTAAACATTTACATTAGTTTGTCATGAAGCATATAAGGAATGAAAGCCTATCAATGAGTTCATATACTACTTTTTGCATGAATGAGAATCAATTTTTTTATTTTAAATCAAAATATTTACTAAATATTTGTTTATTCATTTTATAGTTGATAGAAGTTGGATGTATAATGTTGACCAGATCACAAATGAGTTTCCGAAAGAGGTTGAATATTGTTGGGATTTTTCATTCAACAATGGTTCAGATGGTGGGTTGATTCGATGCCCATGTCTAGATTGTGTTGTAATACCATGGTTAACATGTGAAGAAGTAATATACCACATCACTAAAAAGGTTTTCAAAAAGGATATCATGTTTCGTATCACAATGGAGAAAATTTCAAATGGATAATGGAATCCATTGAGATGAAAGGATCGGAATGGAAAATTTTATTTCCAATCAGTTCCCATTTACTTCTCAAGACTATATTTAATGTTGAGAAGTGTAAGTGAAAATGAATATAGGAACACTGTTTTTAACTAATTATTAGAATGGTCATGTTGATCTTGTTAGGAAGTTTCTATTGAGTCCCAGACTTTAGAAACATTTAATGTCAGAAAAAATGGCTATGAATATAAGATGGAATGAACATGAATGAAATAAAGATAATGATGATATTGTTCATCATGATGACAGGTTATCATGGAAAAAAATTGATTGATTACATTTTGATTTTGTATATGAGCCACAAAATGTTAGATTGGGATATTCATGTGATGGTTTCATCCCATTTAAGCATATGCATGTTTCCCATAGTACATGACCTGTTTTCATTAATATATATAATATTTCTTCATGGATGTGTATGAAAATCTCTCCACTATCATGAGTATATTTATTTTTGGACACAACGATCTTATAAATTATATAAACATATATTTTCAACCATTAATCGATGATTTGAAGAAGCTTGGGACTGTTGGTGTGCAAGCATATTAGGCATTTATAAAGGATTACATTATGTGTCATGCAACATTATTATGGACAATAATTTATTTCCCTTCATATGAATGAGGTATGGTTGGTGTACCAAGGGGATATTATCATTCCTATATATATGAAAAATACACGTTCTAGGATATTAAAGTTTTAAGGAACTTTCTATTTCATAGGGAATAAAATATTTATGGATCATCCATACATAAAAAATCAAAGAATGTTTGATTATTCCATAGAGACAGACGAAATGCCGCAATAAATGTAAGGCATCATATCCTTAAAGAACATGAAAATTTGAATTTTGTTCTTGGAAACGGTTAGTTAAATTTTATCAAGCAGAAAAATGTTCCTTTGAATTCCAACAATAATTGGAGAAAGAAAAGTGTATTATATGAGTTATCATATTGGTCATCAAATTTTCTACTGCACTACTTGGACGTAATGCATATTTTGAATCTTTTTTGTCAAATGTTATTGGTAACTCTTTTAAATGTAAAGGGAATGAAAAAAGATGATGTGCTTCCATGTCATGATTTAATGTATTGGGGTATAAAACCAAGACATCATCAAACGTTAATTGGTTCGAATTAGTGGGAAGACTATATTTTCATTTTTTCGATGACTAATGGCGAGAAAAAAATTTTCTTTATGTCTTATAAAGATTAATGGGAACAGATGGTCATTTGAGTTACATTTCCAAATGAGTGAATAAATGAGATGTGAAATTAAAATCCCTCAAAACCCCTGACAACCATGTCTTATTTCCTTAATCGATTCCTATTTCCATTCAACATTTAATGTCACATAATGTTTGGGTTGATGTGATTAGATTATGTATCTTTTATCAAGATCATTGCTCTAAAATATTGAACAAAAGTGATGTGAAAAAACTCCAAAAAGATGAACTAATCATTTTTTGCGACTTGGAGAAAATATATCCCCCGTCGTTTTTTAAATGTATGTTACATCTAACCATGCATCTTCCAACAGAAGTTCATTTTGGTGGTCCTGTTTCAAGTCACTAGATGTATCCAATAGAAAGAATGATGTTTACATTGAAATTTTATGTGATAAATAAGAATAATCTTGAAGGATATATTGTGAGAGGTTATTTAGCATAAAAATGAAAATATTTTTGATCATTGTATTTGACTAATGTTACCACTAGATCTAGTCGGCACATGAGAACTAAAGATTATCAGTATGATCCCATTAAGCCAACATTTTCATCACTTCCCAAAATGGTGGGGGGATATCAAGATCATACAAGATGTGAAAATTGAATATGGATGAGTGGGAAATGGCTAATCGTACGGTATTATTTAAATTTCTCATGGTTGAAGATTACATCCTGTAAGTTAATTTATAAATATATATATATTATTATGTGCATTTATTTCATACATTCTGATATCATTAAATTTTTATATTTATAAAGAACATAGTAAATTTATAAAAAGAGAAAATCATCCTTTATCTAATAAGAGGCAGGTGCAATTATAGAGAAAATAATTTCCTTCTCGGTTGAAGTCAATGGTAGAATTTTTTTTTGTACATTAGAAAAATAGTGGAAGTTGTTCAATATTCATTGTTGATATATTTCAGGTCCACCATTTACTGATGGATGATGTATCTACTAAAAAAATGGCATTGTTTTTCATCTAAATAATGTGGTTCGTGATTGTAAATAAGTGATTGTAAATGGTTTTAAATTCATTCTAAATAGTTGTGAAACAAAGATAGAAACATAGCATGACAGTGTCACAATAACCGCTATAATAGATTGTTATGGTTGTACATCACATATAAAGCCTTGATCAGAAAATATGTAGTATGATGGGATTGTTGAGGGAATATTTTTATTATATTACTATGCACATGGTTCTATCGCTATAATGAAATGAATGTGGTTTTATTCAATGACACGACAAGGCTTGTATATAGATAGTTGCATTTTTATTGTAATTTATATGAAATTTCAGTTACAAATAGATGAGACTTATATTATTTCATCACATGCTATATAATTATTTTATGTTTGAACCTTTAAAACAGCAATTTGGTGTTATTGTGATTTCATTCCCAGAAACATTTTTGATGAAGTATTGGATGATGGTGATGTTATGGATAAACTGATCAGTATGCATTCAAATTTGTCTTTCATTGATACAAATGATTCAATTTTGATAATGGATTGTTAACTGTAAATTATAATAGATAATGTCTAGCATTACACGTTTCAATGTATTAAGATTATATTATTCTGACATGGTGCATGTTTTGTTAATCTTTTAAAGTATCAGATTCTTTTGTTTTGTAATGTTTTTATTTAGTGAGTAAATAACATCATGAATAAAAATTAATGGAATATGTAATGTTTTGGAAAATTATATGAATATTTATGGAATCATTATAGTTATTTAATTAATTGTTATATTTTTAATATTTTCACATCACTTTTTCCTTTTACATATTATTATGTCCTATAAGGAGGTTTTGAGAAAAAATGGAGGAAACCATTCATTGACATAGAGAAGCATTCCTGAAAAATATGATTATTCCGGTGATTCTCGTATTTATTTATTGATTATATATTAACTTTACATGAATCATATTTAATATGAATAGGAATCATCGAGGAGTCTACATGCATTCAATGAAGATGGTTCAGGCACTCTGTAGTATAGAACCGACCATACATGCAGCACCCCTACATGTACTACCCCACAGTCCATGGCTCTGTAGTCACTAGGACGGTTTCCTACCATCATTCCCCATACTTATATGACTTATCCATACATGGATATTCACCATTTTTATCCATTTACTCCTCCTACCATGAATAACAGTCCATCTCCATTAATCCCTCAGCCTTTCTCCATTATTATCCTTCATCCATCTAGGGTACAACTCCATTTGTTATTCCCCCAATATACCCATATCTTCCAACCCATCCTCAGCATCCACAGTCTACTATAGAGGGTTCACCTCCATTGGTTATGTCGTTGTATTCTCGTACCCTCCTACCCAACCTCAGCATCCACAATCTACTATGGATGACACTTATCAAGTTGTTTCCCCTCAAAATAGTGTGCATGATCGAGCTACATAAAATAATACTACTGCTAAATGATTAAAAATAAATGAAATAAATAATTTTTATTAAATTCTAGTTATATATTTGAAAAATATTTTTTTTCATTTTTCACGATCATGTACTACTAAAATACGTAGACGTACAAAGATTCATATAGTGTGGAATAGACACATGCAAATTATTGTTCATTATAACAAGGAACTAAAAATTGTTGAAGGAAATTGTAATGAATTTTGGATTTTCATGGGGACACTCTGCCGACATAACAATATTAATCCAGTTCAACCAATCTAGTGGGGAAAAGTAGGACAAGAAATAAAATACATGGATTGGGTGGAAATTTGGGTATTATATTTTTTAAAATTACTTTACAATTTCATTATAAAGTATTATAAATAAATGTTATTGAATATCCAGCTTCACTATAACTCCCAAGATGATCTCTGTGCTACTAGAGTTGGGTTAATGGAACTGGGGGAGATGTGGTGGGCCTACATGCATGTCCTATGTGCTGGATAGAAAACAATAAAGAGGTACTCCTCCGGAAAATGAACTGTTACTCAACGAATTCCCAATTTCACAATACAATGAATTAAATATATGTTGGAGATGTTCTTATTTCAAGGTAATTAACAATATTAAGGTTTTTTATAAATTTATTTTTTTATTAGTCATATTTTTTTGTAGTGGATGATTTTATTAGCTTTGATTGTGTGCAGTTTTATTTTTCAGACGTGGTTATTTTAGTTATGTCTTTAACTCGTTGAATTGTTATATTGAAATGGCAATTTTTATCCCTTTTGACATGTTGAATGGGTAGTTTATTTATGTTTACTAATAGGTTTTATTTGAATAAAGCATAAAAAATAAGGGAACCATGATATATTATCATACTTTGGGGAGAACTATACTACCAGGTCATTAACTGTCATAGGTAATATATGATCTATCATTGGGAATAAATTTATTTTTTATTTATTTATGTTCAATTTCCATGTAGAAACATGCATTAAATATCAAATGATGTGTTCCCCGGTCATTATTTGTTTTTCTAGTAGAAAATAGAAAAATTTAACTACTATGAAATAGGAAATGCAAGAAAAAAATGTAAGAATGTTTTTAAATTTTTAGCTTTTATTATGCACTTTGATTCATAACAAATTATTTTAGTTGTGTTTACCTCATAGGGTATAACAATGCTTGAGTCAATTATTTCACTTGTTACTATGGTATTATATAGGAAAATACATTATCTTCCACTCTATTTAGTATTCCTAATTATAATTTAATCTGATCAATTCTTGATAATGTTTAAAAATGACATCTCAAATACATTTAATCTAGAATAGTTTTTGAGGAACCTTCTCATTTCTTTTATACTGACAATATAATCATGATTCTCTATGGAGGTTTAAGGAATATTTAGACTCTCAAATTGGTCCAAAACCACTACTAATATATTTGAAAACCAATATGTCATTCTAAGATACTAATATAAGTGATTCCAACTCTTTAAAGTTGTATAAATAATATAAAAGGACATATGCATCTTATGTTTTGGTCTAGATTTCATCCAAAATGGCCGATGTAGAAATTTTACTCATAACATGTATACGAATTTCTATTAACATATAGTTGAACATATTTTTTTATCTTTTAAAATAATAATGCCCTTTTATAGGATTCTCTTCAAACTCTAATGAAAAATAACATGACACATTTGGACCAAATGATTATTTGCATCAGGTTTTAGGTAGTGAGAAAAGTGGTAGAGTTTGTTGTAAACCCAAAAAGAAAATAGTGAAATCTATATATTGGTAATCAGGTAGTGAATCTTTTATCAATATTGTATAAATGGTTACCGAAGAAAAATTTCATCCTTCCATTGAGACATAAAAGCATGATGTTAGACATTTTTCTCAAAAGATGTAGAAAAAAGAAAATGAAATTTTTTTCAGGTTGATATTAGCTATATTCTATTCACATCCGATAGAGGGTTCATCACCAGTGGATGAATGTTTATCGATTTTTCGCTCAATATATGAGGATGGAAATGATTGTGTAGAAGAGGTGGAGAGGCTGAAGATGTTGTTGGATGTTGAGAGGCAGAAGATGTTGCTGATGTTGGAGTTACTGAAGTAGTTATTGATGGGGATAATGATGCAGCTTTTGGAGGTACACATTTGTTTCTGTTGATATTGTTGATGATTATGAGGATGATATAGATGAAATTTGGGATTTATATTATTGACAGATTTTTTATCAATCAATTTGTTTTCATTATTTATTAAATTTCAGTTTATATGTATTAGTTTTATTTTTATTTATATGGAAATGAGATGTTGCATCATTTTTTGAAATTATTTACAGGTTTAGGTGTATGGTTTATTTTTATATTAAATTTTATTGTCGGTGGGAGGTGGACTGGAAGGGGTGGGGGAACTAGTAGGGGAAAGACAAGAAAGGTGGGAACTCGTAGGGACAGGGGTACCGGTAGTGGTAGGGGGACTAGCATGGGTAAGGAGTGTTGGAAGGGGCAGGGGCTGGCAGTGGAAGAGACAGGGGTGGCAGTGCAAGGGGGAGGGCTTTGGATTCAATTCACAAAAGTGTTACATTATCGATATTAATTTCTATAATAACATAATCAGGCATCATTTCCAAATTGTTTTTTATTTTTTTTCTTTGTACAGGGGGTTGGGTAAAAGAACATATTAAAAAAGAAAAGAATAATTAAGTGAGCTCTAAAAGCACAGGAAGGAATTTATGTGGGTCAATGATGAAGATGGAAATGAAGTTGAACATTCATTATGAATCAAAAATATGAAATCTAGAAAAAATTAGATTCTCCAGTTTGTGTTTCGGAATTGAATTTGAATGGTGATTTCTAGGGTCGTATACACCTTATGTTATTATATTATCTGTTTCTATAGGTGTTCATTTAACTTGATTAGAAGCAGAATTATATCCCCATATGATACCTCACTTCTGAGTTCTCTCTAGTTATGACATCGACCAACCTCAACTAAAACACGAGTGTGTTCTACAAAACACTCCCAAAATATAAGGACGGGGCTGAAAACTTCTATATATATATCTAGTCACCTTGAAAAATAGACCTAAAAATCCTAATTCCATCCATAAGAACCGAGTCTTATACTCAAATGCATCACTACCAAATTCCTGACATGCCGATGATATCATACCTAAGTTCTTTCCACTGCTTCATGCAGCCTATTTCTATTTCATGTTTTTTTTATTTTATTATTCAATTATTTATATAATTTTTCAATTTTAGTATCATGTTATTTTTCTAGAATCATGAATAATTTCATTTTTTTCTAACCAGAAACTATTTTATTTCATAAATTTAATGTTATCATAAAATAGGTAATCATTATTTGATCAATAATTATTGATAACCATATTGTTTTGAATCTCCCAATATTGATGATTTTGGTGCAACAAGATGAATGATGAGATTCAATATGGTTTTACAGAATGCTAGCTTCATGCTCAAGAATGATATTCCATTAAAATGTGATACTATGATGCTATTATAGATGACTACCAATGCCTTTATGATGTTAGAACCTCTGATAACAGATCTAGAGTCCCTTTCTAAGTGTGTTTTTATCTAATCTGGTGATCTATTTGATAGAACATCATCTGAATATGATGTTTTTGAGATCTTTACAAGAGTCTTTCTCTAAGTTGATGGAATATCTGGGCCAGCATCATGGAAATTAGGTAATAATGTGCAGCTTAGTAATATCCAATCATCAATGGTAAAAATTGTATTCAACATTTTTGATTCTATGCTAGTTACAATGAAATAAAAAATCTTTTGTTTGTAGTTCATGATACTGTATGTTTTTCCTTATTTTAAAATGTATCCCCTTGTTAAAAATTGTTGTTTTACCTTATTTCTTGAGAAACTATTCTCTTGATAATGAAATCATTTTGATCCCTGTGGTTTAAAAAACTTTCTTCAAATCCATCCTATTAACAATATTAGTTTTTTTTATAACATTTTGGCTCCGTGTGATTGGGGAAATAGAGGGGACTGGCAGGTTGGGGTGCAAGGGGTGAGGGTGAAACTGGTGGTGGGGCAAGGTAAGGGGGAACTAGACGGGGGAGATGGTTAAAGGTGTGGGGGTAAATATGGGGTGGGGTAGGGGCCTGGGGGACCGGAAGTGGCAGGTTGAGGGACTGGCAGAGGGGAGGGTGCAAGGGGGAGGGGAAGGGGGGATGTTAGGGGAAGGGGGTCTGGTAGGGGAAGGGGTGGGCAAGGGGTGGGTAGAACTAGCTAGGGGTTGGGGTTCAAGGGGAGTGGGGAACTAGAAGTGGGGGTGGTGAAGTACGGGGGAGGGAAACTGATGTTACATTTTTACACCATATAAATTGGGGGACTGGCAGGGGAAGGGGTGGAGTACTTGCTGGGGAAGGGGGTGGAAGACTGGAATGCATAGAGTGGGACTGGTATTGGAGGGGGGACTGGCAGGGTGGAGGGGAACTAGCAGGGGCAGGGGAAGGGGCATGGGTGCGGTTGCAAGGGGAGGGAAAGGGTAAATTGGTAGTGGGGGTGGGGAACGTTGGCGGACTGGTAGAAGTAGGGGTGCAAGGGGTGGGGTGCAAGGTGGTGGTGGTGGGGTAGGGGCAGGGGGACTTTCATGGGGTTGGGGTGTAAGTTGAGGGGTGCAATGGGGAGGGAATGTGTTGGGTGGGGCAGGGGAAATGGGTACTAGAAGGGGAATGGGGGACCGGCAGGAGGTACTGGTAGAAGGAGGGGTGAAATGGGAGAGAAGGGGGGATCTGGCAGAGGCATAGGGACTAGAAAGGGAAGGAGTACTAGAAGGGGAAGGAGTACTGGCCAGGGGAGTGCAATGGGTGGGGTAACTACAAGGATGCGTGTGTTGGGGGAGGGGTAACATGCAGTGGGGGTGGGGAACTAGAAGGAACTGATGTTATTTTTTATACCATATAAATGGTGGGTGACTGGCAGGGGGACTGTTTGGGGGAGGGTGGGGCGGGGTTTGGTACATGGAGGAATGTAAAGGGGTAGGGGTTTGAAAGGGGTTGGAAAACTAGAAAGAGGTGTGGATGCAAGGGGGAGGGGGGAACTGGTAGGGGTGGTGCGGAACTGGGGGCTGAATTTATTTATTTTTGTACCCTAAAAATAATTCCCCTTTAGTTTTACCCATTTAAGTAAGGGCCTACTAATACTGTTTTATCCGTGTCATTAAGGGATTATATCCACGATTAAACCATGGTAGTAGGAACCTATTTCCATGGTTAAATTTTTGGCAATAGACTCCTACTGCCACAGTTAAAAGAATTTGTATTAGGCCACCTAATACCACAGTTTATACATGGCTATATTCCCTTAATTCCACGATTATAACCATTCTAATAAGTAAGACTTACTTCCACAGTGAAAACGACCACAGATTTCCGAAACCAGGCTCGTATGCTATTTCAATGTTTTTTGGGCCAACATCTACGATTCCAAACTGTGGCCATAGGTGAATTTTCTAGTTTTGATTTTTCCGAAAAAGTAATCTTATTTCCATGTATGACAGTATTGGGTATTTTAATTATCCCCTTAATGATAAATTAAAACATATCATAATTTCCATTTTTAATTATTTCCTATTCACATTAGTTGACTAACACAAAATACCAATTTATTAATCAAACTAGCATTCGATTAATCTTTCAATTCCACAAAAATAATGATCTACTACTTAATTAAGTAAATAATTAATCTAATTACAACATCACATTCTCCAATTAATTATTAAACCAGTTAATTAATAAACATACAATTTCACAATTATATAATTTTTTATTTATTAATTCAAAATTAAATTAATCAAATTAATAATTCCAATACACCATAAATTAATTCAATAATTACTTAATTCAATTCGAAAATTCAATTCCCCCAATTTAACCTAAATTCATATGATATTAAAATCAAAACAAATCAATTCAATTGTTAATTAAATTTCCCAACAATTTAAATTTCAATATCAAAATTACATAAATATAATTAAATCCAAACTATGGGATTGGAATCCAGACCCCCTACCTCAAATTTTAGATAAGCGACCACCAAAACGAAATTCCGCAAAACAAATGGAATAGTCAAAAGCACAATGAACAATGGGATCTTGGATTATATCTTATAAACATGATGAAACAAATAAAGATCCATCAAACCTAGAACAAAATCTAAAACCAGAATTAGAAAACCTTCCTTCAACAGAAGGGAGATATATGGGAAATATGGATGAATAATGTGGGATATGAATCAATTGGGAGAGAGTTTTATATATTTAATATTGGATTTTAATAGTCAAGAATGATGTCAGAAGGAATTAAAATCTATTCAGGATCCTCTATGATCACGATAACTCATTAAGGTTCACTGTATGGTCAAGTTGGGGTTAATTCCGAGCGTTCATGGATTTAAAATCTAAATTTTTGGATAATTCAAACCACATTCCTGGTTTCATAGGTAGTTTTCACATTATTCCAAACCACGAACAATATTTATTCACATAATCTAAGGGGGTTCAGGGTTTTTCCTAATAGGGAGAACTTTTTGAATAATCATGCTCCAACCATGTGAATCCCTTCTGTTATGGTTGGCATAGTTTTCTAGGTTAGGCACATGGTTAGGGAAAATCATGTGCCATCCATGAACTTCCCCACTTCAATAAAAAATATCAATATTTTCACCCAAATTCACACTAAATAAAACCAAAATTTGAAATCAAAAAATTGAAAAGAGTTATGTAAACATGCTCTAGACAACTGTGTAAATGTTCAAGATTTACACATACTGATATTTACCATGTCTCAATCCTTCGTATGAAGTAACTTCCATTCTAATATTTAATTGGTTCTATATCTTCATAATATGTCAGTTCCATTCTGATATGTAACAGTTTCCATACCATCATTATATTTTTGTGTTATAATGATATTTCCAAAAAAATACAAAGAATATAACAAAATTAGATGGATTGTCTTAGTTTCTATAACAAATTACAATTATCAATGTAAAATTAATCAATATGAGCCAATATCCACCTCATTCCACATTTTCATTTCATAACATTAATAACATTTAATTTCAGTGAAAGGTTGGCATGCTCATCTTTGATTATATCATTAATTTTAATAATGATCTCACTAAATGACATAGTGCTCACACACCCAAGGGGTTATTTTATAATTGTTCTTATAAAAAACCTCATTGTTAACATGGGTTGGGGTGTAAACCCTCAAAATAAGATTATTTTATGAAATGGGAACACATTTATCATCCATACTATTACATTGAATAATTTAAATTTTTTATTGAGAAGCACCTAGAAGGACTAATGTGTGGAATAATGGAAAAACATAATAATCAATGAAATCATAGTGAAATAGAATAGACCACCAACATCAAGACTATTTTAGAATACATATACATTATCAGCTAGTGGAATGGTCCAAAATAGAAGAAAATATAAAAATAGATAGAATCCATGAAAATAAGGGAACTTTTCTCACACAAAATTAACTCCTTCGATAGTTTGATGAATGAAAAAAATGATATAATGTATTGGAGATAATAGAACTGGTAATGCAATGTAAAAGATGGAAATTAAATTAGAAATAAAATGAAATAATGGGTTTAAATACTATGTTTTTCTTGAGGGACGCATTAGAAATGGGAGTATCTCATGTATATCCACTGGAAATCAAAGAGGAAAAAGTAATTATTCTTTTAAATGTTTTATGTAAAAATGGTCTTTTACCCAAAAATTTATTTGAACAGTTTGGAACATGTTAATTCGAACCGTGCAGCAACTATGATCCCAGGTATACCCCTGTACACCCCTCACATGGCATAGGTGGAATGTAAGAATAACTATGCATAGCCTTGGAAAAAAAATATACAAAAGGGCATGTAAAAATAAAATGTTCATTTCTATTGGGATTTATAGTTAAGTCAAACTATGAATGCCACCTTTATGAATTGATACACCATAAATAGTTTTCTCTACCCATGGATATAGGGAAGCACGTTTTATTTTAAATATGATGCCTATAAATTTTTTCCAAAAATCAATGATTTAGGCTCTGAAATGCCTAGAGAACCCTCATTTCCTTCATAACGTCATTATGAATTTCCATTACGATCATGAATCCAAATTAAACTGAAGTATAAAGGCCCAATTCACGAACTTAAATAATTTTTCATACAACTATAATTATTATCTATGACCAAAAATATATATTCCCTTAAAATATTATGTTTTCGAAGTTATTTAAAAAAAATTCTAAACAATTAATGAATCTTCCAAAACCTGTATTATATTTTATTGTTTTAAAATATATTCATTATAACAATTACTCACTACAACATTATTAGAGGAATTATTTTAATGTTTTTAGTTCTTAGACTTATAAAAAAATGAAAACCAAATCACATAGGATTAAAACCAATTCAATAACCATGGAAAGATTTTCAGTTTTGATTACATTATCATGTAGCATCTAAAACCTGTTTTTCTGAAATTAATAAATAATTCTCCTCTTGCTTCCTATATAAAACCACCCAATACACATTAACTATTAACTAATAAATCGATGCTAAATATATAACTCTACCCTACCCTTTTTGTATACCACCAATTTTTATTCCATATTTTTTGATTCCCACTCTCAACAAAATAAATCCTCTCAATATACTATTTGTTTAAGAAACATATTTCTGTCATGCTTGAGGAATTATATTTTTTCTTGTTAGGAAAGGTTTATAAATATACATATTTTTTCCCATATGATTACCTTGTAATGGAAGATATTTTTATCTCAAATTCACGCCTAATATAATCCTTAAATCATCTTGTTATGATGAAAAAATTATAATGTTTTTGTTCATAACAAACATTTGATTAGAGATTAACATTATACAATTTCACTGAATGGTATTCAACTAGTTATACGTATAAATAATTTATTTTGTATTTCCATGTATGCAGTCCATTAATCATAATCAAGATGGTAAAAATTATAAAGGAAATCTTTATGATGTATGATATATATAAGACACTCATTCATGTACATTATATGAATGTGAATAGTGGGGTTAGAATTAAATGGCACACTAATGAATTAGTAATTTTTTTCCTCAGTAGAGTTCATGTTTTTTATTTTGGATTAAACATAATCCTTTATGTGAATTTTTACCCTATGTTATATTTTCATTTCTATTTATCCTTGATTTTTTATGTAATGTTTTATGTTATCTCAGTATTACAAGGTTTCCTTAATGTTATCATGTTATACAATTCCTCATTGTACATGATTATGATTCTCAACCCTCTTATGTTACAATGTTTTTCATATAGTCTCACATGTACTTTATTATCTTATGAAATGATTTGTTTATTCCTTTACCAGGCTTTATAGTTAACCCCTTTCTTATGTACATCCTCATGTTATCTCATATAGTTTTAGATTATCACGAGATTATAAGGGAATGTTTTAATGATTTTAAATAATGTTATTGAACCCATGATTCATGTTAATTTCATATCTTTCTAATTTCAAAAATACATTAGAACTCACAAACATTATGGATTGTATTAATTAAAATTTCATGTAATAAATCATGAAATAATGTGTTATATGATATGGGTTTTCGAATATCATAGAAATTTTAGTAAATATAAACTTCATCATCATAATATATATAATTTAATTCTTCTCATTTTTATTGATGTGTTAAGGAGATCTATTTCTCTTATTTATTTCTAAGTACTGATGTTAGTAAATTAATCTCTATTTTGTATCTCATTAAATATTTTATTTATATATGTTTACATTTTCTCATTCTCTATGATATAATCAATGTTGTAGATATTTTCATTTCAATTAAAGCATCTCTAATCACAACACCTATTCAAATATCTTATATATTGGTTAAAACAATATAATATGATAAAAAATTCCATATGTTTTCTAGAAACATCAAACATCAATTGAATTTTCATTATTCAAGTTATACTATAATATAATCTATTATACAGTAATGAAATATATTATGACATAATCAATTGAAATTCTATATCCCTTAATATCATTTTTTATAAATTATAAAATCATAAATTTCATACCTTTATTAATTCTAAAAAATATATTAAAATTATACAATATTGTGATGAAATTATTTGTAAATTAATTCCTTTATTTCACAATGATTAATTTTTTCCTCTATGGTATAATGTCTCCCAACATAATGATGAATATTTCACATGTTCCCTGGTAAAACACATCCACCATAAATCATTGTGAGAGGTTGTAGAGTATTATTTAAAAAAATAAGGGATATATCTATAATCATTCCTTAAAACCTTATTCTTATATGAAATGTTAAGGTGTAATATTTACCTTTTATTGCATAATTATTACATTGATATCGAATTATATTACGCAAAAAATAATCATGGTGAAATTGTTAACGCCATTAATATACATCATTTCCTTAAAATTAACTCATCAAATAACTATGATTAAATCAATTGTTCATTATTTCTAGAGCTGATACATTTCACCATTTTCTTATATTGTGGCTTAATCATGACACCGTTAAATCCGTTTACATTAGGATATTTAACCATTCTAAAAACCCATCTTTAAATTCATATAGACATCTTGTAACTATAAAACGTGAAGTAAAAATGGTAATTTTATTTTCTGTAATTAAATTTGAACAACTTATTTCATATATAAAAACAAAAAAATAAATAATACATTTCCATTTTATAAATTTCACCCTATTTGGGTTTGACAATACATATTTCTTTAAAATAATATTTTACCCTATAAAATAATTTTATTTGTTATCTTCATTATCATGAATATTATTTGATAGTGTGTCCATTGATTCAAAATTCAATTACCTTAAAATCACTTATGTCATGATTATAGAAAAAATAAGAGTTACTTGATGATTTTGTCATGAAACACTTAATTCACCCCATGATTCTATATATAATTTTTTAGAATCCATTTTCTCTAAAATAAAATATTATTTCATTAATAGTATTATCCTTTTAAAAATATGTTATTTATTTGTCCCATTTAAAACAAAATAATTTCAATTCTCCACATGGACAATAACCTCAAATAGACCCAGTTAAATGTTTTCTTTCAATGAAACAATACAAAAATTATTAACCATTATAGATAAAATTAAATTATAACAACCCATTATTTCTTTGATAATACTTGGATAACTTCTTTGGTATGCAGTTACACTTTTTAAAACCATGGTAAGACGAAATCCATTAAGGGTATCATGTTACTTCTCGATAACATCAAGTGAATGATCTTGGTAACTCTTATATTCTACTGGTGCTTATAAAAATATTGTTATATTCTTTCTAATCTAGATATCCTAATGTTTTTAATAAACTGAATCATATTCAAATATTAATATTCATAACTCAATTTTATCCATGCTATAGGGAAAATAATTTCCATGTGCTTCAACCACATATAATCTACTAGTCTTTTTATCAAATTTATAACACTAGAGTTATCCCATTTAATTTTAATAGTTTAATATACATAATTTTTTTTTATTAAAGGTAAAATACAACAAAAAATATTTATGTTTAATCTTATTTAATAAAGGTATTTTTATTCTCTAATGTATTTAAAGGAATAAAACATTTTTTCTTTCTCCACCATTAAATAATAAAATTACCATAGAAAAATGAACCACAAAATGTTTACCTCCTACCACCCTTTGAAATAACCCAGTCGATATCCATATACAAGAGATTCAATTACTATTTTTTTTACTTCATTGAGTGGTCTAAAATCATTAATATCTTTTGAATCAATGAAATTTCATTTGGGATGCTAGCATTTTAATTTCATTGTGGATAATTTGATTTAAAATTTCATGACATGATGAAAACACAATGTTGTGTAATAATGTTTTTAACTATAGAATGATTCGAGGATTTACTTATATATTATAATTCCTTACATAATTAGTTCATCATAAATTAATAATTTCATCAATATACTAAGTGGTTTTTAAATTTATTCTCACCAACCTACAAAATATTTTTAGTACATTCTTTATATATATAGATTATTGAATTAATCCCTAGGTCTTTTGTTACAGAACACTATAACTAAGGAAAATAATCAATTCACCAATTCTGATAATTTCAAACTAACTCTTCGATAATTAGGTTAATTCAAATAATTATTCATTTATAAATCCATCAAATGGTATAAATTTCACATAAATGATAAAAATAAAATTTTCTCACTTTTTTTATTCACATTGATATCAGTATCAACTACTCGAAATTAAAATACATTGTTTTTTAGAAATTTTTGAAGCCTTCAATACAAATCTGTTCATTATTTTTCCATACACTGTATTCTTTATTATACCAATTTGACTTTTTTTTATAAAATTGATGTATGATAAATTCATTCAACTTTTTAATATATAATTATTCGTTAGAAACATATCTAATTAAATATTAATTGAAAACTATATAAAATAATTTGAACATTATTTATGTTTTAATGGTTAAGAATAATTAAATAATTTTCATTATATATGTTACCGAAAAAATTTAATCATCATCCTCAGTACCATTAATTTATATGTTTCTCTTTCACAGAATTAATTATATATTTTATAAAATATACCTTTTCAATAAATTGGTTTTTGAAAAATAGATTGGTTCAGATTAAATTCTTATCTTCCATACTCAAAACATCCACCAAAATATAATTCCTATTTACATTATCAAACTCCTCACCCCTAGCCTTTATCATGTTCTATTATTAAAAATCATCATTAAATATTGTGCACTATACTTTGGATTAAATTAGTATCATATTTAGAATCATATTTCATTTTTATGAGTATTTCCATATTACCAACAATTTTATATCCTTCAATCTAAGCATAAATTTATAACTTCATTATTATTTAAAAAATTTATCTTGTGTTTTATTAATTATTGTGATATTTTATGTCTATAAAACCTTATAATACACTCTAAATGCTCACATATCGACCTATTATTTATGAAATTTCATCACTTTTTTACAAAAAAACTACTCATTTTCAACCATTATGACATCCTGAAATTAAAAAATTAATTAAATTAGTTTTGAAATAATTATATTCCTTTATTTGTACGTAAAAAAATATAAAAATTAAATCTTAACCTGGAAGATGAAACATATGATATCTATTATTTTTATTGAGAAAAAATATTTAATTGACATGATTCATAAATACGTTAATATTGGAATATTTTATTGACAAATCATATATGGGTTCATTTCACTACACAAAAACAACAAGTCATTGTATATTATGTAAACCATTTTCAATACTAAATATTTCAAAATTATATCTGGATTCCCCTTTTCAATTAGAATTATATAATCCTTTCTGCTGATTATCGTATTTCTCCCCTCAATATCTCTATTTTATATAGAATGTATTACTGTTGAATCCAAATGAATTTTACCATGGTTTTTTATAATAGTTAGCTTTGTCATTAAAAATATCTATATCATTACCTAATGTTAATATTAATATTTAATTTCCATTAAACTTCGTAGTGATTCTATTAATGATTATGTTTTCTTGATAATCATTCTATTTTGTCCATTAATTTTTATGTTTTCTTGGTAATCAAGAAATTATTGTCCATTAATGTTTATGTTTTCTTGATAATAATTTTATTTTGGAAAAAATTCCTACTATAATTTTTATATTATATAAAATGATAATCATAAAAATAATTGTTTGGAATGAATTTTGTAATTTCCAACTTTCCTGTTAAAAATGATTATAAATGAATTGTTTTAATAGTTTAACTTTTAAAATAAAAAATAAGGTATTTCTCAATTATTTACATATATTATAGATAATGTACAATCTACTATTAATATAACTTATATACCCTATCTTCAACCTCCTAATTATGTGTCAAATAACTCTTAGATCTTCACATATTTCATGACTATCATTATAAATTGTCTTAAATTTAGTAAATCATTCAAAAAACACCATTAGTTCAATCAAATTTTTATATTTATTGTTCTGATATTATGTTTTTGAATTAATCATGATTTTTATTTGTATGTTTTTGATTTATGAGTTCTTATACTTTTATCTAGGTATATATTATAATTCTATGTATTTATAAATTCTAATATATATGTATTTATATTTAAATAGAGAAATAAATATTCTTTGTATTGTTTATATTTGTATATATATTTTATTTATAATGTAAAAATAAATATTTGTTATGTATATTGTAATTTTATATTATATATATATATATATATTTTGTTTTTAATATGTGTGTGTGTAGGAAAGTATGTATATATTAAAATTTATATATATTTTAATATATATATATATATATTATTTATACATTCTTTGTGTGTTATATAAATATTGTTTTCATGTATATTCTATTTATTTTGCATATCAAATTTGTGTGTGTGTTTGTTTATGTGTATTTTATATATATTTTATATATGTTTATGTATTCAGTTTTTATTGTTAATAATTACATATACTATATAATATAGTATATAATTATAATATAATTTCAATTATACAATATTTGTTATGGTTGAATCAAATAAGACAAATTTTTAAAAAAAAATGGGATTTTAATTGTATGACCAGAGTGTGTTAGGATAATGTCAATGTTATTATATTACTTGTAATGGACCATGAAAAAAACCTTTATAAATCTTGTTTCTATATTTAAATTCTCTTTATATAAATTAAAATTATATATATAAACTAGACAAATAGCTGATATGTTATGGAATTTAATAGAGCAATAAATAATATATTAAACATGGATAAATTGAAAATGTATTTATCTAGTGGAAATAACACCTATTTTAAGAATCCTAATTTATAGATATAAGTTTATAATATGATGATGACATTATCGAGAAATTTAAATTAATCATTGAATTTGATCATATCAACAAATTTTATATAGACTGAATAAATGTGTACATATTTCATTGTATGATGGTTATCTGAGATGTAAAATAAAATTACTAAAATTAAAATTATAAAACATGAAATGGGTTATTAATGGAGTGATTCTAGTTTCATAAAGCTATATTAGAAATTGAAAGACATTATTCTAAATTAGAATAATATTTCATATTGAACAAAAAATGGTAAAAAATTGTTTATTCGATGGGTATGACCTATAATAAAAAAATATTATTTCTCCAACCAATACAACACATTTTTAAATTTGAATGAGTATATATGAAAATTCACCAACTACAATATATCTTAAAATAATAATAAAACACAATAGTTGTAATTTTCCATGTAATTTTCAATCATTCCGGGATTTTAATGACTATATGTAATTTTAGATACTTCATGTTAACTGTCATGTCACATATATCCTTATATACAACATAGTAATCATTAACACCAATACTATGCACCAATGTGAAATAAAATAGATAATATCCATCCCATATTTTGAAATGATACATGAAACATTCATCATTGATTACCAACTAAAGGATTTAATAAATATGTTTTATAAATAATCACACACAACATATGTCCAATTATGTTGGTAATTTATAATTTACCACTATGGTATATAAAGAGTTCATGGACATTATGGTTTCCTTTCTTATTTAAGAATGAAATTCCCAAGCAGTGATATTGACCTATATTTTCATAAACATCAAAAAGATTTGAAATCACTACATGAAACATGTATTATGGTTTATTATAACATTAATAATTTTCAATTCTCATTGATATACATTTGTTCTATATGAAAATGTAATGTCTGACTTATAGTTTTTTTAGGGTACATCAATAATTAATTTATTGGGGGTCTTGTGTTTAAAGATAGTTTACATGATATAATATTGAAACAAATTATGAATATTATTCTCTGTAAAATTTATTTTTAACATAGATGTAATCGATACCGAACATGGTTTAAAACATTGAATTTGATATCAGAAAAAAAATTTATCACCATATCCATTAACTATGATGGAACTAATTGATTATATAAAATATATAGTCAATGTTTTGGTTAAAACCATCCTTGAAAGAATTATAAAAACGTCTAGGATATAGATATCAGTTTTATTTGAAAATATTTACAAAAGAAATTTATAGATTAGTTATTTTATATATTTCACTAATATTAATAAAAATATTTTATTGTATAATTTTCAAATTATTAATACAATTTTAAAGACAAATTTGGAATCATGGTGTATTTTTAAATGATTTCATTGGACTCATGGAATATTTTCAATAAGAGAATGACCATAATGGAACCTTTATTCCCCATGTAGATCACACACTTTCTATGAAACATGTATTTTTACTTTGAAACATCTCAAATGGTTTCAATATCCTCAAGGATTATTTATAAATTATCTATAATGTTGTATCAATGAATTATGTAAGATTAATAGGTTTAAAATAACTAGACTATCATGTTTTTATTTATTATTTTTTCGTGCTATAATATAATTCCTAATAACACAAAAGGATTGAAACCACATAAGTAATCTATGTTTCATTTTCAAATCAATATATATAAAATTTATTGTCCTGAAAAAGAAAAAAATAGAAAATATTTCCATTCACATTGGGTTATCTAGATATGTTGTTCCCCTCACTAGTCATGGATATTTTAGTTTACATAATGGGTCACTTTGAAAGACATACATTCATTTGTGGTTCAACACTTTTTAAAGAGATATACCCTAATGAAAACTATATAGAGATATTTCAAAGGTATATTAAAAAATATGAGTACTATTTTATTTTATAAATCATAATAAAATTGATGAATTTATTTAATTTTAGAATATATAATTATCTAATTTAGAAACATTATTATTCAAAAATATCACTATTTTGGGTAAAATAATGTAGAATAAATTTTACAAAGCTATAAATTTACAATTTCCATCACATGTTGGGAATAATACCTCACATTTGTCTTTCATAATAGTTCAATGATTTTACACATGTTTAAAATCATTTGAAAAATAATACTAATATAAATCATACATGGGACGATTGTTTCAAATTATGTATAAATAATGAATGGTGTATTAGATTATTTCCTGAATGAAATTATAAAAAATTATCCAATGAACCTAAATCGATCTCTATAAAATTATGATGGCTAACCAATATACCATGTACATATTTATTAACATAGAATTGATACATAAATTACTATTATATGTTATATACATCATGACATGATGAATGTATCATTTCAAAACATATTTAATTTTTCATTCTAGGTAAATTGATACATGTATCTAATTTCATTAATATGAATATTTTATAAATTAATAATTATTACATTTGGATTGTATATAATATATATTAGTAATAATATATGGAATTTCTATTTCTAATTTTTTAATATATGTTTATTTATAACAAATTTATATTAAAATTATACTAATTGGGATTCATAAAAGTTAATTATATTGAATAATTATATAAATATAAAAACTTGATAATGGTATCCCTAGTAGTTTATATTATCTGGATAGATTATCCTGTAAATTAAAATTAATCTATATTTTAGAAAAAAACAATTTCAATCATGAGTGAATTCATTAATTGTTAATCCATTCTATTGTATGTCACATGAATTTATTAGTATACAATATGGATATTATTCCATGTATATAATATGAATCATTAGAGATGTATTTTTGTAAGCTGATAGAGAGAGGATAATACATCAACCAATAATCAATGAAAATAGCATTATAAAATACTAGTTCATTGTCTCCATGGTTTATATATATAATTTAGACGTTCATCTAGTTTTTTGTTTTTTTATAAAAATATTATTTATTAATATTTAATTATAAGGATTTTATTTTATAAAACGTAATTACAGTTCTAATAATGATGGGAAGCATTTCAATGATCCCAATTGTGCTGAATAATTGACGTTCAATCAGAAATAAAAAAAACAAAATCATTGGGAAATTAATTTTATCTAAAAATGAGTTAAATTAAGTCATAGAATTAATAATTTCTGTGTATACAAAATTACTATTGTTATCCAATTAATGGTATATAATAAATATTCATTTTTTATTTGGGTTAGAATCAAATTAAACGTTCCAATAAATATATATTATTTTGAAAATGTCATAGCTAAAATGATACTCTTTGTTTTGGAAGGAATTATGGAATCAAAATAATATAAAATATATTCCTTTCTATTTATACGAACTACTAAAATGAAAATACTTTTTAAACATTAAATATACCGTTTAATTTGTTAAAGGGGACTTCATTTTGAATGATATTGAAAAGGAAAAAATTATTTCCTAAAAACACTATTTTATAAATTCTTTATACATTTTTATGGTAACGTCAATACCCACACACTAATATTATATTCCATCTTCTTCTCCTACAAATCATTGAGTTATTTTGTTTCCTAGTGTAAGGAATAGATAATAAAGGTAAAATGTGTCTGATTTTAGGAAACATAGAATTATATTTTTTTTAATGATCAAGAGTGATTTTTGTTGTCTACATTAGATAAATCCACATAATGGGATTATAATAACCTAGGAATATATATAGATTGGTTGTTTTAAATATATATTATAATAAATTTTTAAAAATTAATTACATCATATTGGAATTATTTATTTTTTATGATAAAACTAGTGGGTTTTCATGATATTCCATCATTATGATGAATGATCAAAATAAAAATGAGTTTAGAAATATCCACACGTGCTACACAATATCTAATCTCCAATGATTTAACTATTGGTGCTACCAAAGATTATTTGACATCTTGTGTAATTTTTTATCAAACATAAATTGTATCGTTTCATTCATGAAGTATTATCTCATGTTCTATAGGTAATAAAAGGGAGTAGATGGATCCATGTTCCTCATTCTTGAGAGTGTTCTTGAAAAAAGGGTCTTCAATCATGAGGGATTTTTCTTGACAAAATTATTGTACTAATAAAACATATATAATAATATGTTTGATATAATATGGAATGTATACATAGGTCATCAAAATTTTATATTTCACTTATCCCTTTAACTAATATCTCTATTCTAAGTAAACCCAAAGCCTATTACTGATAAAAACATTATTATTAGTAATGAAAATATTATCAATAATCATAGTAGTAATAATAATAATAATTCAATAGAGTTCACTAATTAGATTATTTTGATATTTAATATTTTTTTAAAAATAAATTAACATTAATATAATTGATCTTAAATAATATGTATCACATTTATCATGACCCATAACTAATCTCATTAATCCTCATCGGTTTTTATCAAACCATGATTAACATAAATGTTTCTAAATATATAAATATCATAATATTATTCACTAAATTAATAAATGGTAAATTTTTTAATTAAAATTATTAAATACTCAACTCAAATATATTTCAAAATGGAATAAATTTGTATTGAGTTATTTTTATCTTCATAACATGAATAATTAGTATTCCTCATTTTGAATAATTGTATTTATTCTAATGATAAATTCAAATTTAATTTAACCGATATTATATATACAGATGGTTTGAGACCCTATAAGACTATTTATTAGTATAAATGGGTGTAATTACTAAAAATACATGAATAACATGTATAAACATGTGAAATAACTAATGGATAAAGGTGTTAGTGAGAGAATTCCAACAACATGATATTAAAGCCATCTATGTAATTTTTTCATAAAAATCATTATGACCTCTTAAATTCCTGATGGTTTGACGTAAATGAAATTATGGGACTAATTTAAAACTATAGGTGGTTATTGGTATTGTTTTCTAGTGTCTTTTCAGATGGCATATAGTTTTCTAAAATGGGTTATCAACCTCATTTTACCATTTATTAATGAATTATTTCCTACTATGGGACACACTTATAGATTTGTGATTTTTTTGGATTCCATACAAAATACAAGTTCTTTACTAGGTTACCCAAGAATCTATTATCTGATAAACACCATGCGTTTTATGTGAACAACATTGGGTATTAAATTATATCCATCTTTATATCATTATTAAGTGACCTTATAGTTCAATGAAAAAATATAAACACAATAGATTATTAAAATCAGAAATGAAATTTGAAATTTGTGATGTCGAGATTGAAAAAATGATAGGGTATTCAATATATAACAATAACAAGATTTAGATACCACATTGATTGTTTCAACTTAATGTGGAATGTTGTACATTTTTAGACCATGTGAAATTGAAATATCCATGAAGTTTAACATCATATGATAAGGATGACTAGGTGGATGGTAACTATTTATGGTTTTTTTGGATTTAAATATAAAAAACACATTATATTATTTCATATCTATATATAACTAAATTATATAAGGTGTATATCATTACTTTTTCATCATTAGAATCATCCTTGGACCATCACCAGAAGAGGATGATTCTCTTAATACACGTCGGTAAAAGGTGATTTTAAGCTCATCATATAAGAAGTCTGAGTATATTCACCTAATAAGGGGGTAGATTATATTAGGGTATACACCAAGTAGGATGAATATATATGTGAAATGATTTGATTAAATAAAGTCTAGGTAAACTAATGATCTAGAAGGTTAGTCTTAATTCATTGTGTATTAGGGAACAAATAAGTTTATATTGACCCAAGATGAGATGGTTAATCACATGTTTTTCACCATAGAGAAAATTTGTTTTTTTATGATGGAATTGATCCTTAGTGTGGAATCCTATACTTATTGGTTGAGTAGAATCAACACTCACATTGTTAAATGGAAGAAATTTAATATCATTTCTGGTGACCGATCTAGGTTGTTTTATGTCTTTTATTATGGATTTGTTCTAAAAAAAATTAATACATAAAGATCACAATGAATGTAATTCCAATAACACATTTCTATTATTCTTCTAAAATGATAAACTAAGATATCAATCCAATATGGCTTAATCTCAGTGCAAGAAAAAATATATAGATTAACATTGGTATCACATTTGAGTGAACAATAGGATATGGATTGTGGATTAAAAATGAGTTGCAATAAGTGAATGGCCTAGTAATTGAATTTTTTGAAATGAATTAGGTTTAGGATTATACCCATAATGTTACCATAATAAATATTAATGTTCCATAAAATAGTAAATAAAATGGGAGTAATTGGAATTTTTGAAAGAGATGTGCTATGAAGTGGGATTTGTAAATACACAAAATAGGAGGACCCATTTGATATTAAGGAAGATGGTATTGATCCATGGTGACCTAGTGAGTCTTATGTTGGTATAGTTTCTGTAATATACAAACCATGTTATTGATTTTTATTAAGGTGTGTTTGGGAATTACACTACATATAAGGCCAATGGGGGATTATTTTTTCATTGAAGGGGTGACTATATGAGATATATTTGGGATTACACATTATCATTCCTCACATACCCGGCCATATAGATGAGTTTAGTAAAATTATTATTTGGGTAATACACCTAGGAGGATTCTCTGGGAGGATAATTATGCCAAATAATGGGTTATAATATTATAGATAATTGGGTTTACACATTTTCATTATTGATATACCTAATGCGGTATATGAGTTCAGTAATGGAATGGGTTAGTTCATACACCTAAGAGGAGGCCCATACATGAAAACCTAAGGGAATATATCTAGTTGACATGAATAAAGAATCCATGAGGAGTATATATTCTTGATGTAATTATAGTACAAATAATATATATCAAATCAATGTGATTCTGTGGGGCATACACAATAGTTTTTCATAGATATACCTTAAATTATACAGTAACCTAGGTGAAGGTTGGAGAACTATGGAAAATTTACTATGATGATTCCATTTCCTATGGAAACTAGTAGAATTATCCTAAGACTAGGACTTTTGGTAAGGGTGTTTTCCCAATAATTAACCATAGGATTTATGGCTTCAATTCCATTTTATTAAAAATTTGAGTAATCATTGACCTTCTCCTAGATAGAGGATCCCACCATCGCATCATCATATTATGAAATTTTATGAGGAATCACCATCCCTCAGTGTAAGAAATCATGCGACCCAAGGAGATCAGAATGTTTTATTATTTGGGAAAGGAAATATGTCTCTAATCAAAATCCAAATGTGATTTCTATATGGGTATTATATCATTGTATCTATGTAAAAGTGTCTTTCATGATTATTTTGATGATATTATACATATAATAAATTTTTTGAAATAAGATAAATTAGGATGAAAACTTGTTTCATAAAAAATTACACATAAATAACATTCTCTAACTCACTTAAAAGAACTCATCAATATATCATCATGTAAATTAACTAAATTAGAAAACTGAATTTAAACCAATAGGGTTGAGGTATCATCATTCAGACTATGAATAAAAAACCATTTTCTTCACTTATATGTTATTTTATTATAACTTATGATTCTCCCAAGGTTTCAAACAATGTTGTCATAATATTTCATAACTTTTTCACAATACATCACAGTATGATATCCATGATATACATTAATAATAATATATCCTTCAAATAATAATACACGAATCTATAAATTGGAATATATAATATTTCATATAATGTATAGAAGTACTAATGGAAAACCTTTCATTGTTAAATCATATCTTATAGTTTACCAGCTATGAATCATCATTATATTAACCCACATTGAGTTTTCAGCATCCAAAAATTATTGTGGTAAATAGCATATTTATTTGTTCTTAATATTTTAAACAGATCATATGACATATTTTTCTGAATACTACCATTAATATTCATTTTTCTTATCATAGCTAGGAACTATTTCCACCATTAAATATTTCAAATATTCAAAATAATTTTTTACAATAATGATATATAGAAGACTAAAAATAAATGGATACATTATTTAATAATATCAATGTCTTCGAATATACAAAAAATTTAATGTAACGATTTAGTTACTTCCATGGAACTAACTCCAATAGAATACAACATTAAAAAAATCCAAATGCTACTGAATTTGAGACTATTTTATCTAAAATAATATACATGATTATAATATGATATATATTTATTGAATGTAATTTATATTTTCTCTTTCATGTAAATTATAACTTCTTAAGCCACGCCCCTTGGAGAAAAATCCATAAAGAGTTGATACTTCAAATTTATGTGCTTACCCTAGTGATATGACCTTTCCGTTTGGTTAAGAATTAAACTACAGTATTATTACAATATAATTTGATAACTTCTTAACATATAAGTTCATAATAATGGACCTATATGATGTTTCATATTCATTCTACTTCTTTTGTTATATCAGAAACCAATATATACACTGAACATATAATAAAACTAGTGACAACTATTTATGCAGTTAATATATCCCCCAACCCCTCTAGTAAGGTATAATATACCCCAAAATTCTATTTAGGTTAAAATGATCGGTCAAAAACCTATATTTTGTATAACCACTGATATTTAGCTTGACATCTTCACCATAAAGTCGAAACATATATTTAGTATATCGATGTTACATAAAGATTATGTTAAAAGATATCAAATTTTATTTTCCTTAAAATGTCTTATATATAAATACCATGATCAGGGTATATTAATCATCAATACTGGTTTATATCTTTGAATAAAAGATATATCCAATCATTAATTCATAAGAAATCATGGTCATCTTCTCGCATCCTCTCTTCTTGTGTGTGAAGATAGACATTACTAGAGAAATGTATAGTAGTTCAAATAGAATAAATTCCACTCTTGAACTATTCTATAAAAAATGTCACCATTTCCTACTCAGTAAATGTACCATGACATAGGCCATGTAGTATCTTATATTTTTCCTGTACAATATTCATGCCTAAAAAATATGTTACCACACATCAGTAATTGATATAGAATAACATAATGAATTATTTGTTACTGATGTATGTCTTGATTAACATTATATAACTATAATATATCATTATTATATTTTTATAGGAAATATAATATTATACCAATATAAAATTTATATACAAAAGACTCATATTTATTCTTTGTAGTTATATTTTTTCTTTTGGATTCATCAAAATGAATATTCCAGGATAATGATTATTTCCTTAAATTGTAAATCAGTCACTGTAATTTTATTATATAATTCATATCCCTTAAATTCCTAATTAATTTTGGTTGAAAAATTTATATTTCTTCCATTGTGTTCCCTTTATGTTTTTTTACATCTATTTTCAGAATTTCAAAATCATCGAATGTTTTTATGGAATGTAAAAATCAGATCATTTTTTGTTATTGAAACTAGTGAAAAGGTTTCATCATATTATGTGACTTGAATCCATTTAAACAATTCTAAAACTATTATATCCTTATTATGACTAAAATTAACATCATTGTCTAGTTTTGTCTTGAATAAAAATTTATATGAAATAGGATTTAAATCCACAAGAGGACCAACCATAATCTAATCATCATTTTGGTTATTGGGATCCATGTCAAAATTAATTTATTATTGCCACCATAAAACATATTATATTATTAATACATCCATGTAGGATACATTTTCAACATTATCAACTAATAATAAGTCACCATAATTGGTTAATTGAAAAACACTTCTCATTTGGTATCTAACTTCATTGGTGTTACTATGTTTGACATGAGTCTCTCGAATAGAATATTTCTGGGGAATTTTTGAAATGTTTCCACAATATATGAAATCTCAAAAATGTTGGAAACAATCAATTTCCCGCTATATTTATTTGAAAATGTGCACCAACTCAATGAAATATGAATGTTTAAAAACTTTTAGATTTTTTCTTTTGGTTATTATAAGTAATATCACATTTCTTACTTGGGAGGAAAAATAATTATAGACATTATATATATGGATGAATGTTTATTTCTAATAGATTCCTTAACAAAAAAAATTTCATCCCTAAAAATTAAATTCCAAAAAAAATATTTCTACCTACACCATAACACATATGTTACTCCATATTCTCTATTAGTATAAAATTGGATTAGTATGTGTTGTTTAGTTTGTATTTTATATCCCAAAAAAATAAGGTATGAACCACATGAATCATCATTAATACCACCATATATAATAGGGTTTTGTCCAACCATTAACTTAATCAAAACTATTTTGTATTATAAGTAGGAGTGAGATTATATTTAATATAAAAAAAACATATATAATTGATGTTGTTTTCTGTAAGATATTCTATGTCATATTTTGAGTGGAATTTATTTTTCTTAATACCAATATTATTCCCTATCTCATTCATGACTTCCCTAAATTTTAATAATGAAATATACTTATATGTAATTTAGTATATAACTAAATATATATTAGTTATCATGTAAAATGTAATTATGTAATAGTATCTAAAAATAAAATATAATAGAGAATTTCCACACATGTATATATAATCTAATTTAGTAAGATCTCTTTACCTTTACCCATATCAACTAAGCAATGGTTTTGTAATTTTATCTTATAAATTGGCATAGCATATACCCAAGGGGTTTATGTCTATGGAATATAAACATACAACTTTATATATTTGTCTCAAGTGGTTCTAATTTAAATGAATAACCCATTAATTACATAACCATGAATGATATTAGTCACATGGACATGATACATTATATATTGTTGGAACTTTGTAATCAGATTATTGTACATTTATAAATTATTTTCATGTGAAATTCTATAATGTATTCAATCATTTTAAATTTATATGATCTTACTACGTTGATGGAAAATAAATCCATATATTTATAAGATGTACATTAATATAATTTTTATGGTTACAATGAGAAGATAATAACGAGTATTAATTACAGTAATTATTCATTTTAGTAATATGATATGGTTGTCCCCAATATCTAGTGCATCCATTATTCCACTGTTAGAATCTCAAAATTCCACATCATATATAGTAACGATATTAAATATTCATTCTTACTCTATGTGGATATAAATATGAAAATAACAAGATGTATCTAATAAATAATTTAATGAACAAAGATATTTCATTTGATAATGAACACACATTAATATTACCCTTACCTATAAACTGATGTGTAGTTCTTATTCCAATAACCTATTTTTCTACATGAATAAGATACAACATCCTAATCCTTATCATGCCACATGATTAAACATCTCTTGATCAGTCCTTATTATGGTAACATATATTTTGTTTCTAGCATTGATGACTTTTTCCATATCATTTTTATTATTCACAACAACGAATGAAATTTTTTCATCTTTATTTGAATAACATCTTAGAGAATGAGAAAAAGTTTATATATGAGTGATGTCTCAATTTTTTAAAATTAAAATTCCAAATAAATATAGAGAAGACATGAATTAGTGAGTAATTTATATGTTTGGTACATAATTTCAGGGTTAGTTTGAATAATAGAATATCTAAATTACCAGGATAACTAATTATGTTTAGTACATAATGTATTCTTGTAAAAAAATTTCAATAAATTCACGTTAAAATTTACTTGGGCATATCATACCTCTGTTATCCAACATTCTCCTTGAAAAAATAATTGATATGGGACAATAACCTGCATCCATGTTCTCATGATGATTTTAGTTATCCATATAAATTTTTATATTATCATGTATTAGATATTGAAGTCATAGTCAACTTGTTTTAAAAATAAATATGATCCTCTTAACAATCCCTTATATATGGTACTTTCCCTGTAATTGGGGTCTCCATCATGCAGAACATCCTCTAATAGCATAGTAAAATTTAATAATTTTGATACCACAATTTGATTTTTTTTATATTAAATACATTTCCATTATCTAAGATCAATTTTTTGGATAATGTGGAAGTCATATGAAATTCCTTTTTCTAATAAAAAAATTGTAAGTTTATATACATTATCTTGATTACTGAATCTGATTTTATGTAATTTATTTTTTATTCAACCATAATATTATGAAATCTCAATATTCATCACCATTGGATATGGAATATGATCTATCAGGGATGCAATAGTGTTAATGATAAAAATTTCTCTAATCATATAAAATACCATGGCTTGGTCAAATTACTTGATGTTAATTCTGTATGTGGTCTATCCAACTGCATTGACTTGTAATTATTTGATACGTTGAGTGTACTCCCCAATCCTAAAATCCTAACTTGGATTTTTACAAAAAATTCCTTTAAGTCATAGTAATAATTTCATGGGTAACTACTTCAGATGCCATCTTGTTTATGTAATCCCAAAAAATTATTAAAACTCCCTGATAAATAGAAGTATCCGAGAAAGATCCAAACCGGTTCTTTTATTGATGTTCACATTCTAAATATTGCAATGGATGTTTTTTTCGGGATTATTTTTTCCTTAAGGGATATAAATCATATGTTTATATGAATTTTTATCCTATTACATTAATATTAATATTATGTTGATTTTATATATTTATGTTTATAATACATGTTCAAAAAATTTATAAATAAGTTATTTATTTTATTCTACCCTATATTATTTTTAATTAATTTAAATTATGTGATCATATATAAAGTAAAATAAAAATTCATCACACAAATATATAACTGAACATGGATAAGAAATAAAATAAATATTTTGAATATTAATAATATTATATTTATTGGTTGGTTGATTATGTAAATGATATATCATCCCTCGACATTAGGTTAATACAATCATGAGTTATTCACAGTCTGAGTATCATCATTCCATATTTAAACTAGGGTATCAACATTTTATTGTTCCACCTCATCTCATTCTTGAGACGTCACCATGATTATAGAAGATCCTTAATTTACATTTATTTACTCATAAAAAAGATATTGTAACAAAGGGTTTGGAATTCAAAAAAAATTATAGACACATAGGACCATATATAATATGGGTGATGGGATGATAAAAAAATCATCACTTATATTTTTTTAATAAATTTTCACAAAAGTAATGATAATATAATTAAATTAAAAAAATTTAACAAATACATAGGTCAAGAACTCTCATGATCATAAACACATGTAATTTGAATGTTTGTTAGCTATATAAAATCCATTTTGATCTATTATTATTAAAGATAAAATATCCCAATTAATAACATAATATTCGTATTCATAAATTTAAATTTTTTCCTATTTTTAAATTCAATACATCTGAGATGATTCAATAGAAATAAATTTTATTAAATTTAAATAGATTAAATTTAGATTGAAATAAAATAAGAAAATTGAGTTCACCATAGGTGGTAGGGAATTTACCTTTTTTATACTTCATTAAAAACTTTTATAGGGGTCCTCTATTACATATCATGTACCATCAATCATCATGGTTTTTTAATAACACTATTTATTATTAATTTATAGTAAAATTTATTTTCGCAACAATTAGACCATCATAACAAGTAAATATTGAAAATATAGTAGTTTCAAAAGAATGTTAAGAATGTATACACTGTATTTATGACCAGACGATGCATATTGAGTATACATTATTCGTACTGTGATAATTTCTAATGTAATGAATTGTATATACGATGACCATTAACATCATGCATTTCAATAATATATAGAAAAAATTAATTATAATTTTTAATACCACACTTTTCAAGCTGAAAACCCGAATTTGTAATATATGTTGGAAAAAAAGAAACATGACCTAAATTGATGGGTACACAACTTGTAGATATATTTTATTTAATCAATCACATTATTGTTTGACCCAAATTACATGCCTAGGGACTCTATTTATTTTTAAAAAAACATTATAACTCACTACATTATGTGTAAATCTAGTTACATGCAGTACACATTGTCTATTTCCTTGTTTTTCAATTTGAAGTCATTAGACAACATGAATCAATTACTAGTTCCTTACTTTGACTAAACAATTTACATGATTATCAAAAAATAAACCACATGGTGTTTAATGAACTGCAATTCATCTACCTGTTATGTTCCACTATTATATTATGATCCAAATAGAGTTTTATATGTTTTACATAATTATGTCTTATACAAAAACCCCTACAAGACCTATCATATTTGTACATCTCATCCAAGTGTGGTTGACCATTGGAACATGGAGGGTATGTTTCTATAAAATGTTTTGTACTTATTCATGTATATTTAATCATTTTGATATTCAATAGGGATATTTGATCGTTATTCTTCTTTTCAGGGAATGTTCTAGGTTTTATAAAACTAAATGATCATGCTATCAAAATAGTCATATAATGAAAGAAAAAATGGAAAAAAACTACCAAAAATGTGTAATATGATCATAAAATAATAAATAAATTTAAATTAATATAGTATTTCTCTGTTACCACTTGATCTATCTAGGGTGAAGCCAAGGTTGTACGACCAATTCTCAATAATGGTTTTCATTGCAATATATGGATGAATCGCCATAATAAAATGATAGTGATAAAAAATCTTTTAAGTGATGAAATTTCACAAATAATACATAACTAATTTATATTCAATAATTATCATTATATTGATTTGATTATTCATTTATATTCAAATTAGCTTAGGTTATTGTCATATTACTATTGTAAAGAAGGATCAAACGAAGTATCCATCACGTGATACCCCAACATAATCTACAATATTGGAATTTAATTGATGGAAATCATGGGGATACATCAATTGTATTGATCATATTTTTTGTTTTCCATTTTTATCAATAATAATCCCTTAATAATTTTAGTATTTTCTCTAGTTATGTTGGTCTTGAATGAGAGAATGATGATCATAGTGTCTCATTTAAGAAAGATTTCTTAATATAATTATCATTGATCTAGAAATAGTTATCATAGGATGTTTTTTATACATAATAAATAACATATATAATACAATAAATTAAATAATATGTATATTAACGTCCACTTTTAGAGAAGTAGTCATAAAACTTATGTCGTTAAGTAATTTATTTATTCTAATTAAACTCCATAAAAAATAATATTGATGCTAATTATATTCCAATTCTAGGTGATATCTCATGAATTAATTAAAAATCAGTTTCTTAGATATATTAATTAGTAATTAATTAAATCATCTAAAATATATATATCATTTTCATTCATGTCTGCTAGACTATCTCCTCGATAACCCTTAATAAATAAAGAAACATGAATAAAATCTATTTATTTATGTAAAAAAATATCCATACATAATTAATTAAATAAATAATTATTTAAAATATTCCAAAGCTGGAATACATCTGTTATATGAATATTATACTAAAAATTACTTCAAATTGAAATTATTGGTGATTGGATTTATATAACAAACATATCCTGAAAAATAATTAAATAATGGTCAGTATAATAGTATTTATTTTAATACACATTTATATCAAATTTTATCATGATTATTGACCTACATATGGTGAATACCTCTACGATACTATATCGGTGGCATTAGGTGGTATTGCCTAACTTCCATTATTATAATCATGATCCACATCATAACACACAAAGATTAATATAATAATGTTACAGTGAAGAAACATCATATCAATATTTAATGTGTAATATAATCTATTTATCATGATATCTAATTATGCTTTTTAAATACATGTGTCATCAAAATATAATCATGAATATATTTCATTAACACACTAAAATGATCTTTTGGATAAATTCCCAAATAAATGGAATTAATAAGATAATTAAATGTCATTCAATGGTAATGAAATATCATATTATAGTGTTATAAGGTAAAAAGTCATTTGATGACATATCTATTAGTGTCATATAAACTAATGACACAAAATTTATCCTACTTCTTCAGGAGGTCACATAATAATATATTTTGAAAATACAAAAAATAACACAATTCATGATATACATTAATAATAATATCAATTCTATAGAGCAGTACGCATGACCATATACAAGAATATCCAATGACACATAATAAATATTAAATTATTATTGGTAGGAATACCCTCATAAACATATATCATAGTGGATACAATAGTGAAATTTGATTATATGATTCCTTATTTGGTTGTGGGAATCTGTCACCTGATATTATAAATATTACTTTGGGAACATATCTGTAGAACCCCCAATTTATGGTAAACAAGACATTATTTTTTATTTTAAGTACATATTGTATATGGGTGATGTTTGGAAGACTTTGGAAAACATTATATGTAATTATGTGGATAAAGGATAGGTGAACATGTTGCATACTATTTTTTCAAACCATGCAACAGGCTAGGAGAAACTGTGCACTTTGAAAATTGTTTGGGTCTTTTGAGACATTGGATTCAGCAAGGTTGGTGCAAGACTATGGAGACCGCGAGAGGTGACCTTGTGAGGTCCATCTTTAATGCAGTGTCTACGTTATGGTTAGCATAAAATTTTTCTTACCCTATGACTAAACCATGCACAGTTTCAATGTTAGATCCTAAAAAAGTGGATCTAACAATGTTTTTCCTTTAACTGTCTCATTTTCCCTCTAATGTGGCCCTACATCAAGATTTTTCTTCTCCAAAGGTATGGAAGATTGTAACATAGATTGATAGGGGATCTAAAGGCTTCAATTGGAGATTAGATTATGATTTCTCGTTGGGAAGTGGTCTAAGTCAGGTTCTTGGAGATTCAATCCTTTTTGGGACATTTTCATATTGTATATCATTTCTTCCAAAACACACAATATAGATTGATTCATTCTCGACACCTCTTGATATAACTAATTATCTTAATTTTAAAATGATTATTTTGTGTAAAATTTATTGTAAATTTTATTTGTAATGATTTATGAAAACCCTATTGAGTGACGGTTTGTAGAAACATGTGAATTTAGTGTTCTTACATAATTTATTTGGTTGGTGTTAAAATTTTGATTTTTAAATTGATTTTTTTTATTATTATAAATGAATTAATATGTTTTTTTCAAAAAAACTTATTATTTTATTTAAATGAATTGAGGAATGCTGATTTACATTAGTTTGATTAAGGGTTTTCAATAAAATAATGGGTTTTTTCAAAGGATGAAATGGATGATTTTTTCATTGGTTTTTTAAATTATTGTTGTGTGTACTAATCAGAATTGAAGATGGATATGGGTAAATAGTATCCCAAATAATTAGTGGGATGGATAAGGGTTTGGAATCACCCATGTAAGAAAGGTTTATTAGGTGAAAACTTAGTGAAAGGATAACTCACCACTCACAAGTGTAGGGAGGCCCGGGATACATGTATGGTTAGATGCGTGGATAGTTGGAATCTAAAGGTTATGAAAAAATTAATATTAAAAAATGGATTAAAATAATTGGTTTGTTTTTTTCATGAAAAATAGGTTTTGTGGGGAAATTGGGTGACATTTTAGTTGTTTATATTTTGTTATAAACTTTTTTAAAAATTTTATATTCTGTTGTAAAATATATTTGGAATTGGTTCATATAAATTGTTTTATATAAATGTTTCTAAAATTTCTATCTTATGGGAGTGAGTAGGGATGTCCTTGGGGAGAATTAACTATGTTTTATTACTCACTCATGCTTTGGCTTTTAGGTTCTTTTGGAGATGATATCTACCAAGACATGGGAAAAGGAAAAGTATCACGGGTCTTTAGAACTAATTCATGATACTTGAGCTGTATGGTGATGTTGGATCATGGAGCATGTGGAGAATGCAGTTTTTTTATTGTGTAATATTTTTATTATTTATCTTCCACTATTAATATTGATGTTAGTTTGGCATCTATTTTAATACAATGTTAATGGTATATAAAAAATAAATGGTTGAGTCATCGTTATTTTTAGTGTTCTTCATATAGTTGTTTCTTTTGTTTGGTTTTATTGGATTAGTTGTTTTATTCATAAAGGGTAAATAGTCCCCAATATATATTGAAACCCTTTTTGGATTTATTTCTAGCCTTTGGAATCTTGGGGATGTCACTTAAAGAAAATTATAATCCTCCCACCTTCTCAAGACAATGAGTAGAAGGATGGATGTTAAAAATGTTATAAGATTTGGTCGGTCCAAAAGCATGTTATAGAAAAATGGTATCAGCTTGTTCTGTTCCTTCTGGAACAATTATTCATCTGTTTTATCAGTTTGTAAGTTGAAATAGATCTTTTATATTACTTCCATTGTGATCATAGAAAGGAGTAGGATTGTAGGGACTCTAAATTTAGAGTATCAGAAGATATATCTTACCTTTATATGGTAAACATCATGTTACCAAGGGTGGGGTACATATTCTTTTTAGACTCTTATAGGATTTTCAATATAATTTTCATGGGTTGAGACAATGAGGTATGAATTTCATGAATTAAAGGAATGACTTCCCACTATAATTGAATATTTCAGTTTTAGTAATTTTATATTATTTGATGATCCAAGTTAATTTTTTCGAAATTTTAAAAAAAAATCAAATGAATGATTTTGAAATAGAACTTGATTAATATATTTTGAAAAAAAAATATTTTCAAAAGAAACATGAATGTTTTAAAAAATGGTTGAATATGGAAAAGAGTTTATTTTTTGACGGAAATGTTGCGATAGTTGATGATGAATAATTTGAAATTATATGCCTTCAAATTATATATAGTGAGACTTATAGAGTTTGTTTAGACAATGGAACCTAGAAGGCATCATAGAAGCCAACTGGAAGAAGTTGTGGAGAATATAGTTGTATGTAAACCAAAAGTGAACCATGAAATGATTTAGAGTATCATCTAAACATTTCAAGCTATTGACACAAGAAACTAGATAGCTGAGCTAGCGTATGTGGATCATTCCATCAAATTCCAAAAATATAATTAATCCATATTTTTGGGGTGATTCTGACCATTAAAGACCAGACATGTGGCTGAATAAAATGAATCATAACTACAATTTCATCGGCACACCTGTAGAGCTAAAAGCAAAAAGGTAGTGTATATGAAAGAGGATCCTTCACATAAATAGTAGGATCTAGCGATGTCAGCTAAACTGGATCAAGTAACAATTAACTACATTAGGATAAATTAGGAAAATCTATCTATCACACAGTATATGGATAAATTAATGAATTTAGTGTGTTTTTCACATGAGGTTTCTACTAGTGCGTCCCTGAAGGCATCCATATTTTAATCTGTGATGATTCGTGAGTTTTTATATAAGATATGTGTTCTCTATATTACGAACTATACAAATATGGTGAATAGAGAGAAAGTGGATGAAGGTTAAATCCCTAGAGCTATGGGAGGAATATGTATCAAGATACCTATGGTAAATGGTGGGAACTCTAATACTGGGAGCAAGAGAATGAGGGAAACCCACTTCAAGGGTGGGGGAAAATCATAATCCAATAGCTAGATCAGTAATCCTTTCTCCCCAACCATAGAGACAAGAAATATGTTTCCAATGTGGTTACATTGACCACATGAAGTGAGAATGTACGAAACGACCTAGTGTATACCAAAAATGAAACTAGATAGGGAATCTTCAGTGTTATTGTCACAATGCTACGAGGTCAGGTGCTTGGGACACATCATGGGTATTGCAAGCATAATATGATTTTATGGGGAGAGGATACGATAATCAATATTGTTAGAAAATCAATGTGATACATAGTGATTATCAGAATTCAATGATTCCTCTGTAAGGGAAATATTAGCATGGAATGAAGGAGAAGAGTGCAGTGACGAAACAATTATATAGAGTTGAGATGATTATAGTAAATTTTCAGACATGAATTTCTATAGTGAGAGGTAAAATTATTTTTAATTCTACACTTATGAATTTATATTTAATAATGGTGCCACAAATTCTTTCATTAAATATCGTGCTATTGATTTCCTAAGTCTAAAACATGAAATAATTCCTTCTGTGTTGAAACATAAAATACCTCTTGGTCAAAGAGAATGTCGAGTCTTTCTGTGTATATCATGTTATGTAACTATTTATTTAGCTAAAATGAAATGGTACTTCATAGGGTTGGTTATGGATGTCTATGATGTAATCCTGGGTATAGATTGGTTGAAAATGTTTCAGTCTCAAATCGATTGTTATAGCATAAAAGTTAGTTTTGCTACATAGGACGGTGCCAAAAATCACTTTAGAGGAGAAATGGTTGTACAGATAGGCAAAATGGATTTATTTCGACCAGTATTGGGAATTATCTCTTATATGTTGGAATAATTAACTTTTTCATTGATGGAAGAGATCATATATAGATATGTCCCAATAGTGGTGGAGCTATTTCTTGACATATTTCCCAAAAATTTCTCAGGACTTTCACAAATAGATAAATATAGTTTATGATTGATATCCTCACAGGGACCATTCCTATATTATTTCCAACTTATTAAATGACCCCAACTAAATTATATGATATAAATGAATAGTTTCAAGAGGTATAATGTAAGTTTTTTCATTCAGCTGAGCACATCTCCATGGGCAACACCAGTATTACTCATGATGAAATATGATGGAACTATAATGATATGTGTGGATTATCATAATCATAACCAAGATATGATAAAAAAGGTATCCACTTCCATTCATATATTATTTATTCAATCTATTGATGGTATCTTGGTGGTTCTCTAAAATTGACTACTGATTAGGATATCCCCAATAATGAGTTCAAAGGGAGGATATTATAAAAACATCATTCATAAAAATATTTGGTAATTATGAATATGTGGTAATGCATTTTGGAATTAAAAATTAACAAACAGTCTTGATGGCATTGATGAATCAAATATTTCAGATATATATGTATTCTTTTTTCATGGTGTTTGTGGATGACATATTTGTCTATTAAAGAACAATGGATAAGCATGAGAAACACCTGGTGATAATTTTGAAAATAGGCCAAATTATAAATGTGTGATTTTAAGATACAATAAGTAGGCTTTATTGGACATGAAATTTCTGAAAAAGGTGTTTATTTTGATCTAGAGAATACTAAAGTTGTTATCTCTTGTAAACCACTGATGAACATCTTTGGGATATGAATCTTTCTTGGTCTCACTGATTATAATTGACTATTAATTTGTGAAATCTCAGGAATAGAATCTCATGTGATATCATTGACAAAGAAGAATGTTCAATTCCAATGGACTAAATAACTCTATAAGTCAATCCCGAAGATGAATGTTTGTCATACATGAGAACATATCAGGATATTTTATGAATTATGACATGGGTATGTGGTGTATTGTGAAGCTTCAGGATCAGGGATGGGATGAATCATCATGTAAGGAGGACATGTTGTTGCTTATGGATCATTGTAGTTGAGAGTGCATGATAAGAATTACCCAACACATGATTTGGAGTTATCTACAATCATCCATTCCATAAATACATGGCATCAGGACAACATTGGTGATAAATTTATTGTGTTCTTGAATCATAATATATTGAAACATATTTTATCGTAATGATATTTGAATATAAGGAAAAGAAGATGGATGAAGTATCTCATGATTTTCAAAATTGAATTTATGTATATATTAGAAAAATCCAATATGGAGGAAGATACCTAATGTAGAATTTCATATGCTAGGTTGGGAAACGAAGCATAAGAAGAGTGGTAGTTGATGTTTGTCTTAGCTGACAGGCATGTGTAATTTGAAGACCGAGGGGATGTTGCAGTTTTTTTTCTATTTCCATGGTTCTTGATCTGGTAAATAAGGTCAAAGCGTCAAAAACAAACAATGTAGAATTCATTATTAGGAGATAAAAATTCAATGGAGGGGAGATTATTAGGAGTTGGAGTCTAGATGGGTGATCAATGTTGTGGTTCAAGAATCATATGGTTGTACCTACGGCTTTTCAGGAGAAACATCTCAGTGATTATCATCATTCGAGATGGGATATTCATAAAGGAATACAAAATATGTATAAGGTTATTAAATCATAGTTATAGTTGAATGGTATGAAACATAAGGTGGATGAGGTTTTTTCAATGTGCATAACATTCCATTAAGGTAAGGTAGAACAATATTGACATGAAGATATGTTTAAACCCTTAACTATCTAAGTATGGAAATTGGAGTAGATAGTGATGGATTTTGTAACAAGTATCCCAATTATGGATAAAAGACCCGTTCAAATATTGGTGATTGTGGATCATCATACCAATTCAGATCATTCAATCACTATTCATGAAACTCATATAGATCGGGATCTATCCAATATCTATATCCAAGAAGTGGTAAAGAGATATGGAATGCTAGTTTCGATTGTGTCATATAGAGATTTGAGGTTCATATACCATTTTTGGAAATCTATTCAAAAATATCATGGGTATTAGTTGACTATGAGTACAGCATATCATCCTAAAATGGATGGAAAATTCAAAAGGATGATAAAAATGTGGTAAGAATTGATTCGGGCTTGTGTAATGGATTTTGGTGACCCATTGGAAGAGAATGTGACATTGGTGGAGTTCTTGTATAATAACACGTATTAGCCATTGATACATATGGATCCTTCTGAGTTATTTTATGGGTTTCATTATCATTCTCCACTATGTTGGGTTTAAACTAGTGAAATTTCAATAGTAGGACCGATCCATGCCCGATTAACAATGGATAAGATTTAGTTGATAAAAATGAGAATGGATATTGTAACACCCGAGACTTTTATGTTATATAAATCATCAAAGGAATCTTTTTCTACACAACACTTTCTTGGCTTGCTTTACACGCAATCACGACCTTCCTCGATAGCTTGCGTCGTACGCAATACCGAGTTTCACTAAACAACAATATGCTATTAAAACTAGCCGTTATGAATAGTAATAACCACTTTTTGAAATTTTATAAATTTTATTTTTCAAAATGGACTTCATTTTTGGACTCAGAATATCGAAATTAGCCTAGGGTGAAATTTTGGTATTTTTCTGAAAACTTTCAATTTTTGATGAATAGTGAAACCACTAAGTGGTAGGTTAAAAACTGAATTTTGCATAAAACTTAATTTTACCGCTTCTGTGAATGGAATTTCAAAAATCCGAGAGGCACGGTTAATATCAAGGACTAAAATGTGGTTCAATGAGATGAAAATAATTTTTTGGTGAATAGTAACTTTTTACTATTTTTAACGCGGTTAATAGTAAATAGGGTAACTAAGGGTAAATATGATATTAATATTACCCTAACACATGTCCTAATTCTATTGGACAAGTGTAATTCGACCAAAAACAAACTTAGAAATAAAATATGACCATTTAGGCCCACTTGGATTAGATTAGGACATTTATTATTAATTTATTTAAAGAAGGGTTAAAATAGTAAAAATCAAAGATTAATAAGTAAATCATTTTTAATATAGGGTTATACATAAGATAAATTCGATTGTAAATATTCATTAGAAAGCTAAAAAGATTTCCTACATGATGGTATTTTATTTGTAATTATTAGACATCAAATAATTTAATTTATTTATGACACAAAGATGATGCAGTAATTATCTTATTAATGAAATATTGACAAAATTGATAATATAAATACCAAAATAAATGTAATTTGAGACTTTTTATGAATTCCACTAATTTTCTAGGTTACTATGATATATTAGTATTGATTTAATCAACTTGGTTCTAACATATAATTCTGTTATGACTTTGACAAAAATCATATATCAAATAGTGTCAAAATTGACACAAAATAGTTGTTAAATCAAATATTATATTATTAATTGTTATTTTATTCCTAAAAATCTAAGGTTCGGCAAAATGACTTAGATAAGGATATATATATTAATAATAAACAATTTGGGGTTCTTTTGGCATGTTATAGTAAGTGTATTAACCATATAGTGAAAGAAAACAAAAAGACATGGTAAAAGTTAAATTATTTAACTTAGAGTTAAATTTAATTGATAAGGTTAAAATAATATCCTAAACTTGTCTAAATTCTATTGGTTGATAGGATTTCGACCCATCCCCACTTTAGCTTCGAAATAAGACCCTTTGGAACCATTATAAACCGATTTTGACTTTAATTTAAAATAATATTTTGAGATATTCCTAAGGTGCCCCTCTCCTCCCTTATAAAAGGGCACCTCCTCCCCCTCCTCCTCACACCAATTTGAGCACTCAAGCTCGGACAACCCCTGCCATTTTCCCTTATCCACTTTCCTAGAATAATCCTAGAGGTCCTGGTCTTCTCCAAAGACCAATCTTAGTTCCTTAAGTGGAGGATTCAAAAAGGCGTTCCAAAGAAGAGGTAATATCCATTACCGATCTTTTCAATTTCTTTCTTCTTCAACTTCTTCTTCTTTAGTTGTTTCATGATAAAGTAATAACATCAGTATTACTTACATACTGATATGTTATTATAAATATGAAACAACCCTAATTCACCTTCTATCCATCCTACGGAAAAATGAAATCACTGCGCGTGCGTACGTACGGAATACCGTCTCCACGCCGTGGTGTAATCTATTTTCCACCATCACCTTACAAGGATGGGTATAATGGTGTAATGAGTAACTTTATATGATTATTATTAAGTAATATTGATACTGAAATAATATATATACTCCAATACAATTCCACGATCATAGGAACGATATCATCACTCGTGCGTACGTACGGAATACCGTCTCCACGATGTGATGCGACTCGTTCTACATGATCTTCATTTCATAATGATTGTATAAATGAATTGAATGAATGAATATGGTATATACTACACTAATACCATTCTGGAAATGAATTATCTATAACCTAAAGATAAGAATAAGAATTTATTCGACAAAACACGCATAAGAACAAAAAGTTATAAAGACCCGAGTAACAAGTAACAATGAAATATTACTAACAAGAAGCTAATAATATGACCATATATGATCTCATATCAATATGTATGATTCTAGAATAAGTCAATAACATTATTTAAACCATTATACAGGAGCTTCGGACACGAACAAAGCAAATCGGACCTAAGGTAAGGGAAATATCACAATCTCATTTTTATCCGAGATTGTTTATTCGTAAGTATTTACTGGGGTGTATTTTATCATCCACATCCATGTTCCCTCAATATGTAATATTTTTTCCATCCACTTGAAATAGTTTAAATCCAATTTTACCCATAGGTGAGTTTTTAGTAAAGAATATGAAAGGAATCTTTTGTCGTTTTTCCGCACGAGGTACTTTTTGACTTTTCTGACAAAAGTACGAAGAATGTTTTTTTTAACTTATACGGAATGAATGGATTTTTAAAACATTACTTCAAAGAAGCTTCCTTTACAAGTATTCAAGTTTATTTTTAATCAACTTCTTTTATTTTAAAGTTGTATGACATGTTATGAAAAGGAAAAATGTTTTTGAAGAAGAAAGGATATTTTCCTCAAGAATTCAATTCAAGTGTTTTATCAAAATTATTTTCCATCTAAGATAATAAAGGGTTCTGTTTCTATCCATATTTTTACATTGGTTTGACTATGTTGTGATGGAATTATGTTTATGAATTCCTTTATCATATATGAATTGATTTATGATGACATGATGTTTCAAGAATCCCATTTTTGTTACATGTGTTATGCGATGATGCATGTTTTATGATTATGTGGCACACATAAGAAAGGATTCATTATAAGATGGGTGGGACCTATATCTCCCTCCAATGCATTGGGTAATGATTTTATATCTCATGAGATAGACATGGCTGGAACGGAAGGTTATTTCGGTTCAGTGATACAGGACTGAAACGAGGAGTGAACTCGGTTCAGAAATGGACTTTGTCCACTAAGATAGTCTTGGCAATGAGTCATGACTAACAAGAAATGATTTTCCATGATTATGTGTGCATGCCACAAAGATTCAAGTTTTATGTTATGATTATGGGGATCTCATTTTCACTTCTATGATTTATTCCATGTTAAGATATTATGATCTCTTTTGCAGGTTTTGATTTTCATAAAGATATGATATGATTTTTATTTCCTTTATTTTCCCTTGCTGAGCATTTGAGCTCACCCTTTTATGTTTTCTTTTCCCCAGGTCAGGAAGATGGATATTAAGTAGAATATGCTAAAAGGGACCCTAGATATGATGAAATAAATGGGAGACACTGTAGAATATTTATGAACCAGTTGTTTATGTTTCCCCAGTTTCTAAAGACACTATACCTATACGGTCTTTTGTGGTTTTGTCATATGTTGTAATAAGAGTGCTTCAATTTTGAAGTATTAACAATGTATGTAAAGTGTGGGTCGTTATAGTTGGTATCAGAGGGAGGTTATAGTCAACCTTTGGAAACTAGGATGTGAAAGCCTTAGTAAGAACCCTAAGGATAAGTCTAAGCATAGAACACAATCTTAGTGTTTTAGAAATGGCCTTGAATAACCTAGGATAAGACCTTAAGCATGAAAATTTTATTCTTGAATTATGTGGTTTCCTATTATAATTAGTGTTGCTCACACTATTCTTCTTGGTTTTAGTGAATGGCTGGAACCCGAAGGAACCGTGTTAATGCGGAATGCGATGGGCAATGCAATGATTGTCCCCCTGAGCAACCAAACGATATGGGAGCTGGAATGCAAAATCTTGTAGCCATGCTCACACAACTTTCTCAAGCTATGAATCATGCAGGATTTACAAACGAACAAAGAAGGGAGCAACATTCTGTTGAATCCTTCATGAGGCAGCGTCCACCATCTTTCAGCGGGTCTACTGATCCATTAGTTGCTGAACAATGGATTAGTACTACTGAAAAGATATTTTCAGTTCTTCAATGTTCTGAGCATGATAAAGTCATCCTAGCAGTGTATCGTTTGGAAGGAGATGCGGATCAATGGTGGAATCTTGTTAAGAATACGAGGCAAAGGGATGAAATTGAGTCTATGGAATGGGACGAGTTCAAGAACTTATTTTTCAATAAGTACTTCCCTCGTATTCTCCGAACAAAGATGGAGAAAGAGTTCCTTGAACTGAAGCAAAGGGATGATGAATCTGTTAGTACCTATGAAGCAAATTTTACAAGACTTGCAAGGTACGCTTCTGGTATTATTATCCAACCTGAGAGTAAGATCGATCGATTCTTTAGTGGCTTAAAACCAAGTCTTCGAAGGGCGTTAGCCATAAGGGACTTCAATAGCTACGAGGAAATCGTTCGATGTGCTCTCAAAGTCGAGATGGAGATTGGAGTAACCCATCAGTCACATGGGTTTGATAAGAAGAGGAAGATGGAATTCAAAGAAAAATCTAATGAGCACACGGAAAAGAAGATGAACTTTCCCTTATGCTCAAAGTGTGGAAAGAAACATGGAGGGAGTTGTCTTAAAGGGACAAATAAATGTTTTAACTGTGGAAAGGAAGGTCATCGGGCATTTGAATGCCGTGATAATGGGAAGAAGATGTATAATGATGCAAACAAAGGAAGGGATACACAGAATGAACCTGCTACACTTCAATGTTTCAAGTGCAAGGAGATGGGGCATTATACCAATCAATGCCCAAATCCAAGGGTTGATGATGATGGTCGACGTCAACAAACTCTTAAGGCTAAAGACAAAGGAAAGTCACATGCAATTTCTATCAGCGATGTGGAGTACGATAACGATGTGGTGAAAGGTACACTTACCATCCACTCTAAAGTAGCAAATGTTTTATTTGATTCTGGATCCACCCACTCTTTTATTTCTGAAAAATTTTCTAAGGGTATCACCGTATTACCTCAACAATTAGATGTTGAGTTAGCTGTGACAACACCTCATGGCACATCAATCGCATCAGAAGTTTATAATTCTTCTCCGATCGAAGTTTGTGGGAAAGTGCTTCCTGAAAATCTTGTGATCCTTCCTTTAGTGGAATTTGATGTGATTCTTGGCATGGATTGGCTTTCTCTACATGGAGCTCATATCAATTGCCAAAGAAGGGAAGTCACATTTCATATTCCAGATCAACCTACGATCGTCTATCAATGCAAGGATGAACATAACCTTCCAGTGGAAATTTCTTCCATCTTATGGGTATTGATTCCACTAAATGAAGGTTATTTATCTCAAATGGTTGGTGAGAAACTCACGATTAAGAATATGCCCATTGTACGGGAGTTTGATGATGACTTTCCGGAGGAATTGCCAGGTCTTCCACCAAATCGTGAAGTTGAGTTTTCAATAGAACTCGTACCGGGTGCTTTGCCTATTTCAAAGACACCTTATAGAATGGCCCCAATTGAGTTGCAGGAATTGAAGAAGCAACTCCAAGAGAATCTTGATAAGGGATTCATACGCCCTAGTGCGTCACCTTGGGGAGCACCTATTCTATTTGTTAAGAAGAAAGATGGATCAATGAGACTCTGCATTGATTATCGAGAACTTAACAAGATCACTATCAAGAACAAATATCCTCTCCCACGCATTAATGACTTATTTGACCAACTACGCGGAGCTCAATACTTTTCCAAGATTGATCTTCGTTCAGGATATCATCAATTAAGGGTCAAAAGGGAGGATATACCAAAGACGGCTTTCCGTACAAGGTATGGACACTATGAATTTATAGTGATGCCATTTGGTCTTACTAATGCCCCTGCTATCTTCATGGATCTAATGAATAGAGTCTTTAGAGACTATCTTGATCAATTTGTGGTAGTCTTTATAGACGATATTCTTGTCTATTCAAAGAGCAAGGAAGAGCATGAAGATCACTTGAGAATTATATTGAAGACCCTGAGAAAAGAGAAGCTTTATGCCAAATTTACCAAGTGTGAATTTTGGCTTCAAAAAGTTGCATTTTTGGGTCATATAATCTCAAAAGAGGGGATATCTGTGGATCCAGCAAAAACAGAGGTTATCGAAAGATGGTCAAGACCAACAACAGTAACTGAGATCCGAAGTTTTCTTGGTTTGGCTGGATATTATCGACGTTTTGTAAATGATTTTTCACGGTTATCTAATCCAATCCCCAAGTTGACTCGGAAAGGAGTTAAGTTTGTCTGGACAGAGGAATGTGAAGAGAATTTCAAGGAGTTGAAAAGAAGGTTATCCAGTGCACCTGTGCTCACACTGCCTTGTAGTGGAGAAAGGTTTGTGATCTACATTGATGCATCCAAGAAGGGATTGGGGTGTGTTCTTATGCAAAATGATATGGTGATAGCTTATGCCTCACGACAGTTGAAAATCCATGAGCAAAATTACCCAACACATGATTTGGAGTTGGCTGCGGTAATCATTGCATTAAAGATTTGGAGGCATTACCTTTATGTTGAAAGGTGTGATATTTATACTGATCATAAAAGTTTAAAGTATATTTTCACACAAAAGGAGTTGAATATGCGCCAAAGAAGATGGTTGGAGCTGATTAAGGATTATGACTGCTCAATCCATTACCACCCTGGGAAAGCAAACAAGGTGGCAGATGCATTAAGTCGACAAGACCATGCTAGTTTATCCATGATGAGGATCACAAAAGATCCAATATTTATGGATTTACAAAGGATGGATCTTGGAATTATAATGGAAGGGGAAAAATCTTATCTTTCTCAAATGAATGTTCAAACATCTATACATGTGAAGATTAAAGAGGCACAGAAAGAAGATGTCGAGTTACAAAAGAAGGTGAGAAATGTTCCTGAATTCAACCTTGATTGTGATGGGATAATAAAGTTCAGGAATCGGGTTTGTGTTCCTCCCATCCCCGAATTAAAGAAAGAGTTGCTGGATGAGGCTCATAGTTCATCATTCTCTATTCATCCTGGAAGCACGAAGATGTATAGGGACCTGAAAGAGTACTTCTGGTGGGATGGCATGAAAAGAGATGTTGCTGAATATGTCTCTCGATGCTTGGTTTGTCAACAAGTTAAAGCTGAGAGATAGAAGTCTAAGGGGATGTTACAACCATTACCCATACCCGAATGGAAATGGGAAAACATCACTATGGACTTTGTCACAGGACTTCCTAAAACATCCAAAGGCAATAATGCTATCTGGGTCATAGTTGATCGTCTTACAAAGTCTGCACACTTCATTGCTATTAGAGAGGATTTCTCTCTAGATCAGCTTGCCAGGATATATGTAAAGGAAGTGGTAAGATTGCATGGAGTACCACTTTCTATTATATCTGATCGGGATCCGAGATTTACCTCGAAGTTCTGGCGAAGTCTTCAGCATACTCTGGATACAGAGTTGAGTTTCAGCACTGCTTATCATCCCCAGACAGACGGTCAGTCTGAGAGAACAATTCAAACCCTAGAAGATATGTTGAGAGCTTGCTCTATGGATTTCAAAGGAGGTTGGGATCAACACCTACCTTTGGTGGAATTTTCTTATAATAATAGCTTTCACTCCAGTATTCAGATGGCTCCTTATGAAGCTCTCTATGGAAAGAAATGCAGGACTCCAACTTGCTGGGATGAAGTTGGGGAAAGAAAGCTATTAGGACCTGATCTCGTTGATGAAATGGCAGAAAAGGTCAGATCTATTCAACAACACATAAGAGCAGCTCAGAGTCGACAGAAAAGTTATGCCGACAACCGAAGAAAAGACCTAGAGTTTGAAGTGGGTGATAAAGTGTTCTTACGAATATCTCCCTGGAAGAGGGTTATGAGATTTGGAAAGAAGGGGAAGTTGAGCCCTAGATATATCGGTACTTTTGAAATACTGGATCGTGTTGGGAAGGTAGCTTACCGATTGGCGCTTCCACCGAATCTCTCTCAAGTTCACGATGTGTTCCATGTATCTCTCCTGAGAAAGTACATACCAGATCCTTCACATGTACTCAGCTCAGAAGTTGTACCGCTGGAGCAAGATCTTTCTTATGAAGAACAGCCGATAGAGATTCTGGATCGTAGCGAAAAAGTCCTACGAAACAAGACCACTCGCTTGGTGAAAGTTTTATGGAGAAACCACCAACTTGAAGAAGCTACATGGGAGCTTGAGGATATGATGAGGGAGAAGTATCCTCATTTGTTTGTTGCAAAGTGACGAATTTCGAGGGCGAAATTCTTTTTAAGGGGGTAGAATGTAACACCCGAGACTTTTATGTTATATAAATCATCAAAGGAATCTTTTTCTACACAACACCTTCTTGGCTTGCTTTACACGCAATCGCGACCTTCCTCGATAGCTTGCGTCGTACGCAATACCGAGTTTCACTAAACAACAATATGCTATTAAAACTAGCCGTTATGAATAGTAATAACCACTTTTTGAAATTTTATAAATTTTATTTTTCAAAATGGACTTCATTTTTGGACTCAGAATATCGAAATTAGCCTAGGGTGAAATTTTGGTATTTTTCTGAAAACTTTCAATTTTTGATGAATAGTGAAACCACTAAGTGGTAGGTTAAAAACTGAATTTTGCATAAAACTTAATTTTACCGCTTCTGTGAATGGAATTTCAAAAATCCGAGAGACACGGTTAATATCAAGGACTAAAATGTGGTTCAATGAGATGAAAATAATTTTTTGGTGAATAGTAACTTTTTACTATTTTTACCGCGGTTAATAGTAAATAGGGTAACTAAGGGTAAATATGATATTAATATTACCCTAACACATGTCCTAATTCTATTGGACAAGTGTAATTCGACCAAAAACAAACTTAGGAATAAAATATGACCATTTAGGCCCACTTGGATTAGATTAGGACATTTATTATTAATTTATTTAAAGAAGGGTTAAAATAGTTAAAATCAATGTTTAATAAGTAAATCATTTTTAATATAGGGTTATACATAAGATAAATTCGATGGTAAATATTCATTAGAAAGCTAAAAAGATTTCCTACATGATGATATTTTATTTGTAATTTTTAGACATCAAATAATTTTATTTATTTATGACACAAAGATGATGCAGTAATTATCTTATTAATGAAATATTGACAAAATTGATAATATAAATACCAAAATAAATGTAATTTGAGACTTTTTATGAATTCCACTAATTTTCTAGGTTACTATGATATATTAGTATTGATTTAATAAACTTGGTTCGAACATATAATTCTGTTATGACTTTGACAAAAATCATATATCAAATAGTGTCAAAATTGACACAAAATAGTTTTTAAATCAAATATTATATTATTAATTGTTATTTTATTCCTAAAAATCTATGGTTCGGCCAAATGACTTAGATAAGGATATATATATTAATAATAAACAATTTGGGGTTCGTTTGGCATGTTATAGTAAGTGTATTAACCATATAGTGAAAGAAAACAAAAAGACATGGTAAAAGTTAAATTATTTAACTTAGAGTTAAATTTAATTGATAAGGTTAAAATAATATCCTAAACTTGTCTAAATTCTATTGGTTGATAGGGTTTCGACCCATCCCCACTTTAGCTTCGAAATAAGACCCTTTGGAACCATTATAAACCGATTTTGACTTTAATATAAAATAATATTTTGAGATATTCCTGAGGTGCCCCTCTCCTCCCTTATAAAAGGGCACCTCCTCCCCCTCCTCCTCACACCAATTTGAGCACTCAAGCTCGGCCAACCCCTGCCATTTTCCCTTCTCCACTTTCCTAGAATAATCCTAGAGGTCCTGGTCTTCTCCAAAGACCAATCTAAGTTCCTTAAGTGGAGGATTCAAAAAGGCGTTCCAAAGAAGAGGTAATATCCATTACCGATCTTTTCAATTTCTTTCTTCTTCAACTTCTTCTTCTTTAGTTGTTTCATGATAAAGTAATAACATCAGTATTACTTACATACTGATATGTTATTATAAATATGAAACAACCCTAATTCACCTTCTATCCATCCTACGGAAAAATGAAATCACCGCGCGTGCGTACGTACGGAATACCGTCTCCACGCCGTGGTGTAATCTATTTTCCACCATCACCTTACAAGGATGGGTATAATGGTGTAATGAGTAACTATATATGATTATTATTAAGTAATATTGATACTGAAATAATATATATACTCCAATACAATTCCACGATCATAGGAACGATATCATCACTCGTGCGTACGTACGGAATACCGTCTCCACGATGTGATGCGACTCGTTCTACATGATCTTCATTTCATAATTATTGTATAAATGAATTGAATGAATGAATATGGTATATACTACACTAATACCATTCTGGAAATGAATTATCTATAACCTAAAGATAAGAATAAGAATTTATTCGACAAAACACGCATAAGAACAAAAAGTTATAAAGACCCGAGTAACAAGTAACAATGAAATATTACTAACAAGAAGCTAATAATATGACCATATATGATCTCATATCAATATGTATGATTCTAGAATAAGTCAATAAAATTATTTAAACCATTATACAGGAGCTTCGGACACTAACAAAGCAAATCGGACCTAAGGTAAGGGAAATATCACAATCTCATTTTTATCCGAGATTGTTTATTCGTAAGTATTTACTGGGGTGTATTTTATCATCCACATCCATGTTCCCTCAATATGTAATATTGTTTCCATCCACTTGAAATATTTTAAATCCAATTTTACCCTTAGGTGAGTTTTTAGTAAAGAATATGAAAGGAATCTTTTGTCGTTTTTCCGTACGAGGTACTTTTTGACTTTTCTGACAAAAGTACGAAGAATGTTTTTTTTAACTTATACGGCATGAATGGATTTTTAAAACATTAATTCAAAGAAGCTTCCTTTACAAGTTTTCAAGTTTATTTTTAATCAACTTCTTTTATTTTAAAGTTGTATGACATGTTATGAAAGGAAAAATGCTTTTGAAGAAGAAAGGATATTTTCCTCAAGAATTCAATTCAAGTGTTTTATCAAAATTATTTTCCATCTAAGATAATAAAGGGTTCTGTTTCTATCCATATTTTTACATTGGTTTGACTATGTTGTGATGGAATTATGTTTATGAATTCCTTTATCATATATGAATTGATTTATGATGACATGATGTTTCAAGAATCCCATTTTTGTTACATGTGTTATGCGATGATGCATGTTTTATGATTATGTGGAACACATAAGAAAGGATTCATTATAAGATGGGTGGGACCTATATCTCCCTCCAATGCATTGGGTAATGATTTTATATCTCATGAGATAGACATGGCTGGAACGGAAGGTTATTTCGGTTCAGTGATACAGGACTGAAACGAGGAGTGAACTCGGTTCAGAAAGGGACTTTGTCCACTAAGATAGTCTTGGCAATGAGTCATGACTAACAAGAAATGATTTTCCATGATTATGTGTGCATGCCACAAAGATTCAAGTTTTATGTTATGATTATGGGGATCTCATTTTCACTTCTATGATTTATTCCATGTTAAGATATTATGATCTCTTTTGCAGGTTTTGATTTTCATAATGATATGATATGATTTTTATTTCCTTTATTTGCCCTTGCTGAGTATTTGAGCTCACCCTTTTATGTTTTCTTTTCCCCAGGTCAGGAAGATGGATATTAAGTAGAATATGCTAAAAGGGACCCTAGATATGATGAAATAAATGGGATACACTGTAGAAGATTTATGAACCAGTTGTTTATGTTTCCCCAGTTTCTAAAGACACTATACCTATACGGTCCTTTGTGGTTTTGTCATATGTTGTAATAAGAGTGCTTCAATTTTGAAGTATTAACAATGTATGTAAAGTGTGGGTCGTTATAGATATGACTCATAGTCATCAAAAATTGTATGTGGATCATCATTGATAGTCATTTTTATTCATCGTGAGTATCCATGTGCTCTTAAGGATCTCTCCATGGCTTGGAAGTCTTAATTTTGGGATGTGGGGAAAGTTATATCCTCTATACACTGGCCATTTTGAGATACTGTAATTGGTTGGAGATGTGGCATATGAGTTGGTATTTACACCAGGTATCATTGTGGCGCATTATGTGTTCCATGTATCATTTCTAAGAATGTATCAACCAGATCTTTCCCATGTGAAGAGAAGGGATCACATTAACCTAGAGTTGGATGCTTCATTGGTACATATCCAAAGGAATATAGTAGATTGGTAGGAAAAAGGCTTGTGTGGAAAAAGCTTCAGTCTAGTACATGTTTTCTGGAAACATGGTAAGATTTAGGAAGTGACATGATAATGATAGATGAAAATGAAAGATAAATGGCTGGAACTATTTTAGGGAATCAATGGTTTTCTTCTTTCTATAGATAGAATGACTAATGGTGGAGAGAATGTAGCACCCCCAGGTTTCTAGTAAGCAACACTTTATTTATGGTTTTAGGTATAAAATGAATATGGGTGACATTTTGAAGAATTTGGAGAACATTAAATGTGATTTTAGGGGAAAAGATAAGGTGCATGGGATACCAATGGTTTTTCCAATCTGTGTGATAGCCTATGTGAAAATGTGTGTTTTGGAAATGATTTGGGTCTTTTGAGACAATGGATTTGACACTGTTATTGCATATTTATGAAGACCATACAAGGTAAACATATAAACGACATCTTTATGGGGGTGGCTAACACACGGTTAACATAAGTTTTGATTTTCCAATCAACAAAACAATACATAGGGTCGTATTCGGATCATAAAAAACTGGATGTATCACGATTTTGCCTTTAAGTGTCTCGTTATCCATCTTATGGGGCTTTAAATTGGGATTTTTCTTCCCCAAAGGTCAAAAAAGGTTCTCCCATCAATCTAAAGGTGATCCAAAGGCTTTACTAGTTAAATAGAACCCGATAACCCATAGGGAATAGATCTAAGGCAGGTTCCTCGAGATTCATCCCATTTTGGGACATTTTCGTATTGTTTATCATTTTTGCCAAAACACTCCTGGTCGGGGGCTTCACTCATGACTCCTCTTACTAGAACAGATTGTATTGATTTCAAATAGATTATTTTGTGTGAAATTCATTATGAATATTCAATCAAATTATTTTGGAAAACCCTCTTGAGTGACATTTTTTGGAAACATAGAAATGTTGGGTTCTTACTAAAGTTAATTGGTTGGTTTGAAAATGATGTCATTAAATAGGGTGTTTTTCTATAATTTTAGTAACTTGATTAATAAATTTTTAATTGTTTTTTATTTCAATCAATTGGCACAGTTTGATTTGAATTAGTATTTTTAAAGGCTTTCCTTAAAATAATTGTTTTATTGAAAAAAGATGAAATATTAGTTTTTTAGAATTGGATTTTGGTTTTATGGTGATGTGTGATCATGTGAATTTAGGAAAAATATGGGTAAGGAGTCTCTCCATTCATTATTGGGATAAATTATGGTAATATATGTCCCCCATAAAAAAGTTTCACTATGTGAGGGCTCAGTGAATGTATGAATCACCACTCTCGTGTATAGGGGTTCAGGAATCATTGATGGTTGGATGTGTGTATATGATGAATATAATGGTTATGCGAAAATGGATATTGAGAAACAGATTCTAATAATTGGATTTTTTTTCATGAAATTATAATTAGATAGGAAATTGGGTGACATAGAACTTGTTCATATTTGGTTATAAACTATTTTTGGAATTTTATCTTATTTTTTTAAATTCAAATTTGGGAATTTTTTCATATAAATTGATTTATGTAAATGTTTATAACCTTTCTATCATACTGGAATGCGTAGGGAATTAATTGGGGAAAAAATATTGAGTATTAGTACTCACCAATGATTTCTTACTTTGGTGCTTTTGAAAATGTCATCTATCATGACTGAAAAAGGTAAAGTATCACACATATTTATCATTACTTCGTGGTAATTGGGTTGTGTAGTGATGTTTGAGCATGGATCCTGTGAATCATAGAGTCATACTGTCATCTGGGAGTTTATTAGTTATCTTCCACTATTAACATTAATGTTAGTTTTGTTTTCATTATAGTACAATTTGGTTGGTTCACATAATATAAATGGTTGAGTTGTCATTATTTTAATCATGCATCATTTAGTGGTTTGTTTGGTTTGGTTTTATTGGATTAGTTGTTTTTTATTAAAGGTAAAATCATCCCCCACATGTATTGAAACCCATCAACATTTATTTCAAATCATTGGCATCTTGGGGATGTCTCTTAAGGCCAAGAAGAATCCACCCACCTTCTCAAGACAATAAGGAGAATGAGATATGATACATTATCCCTCTTAATGTTTCTTCATGGTTGTTAGGTTGTTGTGTTTATCAAAAAAAACTAGTTGGAAATGTTCTTGTATTGATCATAATAGTAATTAGAGAAGGTGGATATATTTCTTCTTCTTTTCCTTATTTTTTTGATATAAAATTATATGGGGAAATGATGATTTAAATGAGGACATGTTCATGAAACATTATAGAGGTTCACACATCTTGTATGAGAAACTCACCATGTCTTGTCTTTCAAAATTTAGATGACGTGGTTTTTAGGGAACTGAAAGGGAATTCACAGACCAAAAAGTGGGTATGTGGATCAAAAAGTGAGTATGTGGACCTTAAATTATATTTATATAGATTTAAGTGGATTATGTAATTATAAGGATTACTTTTTTTTTGGTAACTTATAAGTGAGTACATGGATCGTGAAGAGATTTTATGGCTATTAGATGATCATGTGGGAAAAGAAGTGTGCGGAAACTCATTATGAACGACTAGAAACTAATTGTGATTAGTATATTTAATAAGGTCTATTAACAATAAAGGGGAACATAATATGGTCATAATGAATGGGAAAATTTCATTAGAGAGCATTATTTCTGGAGATATATGTTAATTTTTTATCTTTTGAAGTGGAAATAATGATTGGTGTTCACAGTTGAGAGATATTCATTGTTGATCCACAAAATGGTCATTTGTAAGATGATGTTCAAGGGGGTTTTCTCATTGAATGATTATGTATGATCATTAATGCATAATGGTCAACACAAGGGATGTTTTAATATATCATTAGTGAGGTTACAATATCTATTTAGTTCACTCCATGAATTAGTGTTTTGGTAAAATGTAGAGTACCAAGGGGTTATCATAGTGAATAGTGTTTGGTGAAGTCACGTTCAAAAAGGATAAATTACAAAAAAATGAGTTATATTAAATGAAAACTGTATATTAGATATTTGATATCATCTCTCCGATAAAAAATGATATTCTTATCACACTTATGTTACTGTGATCTAGGTAAGATGTAATGGAAATCATCAAAAGATTCTTCTAATGGAATACTATGTTCACATAAAACTTGATTGATATGATATTTAGATGTGTGATTATATTTAATTTAGCAGGATAGAGAGTATTCATTGAGTTTTGTTACTACATTTTTCTATAGTAAATTCTTAGGCATTTATAAATCACATTTATATGATCATTGGTCTGGCCTAGTTTGAGTGAATAAATAAAAATTACTATGTCTCATGAATTTTTGTGTGTGTGTGTATATATATAACTATGAGATGAAGATATAAAGGGAGTTTTTTTAACGATGAAACAAGAACATAGAGGTTTTTTTAATCCATCATTCAATAATTAACCCTCTCCATCATATAAGGTTATTAAAATGAGTGGATTCAACAACTGGGGTCAATTCTAAGAGATTAAGTCATTGTTTTTCAATCGCAATGGAATAAAAGAGTTGTTTTTTAGTCATGGATTTTCATAATTATGAGATTCATAGATGAATTATTTTTATAGATGATGAGGCTCTAGCTAATGTGGACTTTAGATAAATGGATTCCTAAGCTAGATGAATAAATTCATTATAAAGATATTTATACATCCAAATATTCACAAAGGTGATCCGAAGTAAATCCTAACATTCCATGTGTGAAAATCATATCAGTGTCTATAATGTTTATTCAAAAGTAGAAAAGTTAAATTATATGTTTTTTAAATAGGAATGTGGATCTGAGGATACATTGGAATGAATCTATTAATGGGTTCATAGAACATATTAATGTTATTTTTGAATAAATATGTGGTCACGGAGAAACCCTTGATGATGAGATGATCATTAATTATATTCTCAGAATATTTCCAACTTGAATTAATGTTATTTTTATTATACCCAACAGTAAAGATACAACTGATTTTTCATTAGATAGTATTCATAATAATGTAGTGTCATATGAAATAAGGAAGGATTATAATGATGTTGTGGAAATTGGGAAGTCTACGGTGGTTCCACTCATGGTCGTCAAGAAGATCACTGTAGAGGAAGGGAATGGAGAAGAAGGTGTGTAAGATGTTACATAATTCTTTTACTCAAATTTGTAAATGTGAAATAGATTGTATAATGTGAAACTACAAATTTCCTACTTTTGATGTGGAATGTTTAGTCAGATTAATAAAATGTGTCCCAGGAACATTCAAGATGACAGTTAGTATGATTTAAATTTATATTAATTAGTATTTCGGCAGTCTGAAATGTAGGGGAAATGAGAATATTTTCTTATAGAAGAAAAATATTCTACCACAATAAAAAAATTCAGATGAATTTGATTTATAATAAATTGAATACTTAAATACCATTATGAAAATGATATTGTAGCTATTGTTAGAAATTCAAAATAAGTGGAAGAGAGTTATTATTACTGGGGATAAATAGAATGTGTATTTCATCACAAGGTAAAATTAATGTTCCTTGAGTTATAGAAAATTAAATCTAACCACATGGTTCATGATTCAAGACAATAAAAGAACCCGTATTAAGAGGATATTTTTTACTAAATATAGAAATATAACGTCTTAAATTCCCATATCCATAATAATCTAAAAAGGAAAATGAGTAAAACAAAAAATATTACAACATTACATATTTAGTCTTGGTTTGATAAATACAGTGAATGAAGAAGGAAAATTCATGTATGATTTATAGGATGATGTTATTGACCCATAATTAAAATAATGATAATATGGAAAATGGTTGAATCCTAAAATGAAATTTGGATATTATATCACAATTGAAATAGAAAAAATGAATGTGGATAACATAAAATAACTAAATTTCATATCTAAATTACAAGGATATCATGGGGCTTGATAATAAAAATAATGAGAAAATTATTTATTATAAATAAAAAAACATAATCCAAAATATGAAGGATGATTTTTCAATCACTCAAAATTGATATATTTATAGTTACAAATGAAAAAAATATCCTAAAACAATTCCCCACAATAAGGAAATTCATAATAAGTATTAATGAACTAGAAGGATGAAACAATATCTAAAAAATATATACAACTAATATATATCAAAAGTAACCTGAGAAACAAATTCAAAAGGTAAGATCTCAATTTTAAAAAGATTCTTTTAATGGTCACTATCGGTATCAATGTTAAAAATTATAGAGTTAGTTTCTTATATCCAAATTTTTGTACATTTATTTCATGTATATTATATGTATTGAATATTAATTAAACTTTTTATTATATCTTATTTATTTTTATACAATAATTTAATGTAATAATGTCCTAGCATATATGTCACATTTATAAGGTCATAATTTTTCAACATTATTAGGATAAGAATCAGCGATATGAAAATATTCTTAATATTTTTTTATTAGATAATGTTATTTTATCGGGAACATAGAATTTATAATATTAGGTTTCAGTAAACATAATCATATGTTTCTTCTTATCTTTATGTTCTAACTTATTTGACTCAAATGTGGGAGATTATGATAATAGACCTAACAGTGGGAATTTTTCATATTTTGGAGTCATCAGATATTCCAATATGAATGTGTTAGTAATATTCCATAACAATTAATATTTACATTGGGGAATTTAATTGATCTCACATTTATATTTGTGGACATAAACCATCACTTCATATGTTGTCATGATGTATGGTGGATTGGTTGTGTGATTATTTCCTTTTCAACAAGGATAAGTTGACAAAGGACTTATCACTTCCATATTTCAAGAATCTTATATTTTATCTCATTAATTTTAATATAACCACCTCTATAAATACTGTAGACATGGTGTATAGAGTTTTTTATTATAGATATCCAGTAAATTCGTTTTATATCATATAGGTATATGAAACCATCATGAAACCTATTTGATGAGATATTATAATATATAGATTATAATATATGGTAACAATTTGTATTTTGTTGTCGATGTTATAAAATTAAGTTCATTATATTGGGTTCTATGAACTGTTTCTAGATAGTAATCATGGAATTTAGGAAATCCACTTGAATTCCAACAAGACAAAATCCTAGAGGGTCACACAAAAACTATTTATATTGATATTGATGAATTTATATATTAATTTAGTTAATTGGAAAAAGTTTATTTTCAAGACAGAGTAATAATTTTTTTCTAGTTATGTTGAGATAATAAATATAATAAATATATATTCAACATCATGTGAATAAAAATATTTTTGTTACTTTTGTTGAATATATAAAAGTTATTTATTTTCTTGAATGTGAATAAAATGATTTTTATGAATAAAATATTTATTCAAGTGTTAAATAATTTCTAAGGATTTCAAATAATCTAGGATCATGTTTGATTAATAATATGTAGTTATAAGCAAATAAAAAATTATCAATTTTAAAAAGTTGGATCAAGCCAATTATTATTATTATTAATATTATTATTATAATGAGCATCAATTTTATTAATGGTTAAAATATTATTAAATGGACATCATGAAATTAAATTGTTATTTTATCATAATCCCTATCTCTATAAATATATATTTATGTATATTCTGTTCAAAATAAATGTGAAATAAAAAAAGTGATAATTTTTTTCACAATTAATTCTCACTTGACTTATCCTTTTATATCCTTTTATATAATGAGAAATGCAAGACACATTTCCTCATGACTAGTGAATGATTTATCATGAGAAAACAGCAGAATTCTTTTGATTATTTATGGTAGAACTTGGAGATTGGGTGTAATTTATAGGATACCATGGTAGCACGTGTGGATCATAGAAAGATGGTTTATATCCCTAGGCCCTCATAATTAAATGGATTAAATAAAAAATGGTCTTTTTGGATAATCGAAAAAAATCAATGAAGAATGTTCCTTTAATTAGATATTAAATAAATAAATTATATATTTAATGGGCAAGGTCCCCAATCAGGGTTTTGGGAAATGATAATTAAAATTACTTTTAATATATCATCAAAAACCACACATATACACTATACCTAAAACCATTAATGTTCATTAGAGAGATTACTTTAAATTTTAAAATTAATTATTTTATTGTTGATTTACACAAAAATATAGTCAGGTTTTTATTTCATTTTATCAATTCATTAATGCAATTTAATTAACCATTATTCTACATATTAATCATGATTCGTTAAGAGTTCCATTTTCATCATGTTTTTAGAATAGATTATGAAATACCATAGATTCTATTGAGAAACATCCAATTTTGGTAAGTAGGACATGGTTACACATCATGCACATGGAAGTACATGGCATGTTCCCCGGTATTCTGAATCTGGATGTGTTTAGGGATACTAGGTGCACCAATCAGTAATTGAATATTTTGTACAATGCATCTTGACTAACCAACCAGTATCATTGTTGTTAGATTACATGATGTATACCGGGGCACATGTTGTGTAGTCTACATGGGTTCACAGAATAAATCATGCATTCCATGTGGTCATTAAACATTTTCAAAACATCATGAGACTTAAAATATATATCATTTATGATACACATGATGTGTTTGAGATGTACATGGAATGTAGTTCATCAAATATGGAATCCAAATAACACATTGGTCCACTCGGTGAGAAAACAAACACATGGATCAAAGAGATACATGCCATATCGTTGGTCCATTAATAATGTGTAGTCCACCATGACACAAGATTAAGACCCAAGTGTTCACCTCGGATTCCCACAAAGTGTAACACCCAACATGTCTCCTGTCTGTACACATCATGTAATATGGATGAGGTACTCATTTTTTTATCATGGTTTTCACCATGTATACCTGTAAATCAATATACACATAATAAATCTAGATGTAAACATTGTGTACCCTCCCCTCAATGGTCAAAATAAAAAATTAAAATAAATAGAAAAATTAAAGCATTAAATACTTATTTTATTGATAGAAACTGTAATGTGTGTTTTCAAATTTTTCAATGGTTTTATATAATTTTGAGTTCTCAATTAATTTATTGTAATAAATATATGTCATTATTAGTTCTTCTCATTATTTTTCATGAATTCCATTAATGATGTGTATCTCCAATTATGTTCATATTTCCAGTATGATGAAATTGGAAATAATTAAATTACTAATTAATCAATGCAATCATGTACATAATTATATAAATAAATTAACAAAGAAATTATATCTATCCATTTAATTTTGATTATTTTATTCATGTATAACCTTTAATAAGCATGAAAAATTCATGTCTATTTGTTTTATATTATAAATTATTTAATATTATGGTGTTGAAATTATTTACTAATAAATAAGATTATGTCATGCATGTTATCTATCCATCCATTTTTTGTAGGACATGTGTGTCCTATGCTATTTATGTAATCCAAAATAAAAAACAATTTAGTTCCCCTCACTTATGTGTGAGTAATAAATATATATAATTAATTGAGATAACCAAGGCCCACAGAGGCATTTTAAGATGAAACCATGATGATACTAACATAGTGATTCACAGGTGTATAGGTGGAATGTTGTAACTCATTCCAATAACAGAAATATGATTTATTTTCCAAATGTCATTGGTTGATTTTATTTCTATTAAAAACATCAATTTTTAGATAAATATCGTTAATGATAAACTTAATTAATTAATTATTTATGTATGTTGAATTATTTATTTTATGGATTCAAGGTCATGATCGCGTAAATAAATTAATTAATGAGAATGATGGAAATTAAATTAATGAATTATACACAATGATTTTATCAAACATGGGTCATTTTTTAAAATCAAATAATATTAACATACCATCGTAAGGATACAACAAGGAAAAGTTAATTAATAATAAATTAAAATTTCTCAATTAACTATTAAACTTGTATAGGTCATCCATTAATTGATTGGTAATGAAATGAAATTGAACTATTTGTTCGGAGAACCCTTAGGGATATAGAATTTCATAAGGGGTAATTATAAATCTTATAGTTTCAATTAGCAATTTTACATCAATATTTGTAGACAGTGATAGGCTTGATGTAATTTAGAGACATGCTTTAAGGATATCCAATTATGATTTTAGAATAGGGGATTACAATCAACAAATCAAGGAACTATAATCCAATTGACAAGGACCTATAGAGACCCATACATTACATACATGGTTAATAATTCAAAATTTAAGCATACTTATTACAACATATAACAAAACAATGAAAGAACCGTATAGGTATAGTGTCTTTAGAATCTGGGAAACATAAAAAACTGGTTCATAAAGCATCTACACGGTCTCCCATTTATTTAATCATATATATAGACCATTTTTGGCATATATTACTTAATATCCTTCTTCCTGACCTAGGGAAAGAAAACATATAAAAGGGTGAGCTCAAATGCTCAGTAAGGGTAAACAAAAGAAATATCAATCACATCAAATTCATAAGAACATAACATTTTGGAAATCTTACCCTGTAAAAGATATCATAATTTCATAACATGAGATAAATAATGGTAGTGAAATTTAATCCCAATAATCATAACTTAAAACATGAAACTTTGTGTCACATACACATAATCATAGAGAATCATTTCTTATTAGTCAAGACTCATTTCCAAGACTATCTTAGTGGACAAAGTCCATTTCTGAACTGAGTTCACTCACCGTTTCAGTCCTATTTCACTGAACCGGTTTAACCTGCCGTTCGATCCATGTCTATATCATGAGATATAAAATCTTTACCCAATTCATTTGAGGGAGATATAGTTCCCACCAATCTCATAATGAAACCATTCTTATGTGTGCCACAAAATCATAAACCATACATTATAGCATACCCCATGTAATAAAAATGTGAATCTTAAACATCGTGACATCATAAACAAATTCATATATGATAAAGGAATTCATAAAAATATTTTCATCACAACATAATCAAATCAATCTAATAATAGGGATAGAAACATAACCTTATATTATCATAGTTGGAAATAATTTTGGTAAAACACTTGAACTCCATTCTTGAAAAAAAATATCCTTTCTACTTCAAAAACATTATTCCTTTCTTAACATGTCATAAAATTGTAAACTAAAAGAAGTTGATTAAAAATAAACATGAAAATTGTAAAGGAATATTCTTGGAATTAATGTTTTAAAAATCCATTCATGTCGTATATGTTAAAAAAATCATTCTTCTCATACTTTTGTCAGAAAGTCAAAAAGTACCTCGTACGAAAAACGACAGAAGATTCCTTTCATATCTTTTACTAAAAACTCACCGAAGGGTAGATTTGGATTTTAAAAATTGTAGGAGGATAAAAAATATATTAAATATTGAGGAAAAATGGATGTGGATTATAAATAATCCCCAGTAAATTCTATGGTATAAATAATCTCGGATAAAAAATGAGATTGCCAGATTGTCCTTTACCTTAGGTCTGATTTGCTTCGTAAGTGTCCGACACTCCTGTATAATGATTTAAATAATTATATTGACTTATTCAAAAATCATAATTATTATTATGATATCATATATGGTCATATTCTTAGCTTCTTATTAGTAATATTTCAGTACTACTTGTTATTCGGGTGTTTATTACTTTTTGTTCTTATGCGTGTTTTGTCGAATAAATTCTTATTATTTTCTTTAGGGTATAGATAACTTATTTCTAGAAAGGTATTAGTGTACTATATATCATATTTATTCATTCAATTCATTTATATAATCATTATGAAATGAAAATCATGTAGAACGAATCGCATCACATCGTGGAGATGATATTCCGTACGTACGCACGAGTGATGATATCGTTCCCATGATCGTGGGATTGTATTGGAGTTTATGTATACAATTTCAGAGTCAATACCAATTTAAAATAATCACATATAGTTATTTATTTGAACCATTATACCCATCCATGTAAGGTGGTGATGGAAAATAGATTACACCACGACGTGGAGACGGTATTCCATACGTACGCACACGCGGTGATTTCATTTTCCGTAGGATGGATAGATGGTGAAATAGGGTTGTTTCATACTTATAATAACATATCAGTATATTATTGATACTAATGTTATTAATTAATAATGAAACAACTAAAGAAGAAGAAGTGGAAGAAGAAATAAAGTTGAAAGAATCGGTAACGGAAATTACCTCTACTTTGAAGCGCCTCTTTGAGACCTCCTCGTAGGGAACTAAACTTGTTCTTTGAAGAAGACCAAGACCTCTAGTATGTTTCTAGGGAAGTCATAATGTCAAATGGGAAGGGATTGACCGATCTTGAAGGATCAAATAGGTGTGAGGAGGAGAGGGAGGATGTGCCCTTTTATAAGGGAGGAGAGGGGCACCTTTGGAAATATAGGAAATATTAGTTTATATTAAATCTCAACCCCACATAAAAACTTCCAAAACGACTCATATCTGAAGATTAGATGAGATAGGGTTGTAATCACATCAAACACTAAAATTTAGATATATCAGGAATTTATTTTAAAAATTATCAACTTGATTTATCTTTATTTATCAATTTAATTTTATATGTGGTAATAATATTCTAAATTTTAAATTATTATAAATAATTACATATGTGTTGTGAATTTTCCATAACATGACACTTTATGACATTTTATACCATATAAATTTTAATTTATAATTTTTAATTATTTTTGTGATTTTTAAACAATTTTATAATATGTTATTTTTATAAAATAACAATACTGTCAATTTTGACAGTATTCATTTCTTTGAATTTCAATAAAATATATACAGAAGATATGTTTGAAATAAAAGCTTTAATAGAACCATAGAATGTAATATGTATCTAGAAAATTAGTGGAGCACATTAAATAGTTCATATAATATTTATTTTAATATTTTTAAAACCATTAATATGATATTTTAATTAATAAAATAATTTCAACATCACTATTGTGTCATAATTAATGATAATTATTTAATCCCTAAAAATTCTAAATAAATTTCTATGATGTAGATCATTGTATTATATTTCTGGATACTATTCATGTTTGATGTTTTATTAAGTTTATCACTAAATTAAAATTCATATACTTATAAGATTTAAAAAATTGACATGTTGTCACATTGTTTGGTTTTAATAATAATTAAATTATATTCATGGAAAAAAGTCCATTAAATGAATCTAATCCGACCCTTAGGTGATATGGGCCGACTTTTAGTCATCTAATAGTATTTTGGTAGGTGTTAGGGTAATTTTATAATCTTATATCTACCCTTAATTACCCGATTTACCTTTAACTATGGTAAGTAAAAATTACCGTAGCAACTATTCATAACGGCTAGTCCATAATAATATATCGTTGTTTAGTGAAAACTGGTATTATGTACTACACACACTATCGAGGAAGGTCACGATTTTGTGTAATGCAAGCCATGCCCGTATTGTGTGCTTTGAAATATACCTTTGGTGTTGTGTTCAACATATGACATAAAAAAATATATCTCATAAAATATTAGGGTGTTACATTCTACCCCCCTTAAAATGAATTTCGCCCTCGAAATTCGTCACTTCATTACAAAGAGATGAGCATACCTCGCCCTCATCATATCCTCAAGTTCCCATGTAGCTTCTTCTAATTGGTGGTTCCTCCATAAAACTTTCACCAAGAGAGTGGTCTTTTTCGGTAGGACTTTTTCACTACGATCCAGAATCTATATCGGATGTTCTTCATAAGAAAGATCTTGCTCCAGCGGCACATCTTATGAGCTGAGTACATGTGAAGGATCAGGTATGTACTTTATCAGGAGAGATACATGGAACACATCGTGAACATGAGAGAGATTCGGTGGAAGCGTCAATCGGTAAGCTACCATCCCAACACGATCCAGAATTTCAAAAGGACCGATATATCTAGGGCTCAACTTTCTCTTTATTCCAAATCTCATGACCCTATTCTAGGGAGATATTCGTAAGAACCCTTTATCACCCACTTCAAACTCTAGGTCTTTTCTTCGGTTGCCGACATAACTTTTATGTCGACTTTGAGCTGCTCTTATGTGTTGTTGAATAGATCTGACATTTTATTCCATTTCATCAACAAGATCAGGTCCTAATAGCTTTCTCTCCCCAAATTAATCCCGACATGTTGGAGTCCTGCATTTCTTTCTATAGAGAGAATCATAAGGAGCCATCATAATACTAGAGTGAAAGCTATTATTATAAGAAAATTCCACCACAGGTAGGTGTTGATCCCAACCACCTATGAAATCTATAGAGCAAGCTCTCAACATAACTTCTAGAGTTTTATTTGTCCTCTCAGACTGACCGTCTATCTAAGGATGATAAGCAGTGCTGAAGCTCCACTCTGTATCCAGAGTATGCTGATGACTTCACCAGAACTTCGAGGTAAACCTCGGATCCCGATCAGATATAATGTGAAGTGGTACTCCATGCAATCTTACCACTTCCTTTACATATATCCTGGTAAGTTGATCTAGAGAGAAATTCTCTCTAATAGAAATTAAGTGTGTAGACTTTGTAAGACGATCAACTATGACCCAGATAGCATTATTGCCTTTGGATTTTTTAGGAATTCTAGTGAAAAAGTCCATAGTGATGTTTTCCCATTTCCAATCTGGTATGGGTAATGGTTGTAACATCCCCTTAGACTTCTGTCTCCCAGATTTAACATGCTGACAAACCAAGCATCGAGAGATATATTCAGCAACATCTCTTTTCATTCCATCCCACCAGATGTTCTCTTTCAGGTCCCTATACATCTTCATGCTTCCATGATGAATAGAAAATGAAGAACTATGAGCCTCATCCAGCATCTCCTTCTTTAATTCGGGGATGGGTGGAACACAAACCCGATTCCTGAACATTATTATCCCATCACAATCAAGGTTGAATTCAGGAACATTTATCACCTTCTTTTGTACCTCGACAACTTCTTTCTGTGCCTCTTTAATCTTCACATGTATAGATGGTTGAACATTCATTTGAGAAATATAGGATTTCTCCCCTTCCATTAAAATTCCTAGATCCATCCTTTGTAAATCAATAAATATTGGATCTTTTGTGATCCTCATCATGGATAAGCTATCATGGTCTTGTCGACTTAATGCATCTGCTACCTTGTTTGCTTTCCCAGGGTGGTAATGAATTGAGCAGTCGTAATCCTTAATCATCTCCATCCATCTTCTTTGATGCATATTAATCTCTTTTTGTGTGAAAATATACTTTAAACATTTATGATCAGTGTAAATATCACACCTTTCACCATAAAGGTAATGCCTCCAAATCTTTAATGAAAAGATTACCGTAGCTAACTCCGAATCATGAGTTGGGTAATTTTTCTCATTTATTTTCAACTATCGTGAGGCATAAGCTATCACCATATCATTTTGCATGAGAACACACCCTAGTCCCTTCTTGGATGCATCACTGTAGATTACAAACCTTTCTCCACTACAAGGTAGTGTGAGCACAGGTGCACTGGCTAACCTTCTTTTTAGATCTTTGAAATTCTTTTCACATTCCTCCGTCTAAACAAACATAACTCCTTTTCGAGTCAACTTGGTGAGTGGGTTAGATAACCTTGAAAAATATTTCTCAAAAATTCAGTAATATCCCACCAAACCAAGAAAACATAAGATCTCAGTTTCTATTATTGATCTCGACCATCTTTCGATAACCTCTGTTTTTTCTAGATCCATAGATATCCCCTATTTTGAGACTATGTGACCAAAAAATGAAACTTTTTTAGCCAAAATTCAAACTTGGTAAATTTGGCATAAACCTTCTCCATTCTATGGGTCTTCAAAATAATTTTCAAGTGATCTTCATGTTCTTCCTTGATTTTTGAATAGACAAGAATACCATCTATAAAGACTACAACAAACTGATCATGATAGTCTCTAAAGACTCTATTCATCAGATCCATGAAGATATTAGGGGCATTAGTAAGACAAAATGGCATCACTATAAATTCATAGTGTTCATACCTTATACGGAAACCCGTCTTTGGCATATCCTCCCTTTTGACCCTTAATTGATGATACCTGGAACAAAGATCAAACTTGGAAAAGTATTGAGATCCGCGTAGTTGATCAAATAGGTCATCAGTGCATGGGAGAGGATATTTGTTCTTGATAGTGATCTTTTTATGTTATTGATAATCAATGCAGAGTCTCATTGATCCATATTTCTTCTTAACAAACAGAACAGGTGCTCCCCAAGGTGACGCACTAGGGCGCATGAATCATTTATCAAGATTTTCTTGGAGTTGCTTCTTCAATTCATTCAACTCAATTGGGGCCATTCTATAAGGTTTCTTTGAAATATGTAAAGCACCCGATACAAGTTCAATTGAAAACTCAACTTCACGGTTTGGTGGAAGACCTAGAAATTCCTCGAGAAAGACATCATCAAATTCCCATACAGTGGGAATGTTATTAATCGTGAGTTTCTCTCCTACCATTTGAGATAAAATAACCTTAATTTAGTGGAATCAAGACCCATAAGATAGAATAAATTTCCACTGGGAGGTTATGTTCATCCTTGCATTGATAGACGAACAAATATTGATCTGGAATATGAAATATGACTTACCTTCTTTGGCAATTGGTATGAGATCCATATAAAGAAAGCCAATCCATGTGATGAATCACATCAATTTACACTATAGGAAGGATCACAAGATTTGCAGGAAGAACTTTCCCACAAACTTCAATCGGAGATTAATTTTAAACTTTTGATGCGACTGTTGTGCCATTAGGAGTTGTCACAGCCAACTCAACATCTAATTGTTGAGGTAATACGACGATACCCTTAGAAACTTCTTCAGAAATAAAAGAGTGGGTGGATCCAGAATCAAATAAAACATTTGCTACATTAGAGTGGATGGTAAGTGTACCTCTCACCACTTCGTTGTTGTACTCCACATCGCTGATAGTAATTGCATGTGACTTTCATTTGTCTTTGGCCTTAAGAGTTTGTTGACGTCGATCATCATCAACAACCCTTGGATTTGGGCATTGATTGGCATAATGACCCATATCCTTGAACATGAAACATTGAAGTGTAGTAGGTTCATTCTGTGTATCCCTTCCTTTGTTTGCATCATTAGACATCTTCTTCCCATTATTTCGACATTCAATTGCCCGATGACCTTCTTTTCCACACTTATAACATTTTCTTGTCCCCATAAGATAATTTCCTCCATGTTTCTTTCCACACATTGAGCATAAGACAAAACACAACTTCTTTTTAGTGTCGTCTTTAGATTTTCCTTTGAATTCCATTTTCCTCTTATTATCAAACCCATGTGACTGATGGGTTACACTAATCTCCATCTCAACCTTGAGAGCACATCGAACAATTTCCTCATAGATATTGAAGTCCCTTATGGATAACGCCCTTCGAAGACTTGGTTTTAAGCCACTAAAGAATCGATCGATCTTACTCTCATGTTGGATAATAATTCTGGAAGCGTACCTTGAAAGTCTTGTAAAATTTGCTTCATATGTACCAATGGATTCATCATCCTTTTTCTTCAGTTCAAGAAACTCCTTCTCCATATTTGTTTGAAGAAAACAAGGGAAATACTTATTGAAAGATAAGTTCTTGAACTCGTCCCATTCCATGGACTCAATTTCATCCCTTTACCTCGTATTCTTCATAAGAATCCACCATTGATCAGCATCACCTTCCAAACGATACATTGCTAAGATGACATTATCATGTTCATTACATTGAAGAACTGAAAATATCTTTTCAGTGCTACTGATCCATTGTTCAGCCACTAATGGATCAGAAGACCCACTGAATGAAGGTGGATGCTGTCCCATGAAGGATTCAATAGAATGTTGCTCCTTCTTTTGCTAAATTGGAATTCCTACATGATTCATTGCTTGAGAATGTTGTGTGGGCATGGCTATAAGATTTTTCATTCCAGATCCCAAACGTTTGGTTGCTCAGGGGGAAAATCATGGCACTGCCCATCGCATTCCACATTATCACGGATCCTTCGGGTTCCATCCATTGACTAAAACCAAGAAGAATAGTGTGAGAAACACTAATTATAATAGGAAAACCACATAATCAAGAATAAAATTTCACACTTAAGGTCTTATCATAGGTTGTTCATTTCCATTTCTAAAACACTAAGTTTGGGTTCTATGCTTAGACATATCCTTAGATTTCTTATATAGGCTTTCACATCCTAGTTTCCAAAGGATGACTATACCTTTCCTCTGATACCAACTATAGCGACCCATACTTTACATACATGGTTAATACTTAAAAATTTAAGTATACTTGTTACAAAATATAAAAAAACCATGAAAGGACCATATAGGTATAGTGTTTTTAGAAACTAGGAAACATAAACAACTGGTTCATAAAGCATCTACACTGTCTCCCATTTATTTCATAATATCTATAGTCCCTTTTTGGCATATCTTACTTAATAACCTTCTTCTTGACCTGGGGAAAGAAAACATACAAAAGGGTGAGCTCAAATGCTCAGTAAGGGTGAAAAAAATAAAAATCAATCACATCAAATTCATAAGAACCTAACATTTTGGAAATCATACCCTTCAAAAGATATCATAATTTCATAACATGGGATAAATCATGGTAGTGAAATATAATCCCAATAATCATAACATAAAACATGAAACATTGTGGCATACACACATAATCATAGAGAATCATTTCTTATTAGTCAAGACTCATTTCTAATACTATCTTAGTGGACAAATTCCATTTATGAACCGAGTTCACTCCTCGTTTCAGTCCTGTTTCACTGAACCGGTTTAACCTGCCGTTCCAGCCATGTCTATCTCATGAGATGTAAAATATTTACCCAATTCATTGGATGGAGATATAGGTCCCACCCATCTCATAATGAAACCATTCTTATGTGTTCCACAAATCATAATCCATACATCATAGCATAACCCATGTAATAAAAATGTGAATCTTAAACATTGTGACATCATAAAACAATTCATATAAGATAAAGGAATTCATAAAAATATTTCCAGCACAACATAATCAAATCAATGTAATAACAGGGATAGAAATATAACCCTATATTATCTTAGATAGAAAATAATTTTGATAAAACACTTGAACTCCATTCTTGAGGAAAATATCCTTTCTACTTCAAAAACATTTTTCCTTTATTAACATGTCATACAATATTAAACTAAAAGAAGTTGATTAAAAATAAACTTGAAAACTTGTAAAGGACGATTCTTGGAAATAATGTTTTAAAAAACCATTCATGCTGAATAAGTTAAAAAACATTCTTCTCGTACTTTTGTCGGAAAGAAAAAAGTACCTCGTACGAAAAATGACAAAAGATTCCTTTCATATCTTTTACTAAAAACTCACCGAAGGGTAAAATTGGATTTAAACAATTGTAGGAGGATATAAATAATATTACTTATTTAGGAAACATGGATGTTGATGATAAATATTCCCCAGTAAATTCTGATGTATAAACAATCTCGTATAAAAATTGAGATTGTGATATTGTCCCTTACCTTAGGTCTGATTTTCTTCGTAAGTGACTGATCCTCCTGTATAATGATTTAAATTATGTTATTGACTTATTCCAGAATAATAATTATTGTTATGATATCATATATGGTCATATTCTTATCTTCTTATTAGTAATATTTTATTACTACTTGTTATTCAGGTGTTTATTACTTTTTGTTTTTATGCGTGTTTTGTCGAATAAATTCTTATTCTTCTCTTTAGGTTATAGATACCTCATTTCCAGAATGGTATTAGTGTACTATATATCATATTTATTCATTCAATTAATTTATATTATAATTATGCAATGAAGATCATGTAGAACAAATCACATCACATCATGGAGACGGTATTCCGTACGTACGCACGAGTGATGATATCGTTCCCATGATCGTGGAATTGTATTGGAGTGTATGCATACTATATCAAAATCAATACCACTATAAAATAATCACATATAGTTATTTATTTGCACCATTATACCCATCCAAGTAAATTGGTCATGGAAAATAGATTACACCACGGCGTGGAGACGGTATTTCGTACGTACGCACGCGCAGTGATTTCTTTTCCGTAGGATGGATAGATGGTGAAATAGGGTTGGTTCATACATATAATAACATATCAATATATGACTGATACTGATGTTATTAATTCATAATGAACCAACTAATTAAGAAGAAGTGGAAGATGAAATAAAGTGGAAAGAATCGGTAACGGACATTACCTCTTCTTTGAAGCGCCTCTTTGAGACCTCCTCTTAGGGAACTACAATTGGTCTTTAAAGAATACCAGGACCTCTAGGATGCTTCTAGGGAAGTGGGTAAGTGAAATGGGCAGTTATTGGCCGAGCATTAAGGCACAAATTGGTGTGAGGAGGAGATGGAGGAGGTGCCCTTTTCTAAGGGAGGAGAGGGGCACCTTTGGAAATATAAGATATATTAGTTTATATTAAATCCCAACCCCACATAAAAACATCCAAAATGACTCATATCCAAAGCTTAGATGAGATAGGGTTGTAATCTAATCCACAAATAAAATTTAGTCATGTTAGGAATTTATTTTAAACATTAGCAACTTGATTTATCCTTATTTATCAATTAAATTATATTTGTGGTAATAATATTCTAAATTTTAAATTATTATAAATAATTACATATATTTCATGAATTTTCCATAATTTGATACATTATGACATTTTCGACCATATAAATTTTAATTTATAATTTTTTAAAAATTTTGTGATTTTTAAACAATTTTATAATATGTTATTTTTATAAAATAACAATATTGTCAATTTTGACACTATTCATTTATTTGAACTTAATTAAAATATATACAGTATATATGCTCGAACTCAAAGATTTAATAGATCCATAAAATTTCATATGTATCTAGAAAATTAGTGGAGCACATTAAATAGTTCATATAATATTTATTTTAATATTTTTAAAACCATTTATTTGATATTTTAATTAATAAAATAATTTCAACATCACTATTGTGTCATAATTAATGATACTTATTTAATCCCTAAAAATTCTAAATAAATTTCTATGATGTATATCATTGTATTTGATTTCTGGAGACTACTCATGTGATAAGTATTATTATGTTTATCACTAAATTAAAATTATTATACTTATAAGATTTAAGAAAGTCACATGTTGTCACATTCTTTGGTTTTAATAATAATTAAATTATTTTTAATCGACAAAAGTCCATTAAATGAATCTAATCCAACCCTCAGGTGATAAGGGTCGACTTTTAGTCATCCAATAGGATTTTGGCAGGTGTTAGGGTAATTTTATAATCTAATAATTACCCTTAATTACCCGATTTACCTTTAGCTATGGTAAAAAAATTTACTGTAGTAACTATTCATAACAGCTAGTCCATAATAATATATCGTTGTTTAGTAAAATCCGGTATTGCGTACTACACACGCTATCGAGGAAGGTCGTGATTGCGCGAAATGCAAGCCAAGTCCATATTGTGTGCTATGTATGATTCCATTGGTGTTGCGTATAACATTAAACATAAAAAAAATATTTCTAATAAAATATCAGGGTTTTACAGGACTTATCTTCAAAATTACATTCAAGTAGCATGACTAAGCATTGTTGGGGTAAGGAGATGGAGTATACAGATCATCAACATTAGATTTTCATTGTAACTAGACATTCCACGATAAAAGGTATGATCAATTGTGTCATGATGCAATAGTGGGAGATTTAATTATTAATGAAATGAATTAATTTATTATTTCTCAAATAATTTTTAATCAAGAAATGTACTAATAATATGATCTTTTAATTGTAGAGTAAAATAAAAATCTAATCATCAAAATTATCCTGATGATCAATTTTGGATAAATACAACTTCCTAAATAATTGTAACTTCCAGGAATGGTAAATATTATTTTTGATTTTTTGGTTCCATTAATGAATATAATTTATCATGGAATCGTCATTTCTTGATCTACCTACAAAGGAGATGAGTGATGACTAGTTCCAAGTCTTTGAGAAAAATATGAATGGAATGGTGGACAATAATTATTTGTTATAATAACCTATGTCTTGTGAACTCACGATCTATTCAAATAACATGGATGCGTGTATAACTCCTGAGGAACTATATGGTGTATAATAGTATAAAACTAGATAATAATGGTAAATGTTTTCTAAAGATAATATTTAGATAAATCTTAGAGAGGGTTCCCCAGCTATGCCTCATGTTGTCATTCCCATTATATATATTGTGTGCCTATCTGTTATAGGTCTTAAACTCCATGAATAACTAGGATCAAATCCCATTTTGGAATCACTCACTCATATATTATCCATCATTGATGTAAATTATAATATGGACAACATTGAGAAGCCACATATAGATCTCATCACTCTTCTTGACCATGTATATTGTGATACAATTATAAAAAATATTCGATCCATATTACGAAAAAAATAGAATGGGTAAGTAAAGAGATCTAAACCCAAAGCATTATCACACCATTCTCACAAGAGTATGATCAAAATGAATGTATGGGAACCAAATGATTAGTATTTAAATTTTTCTAAGAAGGGACTCTTTAATAAAAATGGCACTTATTCAAAGAAAAAAAGGGAAACTTCAATTGAATTTTTAATTGATTAATTTCTATCTTTTTCTAAAATTTGGGTATTATATATAGCTTTGTGTCCTCATATATGTATTCAAATATATGAACCATGTAAATTAAAAATGATTGACCTGGGTGTAGATCTATGAGAAACCAATGAATCTATACATAATTTTGTAGCCATCAGATACTACTGCCTCACTATGCATAAAACAATGATCTTGGTTCTAAAAAATTTATATTATGTTCTATATACTACCAAATATAATATTTCATTATGTTTACATTATACAAATTTATTTTGTTTCAAATTTTTGAATACATGTTTCCTAATTTAGAAAATTATATTTTTCTGTAAGGAACATTTAAATAATGGTCTTTATGTGTTTAATTACATATTCTTTGTAATGGAAATTTATAATGATGTTACTTAACATGACTCATACAACACCAAACTTTTGTATCACCAGCTAGAGAATGAAAATGAAATGATCTTGAATAAATTACATTAACATGTATATTTAGTTTCTTTTAATCTAATTACAATTTATTTATGTCCCACATGATTAAAAGGAAAAATTACCAAATCCCCATTTAGTGGTAAAGTTTAAAATGGCTAATTATATTCTTAAATTAGTTCGTACAGCTATGTGTGGACTATTTATTATTGAATTTTGTGGTGGGTACTCATATGTCAGAAATTTTACTAATCATTTATAGTATATATAGATATGTCTAAATAATTACTTATATGTTAGATTATTTTTAGAATTTCAAGGAATTGAAGAATGCTGTTGAGAACCAACAATGTAAAATGATTTAAAAAATAGCCTCATACTGTGGTGGAGAATATATTAATAAATACATCATTTATTATTTATGTGTGCTGGGGATCATATCCCAAATCACATCCCATTTTTCACCTCAGATAAATAGTGTATGGAAAAATTGGTACCATATAGTACTGGACATAGTGGGTATCGTTACAATTCATTCGAGTCTTCTATTATCCTTTTGAGGATATGCATTATAAACAGATGCACAAATAATAATCCCAGTACTTAATAAATCAATAAATGGGATTCCATGTGATTTTTTTGGGATGAGTAAAAACAATTATTTCAGATTTATGTGTGTGGGGTTGAGACATGATTTCACTATATCCTCAGGTAATGAACCTACACCCCAAGGACCAACGTGTACCTTGATAGGATACCCCAAAAGAAACATGGGGATATTACCTATTGGACCCCTTAGAGAAAATTTAATAGTTCCATGAAACACCATATTTATTGAGATGGAGCACATGTATAAAAAAGATAATGGGATTAATATAGTATTAGATAAAGTTGAGGATAAAGGTACACAAGATTTGGTATAAGAACATATTCCACAAAGCCTCATTGAATAATATTTTTTCTAGATACAGATGTAATTTATATGAGTATAATAGAGAATATAGAACCATTACATTATGTTTTTCTATCCAATGGGTATTTTAAAACATTATTAGTTGATATTAATGATTTTGTATCCAACATGGAATTATTAAATGTCATAGATGATTCTTTGTTCCATTAATCAATGAATTTTGAATTGGATTCCTTATACCAATTCCTTGTTGGGATTTTAGTTGATCCCCTAGTGAATATGAAACCCATTTGTTGAAAATGGGTATTCAATAAGTTAGCGGAAATGAAATAAATATTCCGTAACTAAAAGGTGTGACTAGTTTCAATAGGGTTTTAATAGAATCAATACATTTACTACCAAGAAACTTTTTTCACCAGTTTCAATGCTTAAATCAATCTGAATTAAAACCTTCATTTCGGACCATGAAGACAATAATATTTGTAAAATGGATTAAAAAACCATTCCTTAATGGTATCCTTACTAACGATTTATATGTGAGACAACATTCAAGGTTTATGACACCAAATTATTCCATCAAGATATTAAAATTGAAAAAAACATTACATGGATTAATAAAGTATCTAGGTCATGAACCATTTATTTTGATGTATCCATAACATAATTTGGTTTCATAATGAATGTTTTTTAGAAATTTATCTACATACGATTTTGTGGGAGAGTCTTCATTTTATTAATAGTACATTTTTATGAAATATTAATCATTTGAAAAGAAATACTATTCTCATATTCTATTAAGGAGTGTTTGAATAAATGATTCTATATAAAGGTCTTGGGTTAGGAAGAATATATTATTATGATCAATATTTATCATGATAGATCCCAAAAAAAATTCATCCTATGTAAAAGCACATATATTTAAAAGAGACTGAATATAATTTGTAGGAACAAATCCATGAGGTAATGGTTTCTAGGGTCACATGACATTCATATTTACATGAAAATTTTTCCTTAGGCACACGAGGAAATAAATATAAAATAAAGAACTACATATTAATAAGTGATCATGTTAGTCATGTATGGTATGATACATACTAGGATAAATGTCCCACACACATTATGTTTTATAGGATAATATCATGTTGGCCTAGGATACCTCTATTGAATGGAATTCAAGGACTTACATAAGTATTTGTGGTGTACTAAGGATATGATCTTAGTTTAAGGAGATGATGAGGAATTAATCATTAGATAACGTGATGATACAAGTTTCTCAATAGATCATGATGAGATGATGTCAAAAATAGGATAGAACCTCATTATTAATGAACTAATTGTGAGTGGATGATCTCAAAGATGGATACGGTCACATATTATTTGATAGATTACATGTACATTTTGGATTTTAAGGTAGAAAATGAAAAATTATAGATGCACAACATATACCATGAAATTTGTGTTGTACAGGGAATTAAAAATTTATCACACTATATTGAGGTAATACTGCATTAGTGGCATTGAAAAATATTCATGTTAACATTATTGGATGAAGCTCATATATTAGAAGTATCGTCTCTTGAAGTATTTTTCACCCAGTTGCTGGGTTAGAGTGGGTATTATGTCCTGGGAATATAATGTGGTGTACCCCATTACTAAATAATTGACTCAGCAGAAACATGATAATCATGTGAAGTCTATTGGACTGAGAGACGTTTGTAGTGAGCTCTATTCAATGTTAGAGTTTTTTGGAGTTGGTATCCTAAGACCAACTATCTGTAGGTTGATTATATGTAAATTTTATTGATTCTTAATTAATCATAGTATTAATAATTTTCATTTTTCAACATGGATTTAATTAAATAATGGCCACTTATATTTCTCACATGGATACAACAATAGATGTTACACTCTATGATATGAACCTTGATCTGCTATGAAAAGTTTCTTAATATAGTTCATCAGTTGACTAATATACATTTATGGTACACATAATAATTAGGATGTTATGTGTGATTACTCATAAAAATATGAGGTTTATTCGCATGAATCTCTCACATGGTATTATCCAAGAATGGTGATTATCATAAAAAACCTGAAAGTAGTAATTATACATGTTTTGGAGTCATCATATATTCCTATATGTGACCATGTGTAATGTTTCTTCGAATTTTACATTATCATTGATGTATGTTATGACTCCCTGATGATTATTTACTAACAAAAAGTCCTGAAAAATTGTTGTGGTATATATGGTATGTTTGGTGTTTTGAGATTAGATTGTCAGTAATAGATATGGATTTGATGAATTTATCCCTTCCATCATTATGGAAGATGATATCACAACCATTTTATTGGAGTAGAACTGTCACCCTAATTCATATAGACATGGGGTAATTACTTTTTTATTCTAGATAGTCAAAGCTTGATGTATCGATCATATATGTTTTTGAAATATTTGTGGAAGCTATATGTTGTGGTATAATGAGAAAAGGATTTAATTTCACGTTGTTTATTTGTTTTTAGTTTTCAACATTGTGACCAAAATTTCATTCTCTTTGGTTCCTTGAATAATTACTAGATATTAATCATAGACTTCAGGATATCATACATAATGTCAAGGAGAAAATAATATTATAATGTCACACACTATGTGTTTCTACTTATCATTATTATGATCTATTCTAATTTATATAATATAATAGATATTATTTAAAACATTGTGGAATAATTTTATTCATGTTATATAGATTGCATAAATTATGTAAGTATTTAATCACATGCATGAGAATAAAAATATATTTATTTATTTTATTTATTTTTTAATAAGTAGTAATTCTCTTGTAGGATAATGAAATGTTTTTTAGGATTAAAATATGTATTCGTGTATTAAATAATTAATGAGGAGTTTGACCAGACCATGAGTGAGTGCATTGATAAATGATTATTTACAAACTAGTAAATATTATTTATTAATTTTAACAAGTTGGCACATGCCACAAAATAATAAGATTATTATTATTTGTCATGAAGTTTTATTAATTGTCATTATTATGTGTCATGCGGTTTTATTAATGCCACCTCCTTTCCATGCTCTGAAAAATTGGTTTTTTATGGGGAAAGTATATTGGATGTGGTCATCACTTCCTTTTTCTGAGTAAATTGGATTTGTTAGAGCCCTACATTTATACTAATCATGTGATCATTGTTCAAAAACTATATTAGAAATGGTCACTATTCATAACAGTATTTTACAATCCAGAAATATAAAACGAATGAATCTCACATTTTATATAACCATAATAAACATTTAATTAGATCAAGATAAATTTCCATTATTGAATGTTTGGGTCATTACAGGGAAGACCTTCATGTCAAATACTGATGAACCGAGGAAAACATCCACTTCTCTGATCACCGGGACAATGAGGACCTTCAATGGTTGTACTAAAAACATTGGGAAGACCCCCCATGTTGGTGTATGAATGGGTGAGGAGGATCATTTCATAGGTGAACCGTGATAGGAGGAATGGCCCCATACATGGGACGATGGGTGCAAAATAATCTTCTATAGTAGAGTTCATCATCATGGGTCGGGAATTCACTTGAACTGATGGTGGCATGGTGTGGACCGCCATGTTGGTCTTGAGAGATGGGAGTACATGTTCTCTCATTGTTGGTGGCATGGGGAGGACCTCTATGCTAGATGACATCTCCACAGGTTGGCCGACAATGGGTATTTCTTATGTCGGTGACAAAGCGAGTCATCCCAACCTGTCTGTGGGGAGGTTGGTCCCTCAATCAGGGATAGGCGTATAATTTACCATGTTCAATATAAATGGGGCATTGAGGGTATGTGTTGGCAGTGGTGCTGGCCACTTTAGCCAATGATGATGACGCCCCCTGGCGGGGTCCTACTCATCTTGCACCAGATGTTGGCGTCAGGTTAACCAGACTGGGGCTAGTGGTGCAGCTATATAAATACTTACCCCACAGCCTATGGGAAAGGGTGGTGGAACTGACATGGAATGGTGGGGGACCTCCTTGGCGGCCCTCGATAATGGATTGTAGTGTTTCTGGACCAGACATCTCTCACCTCATAGGTGTCAGGGAGCGAGTCATCAAAACATTCTAGGGAGTGGCTCCTAAAACGAGGGTAGGTTACAGTGTGGAGTAGTGGCTCTCAGTGAAGACCTTGGGGGGAGACGATGAGGAATGTAAGACTATAGGTTATGTCAGGCCATATCCTTAGTCATGATAATCCCTTCTACCTCATACCGTCAAATGAGGTCATTGATCACCCTACTCTGAACAAGTTTAGATAATGAGATGGGGCATGGGCACCCATCAGCTATGGATGTGGAAGATATCATAGAAAATATAGTGCCACTTAGGATTTCTGTGTTGGTGTTTCCATAACCCCTACGTCTATGGGTGGTGGATGATTGGTTTCCTAGAATAGCATCATGGGTCTTGCAATGTAGGGAGATGCAACCATTACTACTTAAATGAGAAAAGTTATATCTAGTTTCCAAACAACATTCCATCTCCCATTATAGGTATGAAGGATCCATGCTGATAACTTTGTATATCGGGATGTTCAATGTCCAACTACCAAAATTTATGGTGAGTTTCACACTAGGACCACTATTTTATTGGAGGAACCTGGCGCCAGATAGCGAGATCGAGTGACATGTTTATCCACCGATGTCTCGAAAACTGCTAATATTTTAATTGAGGAGAAAATTTCACCTCAGGTTCACCATTTCTGTTTCGGACACTTTCACTGGGGGTGTATCCATCTGTCGAGGACGTGCTAATTATTTCCCCACATTCCCACTTTCCAATAGTATGAGGTAAAGATCCCTTATTCAGGGATGTTTTCTCCTAGATCGAAACGGGATGATGGGATGTCAATTCCTCCTTCCACAGAATCCTCCTAGGAACTCATTATGTAGTACATGTCTCCCTTAAATATTATGATTCTGTTTGAGAAACTCTTCACTGGTTCCATATCATTATGGACGCCAGATAATTACACCATTTTTTTCAAGACATTCAAAGGTGTCAAGTCAAGGCATCAACCTTCGATTGGGGGAGTAGCCACATTTGACATCACTGGTGTGTCTGGATGTTGAAACACTGATGCTTCTTAGTTTATTGTCTTTATGATAGAGATTATTGAGGGCATGGAATCCCAAGGAATCCCATGTTGAGAGTGGGTAATTATATTCCCTAGGCATGTCCCTATGGTGTTCCTCAAGTTACCATATATGAAAAGGTGTATGTCACAAGCTTAACATCTCGTAGAGACATATCAGACTGATCAGAACACTAGTAAGGGTGTATCATATGGGATCATCCCTAGGGGAGCACCTTAGGGTTTTACTTGATGAGTGGATCAAAACACCCAATGAAGATGAATCTGAGGATGCATGGGTCTCTGAATGGGGATTCAAGGGTTTACCACTAGCTGGGATTGATCCTTAGAGAGGTATCTAACATAACCTATCCCGAGAGATAAGGATGAAAACCAACGTAGTTCAAAGGGGTGATCAATCGGGTAGTACACATAAGAAATCAACCAGGAGATATGATAGGGATTATGCATGGATATAATCCCATATCAAGAGGGGAACTCTTGGATGGATGGTTATGGATTGTATGGGGATTATGTATGGTTAGGTGCCCGAGGGGATGGTGTGATCTTATCAGGGTGTGGGGTCCCGGGTAAGAATCAACATGGATAATGGATAGTTGAATGAAGTGAATGATATGAATAGTATGAGACCGATGGGAAGATGATGACATTGTTGGAATGGAACTTCAAAAATAATTCCTATATATTCCCATGGAATGGAATCAATGTCTACATAGTTCGGTGGGACGATGGGACTCCTAAGGTGGAAACCCATGAGAATGGAAGTGTAACACCCTGAGATTTTATGAAAAATATTCTTTTTAATTTCATTAATGTCTTGTGTTGTACGCTACACCAAAAAGAGCTTGCACAACACATATCCTTGACTTGCCTTTCATTACACGCAATCGCAACCTTCCTTGATAGCGTGTGTAGTACGCAATACCGAGTTTCACTAAACAACGATATGCTTTTAAAATATTATTAAAACTAGCTGTTATGAATAGTAATAACCACTTTTTGAAATTATTGAAATTTTATTTTTCAAAATGGACTTCATTTTTGGATTCGGAATATCGAAATTAGCTTAGGGTGAAATTTCGGTAATTTTCGGATAACCTTCATATTTTGAGGAATAGTGGAAATTACTAAATTTAAATAAAAAACAACTGTTTCAATCAAAATAATTAATAGTGATAAATTATTTATTTTAGTGGTTTTAAAGTATATTTAGAATATATTTTTACAATTTAATACAATTTTGGTCATTGGATATAATTTCTCATTTAAACCAGTTATAAACAAGTGTCAATCTTTTGATATTTATTATCTCTTAAAACCACGCCTTTTGTTTTGACGACGGGAATTAATTTTTAAATTAATTAATGCAACTGATATGTTTTGAATTTGGTAAAATAGAAATCATTTTCGAGTTCATAATATCAAATATAGCTTAGGCCTAATTTTTGGTATTTTTCTGAAAACTTTCAATTTTTGATGAATAGTGAAACCACTAAGTGGTAGTTAAAAAAAACCTAATTTTTCATAAAACTTAATTTTACCGCTTTTATGAGAGGAATTTCAAAAATCAGAGACACACGGTTGATGTCAGAAAGTAAAATGTGGTTCAATGAGATGAAAATAATTTTTGGTGAATAGTAACTTTTTACTTTTATTTTCCACGGTTAAAAGTAAATAGGGTAATTAAGGGTAGAAATGATATTATTATTACCCCAACACATGTACTAATTCTATTGGACAAGTTAAATTCGACCAAAAACAATATTAGGAATAAAATATGACCATTTAGGCCAACTTGGATTATATTAGGACATTTATTATTAATTTATTTAAAGAAGGGTTAAAAGAGTTAAAATCAATGTTTATTTACTAAAACATTTTTAATATAGGGTTATAAATAAGATAAATTCGATTGTAAATATTAATTAGAAACCTAAAAAGATTTCCTACATAATTAAATTTTATTTGTAATTTTTAGACATCATATAATTTAATTTATTTATGACACAAAGATGATGCAATAATTATCTTATTATTGAAATATTGACATAATTGATGTTATAAATACCAAAATAAATGTAATTTAAGAATTTTTATGATTTAAACTAATTTTCTATGTTAATATGACATGTTAGTATTTTTTTAATTAACTTTTTTAGAACTTATCATTCTGTCATGATTTTCACAAAAATCAATTACTAAATAGAGTCAAAATTGACATAAAATAGTTTTTAAAACAAATATTATATTATTAATTGTTATTTTATTCTTAAAAATCTAAGGTTCGGCCAAATTACATAGATAAGGCTATATATATTAATAATAAACAATTTGGGGTCCGTTTGGCTTCTTATAGTAAGTCTATTAACCTTATAGTGTAAGAACACAAGAAGACACGGTAAAAGTAAAATTATTTAACTTAATGTTAAATCTAAATGATAAGGTCAAAATAGGAACCTAAACTTGTCTAAATTCTATTGGATGAGAGGATTTAGACCGATCCCCACCTTAGCCTCGAAATAAATCAATTTGGAGCTATTTAAAACCGAACTTGACTTTATAATAAAATAATATTTTTAGTTATTCCAAAGGTTCCCCTCTCCTCCCTTATAAAAGGGCACCTCCTCCCTCTCTTACTCACACAACATTGAGCCTTCAAGCTCGGAAAACCCCTGCCAAATTCTCTTCTCCACTTCCCTAGAAACATCCTAGAGGTTCTGGTCTTCCTCAAAGACCAATTTTAGTGCCCTAAGAGGAGGTCTCAAGGAGGGGCTTCAAAGAAGAGGTAATTTCCGTTACCGATTCTTTCACCTTTATTTCTTCTTCCACTTCTTCTTATTAGGTTGTTTCAATATGAATTAATAACATCAGTATAACTCATATACTTATATGTTATTATAAGTATGAAACAATCCTATTTCACCATCTATCCATCCTACAGAAAACGAAATCATCGTGCGTGCGTACATACGGAATACCGTCTCCACGTCGTGGTGTAATCTATCTTCCACCACCACCTTAATTGGATGGGTATAATGGTGTAATGAGTAACTATATATGATTATTATAAAGTGATATTGATACTGTAATAGTATAAATAATCTTCAATAAAAGTTCACGATCATGAGAATGATATCATCTCTCGTGCGTACGTACGGAATACCGTCTCCACGACGCGATAAGATTCATTCTCCACATTAACCATTCATGAATGATTATAAAGTATATATAATGAATAATAATGAAATATATGAAATGTTAAATCTACTGTATTTATGTATATATATATATGTATGTCATCTACTTACTTCCATTCAAGACAATAAGGAAAGGAAAACAGTGTTCATGCGTACGTGCGGACTACCATCTCCATGAATGGTGTGTTTCATTTCATTTATCTATCTATTATATATATATATATATACTGAATATATATGATATATAAATCATGTTTTATATTCTGGATGTAAGTAAATCATGATATAAGTAATAATAATTTCATGAACAACAAGTCCAAATACCTACGACAAATGAATCGATTTTACCCAAAACACTCTTTAACATGGAATTTACAAAAGAACGGGTAAAATAAAGTCATAAGTGAACCATATATGATATAATAACAATGAGTATGATTCTGGAATAAGTTATTGACATTATTTAAATCCTTATACAGGAGGTTCGGACACATACGAAGCAAATCGGACCTAAGGTAAGGGAAATATCACAATCTCATTTTTATCCGAGATTGTTTATACGTTGGTATTTACTGGGGTGTATTTTATCATCCACATCTATGTTTCCTCAATATGTAATGTTATTACCATCCAGATACAATTTTTTAAATCCAATTTTACCCTTTTGTGAGTTTTTAGTAAAAGATATGAAAGGAATCTTTTGTCGTTTTTCGTATGAGTTAATTTTTGACTTTTTCGACAAAAGTACGAGGAATGTTTTTTTTAACTTATACGGCACGAACTGGTTTTTACGGTTTTATAAAGCCTTATTTTCATGAATCTTCTTCCAAAATATTTCATGACTATTTTCAATAAAATCTCTTTCTTTTAAAATTGCATGACGTTTTGTGAAAAGAAATTGATTTTGAAGAAGAAAGGATATTTTCCTCAAGAATTCATTTCAAGTGTTTTATCAAAATTATTTCCCATATAAGATAACATAGGGTTTTGTTTCTATCCCTATTATTACATTGATTTGGTTATGTTGTGATGGAATTATTTTATGAATTCCTTTATCTTATATGAATTATTTTATGATGTCACGATGTTTACGAATCCCATTTTTACTACATGGGTTATGAAATGATGTATGATTTATGATTTTGTGGAACACATAAGAATGGTATCATTATGAGATGGGTGGGAGATATATCTCCCTACAATGCATTGGGTAAAGATTTTATATCTCATGAGAAAGACACGGCTGGAATGTTAGGTTATATCGGTTCAGTGAAACAGGACTGAAACGAGGGTGACTTGGTTCAGAAAGGGACTTTGTCCACTAAGATAGTCTTGGAAACGAGTCATGACTAACAAGAAATGATTCTCTACGATTATGTGTGTATGCCACAAAGTTTAATGTTTTATTTTATTATTATTGTGATTACATTTCACTGCCATGAGTTATCCCAGGTTATGAAATTATGAGCTCATTTACAGGTTAAGATTTCCCAAAGTTATGTGCTTATGTATATAATGTGATTGATATTTCTTTTGTTTACCCTTACTGAGCATTTGAGCTCGCCCTTTTATGTTTACTTTTCCCTAGGATATACAGAAAGGTTTTAGGTATTAAAAAATGAAATATCTTTATGTGAGATGTTGAAGATCTTTCACCAGGATTAGAAGATTATATTCCAAGTTTCCAGAGACACTAAACTATTACGATCCTTGTGTGTGTGTGTTTTTTTATGTACTATGTATTCCGCAAATGTAATGTAATGTCAATGTACGTCAAGATTCGAGTCTCTACAGTTGGTATCAGAGGAAAGGTTTAGTCAACCTTTGGAAACTAGGATGCGAAAACATTAGTGAGATCCCTAGAGATATTTCTAAGGTATGTCTTGGGATGTCCCTAAGGATAAGTATACGTATAGGTTATAGTACTAGAATTATGCTAACGATCATAGAATTAAACCTAAGATGCTAGATATTAAAGGTACTCCCCCTTTATTATGTTGTTTTCCCTAGCATGATTTTTGCCTCTCACACTAATCTTTTTGGGTTTTAGACGATGGTTGGAACCCGAAGGAACTGTGTTGATCACTGTAATGGACAATGCAATGATTGTCCTCCTGAACAAACAAATTTTATGGGAGATGGAGTGAAAAATCTTATTACTATACTTACACAAGCTATGAATCATTCAGGACTTCCAAATGAGCAGAGAAGGGAACAATATTCTATTGAGTCCTTCATGAGGCAACGTCCACCTTCTATCAGTGCACCTTCCGATCCACTTGTTGCTAAACAATGGATCAGTACCACTGAAAATATATTTTCAGTTCTTCAATGTTCTGAACATGATAAAGTCATCTTAGCAGTATATCGTTTGGATGGTGAAGCTGGTCAATGGTGGAATAAAACCAAGTCTTCGAAGGGCATTATCTATAAGATACTTCAATAGCTATGAAGAAATTGTGCGTTGTGCCATCAAGGTAGAAATGGAAGTTGGTGTTACGTATCCATCTCACGGTTTTGACAAGAAATGAAAGATGGAGTTCACGGGGAAATCTCAGAATAATGGTGAAAAGAAGATGAATGTTTCCTTATGCACAAAGTGTGGAAAGAAGCATGGTGGAGATTGTCTTAAAGAGACTAGAAAATGTTTTAAGTGTGGAAAAGAAGGTCATCGAGCAGCTAAGTGTCGAAGTAATGGAAAAAGGGTTTCTAATGATGTGAATAAAGCAAAGACTGCAGAGAACACACCACCAACATTTCAATGCTTCAAGTGCAAGGAAATGGGGCATTATGCTAATAAATGCCCTAATCCAAGGGTTATTGATGATCGACATGAGCAACCGCTTAAGGCAAAGGACAAAGGAAAGTCACATGCGATCACTATTGGCAATGTTGAATATGACAACGATGTGGTGGAATGATTAAGTGTTTATGTAATGGGATTCCAAAATAATGTTGTATCACGGAGTATTGGAATATTTATATATTGGTCTAATGTGGTATTCAAAGTGATTGAGATATTTTTGGAAATAAGATGATATGCGCATAATGAAGGGAAAACGAGAAAATGAAATGTTTAACAGTATTCATGAGCTCATGATTGATATAAGGACTAAGTGATATAATGGTTTGAGTACAAATAATTTTGAGGATTTTGGTTTATGGAAAGTGTTAACTTTTAACTACATTCATGTTTTTTCTAAGGTTCAATGGGTATTCAAGAGAATACATGATTAAGGCCTTTGAATGTTTGGAATGTCACCATCAAGACATATCTTATGATATATGGGGATCAACGATGGTATTAAATCTCTGGTAATCGTTTTCACTATATTATGAAGGTGGACTACAGTATTATGGATAAGCCTAAAGATTGGAATGTATTATGTTGAACTTAAGTTATTATTGTTTAAGGATAGAAGTTTTTTTCGATATTATTGATGGGATGTTATAGTAATATAGTTTTAGAAAAAGGACAACCTGCAGGACGGGCGACAGCCCATCGCGTCGGACAAGGCTGTGGGAATCGAACCCACAACTGAAGTGCGATTGGCTTTTATCGCCTACCACTAGCCTACAGAAAGTCCCTGGTTAGTAGAAACTAGTTTTATTATATTATGTAGTATGATATATGAAGTATAAGTCCATTTTAGAAACCATATATGATTAATCTCACTATAGAATAACTTATATTTAATAACTTTTTCTAACCTTTGGTTGGAGACAGATGGAATGAACCGTCATTCTATCACATGATCCGATAACACTTCACGAATAACAAATTAAACTTAATTTATTTAAGACATGAAGTGGAAATTGTTCAAGGCACGAACAACAGTGAGATTGTACCAAAATAAAGGATTTATTCTAATTCAAATTCTTCAACTTTAGGGAAACGATCTTGAAAACCAAAAATGTTGTCCTAGTGCTCTTATATCTGATTAATCAGATGTTACCTTAGATCGTCACACATTTATGGCTTTGTGATTGCTGGCTTTTCCATAGCCATGTTCTCCACCACTATCCATCAGAACATGATGGTTAGATTTCTCTTCTATATCCATATTTTCACCTATGTGGAAACCCAGTGATTAGTTTATTTGGGTAACCGTTATGTTTCATACTTTTGTTTTTAAAGATTGGTTTTTGTATTCCTTTTTACGATGTGGGTTTCGATTAAAGAAACTTTCGAATAGTAAACCATTTATAACCCCGACGAATTTCGAGGGTGAAATTTATTTTAAGGGGGGTAGAATGTAACACCCCGAGATTTTATGAAAAATATTCTTTTTAATTTCATTAATGTCTTGTGTTGTATGCTACTCCAAAAAGAGCTTGCACAACAAGTATCCTTGACTTGCCTTTCATTACACGCAATCGCGACCTTCCTTGATAGCGTGTGTAGTACACAATACCGAGTTTCACTAAACAATGATATGCTATTAAAATATTATTAAAACTAGCCGTTATGAACAGTAATAACCACTTTTTGAAATTTTGTAAATTTTATTTTTCAAAATGGACTTCATTTTTGGATTCGGAATATCGAAATTAGCTTACGGTGAAGTTTTGGTAATTTTCGGATAACCTTCATATTTTGATGAATAGTGGAAATTACTAAATTTTAATTAAAAACAACTTTTTCAATCGAAATAATTAATAGTGATAAATTATTAATTTTAGTGGTTTTAAAGTATATTTAGAATATATTTTTACAATTTAATACAATGTTGGTCATTGGATATAATTTCACATTTAAACCAGTTATAAACAAGTGTAAATCTTTTGATAGTTATTATCTCTAAAAAACACGCCTTTTGTTTTGACGACGGGAATTAATTTTTAAATTATTTAATGCAACTGATATGTTTTGAATTTGGTAAAATAAGAATCATTTTTGAGTTCATCATATCAAATATAGCTTAGGCATAATTTTTGGTAGTTTTCTGAAAACTTTTAATTTTTTATGAATAGTGAAACCACTAAGTGGTAGTTAAAAAAACTGAATTTTTCATAAAACTGAATTTTACCGCTTCTGTGAGTGGAATTTCAAAAATCTGAGAGACACGGTTGATGTCAGTAAGTAAAATTTGGTTCAATGAGATGAAAATAATTTTTGGTGAATAGTAACTTTTTACTTTTATTTACCACGGTTAAAAGTAAATAGGGTAATTAAGGGTAGAAATGATATTATTATTACCCTAACACATGTCCTAATTCTGTTGGACAAGTTTAATTCGACAAAAAACAAACTTAGGAATAAAATAGGACCATTTAGGCCCACTTGGATTAGATTAGGACATTTATTATTAGTTTATTTAAAGAAGGGTAAAAAGAGTTAAAATCAAAGTGTATTTACTAAAACATTTTTAATATAGGGTTATACATAAGATAAATTCTATTGTAAATATTAATTAGTAAGCCAAAACGATTTCCTACATAATGGTATTTTATTTGTAATTTTTAGACATCATATAATTTAATTTATTTATGACACAAAGATGATGCAGTAATTATCTTATTAATAAAATATTGACATAATTGATGTTATAAATACCAAAATAAATGTAATTTAAGACTTTTTATGATTTAAATTAATTTTCTAGGTTAATATGACATGTTAGTATTGATTTAATTAAGTTTTTTCGAACTTATCATTCTGTTATGATTTTCACAAAAATCAATTACTAAATAGAGTCAAAATTGACATAAAATAGTTTTTAAAACAAATATTATATTATTAATTGTTATTTTATTCCTAAAAATCTAAGGTTCGGCCAAATGACTAAGATAAGTTTATCTATATTAATAATAAACAATTTGGGGTTCGTTTGGCTTCTTATAGTAAGTTTATTAACATTATAGTGTATGAACACAAGAAGACACAGTAAAAGTAAAATTATTTAACTTAATGTTAAATCTAAATGATAAGGTTAAAATAGGAACATAAACTTGTCTAAATTCTATTGGATGAGAGGATTTCGACCCATCCCTACTTTAGCCTCTAAATAAATCAATTTGGAGCTATTTAAAACCGAACTTGACTTTATAATAAAATAATATTTTTAGTTATTCCAAAGGTGCCCCTCTCCTCCCTTATAAATGGGCACCTCCTCCCTCTCTTCCTCACACAACTTTGAGCCTTCACGCTCGGCCAACCCCTGCCAAATTCTCTTCTCCACTTCCCTAGAAACATCCTAGAGGTTCTGGTCTTCCTCAAAGGCCAATTTTAGTGCCCTAAGAGGAGGTCTCAAGGAGGCGCTTCAAAGAAGAGGTAATTTCCGTTACCGATTCTTTCACCTTTATTTCTTCTTCCACTTCTTCTTCATAGGTTGTTTCATTATGAAGTAATAAAATAAGTATAAATCATATACTGATATGTTATTATAAGTATGAAACAATCCTCTTTCACCATCTATCCATCCTATGGATACGAAATCACCGCGCGTGCGTACGTACGAAATACCGTCTCCACGTCGTGGTGTAATCTATCTTCCGCCACCACCTTAATTGGATGGGTATAATGGTGTAATTAGTAACTATATATGATTATTATAAAGTGATATTGATACTGGAATTGTATAAATACACTTCAACACAAGTTCACGATCATGAGAACGATATCATCGCTTGTGCGTACATACGGAATACCGTCTCCACGACGCGATGAGATTCATTTCCACATTAACCATTCATGAATGATTATAAAGTATATATAATGAATAATAATGAAATATATGACATGTTAAATCTAATGGATTTATGTATATATATATATATATATGTATGTCATCTACTTACTTCCATTCAAGACAATAAGGAAAGGAAAACAGCGTTCATGCGTACGTACGGACTACCGTATCCATGAACGGTGTGTTTCATTTCATGTATCTATCTATTATATATATATACTGAATATATATGATATATAAATCATGTTTTATATTCTTTAAGTATGTAAATCATGATATAAGTAATAATAATGTCAAGAACAACAAGTCCAACACCTACGACAAATGAATCGATTTTACCCAAAACACTCTTTAACATGGAATTTACAAAAGAACGGGTAAAATAAAGTCATAAGTGAACCATATATGATATAATAACAATGATTATGATTCTGTAATAAGTCAATGACATTATTTAAATCATTATACAGGAGGTTCGGACACTTACAAAGCAAATCGGACCAATGGTAAGGGAAATATCACAATCTCATTTTTATCCGAGATTGTTTATACGTTGGTATTTACTGGGGTGTATTTTATCATGCACATATATGTTTCCTCAATATGTAATGTTATTTCCATCCACCTACAATTTTTTAAATCCAATTTTACCCTTTGTTGAGTTTTTAGTAAAAGATATGAAAGGAATCTTATGTCGTTTTTCGTACGAGGTACTTTTTGACTTTTTCGACAAAAGTACGAAGAATGTTTTTTTACTTATACGACACAAACGGATTTTTACGGTTTTATAAATCCTTATTTTCATGATTCTTCCTCCAAAATATTTCATGACTATTTTTAATAAAATCTCTTTCTTTTAAAATTGCATTACGTTTTGTGAAAAGAAATAGATTTTGAAGAAGAAAGGATATTTTCCTCAAGAATTCATTTCAAGTGTTTTATCAAAATTATTTCCCATCTAAGATAACATAGGGTTCTATTTCTATCCCTATTATTACATTGATTTGGTTATGTTGTGATGGAATTATTTTTATGAATTCCTTTATCTTATATGAATTGTTTTATGATGTCACGATGTTTACGAATCCCATTTTTACTACATGGGTTATGAAATGATGTATGATTTATGATTTTGTGGCACACATAAGAATGGTTTCATTATGAGATGGGTGGGACCTATATCTCCCTCCAATGCATTGGGTAAAGATTTTATATCTCATGAGATAGACATGGCTGGAATGGTAGGTTATATCGGTTCAGTGAAACAGGACTGAAACGAGGGTGACTCGGTTCAGAAATGGACTTTGTCCACTAAGATAGTCTTGGTAATGAGTCTTGACTAACAAGAAATGATTCTATATGATTATGTGTGTATGCCACAGAGTTTAATGTTTTATGTTATGATTATTGTGATTACATTTCACTGCCATGAGTTATCTCAGGTTATGAAATTATGATCTCTTTTACAGGTTAAGATTTCCAGAAGTTATGTGCTTATGTATATGATGTGATTGATATTTTTTTTGTTTACCCTTACTGAGCATTTGAGCTCAACCTTTTATGTTTACTTTTTCCCTGGATATAAAGAAAGGTTTTAGGTATAAAAAAAAGGAAGATATTTATGGGAGATGTTGAAGATCTTTCACCAGGATTAGAAGATTATATTCCGAGTTTCGAAAGAAACTAAACTATTATGATCCTTGTGTGTGTGATTTTGTTATGTACTAAGTATTCCGCAAATGTAATGTAATGTCAATGTACGTCAAGCGTCGGGTCTCTACAGGAAGCATAGATGGGTCCTAAAAAATGGAACCTCCAGGTTGGGGCATGACCTTACCAAAACACAACGTCTCAAGGGAGAGATCGGGATGGGATATGATTGATGGGCTTGATCCTCAGCAAGGCTTCCTACGTATCCCCATGGATGGGAATCAACGTCCATGGAGTTTAGGATGGGGCTTAGAATCATGGTGTGCCTATAGGGGAACAACCAGAGGATATGCTGGCGGCGTACGCTGGTTAGCGGCCCAAATATGGGTCTAATGCCACTAAGGGATGGACCAAGGATGTGGGTCCCTGCAAAGGGGACAATGAAGTTTACCATTTTTGTGGTTAATCCTTAGGGAGGCTTTCTATGTTCCCTTCTTAAGAGATATGGATCAAAACCCATATAGTTTAGGGTGGGGAATAGAATAGATGAATGCGCAGTTGACAACGACCTGAGGACATGCTGGGGGCTTACGCTGGTTATCACCCTAAGATTGATCTAGCTTTTAGGGGTAGACAAGATAATTAGATCCAATGGAAATGGAATATAATGAATTACTATAGATTGGGATTAAATCTATGGGAGGATTCCTACATACCTTGTCGAGGATATATGGATTAAAACTCGTGTTGTTCAAATACATGTATTTTTGTTTCATGTAGGAAAAAATGGGCATATAATTTAATGTAATGCAGGATGGGGGTGAACTGATGTGAAGTGTTGTGGACTGATGGGTGATGGGCTTTAGCTTTAGGGTGGCATCCTAAACACCTATATTAGAGAGGTAAAAGATCATTTTCCACGGATTTTAGTGGAAAATGATGGGTATTACACACTAAGGAATCCCGAAGAGGATGCTAGGGTCAATGATTACTCTAATCTCATGCGTGTCATGATTATTGTGAGAATCAAGATGAATCAAATACCTGATGATCATGTCATGAATAGTGAATCTATGAGTAATGGAGTGAAGATTATGTGTGGTTTGTGGCCCAATGAGGAAACATGGGATTACAATTATTTAGGGGCCCAGATAGGTTTCAGGGTCTTATGCTTGGCTAGAATCCTAAGGAGATGGAGAATGGGACTTACCATAGGTTAGAGGCCTAATAGAGATAATTCCCAATGGGAGTGGTACGAGGTATTGACATTCCCCTATTCCCATCTCTCATATGACCTTTGTGCATGAAATAATAGAGAAGGAGAAAGGATGATACCTCCATTCAGAAAGGATAGGGGCTTATAAAAATATAGTTTTCATACGCTATGGATAGATATTGATTCATGCAAAGAGGGTCATATTCAATGAGAGGAAGATCTCACTGTTGTGTTAACTAGTTGGTGTGGAAAATTCCAGAGGTGGTGCACCCCATGTATATTTCATGGTATGAGGCTACAGTTTAACATCATGTGATGAGGAAGGCAATGATTGGAAGTTTAACGTCATAAATCTCGGATGATGAAAAAACACTCCTCACACCTCAGACATACATACGAAGCACAATTTAACCCCTCGTGAAGGGAATTCAATGAATACTCCTTATTTATACGAGGTTGTGGATTGATCCATTGAGGGGATCACATTAACATGCCTATTCAAAGAATAAATAGACATAACATGCCTCTGAGAATAAGCATAAGGCTAATAAAAATGATAGTAATCACCACCCAAAGGACCTGGAAATAACTTCTCACAAACATGGGAGGTCTTATCGGAGAATGGTTTGTGAAGCAAAAGGATTCATAGGAAGGGACCTTGCAAAGCCATAGAGTGGAGAGACTCTGGAAGGGGTATTATTTGTGAGGTGGTGTGGCCTAGCCTAGTCACGGGGTAAACATACGTATAAAGGTTGCTTCGTGAACTGAAAGTTCTTATATGGAGTAAGACATCAGGGAGCATGGGTGCCTTGCAATGTGTGACACTGCGAAGTGTTGTACTTTACAAAGACCAGTGATCATGCCTTAGGATGAGGTCCACATATTAATGGAATGTACTTTATGAGTCACGAGTTTTTTAAAGACCTATGTTCTCTTATGAAGCTTCTTACTTTATGATGGCCTATGGGATCCATGAAGGGATTCTCTTTTTTAAGAGGGTTTTTATTAGTGTTAAGGGAAATGTATTTTTCAATTCTCAAATACCATAAATAGATCATTTTTATCAATGCTTCACAGAGTAGAGGTTTATTCACAATTTGAGTGCAGAGAAGGGAAACGGTCAGAGAATCCATCCTTTGGGTATGAGGGAAGCATGGTGTTTGTAGTTGATAGGTGGTGTGAATCTCTGACAGGGCATTGTAGGGCCACTTGTGCTTTTCCATTGGATGCAGATTGTGTTATGTTTATTATAACTATGGATTCATCCTTTATCCCCTAGGTTCATAGGTCCGCTGAATTCTCCACGCGGTACGAATATATCATCAATTTTATTGTAACTGTATTGTCCTCCTCTTCTTTTACTCTTCGGAGATTATAGAGGATGACCTAGATTTATGTCAGCCACAGTGCTGAGGGGCTCTGCGCAGGTGCTTCATGTGGAATCCCCTTTGGCATCAGTGTCCTTATTTTGTATGTTCCCTCTTCATACATTTTTGGAACAAGCAATAACATCATAAATAAACAATATAAATAAAATGGTTCTTATAAAAATTTTAAACAAAACAAATTAAAATTTTATTAAGAATACAAAAAAAATAAAAATTTGTTACATTAAAAATTCAAATTAAAATCATTCACCTTTCATAATATAAAGAAAAAATGTGAATAAATGTGGGTTACAAAAAAATTTCAAATAGTATAACAACATTAATTAATGTGATTCGAATACAATAAAATATCACCAAAAAAATCTCATTACAGTGTAAAACATGTAGGGTAATACAGAAAAAATAATTCACTTGGTTATTGATCCTTTTGGGGAAATGAGGTAACTAAAATCCAAATAACGAAATAGTTTTTTTAAATCATTTTTCAATCATCAATATAAATCTCCGAATTATTATCCTTCTAAAAATACTTTTTTAATAGATATTATTTAAAGGAAAAAATTTCATGAAAGTGTATTTAAATTAAAATCTCATTTTTCATAAGAGATATAATCAATAAATAAATAAATAATAAAAAATTAGCTGCTAGAGTGATAAAGTTGAAATAAATTTAACAAGAAGTCATATAACTCAAATGAATTTTTTTGAGTTTCCAAATCCATTACAATTACTCTTGAATTCCTAGAAAGTACTTTATCTTTTTCACGATAGTGAGTTTTATCATAGGAATATTATTCTAAATTGAGTCTTTAAGATAACTAATAGTGACTATATTATTAAAGATGTGGGAGAGGGATATAGGAAGAGAAGATGGTATATTTTTAGAAAAAAATTGTAGAGGATTGTATAACATGTATTTGGGGAAGAATCCCCTTATATACGTGAATAGGAGGGAAATTTAAGAACAACGCAAAATATTTTCAATAATTAAATGTAACAATTAAATGGGAAAATGAATAAATAGGGACTAATGAAGACTTTTAGGTTAGTTTTTTTCACCCAAAACCCAAATACCCATTTAGAAACATTTTTTGACCTATTTTGGGTCATTTCCTATTATAAAATTATTTTTTTACCATTTATACATTTACCAGAGCTATTAATTAATAAACTTTGTGTTTAGTTTTTTCAAACTAAACTAATATTCACCTTATAATCTTATTTAAATATTATAATTTTAAATTTTTTAAAAACTTTATTAAAAACATCAAACCATGGAAACAAAAATTTTAAATAAAATTTAAATATATATATATATATTCTTTTTAATAAATGGGTGTTATAAAGAATAAAATATATGTTCAAGAAATATTTATAAACAATATCATTTTTCATGGGAAAAAATATCTTATTAAAAAAATTATATTTCAATGAAACTGAGAATATAATTCTACCATAATAATACTTAATGAAAACAAAATATAAAAACCATTTTTTTAATATTAAAATTTTAATTAAATTTTAAGAGGTTAAAATATAATTTATAAAATTAAAAATATCATTAATATAAATAAAATTATTTCTTTCAAAACATATTTTATTATATAAAAAATTACTCATCATTCTTATATACAGATAAAGTATTAAATGTTATTTTTCTGGAGAAGACTATTTTTTCACTATTCATCTAGATGTCATTAAATTTAGAAAATCCCATTAATAATCATTGAAAATTATTTATATTTAGAAATTATGAAATAAATCTATTTTTGTGAAATTGATTATTTAAATGTGATATAAGATAATTTTAATATATAAACATATAAATGTAAAATTAAAGTATTTAATGAATCCACACTAATATTAAAATACCATTATACAAACATTTAATAGGATGGATACCTCTATTGATACCCAATAATTTAGAATCTATAATAAATCGATTATATTTAATAACTATATTTTAATAATGTATCATGTTTTTTAAAATTATTTTACCTTTAATGTTAGAAAATTCACACAACGTGATATTTATTTTCGAAATAGTGTTTACTGAGAAAACGGTTTATCATAATATAACTTCTTATAAAATAATTTATTCTTATGAATTTTTACTTCTATGATGGATAATTATGTGGTAATTTTGTCTCATTATATCCTTCGGATTTCCTCATAACTTCTTAAATATTATTATTCCTCTATAGATCATTTAATAGATGAGTGGATATATTCCACATGACATTATACATTTGAATTATGATTTAAAATGATTACTAAACATATGAGGCACCATGTTTCAATTAATTTGATTCTTAGTATTGCACATGTCAAGTGTCTAGTTTGAACATCCACAATCAAATCCAGGAAGACGTATTAAACTTGGGATAGGTTATAAAGAATGCCTATGTAATAAAAAATTATAATAATTACCTGTGATGTCTTGTTAAAATTACCTGGATTTTGATTTTAGTACATACAAAGGGTATAATATGAACATTCAATATGTTAATACATGGAAAACAACTTCTACATTGGATAAGTTAATAGGGATTTTAAAGTGATGTTTTACTAAAATAAAGAAATGATTAATTATGTTCTAGTTACAAAGATTCTATTTTAAGATCGTTTTAGGGTTCTTTTATTTAAAATCACAAAAGTGATACATAGAAATGATCATTTACGTGACACTTATTGTAAATCATATAGATATTTTTAAAACGTAGAATTTGAGTGTATTTAGATTCTATAGTGTATTGTATGATTTAAAATTTGGATACTTTGACTGAAACATGGTTGGGGTGTTGTGCCATAGTTGGACGTTTCAATAGTTAATGTTATCTTTTTGTAGATATGGAATACAAGATCATCGATTTTGTGGAATCTAGTAGGTGGAAATTGGTATGTTCTTCCAATTTCAAGGTCACTACATTGTGGAGAAGTGTATTTGGTGTACAATTTATTTTAATGTTCATAGAGTGCAATTTATAATGTATATTATGTCATAGTCATTTTAAATGGAATATAGGACCCCATTTTATAACATGGACTATTTTTTATGAAAATTTAAATATTAAATTAAATGGAGTAGTAAAATCCATTGTGTAGTTTCCCTTATAGTTTGGGACCTATTGTAGCATAGCCCTATGGATTGTACCAAAATGAATCTTTTTCTAGGATGCCTATAAATTACAGTGTCCCCACAAACTCAAACATCTCTTATCTAGTCCCCTCAATCCTAATACGGATCAATGGATTATTTATGAGATATTTTATCAATTAAATATATATGATTAATGATGATGATTGAGGATCAACTCTTTTTTCATCTAGGTTATATTTATTCATGTTCCTCTTTGTTTATCCTTCTTCTCTTGGGAACAAACATATATCTAAGAATATGCCAACATCTTTATCTATAATCATTTTTGATAATAGGATTTTATAAATAATTCTAGTGCATTGATATATGTTCACTAAAACCCAATTACATTTTTATATTCAGTAATGAATTCATGATCAATACCTGAATTGAATTGAGTACAATGAATTTAAATGATCCACATTTTGAAATCCAATATCCAATTCTGTTGAAACAATCCATGGGGTATTTAATTTTAGAAAAACACTTCTTGACATGGATTCTCCTTGGTTGTCTAATATAATACTCTTTTTCGATTTATGGGAACTTGAGATAGTAATACATGGAGTGTGATTTTCTCAAAATGGGTGTGTGATGTGGTTCAGTCCTCAATACATTGATAAACCTTGGGAACATCAGTAATAATATTGTGGTAGGAACATCATTTCCATTTGGGGAACATATACACACAAATTGAAATTCTGTGATTCTATTATTGGATTTTATTTCCATTATTATTGATTACGATTTCATGTGGGAGTGGGTGTTTTTATACCGTGAGACCCATTTATGATGCAAGATTCCATGAGTTTTATTTTGAAACACATTTACATGATTAATAATGATCACATGTATTAGTTTATTTCTATCTATTTTTATGATAATATGAAATTATATTCATTATATTATATACTATGTTTTATATGAATGAAAAATTTTCTAGGTCACTCATAATAAAATAGTCTGACCATTTGGATATGAGTTTCCCTTATAATGGGAGTTCACATACATTGTGATAATGGTTATGATAGACCTGGGAAGATCAAATGAGAATAAAAACATGGAGTCCTTCCTTGAGGTATAAATGGGGTACACAATCCAAGAAGAATATTTCATAATATGGGGTACAATGTATATGATTCATGTACTATTGTTTAGTTGGGTTATGATGAATTGGAGTTTAGAACATTGATACATGATATAATAACTTGAAGGCTAAAGCAATGTTGTAACCAGGGTATAATGGCCATGTGGCTTTACCTGAGTCGATGCCTTTAAAATTCTAAGAGACATAATTAGAAGGTTTCCTCTTAATTGGAGGTAATTTTTGATATCCCATGAGTACCCTACAGTTATGGAGTGGAGTCATGTATAATCAAGGCTCATGGAAGCTTAGTAAGTACAATGTTTCACAAAAATTGATTATTTTTTCATTCTTGATTGTTTCTTTTTAAAAATTAATACGCTTATTTTTAATTTTTAACGTTTGTAGGGATATATTGTTGGTTTACAACTAGGTTATATTAATCACACCATGTAGAATAATTGTGATGTGTTTATAGGGTTCATGTATATGGTTGTAGGAAATATAAATTGGACTATGGAAGATAGTTGAGAAAAGGGTAATAGAGGATAGAGAATTACATAATTTTACTCAAAAGGATCCCATTTATTATTTATGTATTTACATGTTTTTAAAATACACTAGTTGGTATTTTTTTGATACTGGGTTTTATGTGAGGTATGAAACATGTTTATTTACAGTTTCGTACTTTGGTTTTGACCTTATGTGATTTCTTAGTGTTGATATTCAAGAAACTGTGGTGTCCTACGCTTGTTTGAAGCCTAGAGCCCATATATTTCAGGAAAAAGATTGGCCTACATAGTTTGTGGAAAAAGTAACCCCCCCATTCCACATGTTTTATGGTAAATAGTGTGGTGCATTTTCAGGGAATTGTAGATGGAGCATAGATTTCCTCAACACTATGGGCCAGAACACACACACATGAGATATATGGAGAATAGTTTATAGTGTTAAAATGGTTGATCGACAGACATTTTTTCTAACCATGAACCATAACCATAAAAGGTGGTATTATTTTATACATGGAAAATTTTTTTGCACATGTTTCAGCCAACCATGCGGCTATACAGTACAACTTGGTTTTTTGTGTAGAAACGATCAGTTTTACCGTAATTCTGTAATATGTTATCCCTCTTCCTGATATCCCTTTAACCTATTATGACCACACATTTTACACCCATTTGATCTTCACAAGCCTTATTCCTGGTATTTTATCCATTTTATCAACTCGATTTCAAATTAAAATTATGTTTATTCAATTAGATGTGTGCTGGAAAGTTCCCTATTACATTAGAACCTTTTGTTATTTCCCTTTCTATTAGATATTCTATTTTGGTATAGGATATAATGCCCTTTTTTGAGAGTTCATCAATTCATCAATTTTCATATGATAATGACCATATTATAGGTTCATAATATATGATTATTCTTCTACGAGGATAATTTAGGTGGTATATACCTTCTCCCAAAATATTAATTTTATATAGCTTATTATTGATCTGCCATATGATGGAAATTTTGTGAAACGCATCCAAATTTTATTTAACATTTATTTAAATTATAAACACTTGTATAGGAAACATTTTTACACTCTTGTATATTTGTATAGGTATTTGACCTCATCCCACACTTCCCATGGGAATGGTTTACCCTATTTATTGAAACTATTCCACTATTTTGGTGCAATGAGACCACCTTGTATAATAGTTCATTCAATGGGGGTATTAGAGTGAGTTTATAAAGGTTGTATGAACCATTTAAAACCATTTGATATGTATTTGGAATGAAGAAAATATTGATACCCTTGGATTGTATATGATTATGAATGGGTTTATGAAATTGTGAATCAATTGGTTTGGTTTCCTTGAAAAATTATGCTCCTTTGATCACATTTTATAAACTGACTTAGATACCATTAACATTTCTACTCCTTGGATCTAATAAAATTAATTAATTGATATGTTAGGATTCCATTGATATTTTTAATCCATTTTATTGATATACCAAATGGATTCCTTGAACATTTCTAATCCTTGGATCCTGGTTACACGATTTGTTATGATTCCTTGAACATTTCTACTCATTATATTCTATTTACAAGGAATATATGGATTACTTGGTCATTTCTACAATAAAGATCCAATTTAACTAGTTAACATGATACGTTAGAATTAGTTGGAAATTTATACTCCCTGTATTCAATGCATCCATATGATTGATAGAATTTTATACTCATTGGATCCTATTTATATCTTTTACATTAATTACTCAGTTTCCATGTACAATTATAATTCATGGACTTGGGCCCATGTAGGCCTAACAGATGATTACAAGATATATGTCTTCGAACTGAAAAACGTGTACACAATATTCACCTAATGCTTTCATATATGATATCATAGAATTTATTTTCTTGCAGGATTCAATTTGAATTTTTTTAAATCTAGAATAGTGTTACTTTTCAAAAGGTATGATCGTTTCAAGTTAGGATGAACGACTGGTTCACAGAGCCCATTCACGGAACTCCCTCTATGGATGCACAAACATAAGTGCTACATGGAATCTGATTTCTTAGATGCATGCATTTGGACATCACGGTTCGTAGGGATCCCTTCTCGAATGTATATCTTATGTGGATTCACTTTTCCTCTTCTATCTGATGTGAACATGTCTCCTCCATGGCATCAATTTTCCTTCAAGATCTGATCACAAATGTTTTTCCTTCATTACATCACTTTTTATTCATGATGTGTGATTATTCTCCAAGATGAGTCCCACATAACGTTGTTCCCTATAAATACTATGCTCACCCCCTTATAAGCATGGTTATTCCACCCTTTAGGGAGCTGATATCCCATTTTGGGGTTCTTGAGAGCACCATGAGTGGATTCTCTTCACAAAGGCCTTCTCCCTTCGTGAAGGAGGGAGCACCTTCAGGTTTCTTGATGCTCCACGAACAATTAAGACTTCATGCAGAACACTCAAAATATAGATCTTTTTACTAAGTCAAATCCATGCTCGTCTAAAGTCCATATTTTTCAAAAAATCCTTCCTTTGTGAATCCCAATGCTCCACGAGACGTTGAGCTCTACAAAGACCCATGCTTCACGAGACATTTTTCATTATAAAGCTGTAGACTTTATGAGAACCTGATATCTATAAAGCTATTTCATGAATCCCTATGCTTGGATAATCTCATACCTTTGCATCCACCAATCATTACCACAGGGGATACACCCCCACACCACCTCTCGGGATCATTACTCGTCTATAGTCCCAACCCTATAGGCCATTCCTTTCGCTACTATCATCAACCCCTATAAAAAGATGGAATGTCACACCATAAAATTTTCGAGCCGAGTCAATGACATTTTACATTGCACTTTTATCTGCCCCCACCACCGACATATGGGCTACCATGATACAAGATACTCTTCCACACACCCTGAAACACCTTGATTTGATATATTCCACTCAGTCCCTTTCCCATGTTGTGAGAATTTATTCTCATCATCACTTCCTTCAGTACCTTTAGTAGAACCATTCCTCACGAAACTCCTAAAAACTCTATCACTTGTTCCAATAAAGTGTTTAACTAGAAAGTGCCTCTCTTGCATAATCCACACACTGACCATTACTAGACACCTTAATCCTAATACTCATCTCTACATGAATATAATATGTAGTACACCCTACATGAATAACATATGATGTTTCTTGCTGTAAATGAGAGATCCCTTATACAACAAGAATAAGTTGCCAACAGTCCCCACTACATGATTTTAAACTATATCATACCTTATAATTCTTAAATGGGATGCATTATACCTCAAACACAAGATTCCTCATTATTAGAATAATCTAAAACAACCATTATGGTCCTATAATAATGGTGAAAGCCTCAAACTATATTCCCTCGACCAATTATCATGTTGAGATACCCTCATGGCTTGACATGAGGAAGAAAAAATGGGAAACTTATTCCATAATCCCCACACACCTCACCCATTCACCTGATGTTAATATAAAGCCTTAACCCTTGAAATAAACATGGGATACCCAGAGGACCTGACATGAGAAGGATATCAACATGGAAGTTTCCACGTGTAAGACCTATTCAACATTGACCCTCCATAGCAGCCCCCAGGAAGCTTCAATACGTAAGACCCATCCATCATTTCCGCTCCTTAACAACACCTAGGGAGCTTCCACACATAAGACACATCCATCATTACATCTCCTTAGTATCACATAGGAATCATCCATGCATAAGCCCCATCCATCATTACTGATCTGTAACACCACCCAAGAAGCTTCCATTAATAACCATCTTCCATCATTTCCACTCCTTAGAGAAAACCACAAATATTCCATATATAAAACCCATATATCATTACTACTCCTTAGTGTCACCCAGACAACATCCACGTGTATGTCCCATTCATCATTGCAACTCTTTACCTGCTCTAGGGATGTTTCCACACGTATGTCCCATCCATCATTGCTACTCCTTAACAACACCCGGGAAGATTCCACGTGTAAACCCAACCCAACATTTCCCCTCCATAGAGACACCCTAGAAGCTTCCACATGTAATCCCCATATATCATTGCCTCTCCTTAGTGTAAATCAAGAAGCTTCCACATGTAATCCTCATCCATCAATTCTACTTCACAGTGGAACCTGGACATCATCCATGCGTACACCCCATCCATCATTGCTGCTCCTTAATGCCACATGGGCAGCCTCCATGGGAAAGCCCCATCCATCATTTCACCCTTTAATAGCACCTGGAAGATGCCACACATAAGCTACATACATCATTTATGCCCCTTCATGGCACTTGGAATGCTTCCTTGATTAATCCTCATACATCATTTCCCCTACATAGTGGTACCTAGGAAACTTCCACATGTAATCCACATCCATCATTTCCACTTCTTATTAGCATCCGGGCATCTTCCATGCATATTACATATCCATTATTTCCACTTTATAGAAACAATCGATCATCTTCCACACATAAGTCTCATCCATCATTAACATTCCTTATCTGTACCAGGGAAGATTCCCAGCATAATTCTGATCCATCATTTCTACTTCTTAGGGGCACCGTAGAAGCTTCCACACCTAAGCCCCATATATATTTTCCACTTATTAGTAGCACATGTTCCACTTCCTTATGCAAGCCCCAGGTCATATCTTGTGCCTATAACTTACATGACACACATATCTGGTATAGATATTCCTCTTATTTCTCAATTTTTGAAAGACTAATGTGAGCATATACGTTAGTAGTGACCACAACACCACAACCCATTTAAACTATGTGAAATTTTTATAATTTCTCCCCATGTGACGTATTTTGGAATCCTCTTTAAGGTTCAATCCCATCAATCATCTCTCCTGATCATTTCAGATCAGCTCACATTTATCCCTTAGGATGATAAATTATATCAATGAACTACATGGTCTTTGATCCCTTTCTTTTATATAAGGTAAGTAGGAATACTCCTTGATGTTCAATCCTGACCAATAGTAAACTTTGATGATCCTTCTAAAAGATGTATGCTTCTAATGTGATATCTTTTCATTATAGGACATATCTCTATGAACCACCTCCATGAGTTGTTCTGATCCATCCAGTCACCTAATCATGCATAAGTCTCATACTCAATCCCTGCTCCTCCAACCAAGATTATCCCTCATACGATTGGCATCATACAACACATAATCACCCACATGTCTCTAGGTCAATGTCCTTTGACTACACCCATATTCTATGCCTCATTATGAACTAATATGACTTTGATTCCCAACAATGAGGATATGTACGAAAACTTTCTGAGGTTCAATCCCAACATTCATGTATGATCTTAGAAAATCCCTTAAGCCCTTGTGTTTTGAAAAGATCATGCCTCAACCTAAGGTTCCACTTCCTTAGGGACTCATCCATGCATCCATTTGCATGAGCCACCTCTTTAGGTTACCTACTACCCCATACTAGAACTATGTGGACATTGATCCCTACATTCGAGGAGGGCTACATATGAAATTTCCCCAATGTTCAATTCAAACACTATCATATTCTCATTGGTTTCATGTGACGACCCGTCCTCAGGGCACATGCCGTGACTACCCCAATCCCGCCTTCCATAGGCCATGGGCTAGAAACTAGCACCAAAGGGGTAAATCCCAATAAATGGGAAGGTTTTTCCATTATATAAGTAAAGAAACACAACCGAGAACGCAAGCTGAAGTAAATACTAAGTAAACAGAGTACAAAATTACGTGTTGAAAAGTAAATGGGCCCAAATACAACCCCAACTGAAAGTACAGTACAACTGAAAAAAAGTATTGTAGCAGTAAAGTAAATCAGCAACGAATTAGTCGTCCTCCATCTATCCCACCTGAAGGGTGGGTACAGATGGTCTCCTCAGCTCCTCGGGTCTGGCCGTCTACTCCGTGTACTTCCTACTTGATAGTCCACCTCCGGGTACTGTCCCGCTCTACAAGCCTCAAACAGGATCAGATCTATCCATTGTTTGAAACCAACACAATGTAGTGTGGGTATATCCCATGAAGGCGTGATTATACGATACTCACTAGGGACCCCGAGACCCCCGAAGGTCTCCCAGAATCCACAAAGGATAAACCACAAAGGAAAGATGAAAACACGAGGTATCAACCAACTCTACATAGGTATATTCCCACACATATACCTAATCCATCAATTCCCATTTGGCTCCAACTCACGAGCCCAGGTACAACCCATTCCACACAGGAAAGCACAACCCAATCCACACAGGAAAGCACAACCCAATCCACATAGGAAATAAAGTCAATCATATCGATGATAATGACTGAAAATCAAGACTCAGATCACTCTGGTATACTACTCATGAAAATGGGTGGAGATGATAGATGTCACCTCAGTATACTACTCACAAAAAGGGGTGGAGATGATAGATGTATCCTGTGAATCATCTCCCCTGCCGAACCCATGTAGGATCCAAGTACAGAAGTCGTCACTACCGAACCCACATCGGATCCAAGTACAGTCATCCTCGATGCCGAACCCACATAATATCCAAGTACAGTCATCATCGTCATCAAACCCACGGAGGATCCCAGCACGGTAGTCATTGTAGTCGCAACAAGCTCTAGGGTTCCCTCATACAACATAGTCGATTCTGGGAGGGTCCGCTCTTCGAGTCAAAGGGGTGGATACATCAACTGTCATGAAGACCATAGAAGATGTATCCCAATGTTCCATCCCATTTCATAGGGGGAAAACCAAGAAGAATGTGCCCAAGTCACGGATAACAAGACAACCAAGCCATTTTCCTAAAGTACACGGCGTGTAGGTAAGCAATACACGTCGTTTCATCAGACACCCAGTACTGCCGGTGTGAAGCAGCCCATGTCATGGGGCTGGTCGTGTAAAAATTAAGTACAGGACGTGTGGTATGGTTAAACTCTGTTTTTTCATTCCATGGGTATTGTCCATGTACCACAACACGTGTCAAAGGGTTGTTCGTGTAAAAAGAATTTACATGGCATGTGGTATGTTTACACGCCGTGTCCAAACTTCTGGGGTCAGCTCCGTGTACGCTGGCCTTGCCTGACCGTGTGGTGGAGTACCAACCCGTGTACTCACCCCCGTGTCCATGTATTCCCGGAATACACGCTGAGTCATCAAGAAGCCGCTTATGCCATTGTGAAGGTAGTACACGCCGTGCCTCTTGGCCGTGTGGTTCTGCCCGTGTCTGTGTCTCCATGAAATTACACACCGAGCCTCGAGAAGCTGCTTCTGCCTTTCTATGAAGTGGATACATGCCCTGTTACTTGGTCGTGTATTGATTTATGTGTCCTTGTATTTTTTTTGAATACACGCCATGTCCATCAAAGCCTCCTCTGACAAACAGTGTGGAGAGTACACACTATTTTTATAGAGTCACACACCATGTGTTTCTTTTCTAACGTCTGAAATGGAAGCTACAATACGCTTGTACTACATGGTGTGTGCTTCTGGTGTACATGGTGTGTTTTCTAGAATTTTCCAGAAATGATGCCTCTGACCAGCACACCTCCTGAGGTGTCCGTTCTTCGTTCCGATGATCTGATTTCTACAAAACATCTGCTTCTAGGTCGCCCTGACGCTCGGAGGCCGTTTACGATGTTTTTGAGCCTTTGATCGGCTCCAAAAACATAACATGATTCACCACTCAAAAATGCTTGATGAAGTCCACAAATTCACAAGAATGACGGAGGAATCGTTTTGTGTTAGTTTGGTCCGGTCCCTTTCGCATTAGTCCGATAACAATTGGTTTTAGAGGAACATCATCATGGACGGAAAACCAATATTTATCAATTCAAAACACATCCCTACCTCGAAAGAAGGTCGTGGTTGTCAAGAACCGCGGATGACGGCATCACTGGAGAATTCCCACGTCGTCGGTGTCTAATCCCTTGTCGAAGAGGAAGAAGAGGATAGAGAAACCAAGCCGGTGAGTCAACGTTTTTCGTCGGATAGTTGACATTCATCATTGGAGAGTTGGCATTCTTCGTTGGAGAAGAATTTATTCCAAAGGAACTAGAGATCTCTCCTCCAATCCTCAACACAAAGAGCCAACACACCAAATAAAATAAGACTCCTCTTATTTTATTAAAACATGGCATGCATTTCAAATTACAAAATTCAAAACCAATTCACTTAATTAATTAAACATGAGTTGTCTAATTAATTATGTGTTAAGTTGTCAAGCCATAAAGTGGGAGATAGGGGAGTTACTCAAATAAAGGGGGGAGTTAGGGAGTTAGGGAATGTGAAGAGTTGGGGATCTTGTGGGCCCCACCCCACCTTTATCCTCTCAAGGGTGGTTAGTAACTAGTGGGTCCCACCCCAACTCCCACACCTAGGATATAACCACTTAGAAATAGAAATAAAATTTTAACACAATTTTGTTTTTACTTTTCAATTAAGCCACAATTTTTAACAACTTCTCCTGAGTAGTCGCATCTTCGGTAAATGTCCTCTTAAGAAAATACCGGCATTGCGGTTCCATTGGTGCCCTCAAATTTCTATTACAAGAACCGGTTCAAAAGATAAAAAAACTCACTCGTTCTTTCACTGAACGTACCCGTGCTAATCTTCATAAAATCGATTCCAGACACACTGGGCCTTGGAATACGGTGCCATCAGAAACTGCGTACTCGTAAAATCCCAAATAATTTATGAAAAAAAATTTCCTTGAAATTTACGTGTCTTTACATTTCACCTCATTCCTCTCATCCACTTCATTAAATCATCTATTATCCATCCTGATTCCAACCTGGGCCACAATGTCCCAATGTGATTACACCATTCATATAAGAAAATAACCAATGATAAGAACCAACCATCTACTACATTACCCCATCCTTATCACAGTGTGGTCACCTCATCGAGTTGGGATGTATTAGTGTGTAAAACCCATTCATCTATATGATTACTTATATGAGTAGAATCTGGGCCATCATAGCATGTAATCTTCATTTATCAAAATGATTTCCAATCTTACTAGCAGACGGGCAGTCTCTGTGTGCAATCCCCGCATGATCCAACCTAAAGATATCCTCTTGTGGAAGAAATATGACCATGTGTAAACCCCAAATCACACATTCTAACTATGCGGGGTTTGATTCTGATCTTATATATAGGGTACAAATGAAGCCTCCCTGAGGTTCAATCCCAACCAATGGTAAAACATTTTGTCCCCCCATTATTGGGGTCCACCCTCCTTGTTCTATCATTTTTGGTATTCCTGATCAGCCTTAACGGTGTGAAATATTATATTTTTAGACATGCCAACCAGGGTCCATCATCATTGGGAATTTTGATCCATCCATTCATTAATCCTTAAATGTGATCCCTATGAGGGATATTTCTATATGATCCATTTTGATAAGAGTTCTAATCCATCAGATTTGTCTCCACTAGATGTTAACTTACAGCATACCCTGTGTTGAACATGGGAATCCACGGAAAACCTCAAATTCATGCCTCTAACATAGGTTACCCAACAATCGACGTGGGATACCTTGGTCTTCTACAACCTTATGATTCCCTCTTATGAGGAATAATATTGCTGGCCAGTGCTCACACATCCAGAGATTCCCTTGACATTCTTGGTGTCACAATCTACTCCGATCGAAGGTTGTTTCCCTGTCGAAACCCCTTGGAATTTTCTAACAGATGAAGTTTAATTAATCGGTGTCTAGAAAGATATGGAATAGGTAACAAGCTTCACAAACCAGGACTCAAATCTATGAGGGAGACTCGGACATGACGATGAGTTCCGAGGAGGAATCCATGGAATGATGAACTGAAATCCCATTATCCAATTTCACTCAACGAGAAAACATCATTGAAGAAGTGATGGATTCTTCATGCCATTGGATAGCAGGAACACGAGGCGACAAGCAGTGCATCAAAAATGACGATGCATGCCTTGGCTATGGAAAATGTGGAAAAAATGGTGAAACAGATGTTGATATCTTATCCATCGATTGTGAGTAGATGAAAATTATTACGCATTGAGACATCACCCATGTGAAACCCATGTTTTTCATTTATGGATGGATGACTAACAACGGGAGCATAAAGATAAAGAATCATTATCACCTCAGAGACTCCAATGCATTCATAGGCTGCACAGGGGGGCTTTCTTCCCCTGACTCCATTGGATCCATGCCAATTCTACTTCCTTCAAATATTGTGCAGGTAGAATCCTACTTTAACTCCATCATCTCCTCGCTGAATCAGATTTCTTTATAGGCTTCACAGGGGGCATCTTCCCCCAATTCCATCGAATTCCACTAACATTGACACCTTTACAGGCCATGCATGGTTAATACTCCCCTAAATCCACTGGCTCCTCATGAACTATGAATCCTTCATAGGCCGAGCATGGGGTATCTTCCCCCCAAATCCATCGGTTCGTTGCCGACTCTTCTACCTTAATAGGCCACACAAGGGCAGCCCCCCTCCCCCAACTCCATCTAATCATTTTCAACTCCACTGCCTTCATAGGCTACACAAGGGGTATCCTATCTTGGTTCCATTGAATCCTCACTAACTTTTCCACCTTTATAGGATGCACAAGAGGCATCCTCCCCCCAACTCCATCGTCTCCTCACCAACTTTTATGCCTTAATATGATGCACAAGGGGAATCCACATCCATCTACATCAACACCTCACCGATTCTACAAATTTCATAGGCTACATAGGGGGAATCCACCCCTTATGTTCATCAGATCATCATCAACTCAGCAAACATTATATGCTGCATAGGGGGCATCTGCCACCCAATTCCATCAGCTCTTCACTATCTCCACCTCCTTTATAGGTATCGTAAGGGTAATCCTACCATCTAACTCCATTGTATAATCACTGACTCTGCCGCCTTCATAGTCCATGTAGGGGCATCCTCCCCCGACTCCATTGGCATCTCACTATCTTTGCTGCCTTTATAGGCTGTGCAGGGGAATCCTCCGCTGACACCATCCGCTCCTCACTGATTTTTCTACATTCATAGGCCATGCAAGGGAAATGTTGCCCCTGATTCAATTGGATCCTTGCCAAATTTTCTTCCATCATAAGCTGCAAATAAGGAAATATTAACTCAACTCCATTATTACTCACTAACTCCGCCACCATTATAGGTCTTTCATGGGGAACCGTGCACCCAAATCCTTCGTCTCCTTGCCGACTCTTCCACCTTCATAGGCCATGTAGGGGGAATCCTCCCCCTGAATCAATTGAATCCTCATAGACTATGACACATTCATTGGATACATAGGGTGAATCCTTCCACCGAGTCCATCAGCTCCTCACTGACTCTGCCACCTTCATAGGTTGTGTGTGGGGAATCCACCCTGACTCTATCACTTCTCACTGACTCCACCACCTTCATAGGCTACTCATGGGGCATGAACCCTGACTCCATCACATTATCTCTTACTTCACTGACTTCTTAGTCCATGCATGGGGAATCTGACCCCCGACTCCATCATCTTGTCTCCAACATTGCTTTCTTAATAGGACATGCAGGGGCATCTTCCCCCAACTCAATTTTCTTATATCTTACTATATTGCCTTCATATGTTGTGAAGGGGGATGTTACCCCTGAATCCATTGAATCTTCACTAACTATGATTTATTAATAGGTCACATAGGGGGAATCCCCCCTGACTCCATTGGATCCACCCTAACTCCACTCCCTTCATAGGCAACACATGGGGAATCCTCCCCCCAACTCCATCGACTCCTCATCGACTATTCCACATTCATTGACCTAGTAGGGGAAAACCTACCCCGACTACATCTGCTCTGCGCCGACTCTTCCGCATTTATAGCCCTTGTAGGGGGAATCTACCAAATGACTCAATCATCTCTTCATCGACCCCACCACCTTCATAGGTCGCGTAGGGGGAATCCTCCCCCAACTCCATCAACTCCTCACCGAATCTGCCTCCTTCATAGTTCACACAGGGGGAATCCTATCTCTAAATCCATATTGTCTTCACCGACTACACCACATTCATAGTCTGTGTTGGGGGAAACCCCCTAATCTATCATATCCTCACCAACTCTTCGACCTTTAGTGGTCGAATAGAGGGAATCCAACCCAACCAAACAGCGTAATGACTACAATATAATTAGGCACATAGGTCCGCCATGTCTCCATAAAAAGTCATTGTGGATGTCCTCCTTGAACCGCTATAATTTGGCACGGAGTTACTCCCAATAACCATAATTAACCACTACAGAGGTCCTCCCCACACTGCTACTATTTGGCATAGAGGACTTCTCTGTCTGCAACACCAACCAACATGGAGTTACTTCCCTTTCAGCTACAAAAGGCCTTTATAGAGGCTCTCCCCATGCCAAATCCATGCCATTCCTTGAAGAAATAGTATAGAGCACAATTTGATCACATCCCTACTCTGTTTTCTCTACATTTTGATATATCACCGTAGGCTCCATGCCTTCTAGGATCCATCTCCCCATATTATTGATTCTCCAGGATTCCATGCCTTCCAGCCTCCATCACCTCGTCATACTGATGATACTTACTTCCACACAATCTAGGATCCTTCCCACTATTATACCTATGCTCTAGGATTCCACTCCTTCTAGGTTCCATTGTCCCATCATATAGAAGCTCCCAGATTCAATGCCTTCCAATCCCCATCAACCCATTTTACCGACACTCAAGGCTTCCACACTTCCTAGGAACTATCTCCCAATCCTATCAACTCTCCAAGATTCCATGCCTTTTTGGATCCATAGGCCCATTATACCGAAGCACTAGGCATAAACGCCTTCCAGGCACGATCACGTCATCGTACCGATACTCCATGCATCCACGCCTTATTGGTCTCATCGCCCCATCATTCCAATGCTCCAGGCTTCCATGCCTTCGATGCTCCCTCGCCCCATAATACTAATGCTCTTGGATTGCATGCCATCCAGGCTCCATCGCCTCATCATACCATTGCTCTTGGATTCCACACCTTCCATGCTGCATCGCCCCATCGTATCGATGCTCTAAGCTTCCATGCCATCCAAGCTCTATCAGCCCATTGTAATGATGCTCCACGCATCCATATCTTCTGAGATCTAACACCTCATTATACCAACTCCCCATTATTCCATGACTTTGTGCTCCATCGCACTATCTTATCGATTCAATAGGTTTCCATGCCTTCCAAGGTCCATTTTCCCATCGTACTAACACACTATGATTCCATGACTTCGAGGATCTGTCACCCAATCAAACAGATGCTTCATGCTTTTCTGACTTCCATGATTGTTTTCCCCATCGTATTGACACTACAGGCATCCACACCTACGGGGATCTATTTCCCCATCACAAAGATTCTATAGGATTACAAACCTTTTGGGATCCATCACCCTGTCATAATGATGCTCTATGCATCCATGACTTCTGGGATCCATCACCATCTCATACCAATTCTCTAGGTTCACACTCATTCTAGGCTTCGTCATCCCATCATACCGACACTCAAGGATTCCATGCCATTCGGGCTCCATCACCCTGTCATACCGACACTTCAAGTTTCCGTGCCTTCTAGGATTCATCATCCCATTGTAATAATTGACTATGATACAATGCCTTCAGAGATATATATCCTCATTGTATTGATGCTCGAGGATTGCATGCCTTCTAGGCTTCGTCACCCCATCTTATAGATGCTCCAAGATTTGATGACTTCTGGGATGTTTTTCCCTTTGTATTGACACTCCATGATTCCACACCTTCTAGGATCCCTCTCCCCATCATACAAAAATTTCAGGAATCCATGCCTTCCAGGTTTCCCCACCCCATCGTACCAACACTCAATGATTCCAAATCATCCAAGCTCCTTCTGCACATAATATCAATGATGTAGGGTTCCATGCCTTTCAAGATCTCTTTCCCCATCGTATCGACACTCTATACTTCAAAGAATTCCATGCTCCCTCTCCCTATCATACTGACACTCTAGGATTCCATGACTTTCATGATCTATCACCCAATCATACAAATGCTCTAGGATTCCAATCCTTCAAGGCTCCATCTCACCATCATACCGATGCTATGAGATTTCATGCCTTTTGGGATCCATCACCACACCATTGTAACACTCAAGGCTTCCCTTACATTCGTGCTCAGTCACCCCATCATACTTAGGGCATGCTTTCATCCCTATCCTGGTCAACCTCTCTCCAATAGATTATGTGGCCCTTGACTCCCTTGGGAGACTTTGTTTCATCCCAAATGATACATTGCGTTAACATAAGATGTCCTTCCTATGGATGCAACACCATCTCATGATATTTTCTCCATAGGATAGCCTAGTTCATGCATGGATAACATCCAAGCATCATTTGGGAGAATTTTAGGGTTACCACATCGAATGGATTCCACCCTCACCCCAAACCACAAAAATGGGTTAAAGAATACCATCCCTATCCCAACACAATCCTTTTGGTTTTATATCATAGTTTCATTACATTAAACAACCTAAAAACCATCGTCTTGGATGCATGGTGTTAAACTAAATAACACCATCTTGGTCACATGACATTAAACTATACAACATGCTGGTCAAATTTAGGAGACCCAAAATTGTAGTAACCATGGATACAACTATTTAATCTTAAATGATAACCACTTCTTTTCAAATTCACATGACATTAAACTTTATGATGATGTGTCCCTAATATATGACATTAAAATACATGTTCAACATCCTTAGAGCATGACATTATATTATATCCTTAACCTGTGTGTCGGTCACATGATTCATCATATGCTATGCATGGGATGGATCCATATCCCTATCATGTGACATATAAGTGTGTAATGTCATGATCTTCTATATGGTATAGATCTCTACATTCAATATAGGTATACTATTATTCCATTTTCAAGAACTACCTCAAGACCCTCATCATTGGGAAGGGGTTAAAATCCCACCATATGATATTCCTTGTTGACGTGATCAAATGCACTATAGAATTGGAACAGAAGTGTTGGAATCTAAACTGAAATACCACAATCAATTTCCACACTTCACGACATCCATTTATTTGGATCACCATATTTTTCATGTCTTAAGTGAGCAACTAATGGCCCAATATCATGCCACTTTTGATCACTTAACATCATGGGACAATGACCCAAAAGACACGAGACAACAGTTTGAAATAGGTTCTGTGTTTTGAACTTGGTTAGTGGTTGACCCTCATTTTAATGTACTCATTCTAGGTAACACGATATGGATGCTACTTCTTGAAATTGTTCAGAAGTTATCCTCTATTGTTCCACCACCATCTTAGTGATCCAAATATCAGATGTCGTGATTATAATGTTTTTTCCACTTCACTATTTTTAGGTGCATCTCTAACTCTATTGGTTTTACCATTCCGTGCATCTCTGAACATTGAGTATATGGGGTTGTGTCACTAGGATATTCCCATCCCAACATCACAATGTCCCTTTTATTGGGCTTCTATGTGTTAAGAAAATTCCATCACTACTCCTTATTTCCCACACTGAGAATGGATCACATGGGCTTAGTAATTTTGGTAGGATGCTTACTGATATGGTTTAGAGACATAGATTTCAGCGTCCTACAAAATGTTAAATTGTTGTTTCTTCCCGCATGATTTCAAACTATTATTATGACCTAGTAGCATGATGATAAACTGAGATAAAATCATTTTTTTATCACATGAAGTTAAACTATTTGACATTGTGGTTAGAATTATATGACATTAAAGTAAAATCATATGTGGTTCTCACAACATGTCCTTAAAATATACTACATAGGTTCTCACAACATGAAATTAAACTAGGCATTAATGTCCAAGAATCATTACATTAAACATTATACATGTTCTCTTAGGGATGTGTTGTGTGGAATTGGGCCTCTTAGATCTCATTCACACTAGGATAGTCCCTCATCTACAATATGAATGTGTCTCTAAGAGACCCAACCACAATGGTCCAAAATCAGTTACCTTAAACTATGAGATAATGGTCTGAATTCTATGACCTTAAAACAAAGAACCATATTCTTCCCTCACATAGGTAAACTTATAATAGTGAATATACCTTTTGATTTGAGCTCCATGACCATATCCTATGATCTCCCTTATTCTATCTACATGATAATAAATTATGTTGCAACCATTAATCCATTCCATATGACATTAAAATGAACAAAATCACTAGAAATATGTAAGGATTCATTCTTACCATTGCAGTATTTATAGGAATGCTTGAAAATTTATTCATTGGGTCCTACTCCAGTTCCCCCATTTCAAATGTTATAAAATAAAGTTCCTTTAGAGAGTACATGCTGTGGTTTGTACCTCTCTATTCTTTATTAGCATAAGTTTTAAAATGGCCGCACCATATTCCTCCCTTAGGAATGTATACCTACCCTACTTAGTCATTATAACATGAAGATAAACTGATCGACATTTCCATAACTATGTATAGATTGATTCTTACCCTCACATGATAGATAATAATACATGATCATTTAATCTTCATGTTCAGACCCAGGTTCAAAAAACCGCCCTTATTTCTGAACACATGTCAAGAGGCCCTTTTAGGGAATACATGTTGTGGTGTGGACCTCCTTGGTCCTTAGTTACGTCGAGTTTGATTTATCACACCATGCAATTCTACTTTATGATCTCGTTATCCTACTTCATCCTTACCACATGATGTTAAATTGGATAGAATTGCAAAAACTATGTATTTCTTAATTCATTCCCTCATATGATATATAGGAATGCATGAACGTTTTTTCCTTGGGTCTAGACCTAGGTTCATCAACCCATTTTCCACCATTTTCTTTACCCATCCTTTCAATTAATCTACCATGTTGAACCCCTCAACCTCATTATTGCAACATCAACATGCTCATATTCAATAGTTATTTGGACTTAGAGTGTTGAAATCTATATGGATATTACCTCTCCCCCCACAACACTTCATGCACCCCCACTTTTTGGGTATCCATAATCTTTCACATCTAACTGGACCCCTAAATGACCTGGTCTCATGCCACTTTTCTGCACCTACCATCCTAGGATAGAAACCTGAAGGATATTTAATAACAACTAGATAAAAGTCATGCATTGTGAATATGGCTAGCAGGCGATGCGTAGTTGTTTGTTCCCATTCCAAGTCACATGGTGTTGATATTTATATGTGAACAAGGTGTTAATTTATCCTTAATCCTTATCTCCAACTCTTTTATACCCCAAATGTTGTTCTCATTATTCACATTCCTTCTCACATCCTTTTTCTCAGACAAAATTTTGATACCCTTGATGAAATTCCTCAGTGCACCATTTCACGTTGAGTAGGTGAACCAGATTCATGGGCCCATCCTTATCCCTGAAAACTCCATCCTCTTATCATGTCTTACATGTATTGTACATATATGTTCTATAACTTGTTTCCCACCTTGATCATGGTTCCTGTGGGCTCAGAGGTATTGATAAGGTTTATACTCACATGTAAATTCAAACACCTTTCATTCTAAACACCATAAAAATAAAGAAGGAGTCCATGTCCAAAGTCTATTCATCATGACTTTAAACATTATGTGTGTTATTTTGAGAATCTTTAATATGATGCAGCCAATTTGGTCCTCACTAACATTGGGTTATTTCGAGCGCTATGTTGCATGGCATATTCTCTTGGTCCGAGCTCGATGAACATAAAATAATATTTCCTTAGTCCATACTGCATTACATTAAACTGCAAGGGAATGTCCCCCAATAGAGGACATTAAACTTGTATCCTTTCAGACCGAACTCTAGGAATTTAAACTGTGATTTTTAGTGTTCAAGTTCACATAAAACAAAACTGTGTAACAAACTCACTTTTTCTTATTTGAGAAAATGTTTCCTCTCTTTGGTTTTAGCTTCCTTACAGGCCATTTCTAGAATTATGGTTGGCTTTATTCACATCCTTATGGGATATGTAGAGAAACCTATACTTCCCTTTTGTGGTTAGCCAGAGTCCCTTTTATCCTCCCTGCCTATTTTAGCCTGGGTCCTCTTAAGATTAAGTGGTGTGTTTGGGACCTTTTTCGGTCTCTATTCCTATAGGTTTATTATATCCATTCCATGTGATTCATTTGAGAGTACCTCTCATTTCATTCATCCTTACCACATGATGTTAAAATGCATGTTTACACCCATGATTCACATATTCACTTCTATATGGGTCTCCATAAAATTTCAAATCTGAAAGGACCCCTAGATGTCCTAGTACCACACTGTACTGGCTCACCTATAATCATAGGCCAATGTCCCAATGGACCTCCAAAGACAACATGATATAAGCCCAATGATGCGAACCTGGGTATCAGTCAATTCTTAGTTGTTTTTTCCCATTCAATATCACATGATATGGATACAATTTTTCAAAAACTTTCAACACTTATCCTTCATCATTAAGCCACCTCCATTATGCCCCAAGTATTGCTTGTCATGATTCACATTTTATTCTCTTCTATTACTATGTACATCTGTATACGTCAAATGGGGATTTTAGTCATATTGGGGTTTTCCTGCCTGTTATTTCTCTCCATTTTTGTGCACTCTTGTGTGATGTGGAAATACTAATTCCACCCCTTATTTCCTACACTGATCATGGTTCACATGGACTTATAGGTTTTGGTTTGGTTTATACCTGTATAATGTATTTCATATCCCTCCATCATTTAGGCCATATGATGTTAAACTATTCTACCACATCTGACATGACTATAAATTATTGTTTTCTAACCAAAAGATGTTAAATTGCATATAATTTTAGAACTACATATGGATTTATTTTTTCCTTACATGATATATAGGGACATTTATACATCATGTTCTTGGGTTTAGCTGTAGGGGTGTAACTCTATGTTTTATCCCTTCGTGGCCCCGAATCCACTTTTGAGAGTGCATGGTATGGTGAGGAATTTGTTTCCACATTCACATCAGTTTATGTACCACACCTGACATATCTCATTCGGTTTTACCATGTCCTAAAAACATGACATTAAATGTCGACACATCCCTAAAAAAATTTAGGATTACACATTATAATTATGGTTTACTTCAGCTTCCTCACCAGAGAGTATTTCCCCAACCAGTGTTGGTCTCTCACCATGTTGTATCTAGAGAACTGTGTATGTATTGATTCCTTCCCTTGTAGGATACATAGGAATGCCCAATCCATTCTCCAAGGTCCCATAACAAGTCTCATTAGCCCCCAAAGGCCCTTTTCCCTTTTAGTATTTACACTATAACATTAAAGTAAGATCCCATAGTCCGTATATCAAGGATTTGAACTATTGACCAGGGTCTAGGTAGTATTCCTTACACTATGTGTAACATCCTAGTAATATTATGTTAAACTATTCCATTAATCATCCTCATTCAACAATGATAAAATAATTTATTATCATACTCATATGTGTGACATAAAATTACCATCCATCCTCATACCCCTCTAGAGGGGTCCTGTCTGGACGTATTTTTGATCTTAGTTCAGACTGATATGCTCACATGATTTGTTTTTGTCAAAGTGGCATAATTTTAAGATCTTTAGACCCCATTAGAACTACACATCACTCCATATCCATTATTTTCGTTCCCTGTATTTGGATCCTCATCTGCCCCCATGATTGAGGGAACCTCTTAACAGCATGGTCCCATACCACTTTGGCTCATCTACCATCCTGGGCCATTATTTTGGAAGGCATCTAACACCACGTTTTGTTTGTAACCATGCGGAGAACAGGTTCATTGGTTGGCCCTAGTATGTTTTTTCACATTTTAGGATATTGGGATATGGATTCTATGTTTTAAATGTAGCCAACAATTACCCTCCATCGTTGTGATGCCCCCACTATATTCCAAATATTGGGTATGATGATTCTCATTTCCCATTTGATTTTATTTTGAATGATGCCATTGCCCCTGGTTTTATCCCATTCATGCACAAGCACACATTGGAAGAATTAGGTCGGCTATTTAGGGATCCCCATTCTCTTGCAGCAACCCCACTATCTCAGGACACTACCAATGGTTATCGATGACCCATTATAATCCCAGTACATCTTCCCCTGTTTTGACTTTTGTATAGGTGAATGATATTGATTTATCTCTTGTTTCCTACACATATTGGGACTCTCATGGGCTTATATATTTAGTTGTATATTCCTTAAATGCGTTCGATATATAGTGGATGCCTTGGAAGGCGTTTTCCATAGGTATTTATATAGAAAACACTCTTCTCATCCTTCCTCATCCTCATTGGACCCCATTATGGGGGTGAATTTTATGGAACTGGAAAACACATCCACAAGATTCACCTAAGGCTACCACTTATGTTCTCATAGAATATATCATTTCCAAGGAATTGATTTCAGTTGTCGTAATGTACGAAAGGAGTCACATGTTAGAAATTATGGATGTTCAAAGTTAGTCTGGAAAATTGGTTTGCGAATACCATTCAAGGATCTCCCTTTGTGGCCGCATAAATCTATGTTATTTATGGTGTTTGTTTTTTTCATGCCATGCTTGTGATCATTGCAGTTTTCAAATAATCCCACGTGAATGTATCTCTTCCATAGAATGACTTTTCATTCACAATTCGACCCAGAAAGTATGTCCTTCGTGGTGTTTCTTTTTCTTCATAGCACTCTATTGTTTTCTATAGTGAGCCCCCCTAGACCTCCTTTTCTTATAAATATTAGGATCAACCCCCTCATAAGAACAGTTAGTCCACCCATTCAGAGGCTTATCTCCGATTTTTCGGTGCATTCTTGCACCGTGAGTGGCTTCCCTTCGCGAAGGCCTCCACCATTCACGAATGAGGGAGCCCCTTTTGGATTCTCTAGGATCTATGAAGCATATGTCCTCCTTGTAACAATAAAAAAATATTTATCCCTTTACTAATGAAAATGCCTGATCCACTAATTTCCTTCCTTCTTGAATCACCCTTTCACTGAAAAGCCCCATGCTCCGTAAGATGTTGAGCTCCAAAAAGCCCCATTCAGGGGGAGACCCTACGCTCTGTGAATCCATATCATTTTTGATACCATAATCTCTATGAAGATCCTTTGTGATGCTCTTAAATTCTCACCCACTTGTCAATACCGCATGGGATGCTCTCTTGTACCACTACTTAGGACCATTGTTGGGTTCTGGTCCGGACAATCCGGGCTAGTCACTTCTCTACCATCACTAACCACGAAAAAATGGAGAGTTGCACCATGATCTATTCTGAATAGGTCGATGGAATTTTACCTTTCACCATTATGTTCCCCCACCTTCCACCTATGGAATACCATGATTTTAGATATTCTACCACATGCCTTGATACACCTCGAGTCTAAATATTCCTCTCGATCCCTTTCACATTTCGCAAGTTAATATTCTTATCATCAATTCCTCAAATTCATCAAGAATCTTCTCCAAACTCCATCACCTGGTTCCAATGCCAGGTTGAATTAGAAAGGATCTCTCTTGTGTAAGTCCCACAATGGACTTTGATAGGAATATTATTCATTACAATTCTCTAAATAATACTATAAATTATAGTAATAATTATACGAAAAACATAGGATTCTTATTGTTATAAATGAGAGATAACTTAAACACCATGTATAATATTCCAGCAGTCCCCACAAAATGAATTTAAATTGTATCATACCTTATCATTCATGAATATGATATATTGTGCATCAAACATAATATGGAACATCATGAGAAAAATATAATAAAACCACTATGGTCCTCCTATAATTGTGAAATCCCCAAACCATTTTCCCTCAACCAATTATCATGTAGAGATTCCTTCATGGTTTGAAATGAGGACGACAGAACAGACAACTTATTGTATAAGCACGATAAAGAGAATCTATTCACATGATGATAAAATTAATCATTACCCCTTACAATGAATATAATATTCCCCCATGTCAAAAAATTAGGAGGATATCACCAGGGTGGCTTCCTTATATAAGCACTATCAAACATTTCCACTTCATAGCGGCACCCAGACAGTTTTAATACATAAGCCCCATCCATCATTACCGCTTCATAGCAGTAAATATAAATAATCCCCACATAAGCTTCATCTATCATTGTTTCTCCTTAATGGAACCAGGGCTGGTTCAATGGGTAAGCCTCATCCATCATTTCTGCTCTTTACAGGAACCCAGGAAACATTCGTTCATAATCCCCATACATCATTGCTACTCCTTTGTAGCATCAGGGATGATTCCACGCATAATCACCAAAAATCATTGCAAATCCTTATCAACACCTAGATAGATTCCATTTATAAACCCCACTCATCATTTCCACTACTTAGTGCCACTAGGGAATCTTCCATTAATAAGCCACATCTAACATTGTTTCTCAATAGCGGCACCCGAGAAGCTTCCACATGAAAGCCCCATCCATCATTTCCACTTCTTCGCAGCACTTGTGAAGCTTCTTCACGTAAGCCACATCCTACATTTCCACTCCATAGCAGCACCGAGGTATCTTCCATGCATAATCCTAATCCATCATTGTCACTCCTTAGCATCACCCAAGAAACATCCTCATGTAAGACCCATACATCATTATCTCTCCATAGAGACACCTGGGCAGATTCCATGCATAGGTCACATCCATCAATTACACACCTTTGAAGCATTCGTGATGCTTCCAAGAATAATACCCATCCTTTATTTCCGCTCCTTTGTAGCACTTGGGGAACTTCCACATGTAATACCCATCCATAATTGTCTCTCCATAGTGGCACCAGGGCAGATTCCACGTGTAAGACTGATCCATGATGACACTCTTTAATGGCTCCTAGGATGATACCATGCATAATCCCTATCTATCATTTCATCTCCATAATGTCAATTGGGTTGCTTCCACACGTAAACCCTATTCATGATTGCTGCTCCTTAGTGCAACCTGGGCAGCTTCCACTCATAAGCCTCATCCACCATTACCTATCCTTAGGGGGACCTGGGAAACTTCAAAGAGTAAGCCCCATCCATCATTTCTACTCCTTATCGACACTTGGTAAACATCAATACATAATCTGCATCCATCATTACCACTCCTTAGAGTCACCTAGGCCACATCCACACATAGTCCCTACATCATACCCCATGAACATACCTTCTGTGACATGCATTTTTGGTCAACTTCTTCCTATTATTTCGTAGATCGAGAATGAATCACATTATCATAGAGGTTTGTAGTGAAAAACCCACAACCCTTCTGATCTATGTGGAATTTGATCCTTACCAGCATGTCAGGGAAACTATGAATCCTCCTTCAGGTTCAAGACCATTACTCATATGTCCCGACCATTTCAAATTGGTTCACGTTCACCCCACATGATCTTAAACAATATTATTGAAATACATTGATTTTGATCCGTATATTTTATATAGGGTATATTGTAAGACTCCTTGAGGTTCAACCCTAACCAATGGTAAACATTAGTGATCCCTATAAGGGATATACCCTCATGATGTGATATCTTCCCTTTATAGTACATATCTCCTAGATCCGCCTCCTTAGGTGTTCTATTCCATCATAGTAGCTTACCATACATAAGCCCTATACTCAATCCATACATATCTAACCAAGAGTATCCCTCTTGCGATGTGATTGAAACTATTCATAAGCCCCACATGTCTTTGGGTCACTGTCCTTTGTGTACACTCTGATTCTATGGCCCATCCTAAAACATGTGTACTTGGATTCCCTACCATAGAGATAAGTAGGAATCCATTATGAGGTTCATTCCCATTATCCATGTCTCATCTTGGTCTCTCCATTGAGCCCTTCTGTTTAGGGAAGATTAGGCATCAACCCAAGGTTCCACTTTTATTGGGTCCCATCCCTGCGTCAATTCTCATGAGCCTCATATTCAGGTGACTCATATCCCCATACCAGAACTATGTCAACTTTGATCTTTGCCTCATACGAAGGATACACAGGAATCCTCCCTGAGGTTCATTTCCAAAACCATAATCTTCATGACTGTTTCACCCCATTTATTCCGTCCACTTCATTAAATCATCCATTGCCCATCCTGATTACTACTCAGGATGCCATATCCTAGTGGGATCATGCCATTCATATTGGAAGATAACCATGAATAACCCATAACCAACTACTCAATCACCCCACCCTTATCACGGTTAGTTCACATCATCCACTTGTGTAGTCATAGACATAAAACACATTCTTCTATATGATTACTACTCCTAGCTGCACCTAGTCCATCTTAGTGTGTAAGTACCAGTGATCTGAATGATTGATGACTATAGCATCACGCGGGAAGTATCATTGGTATTCCACAAATGATCCAACCAAGAGTTCCACTCTCACGATGGGAAGTTAACCATATGTATGCCCCAAATCATAATTTCGAGGTACATGGATTTTGATCACTGTCTCCTATACTGGGTAAATATGAAACCTCACTTAGTTTCAATCCCGACTATTGGTAAACCTTGGTGTCCATCATTTATTGGGGTCCCCCTCCGTGATCAATCCTATGTGATTTCCAAATCAGCCTTCGTTATGAGAAATATTCCATCATCGAGACACGCCACCCAAGGTCCATCCTCATTGAGAATTCTGATCCACCTATATGGTAAACCTTATAGGTTCTCCCTTTTTGGGATGTGCATATCTGATCCTATTTCATAAGTGTTTTGGTCAGTTTGAGCAGTCTATAATAGATGTTAAACTCGTGACATAACCCTTGTTAAACATATGATGTCGGGGAAACCCATAGAGGGATTCCTTTGAAATAGGATACCCTACGACCGATGTGGGATGTCACTGGTTTCTGCACCATTGAGATGACCTCAAATTTGTAAGACTATGGTTGACCAAAATGTATTCATCTAGAGATTCGTCGACATGCCTGATGTCAAAATCTACTCCATTCAATGTTTAATGACATATCAAGACCCCTTAGAATGTCATAACAGATGTAGTGTAATGAACCAACAGACACAAAGATGTGGAACTGGGAATGGGATTCACAAACCATGACTCAAATCTATGTGGGACACCAAGACATGGTGAAGAGTTTCGAGGAGGAATCCATAAAAGAAAGAATGTTCATCCCATCATCCCATTTTGATCAAAGTGAAATCATTATGGAAGAAGTGATGATTGACACCCACATTTAGAAAGATGGAACGCATGGCCACAATTAGTGCATCACCAATGACAATTCTCACTCTAACTGTGGAAAGCTTCAAAAACCATAGACCATTGATGTTTCTTGACAGTATTTATAGATAGAACTATTTAATTTTATGATTGATTATCTAGATTATTTATATATCAGATACTATTTATTTTATTTATATCATGTGTAGTCATGTTATATATAAACACAATTTTATCATATATTCACAATCTAGACTTGTTATAGACACCATAGTTGGTGTCCCACTGAGTGTTATCTCACACTATATTCATGAGACTATTGGATACATATATATTCTTTAGGGATGCATGTCGGAAAAGGGAATGTTATATCTCTCTAATTATTATTTTTGTTTTTACATAGGAGTATGGGAGCACCTGACAAGTCTATATATAATGATGGATTTTGGGGGTAGATTCTTTTTGAGCTTTTTTACTACTGATACAATTGTTGTATTGGATGCCTAATTATAAATAATTAATATCATTGTAGTGGAATTCCATTATCATTTTTATATGATCTTTTTAGATGATATTACATTCTTATTAATATTATGTATGTTTATTCATTTTCAATATGGGTATTTTATTTTATTTGGATAGTGATTGATATTATTATATTGATGTGATACACTCTGATTTTGGGGGTATATTATCAACACTCTTCCACCATGGACCCTCGCTGCTAGTCAGTGTTCTCAGATATACATGAGGCATGTTTGAGGCCAGGTGGCGAACTGAGATTGGTTACCATTGGGTGAACCATGTCCAGGATTTCATAAAGTGTTATAAGAGGATGTTTCATTTATTATATCTTATCTATTAGAAATATTAGATATGATATTAGGATTATTTGTATATTTTTTAATGATTTGTTCTTGGGATTATCTATCGCATATATTGGGAAGATACAAATCTCCTTGAATGGGTTATGATATTATCGATTATTTCTATTACAGTTTCCTTTAATTCATAGTCATATAAAACATGTGATGTTTGATTTTTCCTATGGTTGGATATTTTAATCGATTACATAGTATGTAAAGGATATATTTCATCATGAATTATTATTTTAGCTTCATGATTTATATCTTATCCTTCTTTTCTTTTCCATCTTTACTTACTACATGAATTTTATAAAACTTGATTTGGTTCCCTATCAATATATCCATGAAATTTTGTTAACATTTCATATATGGTCTTGATAAATATATGGTTGGTATTTAATAGACACCACACATTAATTTATATTTTTTTGTTGTACTGATAAATTTGAAATTGTGATCCCTATACTTCATCCTTTTTAAATTGATTTTTTAATTAAATGATAATGATTTTAAATGAAACTAAAATAATGTAATGAATTTTCACCATTATATGTGGATTCCAATTGCAATTTAAGGTATTTTTCTTCTATAACATAAAATTGAAACACTTTATACCAAAACCTATAACTTTTAATCGAGAAAATGAACCAAGACAGACCATATAAGTGGGTATTATATTTTTTCTCTCAATTTATTTATGAAAATTATTTATCCCTAACCCAAAATTAAGAGACAGAAGAGGGTGTTGTTCCTTTTTTATGATGGATGGTGCCTGTGTAGTTATATATATGTGGTCATATGGTTGAAAAAACATATATGAGGCATGAAAATTTAGTTTTTAGATATATTCCATCATAATAGCATCCATTTTTTTGCCATGATGGTCTTGAAGACTATGCTATAGAGGTGGTATGTACGAGAAACTTGTAGAAAAACTTACAATGCCTCTTAAGACAATTATTATTATACATGATATGGGTGAATATTCCCATTTGTGAGAGGGATTATTACATTTCACAAAGACTATTAGGGTGGAACTCTGACTGGACCCAACTGTGGTAGAGATGACACATGTGTTACAATCAAAGCATATTGACACATTTTTGGGGGATGGAATACTACAAGATTTAGATTCATGTATAGAGGTATTAATATAGATTTATAAGTATCTCGAGAAACCTCATATGAGAAGATTGATGTTTCTATGTATATGTGTCAAAATTCTTACAAGATATCATGGGGCAAGATTAGTCAAAAATATCATCATAAACATATATCGTGGAGGGATTTCTAGAAAACCTTCCATTATTATTTATATAATTAAACATTCATGTATGATTGAGATTGTGAGTTTATACATCTTGATGAGGTAACATTATCTATAATGGAGTAAAATATCCATTTTATGGCGATCCATCAATTCATACATATTCCATATGGTGATAAGATATCAAAATCTAAGAGATATATAGATTATCTCATGTACAAAATCTGATTATAGGTGAACATATTTTCAATTTATATTGTATCGTAAATAATAATGTAGGACTAGATTACTAAACAAAACCTAAGGGATGAAGGGGTTCCATAAAAATGTTTTTTAGCTTCTTGACCAAGTGATGCAATATTATATGGTAGGAAGAGGTGTTTTGAGACCCATTATATAGTGAATACTATATTGAGTATGAATAATAGTTGATATATTCTCTGTTATACGTGTAGGAAGCAGACATGCACATGGAGACAATGTGATAAAGAACTAGTTATGTGCTGAGTATGTGACATGATGGTCTATCTGTACCTATGTTAAAAGAAATATCCACTAGTGTCTAGTGAGATATTTTCTACACTAACCCCATGTTTAGGAGGGGGGTAAGCATATTGTTATTGGTTAGGGAGTTAGATTGAGACCGACTAATTAGAATGAGGTTGTGGTTATGGTCAGGGTAGCCCGACAACGGATTATCTACAATAGTATAGCGTACTTGCTCATGGTAGTCAGGCTATATATCAGGTTTACAGATCACCCCAGATGTATATAGATTATTTGACACCAGATGAGGATAGTTTCATACCTTATATAGTGATATGTACTATTAATATATCTTCTATCTTAGTATCTACTATTTTTGATACATGTGAATCACACTCATTCATATATTTACCTATTATGGACATCCTGGGGTTCGATGTTTAGTTTATTTATGGCTTCAGGAAATTTTAAAATACATTGGGGTTCAAATTATATTTTGTATTCCAATGGATGGAGTTCTCCCTTAGGATACATGTGTTTCATTTCGCATGGGACAACTTTTTCCATCATATGACATGGTTTTACATCATTATGGGTATGTAATTGTTTGTTCTCTATCTTGTGTATATATATTTCTTTCACCTAAGGGTGACCATAAAATCACCAGATGGTGGATTTTATATTCACAAGGTTGAAAGGGATATCCCAGAGAGCGTAGTTATACCAGACCATCAAGGGCTTGGTGAGATGATAATCCAAATTTCTAGCTTAACTCTCGATGATCAAGTAATGTGTTAGGAAGACATCCCTCTAGTGGTTGATCATTTATAAGATGTTTTCCCAGATGATTTCTCCCGACTACCTCCTGTGATAGAGGTAAATTTTTTCACATATCTATTTAATAAATCTACACCTGTATACGTTCCTCCATATATTATGGATACTACTATGTTATTGGGTCTCAAGAGGGAGATAGTGTTCTTAGGGAAAAAAGGGTTTTGATAACCCAATGCATGTCTATAGGGTTCTCTGGTCATTTTCAAAGAATATAGATGTAACCATTAATTTATGTGTGAATTAACAGATATTAAACTAGTTTATGGTTAATAGCCTGTATCCCTTACCCTGAATAAGTGATCCCCACCAATAGATCAATGGATTAAATTGTTATGAAATATTTATACGAGTTCAGGTTACCATCTGTTGTGTGTTTGACATTGAAAATTTCCTTATTTAAATATTCATTGAAGGTATGTCATAAATGGGTATTTTTTATGTCATTTCTTCATATTAATTCCAGAATAGTTTTCATGGAACTCATGATCCAGGATTTCTATACTTATCTAGATTTTTTTGTGATGGTATTTGTGGATGATATATTGGTGTATTCTCACACTCGAGAAGACCATGACATACATATTTTTACTATTTTTACTACATTGAAAGATCATTAGTTATATGATTAGATCCCAAAATATTACTTTTGGATAGATAAGATTTATATTATGGGTCATATTAACTCATTGATGTGAGTAATAATTGACTAAGATAATGTGAGAAATGTAGTTTCCTAGGAGTAGCCCATGAATTTATTTGATATATATATAATTGGGGATATATTGTTCTTATATTCTCATCATACATGAATTATCATTATTATAATAACCACTTATGGGATTCACTATGAAGTGTTTATTTCTTATATGTTCATAAACATATGAGACAACCATTGAGGACCTGAAAGGGATATTGAATTTAGTGACGGTCCTAATTCTTCTGTAGATGAGTATGATCAATGAAGTATAATGTGAGGTATCAAGATCCATGATAAGAGTTATTTTGATGAAGTGTGAGAATGCAATGTAATATGGGTCTCACTAGTTGATTCCATATGATATGAAATACCAACCACACATTCATGAGTTTTTTGATGTTGTCCAAGACTTATGATGTTGGTATTATTATATAATGGCTGAGCATTTTGTGTTCTGTACACACAATAATGTACATCAGTATATACTTACATAGTGAAACCCAAATCATAGTTAGTGAATGTTGGATGAATACCAATAGTATTTTGAATTTTATATTTCTACTATGACTCAATAGGGAAATGAATTTTATAATTTTATATGTATGAGGAATTAGACATAGTATGTTCATGATGCTAGTAGCTTGTGGAAGCCTATAGACTTGTTTTTTGATAAAAATTTGTATGTTAAAACCATCTTGGATAGTCGGTACTGGAATCAATATCAAGGACCTGTTCTCATATTGTGTGAGTGATGATAAGAAATATATCAGATTCTAAATTTGTGGTCATATAGAGAATGTTGTAGAAGATGACCTATATCTCGGTAGGGTCATTTATGATATTGATATCCTGCATATTCACAGCTACATTTGGGTTCATATAGAAATATCCTATGAGTTAATGAGAGTGTCCCATTCATTTATTTAGACCATGTATACTAGTCATAGAATATTATATAGTGACTTTTACCATCAGTATTGGTGTTCCGGGATAACAAAATAGATAACTAGTTTCATTACACATTGTTCCACCTATCATGAACTCAAGGAAGAACAATGTGAACTATATTTTATTTAGTACTCATTTCCTATTGATGATTGTAAATGGTATAAATCATCTCGGGATTTTGTTATGGGATTACCTATATTACCTTAGGGAAATGACATCATTTTGGTTGTTTTAGATAGGTTGATAAGAGACTCTAATTTTCTACGTATTTAGGATACTCATTTAGATGATGATCACATGAGTATCTATATTCATTATATTATACAATTATTGGGGGTTCCACACTATATAATATTAGTAATAGATTCCTTTTTCACATTAGGATTCTATAATTTATTTCATAGGACACTAGGTTTACAATTTCTACTAAGTACAACCTATCACTCAAAGCCTGATAGTTTTTCTAGTCATATAATTCATATTCTGGTGAATGTTTTCCAAGAATTCATCCTCAAATTTGGATGTTCTTGGAAGAAAAAAATACCTCTCACAAATTTATCTATTAATAAAATCTTCTAGGAAATCATACGAATAAGTCTTTATAAGGCCCTATACTATAGGTCATGATATTCACCCATGTGCTAGTTAGAAGCAGAAGAGGCAGCACTATTGGGTCCTCACCTAATTCAAGAGACATTAGACGAGGTTCATATTATTAGGAATCATATGTATGTATCTCAAAATATAAAAAATTCATACACCAATCCTTTCCATTTAACACTATAGTTCTAGGTGGGGAGTTATATTTTCATATAAGATTCACATAGACTTGGGGTAGCTGGATTACGAAACAATGTATCTTATAGACTTATTATATTGTGTCCTTATAGATTACGAAGATGGTTGTTTCATTATTCTATAGATTGGATTTGTCTTAGATTTTTCAGTCTATTAATGACGTCTTCATATATCTCGGTTTCACTGATATCATTCTAATCCATTTCATATTCTTCAAGCTGTTCAGGTTGATGTGGAGTTATATGTATCCTTTGAGGATAATCCTATACATATTGTTGATCATAGAAAAAAGGATCTCTAAGGATACATAGTTCCTCTAGTATGTGTGCTACGATATCACGTCCCTATACATGATTAGATTCGATAGTGAGAGGCCAACATATATCCCAGGCTGCTGGAGTTATTGTCAGACACTACTTTTCCACCCATGAAAGGAAAATTCTATGATGCATTACTATATAGAAAAAATTATATGATCCCATGTTTTCTAAAAGGTTAATATAATATTTATTTCCATTTTAATTCATCATTTTTGACCTTATGTGAATTCTTATAGAGTTTGTGGAGGAACTATGGGTTTCTAGGTATTTTTTGTAGTCTAGAGCCCCACTTTTCTTAAAAAACATATAGGTTTCATTGTTTAGAGAAACCATGCATTCCATACCACATGATTTGGGCAAACCATGTTGGTTATTTTAAGGAACATAATATGGAAAAAGGGGTTTCCTAACAATGTGACCCAACCACATGGCCTTCACATTGCTGTAGAGTTTTTCACAGAGGGAGAATACTTGGTCAGTGCCGAGTTTGTTAATACATGCACCATGAACATGCGAGGGAGGTATTTAGGAATATATGGATGCATATTTTATGTATGTTTTAAAAAAAATATCATCCAAATAGTGTGACCCATTTTTTAGAGAGTAAATGACCATTATTCCTTTATTTCATTAAATGTTTAATACTCAGTCTCTTTTTTTCTAGGAGTGTCCATAGATTATTCTCTTATATGAGCTCCTTAGTCTTTCTAACCAGGATTTGATCCATTTTAAGCATATGAAATCCTATTTGAGAGATTTTTATTTAATTTGATATGAACCTGTGAGTTTTACATTCTTCTGGTACCTTTCATTATTTTCCTTATTGTTAATGATGTTTTTTGGTGGAGGATCATATGATCTATTTTCAAGGTTTTATCCAATTCATTTATTTTATTTTAATTTTAACTAAATTATAGGATGATACTGGATGATTTTTGTTATTTGTGAACAAGGTTGGTAGTCTATACCTTTTACCAAATGTATAGTTGTTTATACCCTATTGTTGATGTGTCACATGTTTGACACTCTAGGTGATTCTTCCTAAATTAATTTAACCATAAATTAAATTAGAAAAATCATTTATAGAACATTATGTGACTCTATTATATATGTATGGTTATATTTTACTAAACATAAACCATGTATGGGGTGGGTTATACCTTTTTATTATGAATATGTCACCCTTGGGGTGTAATGAGATCTCCCATTATAGTAGATAGATGAATGAAGTAATTCGAGTGAATTGTTAAATGTTATAAGAACTGTGGACACCATTTAGTTTGTATATTAAAGGTAAAAAATATATTTTCATTCTCTTTTATATGATTAAAATGTGAGTTATGAAATGGTGAATTAATTTGTTAGGATGCCTTGGATATTTATAGTCCACAGATCCCATTTAATTAAATAAAATGGATTCTATAGACATTTTTTACTCTATGAATGTGATTATCTGATTTAAATGATATATTAAGATTCCATGTAGATTTTTACTTCTTGAATATTATGTGGTTTTATTAATATTTGGACATTTTTACTCATTGGATCATAGATAGATGACTCATAAGGATTTCATTGATATATTTACATTATAGATCTATTTTTCAAATATTACATGGATGCCATTGAAATTTACACTCTGAGGAAATATTTGAATAGGTTTTCATGATAATATCTAATTTCATTAACATTTCCTCTCCATGTATATGACAGTTTTAACTACTATTGTATCTGCAAATTGACTTAGCATATATTCACAGACTTGAAATATTATAGAAACTATTGGTTGTCACCTATTGAGTGTTATCTCACACCCTATCTGGTCCATCATTGGGTGCTTGGACAAACATCATGGATGTAGTAAAAGACATGGGCAAGATCCCGATATCAGATTCATGATTGATTTTTTTCATAGTTGTATGGGAGAATTAGACTGGCTTTTGGCTTGTGATGATATATAGGGAATATTCCTTTTTTCATGACTGTATATTTGATACAAGTATTATACTAGTTGTTGTTTCCATGTATAATTTTGTCTTTTCATATAATTCTATGATCATAAATATAATATGACACTATTAGATGATATTACACGGTTAATTATATAACCTATGTTTATTCATCAAATTTTAAGTTGTTTGATATGTTTTGGATATTTATTGGAATGATTGAAACATTGTGATACACTATTATTATGGTTGTAAAGTCTCCCAACTATAACACCATTGACCCTCACTACTTATCAGAATCCTCTTTCATATGAGGAGGTGTGATTGTGTCCATGTGGCCAACTATTTTCAAATAATTTTTAGTGAACTACATTAGGTATGTCACATGATTTTCCAATTGACATACATTAATTTATTTGAATGATAACTATGTCAATTGAAATTACATTGTGATTACTCATCAGCTTCTCTGATTACAAAAATTTCTTTTATATTGTATTCATATAATATTTTCAATAATATTATAATGAGAATATAGTCTTGCCACAAATAGATTCTAGCCTCTCGCTGGAAGTAAACAACCTCTATTAGATGCGGACATGAACTTGTGGTCTTGTGTATCTCTATCTCAGACCTGATGTTTAATATTAGGAGATTAAAAATTGGTGTCAAATAACATTTTACTTCAATAAAATTTGATTCATATTGAACATGGTAGAAGTGAGATATGTTTTATTATACTTATGTAGCCATATTTCTAGATGCATGTACATATTATTTATAACAGACATTGTAGTTACCATTGTCGAATATATCTAAATCATTTGAGGGATTTGGGTGTGATCATGAATCATGAAAAGTAATGTAGTATCACATGGAATATATATATTTATTCCGTGTTATGTAATAGTTCTAAAATTTAATTCATTGATGGTTACTATCTATTTTGGAAATAAATGTATTTATAAATGAGTAATATATCAATTTCTAATATGTATTTTGATATATTTTTTATAATTAATTAGTCGAACATGATTATAATATCTTTTATACATATATATAAATGTGAGTGTGGATAATGTTCAAAGATTTAGTAAATTGTGTTCTTTTAAAATAATTTTTTACTTAATCATTATGAAATATATTCCTAGAAGAATAATAAAATATGTAATAATATATCAATTTCAAAAATATAATTATGAATTTCAAAATATTATTTTATCTTATAATAATTTTCGTAGTATTATTGAAATAAAATTTTAATTTTAATTTTAAAAAAAATTTATCATAATTTTCATCTATCTGAGATTATATACAGTTAAATTTAGTTTTTATTACGATAAATTCCTCAAATTTTATTTAATAATCCAATATATGTATCTTAAATATATATCCAAGAAAATTATATTTTATATTTAAACATAAATATATAATGATTTTTTTTTTCAATTAACACTTTTTACATTATTAATTGTTTTAATTTAGAAATTAACATCTCACCCTATTTTAATTTTTATGTTTTAAAATGATATTAATATTTTAAATCAAAATGATTAAATTAGGAAAAATGATGCGATAATAATTATTTTAATTACTGTCAATTACAATGGAACAATTCAATTACCAAGGTAATAGTAATTTTGGGTAAACATTCAAATGTAATAAAAAAAATCATTGATTAACTCTTCCCTTCTATAAAAAAGAATGGCTGAGAGGAATATTGACCTTAGATTTTCCAAAACCACATCCATGTTAACATTTTTTCAATTTAACCTTCAATAATGACTTAAAATTTACAAAAAATTAGGTATGATTCTAGAAAATTCCCTTTCTTATATTATAATAAAATTATACTTCATCCCCTACAAATTAATAATATATTTATAAATTTATCTTTCAAATTGTGACCATTTTCTCTCCCTAAAAACCTTTTCCATAATAACAATCCCTTGGTCTTTCATATCCACCTCCCTCTAGAGGCACCCCTCATTAGACGTAGATGATTAATTAGTGACGATGAACCCTTAGTCCCACATTCCATAGGCCCTATGTAAATGACTAGCACTGAGGGTATACAAATCTCTCAAAGGGGTGGCGTTTACCTATGTTATTATAGGATAAAGATATATGATAAATAAATATTATAAAACTATAGGATATGATAATAAATGGGAAACCAAAACCATCCCAAACGTTCTTTAATAAAATAAAACATATTCAGATAAAATTAACAAACTAAATACCAAAAAAATGTAATATAGTGACAACTAAAACATACAAATTTAAAATGTATTAAGGTAAAAAGTGGTCCACATATTCATACTATAAATAAAATAAATCTGTTTTTATAAACGTAAGGTGAGAATTGAAGTATTCTCTATAGGGTAGCCACAATATCTCACGAAAAACTGAAAAGATAATACCAACACAGTAGTTAGTTAACACGAGATCCTACGACACCATTATAGGACAAATAATTAATCCCATTGTCACAATGGAATGATTACCCAACAAATCCTCAATTTTAAATAACATAATAATAATTATAGTGATAAAGGGTAATATGCACAACTTTATATACTAATTTAGTCTCTCTCACACCCCAATACCATAATTCCTGACACACCCACTTCATTTAAACATAAAATCATGTCATGAAACCCATGTGAAACCGGTCAAAACGTTACATTGGAATCAAAGGCACCATGTTCATGACAGCACAACTGTCCTTATGAATCTTGATACATCACATCATGTATTTTCAACAATTGTAACTAGATTAATAAGGTATCATTAACATGAAAGACATTAACCATGTTCTCTCTGAAAAGCATTCATAACCCATCCACAATCCATATCATTACCTAATAAGCAAAAAGAGACCCATTTAACTTATTACTATAATATCTTTCTCATGTAATAGAAACATAGAATATGGAGAGTGAATGATTAAAAATTCTATATATCCATCCTCACTACTGGGATAATGGAAAAAATACCACACACAAAAATATTGCTTTCGAAATGTAATGATTATCTAGGGTGGGAAAAATAATAAAAAAAATACAAGTTAGGTATATATAACCACACACAATACCAAACTATGGGTTCCTAAAAAACCCATAACCAACTCACAACATCACAACCTAACATCGACATATTTCACGAATTATTTTAAATTAATTATAATTCTTAAATATTCCAATACCAACCAATTTTAATAATTAAACAATTATTTTTCCTTCCTAGTAGTTCTTATATAAGAATTAAGATTTTAAATTACACCACCTATTAAATTCATTAATTCAAAATCCATCCATCCCAGGTTATTTCCCATTGTTATTGACCAATTATTTTTGATTCTCTCTAAGAATAATACATAATACAATACAAAATAATCAACCAAAAAGCTCATCATATCCAGTTCAACCAACCCAGAATACACCATTACACCAACATAGATATACTCTTTATAACATCCACATCACCCCCACATTTCATCACAAAATCCATATAGTGTGACCATAAATCTCATCACATCCACCCCTTCATTACAATCACACATTAAATAACCACATAGCACATCTAAATCTCAGCACATAATGACCCTGTTACAAAATCACAAATTACACAATTTCACACCACATTAACATAACACATTTTTTATTTTACTATGGGATTTAACCCACATCCCATTTCTTTGTTAATTGGAATTTTTACCCAATCCAAATATCTCTAGGGTAAATTGTTTTATTAACAAGATATAAGGGGCTGATCAATTTCCATTATTATTGATAAAAAACAATCTACAATAGGGTTTTTAGAAATAAACTATTCCCAACCCAAAGGCCCCCAATAGGAATGATTTTTAGTGGTACTAAAATAATATCCAAAATTTCAAAATGATGTAAATAATGTGATTTCATTCCCTTCCCCTTTTATGTTCAATAAAAATGAATAATTATCTTCATTAGTCATGATGAAAAGCATCTTCCCCAAGGGAAAATAATTAATATACCATGACATATGATACACTAGGTGGTAAAAAAGGACCCCCTTCCTCAAAATGATATTTCAAATTCACTACATAATTTTTTATCAAGTGGAAGGTTTCCACTAATATAAAAATTTAATGAGAACACCCTATTCAGCGTAGAAAAGTTAACCCACACTTATTTCTTATCAAAACATAATCAATATAGTTTGTTCCCATGATATTATCCTATGCTCGACAAGAATGGTGAAGGAAATGGAGGAAGATCATGTGAAAAATCACATAAACAACCATGAATTGGTCTCTCAAGATAGGGAATGAATGATATTAAAATGGAACTTAAGAAGATCCTTGCGATGTACTTGGGTTTCCCATGAATTGAGATAATTTTATAGGATTAATTATTTTAGAGGGGATTTTTTAATTTATATAGAGTCTATCAAACATAACATCATAGTGATTCATTTTCCACCATGCTATAGAATGGGTAAAAAAAGAACTATGACATGTAGGTGAAGATAATTTCACATGCCATCCTTTCGAAGGAGCCTTATAGAAATATAACTTCATATATGACATAGGTATTTTAAAATGGAAATAAGACCATATAAGATTTAATGGTACTATGATGAAGTCCCCATTCCAAAATAATGTCTTACGTCGTAGCCCACTCTCTGTGATGCAGTTATGAAAAAATTGGCTAAATGAAAAAAAACTGACCCCTAGACACTATGCCATTGAAATCATCTCCACATCCCATCCACTAGGGTGTTAATCCCATCCACATACCATATGAACTCTATAAACCAATACGATGTTGAATTTAGTAATATATCCAAAACTCCACTTGGGCCTCCCCTATACTATAACATGGAGACCACATTGAAAAATAGAAGTAAACATTATTTCCCAATGATTCTGGATAGATCTTAGTATTAAATGAACGTGGCACACCCAATATCATCCTAAACACAATCAAATACATCATAACCTCATCCAGATTCCACTAATACCAAAAACACCCAATGTAAATGGATTACTAGATCCATGCCCTTAATTTATATTCCATTAAAACCATTCTCACTCTCAAGAATCGAAATCAACCTTGAAAAATGGAGGATAAGTCCAAAAAACAATTGTATAAGATACATCTAAAGGATATAGTAATAAAAAAAACCCTACCTATAACCCATCACTATATGACTTTCCAAAACATTCCATGAACATCAAATACAATGACCCTACCACCCCACATTTCAATCTTCCCACCAATTAAACTACATCTACCTTATGCGCCAAAATCTTCACAACCATATCAAACTCCACACAACCCAATAAAATAATATAAATAAACACATATTTCTACCATTAATGACAAAAAATAGTGATATTCATCTCTAATTTTATGATATTATCAACTTTAGGTAGAATTAAGTCACCCTAAAAATTGTAGTCAGGTCTTGGTATAAAAAATCATAATTTGGAATCATGTTACCCCTACTCATATGTATAAAATATTAAAACACACATCACATTAACAACTAACAAGAACATAACATAAAATATCAATATCATCATATAAAATCATTATGAAAAATATAATAAGTCAAAACAAGTCATTCCTCAATAATAACCTAGGTAATAGTAATGAATCTACATATCCCACTCCCAAAAACACTTCTATAGTCATCCATGCCTTTGAAACAACTGATCCAATGTATCATACCATCCATAATGCACCTAATCTTGATGATCTTATATCTTTAACAAAAATTCCAATAATTTCATTTAATCCTCAATATCCAACTCTCCGCAGTCAATGCCATTGGAGTTATTGTGAATATATCGATAGAACTAAGATATTTATAATAAATTTATGATTTTTCTCATCCATGATAGGAGTTAAAAAAAATTTCTACCTATAATCCACACCCTAAAACTATTATAGTCCCAATAAACTAGGGTGGGATGTTATTTCTTGCAAAACCATTGAAACTAACATCTATGGTAGACTCCCAAGAATAATATTTACACATCCCTAAAATCCATGGGGCTCCTCCTATGATATGAAAAATCCTTCTTCCAATCTTCTACTACATTCATCCTCTCATGAACCACATGAACCTTCTATTTTATTCTCTATAAAACATTGGGACAATGAATTAAAAACTCCTTATCATATATACCACACAATTGAGAATGACATAACGAGCCATACAAATCCATAAATGAGTCCATGTAGATTGATCAGTGCTAGAAAATATTATAATAAAAATAATATAGGGGAATGTGTTGTTCCTAATATCTTCTAAAATCCAAAATACATGCTAACAATATTTCTTATGGTATATGGATATTTCACTTTTACCTTCCATCCATATATTGTACTTATGTAGTGTTGAGGCATATCAAATCAAAAAAATAATTAGAAAATACCTTATAGGCTCCTGATTAGAAAATCATACCAATCCAAGACAATGGACCTCCAGATTCTATATAGATGAACCAACTCTTACATTTACCTCTTAGCTAAAACATATAAGGAAACTGGCTCCTTGATTTCTATGAATAATGTTTATTTCATCAACCAACACCTGATTACCTCGATATCCTCCCATATTTCAAGAGATCAAGGTAAATATTTGATGGATTTTATATAGTTTTCATACCATTTATACAATTAGAAAATCAAAGGGCTAAATCAAACCCTGTGGAACATGGTGATCAACCATTACCTATTGAATAAACAAACAATAATCAATAATCTCTACCCCCACCCATTTAATCCACGACCAAATAAACCAACATCCTAATTCCATGGTACTTCTTGGATACACCAGTGTTTACTTCAAAATGTGATATATAAAACTCTTGAATTACACCATAATTCAACAAAACATGAAAAAAATAGTCTCCCGTGAAAAATAATCTTGTTTGGACCATCCTCTGACCATCCCTATGGATCATAGTTATGGAAAACATTTTTTCACATAAACTCATACTTTTATTCTCTAAATTTAGACACCCATTACTATCGAACTACATAATACTAAATTATCATCTAAAATTATTATGCACAACCATCGATCCCCATTTCTTCTTGATGTAGGGTGTCTAAGTCCTCCATCCCCTTTTATGTTAATCAAAACTCTAAAACCACATCCATCATGAAATCCTTAACAAAGCATAAATGAGGAAATTTACCATTAATGGGGCGTAGGAGATCTCAAATTTAGATTCCTATTGAATATTTATCCACACCATCTACCATGGATACATTTCATGTTTTATAAATATATATCTCAATATCCTATGATTAATTAAGACCAAAAATCACACCTAAATAGTGTAATGTATCCACCATTTTGTTACAAAATATCCACTTCCAATATGAGATCATGGGTGTAACTTCCAATACCAATATTAGATCCCAACTATGTACTTCATAAATGCACATACCAATGCAAGATAAGAAGCATCATAAAAACCCACATTCACAATCCCATATAACAGCAACTAGATCACTATAGAACTATTTAATTTACCCTAAACAAGTAAATTGATTCTTAACATTGATATTTCAAGATAAAAGTATGGTCATTCATGGTAAATGGTGTCAATGTAGGAAAATTACATGATAAATTAGATAATAATATCTTTTATTTGAATACAATACCACATATACTGCAATGTTCCACCATATTCATAGGTGTTACAAAATATAGAAATTCCTCAGATTTCAATAATTCCATGACCACTCCATTATAAGACACCATGTTGCTAAGAAATATATCTCTCAGGTTCAAAACTTTCACCTAGAAAAATGTTAATGTAGCTGGACAGATCGATGTACTTATAAGACATCTTAGAGATGATCAAAATTTACCTCCAATAAAATCTATTAGATCAATACTTAGTAAATGACAATGAATATTATCTTCTACTGGAATTCATTTTGAACATGTTTCTTGAGTCCCATGAACCCATATTATGATCTTTTGAAATACAATTACATAACCTTGAACACAATGTTCTCATACATAAATTTGATGTCAGTCTTTGGGATATGACATTTCTTCACCCTCAACTTGCGATAAGTAGACCCCCAATAATTAATAGAATCCCCAATATATCCACTTAAATAGTATAAAATATCATATATCATCAAATGAGGGTAACAATTCATGTTCATATCCTTATTCATCAGCTAATATTTTTTACAAAACCTCATACAAACATCATCCTTCATGGAAATTTACAATAGAGAACACCATGATGACAAACTATGTAAGATAATGACCTTATAAATCAAACCATCTATCTAAATAATGAATAAAAATAAATTAAATGGTTCCTTGTAATAATGAAGCATCAAAATTGGATAAGAATTAGTCCTTCATTCTATCTAAAACTCAACATTGTGTTTATGTTTTTGTGTCACAATGCCCTTCAAAAAAACATCCAAAGACTCCTTAATAATCATTGGATCGTACACTATCCACATGTCCACTAATTCCCCCATCAACATAGCCACCAATAAAGAATTTGGATCCAACCATCTACTTCTCACAAGATGACTCAGCTCAACAATTAAAACCTCATATTTTCCATCCATATGAGAGAATATTATCCTCCGCTAGAAGTAGTCGATATTATAATAAATATAACACAAAAATTCAATGTCAATAATTAAATCATATAACATTATTTGAGTAAAAAATGATCCATTCATGACTAATGTGTCGTCATTATCAATATACCCCATCAACACACTTAAAACAAGACATTATAGAATAAAAATGGAATAGTAAACAGCAATAGAATGGGACGTATATATAAATACATCCCCCGAGAATGGATTATAGTGGATATAAATTTTTTTTGAATATCATGAATCAACCTAATCATAAATATATAGTGGAAGAAATGATTATTGTACATTAAAAAATAAATGGACCCTCTCCTGATGTTTCCTCAACTTCATGCAACTGACCATGCCTATCTTCTCTACCTCTATGATAATATCCCCATACATGGAATTGGTCATGTAAAATTTCGTTAAAATGGGGGATAACATGAGGGAGTCCTTAACCTAATCCATATACCCTTGGAAAATATTAAAACCATTACCCATTCCTTGAAATAGCGTCATTGGTAGCTACTACTGATGTTGACGATGAACCCGCCAACCTATATTAAATTGAGCTCTGAGAACCACTTGTATTGATTCTTATGACATCCATGTACCCAATAGACAAGATACACTAGCCCAAATCCCCCTATAAAATAATGACAACTTCTAGACCTAGAAGGATGTAAGGGAACCTTTTCTGGATGACTCCCCACTAGTTTGAACCATGAAGGCCCTAGCCCCTGATACCTACCAATTAAAACTATACTCCAAAATGAACAATAGTGTTTCCCATATCATGGATAACCACTCCATTAGTTCATCTTCACAATCACCTCTACCTTATTCTAAAAATCCATATATATATATACTATATATAATGTGTAACTACATACTTGGTGATGTGTGAAGTTCATCCTCAATATATTGACCTAAAGACTACTGATTAAGAATAATATTGAGAGAGAAATGAATAATATACTTGATGTTGATCCCAATTACCCACATATAAAAAATACCCTATTGTATAGAAATCATCTCCTGATACATCACATCCATTATGGTTGTTAATATAAACTCTACCCATCACTCATTCTTAATATTGACTCATGAAAAATATGCCTCCTTTTTCTCACTAAGGCAAGGTGTCCAACACTGATACATATCACCACACATCTAACTAATAGACAAAATGACCTTGTTTACCATCAGGTCCCAGATCATGTTGAATGAAATAATATTATCCTACAATAATATCAATGCTTTTAGATAATAAACACTTCCCTAATACTTCCCAAAAGTATACTGTTGAAATGAATGAAATTATTTGTGTCCCTAAACACTCTTCTAAACTACATCAAAAATTTGATGAGAAACTGGATATTCCTAATGAACCTCCACTTCATCAACCACACTTGAATGAAGAGAAATAGTTATTACTGAAAGATAAAAAAATATTTCTTAATTATTGTAGTAGGTAATTTTATTAGTATTTATTTAATTCATTTTGATATTTAAAATTTCTAGAATAACTCTATTAAAATAATAATATTATTAAATCATAATGAATTTAACTCTATTATAATTATACCATGATGTTCTTCCACATCACCTGTCTGATCAACAGTCTCAATATAATAGCATCTGACCATGGGGTTCCATAAAATTTGTTCTCCTATACATTTATCCTTATCTCATGTCATCCACAAATATCAACTAACTCTAATACCTCAATAGACAATGAAATTGTCATTTTTTAACATTTTACATAATACTATCTCTCATGAATTAGATTTTATTCCACTCCTTCATGACCCACACCTTCCAAAGGTACCCCTCCTGAGATAGAAATGAAGGGAGAGATATAAAAGCAACCATGCCACACCACCAATAGGCCCTGGGATGGTATGTACAACTAAGGGTATGACAATATCATGAAGGGGATGAATTGAATTCTCTAATGATATGAATTGAATATAGGATAAATAAACAACAAAACCCCCACGAAATAAAAAAAGTGAGAAACAATTACCATACCACTATTCCTAGAAAAATAAAATAGATATAGATAATAGTATCTAGATTAAATACCCAAAAGAAAAGAAAAGGCAATAACATAGTAATAGTTCAGGGGTCTGAGATTGTAATGTCAATAAAATTCCACACAGTCTTCCTAGAGACATAAAAATATGTTTAAATTATATATATTTATATGATGATTATATAAGTATACTCATTAGGGTAACTAAATTCTAGCATGCACATGTTAAAATATCATAGTAATGCATTTGTGAGAAAATAACAGAACAAAAATAACCTACATAAGTCACCTAACTGAGCCCATCCATACCAAGAAATTATTACCAAATAATGCATCCATATATTATAGTATAATTACAAGAATAATAATAAATGGATCCCCACACCACTTTCCCAGTGTATTCCCCTCTCTCACACCCTAACATCATCTATTATGTTTCTCCCATCTCTTCTAAATATAAAATCATGCAAATCACACCACTTATAACTAATTAGCACATCACATGTAACCCGAAAATGCATGTTCCATCACATCACATCCCACCCAAATAAACATGTTCTAACACATCATGTCTTATCCAAAATTGTAACCATAATAGTAGCATATCATGAAAATGAAGGACATCAACCTGTTTCCCTCCTCCTACTATGAACGACAACCATAATAAGCTATCTCATTACCCAAAAAATAAGTACCATGCAATTTTCACTTCTCTCCATAACATCATGTTCATATATTCTTCAATTAGAAGGCATGGTGAAAAAATTGAGAATCCATCCATTCATCCTCAACACCGGGATATTGGAAAAAACACCACCCAAAAATATATAGTTATTACACAATGATCTTGACATGCATGTGGATTTTATAAAAATCACATGTAAATATATTGTATATATGTATAACCACCAAAACCCTTCTTATGGTTTCATAACCAGAACACCGATGAACTCACAACATCATAACCCAACCATACAACACCACTACATTCTAAAACGTCATTAAATGAAATAAACAACACAATAATCAGCTCTCCACATGCCCTATTTCATCCATTATTTTCAATTTAATCTAATTTCACGATTTCCAATTACCAACAAATTTCTTTAAATTTCCCATTCATAATGATGCCCATTTTCCATATATAAACATAAACTACTTAAAAAACATAGACCATTTAAATTACTCATTAATAAACCTTTCAAACCCTAACATTTTAATTCATTAATGTATATATTCTAAAACTAGCATAATAAGACACCACTTGAACCAAAAAAACAACCCTTCAACCCTATGCCAACCGGGCCGACACATCAACCATGAAAACCTAAATATCATTTTTGTCAAAACTTATACATCCCTTCTAATTTCCATAAACCCCACCCAATATCATGTCCATCCAACTCTTCACATATTACCCCCACAACACAAGTACACATAAAACATCATTGCAATTCAAACAATAAAAATTACATCAACACCCCAATAAAACAACAAATCAGTACATGCTTACATAATATTCACATAAAAAATTCAAATTTACCAATGGGTTTCCAGAAAGATTGAATTATATTATTCAATATAATTATCACACAATACAAATACCATATAGGGAAACCAATTTACTAAATGGATCTATGTGGTTACCCAATTGTTATTTTACATTCTATAAAAAACAAAAAAATGGTTTTAATAAACTATAAATTCACAAAAAAAAAATCAATGGATCCCAATATCCATGATTCTTATATTTAAAAAATATATATCAAAAAATTAAAAATATAATAAATAATGTGATTATATTTCCATTTAAATTTTAATTTCAATTAAAATAGTCATTTATAGGTATTAATATGGATTCAAACCATCTAACCAATTTTAGAAAAAGAATCAAACATCCATCATGATACACTAGCTAAAAAAAGTATCTTCTACCTCAGATGAAACATCCCAAATCTCAATAAAAGGTTCTGAAATGTGGAAGGCCACCACTGATAAGGACAATGGGGGTTAATATCGCCACCAATATTTAAAATAATAAACACCCCATTCCATTATCAAAAAAACATTAGAAGAATAGTCAACCATTACAACAACCTCTTCTGAGGAAGAAACTAGTAGAAAATAGAGGATGAAAAGGGGGAATCTCACATATACATCCATATATCGATATCCCTTGAACAGTATAAAAATCCATGGAGAGGGGGCTTCAATTTATCCCATGGAAACACATTGGTTTACCATTAAATGAGTGAATTTGTTAGAGTAATAATGTGTTTTGAAGGGATTTTACAACTTATACCCTTTCTGTTGAAGATAAGACCACAAAAAATAATAATCAACCATGTTGTAGTATAGAAGAAAAAACTCAATCTCATTGTAGAAGTTCATCCCATATCCCAAAAAGTTCATGGATCCTCTAAGATTAGTGGCACTGTATACGCCACATACCCTATAAAATCCGAAAAATACCTTGGAACTGGTAATGGTAAATTGTTATAAATACCATTATGTATGAATTAACTACACCACATCCCATTATCCATGATTTAACTTTAAAAATCAGTATAACCACTAAAAACTATCATAAGACCACTGTCATATTTATCATCATTACACTACATTCACTTGGGTAAGAAACACATCTCCAAGCAAAAACCACATTCCATGATGCAATAATGCTAAAATTGAATGTAGATCCATGAATACATTTGGGTATCCCCAATACACAACATGGTTGCCATGATACATATTCTAGGTCTAAAATATATCCTAAGGCTCTATACTATAATTTTGACTAAAATAATATTGACACCTCCACCTCCAATCCCTTATCCTCCTAAAAACCACCAAACCCCTTGAAACATACTCCAAGTGCCTCCAACAAATAAAAAATTAAAAGGAAATAGATTCCATGGTCCATTACCATTCATTGACACAAATAGTTATCCTATTCACATTAATTTCAAGGGGACATAGATCTAAATAATCATGTCTTCAATGTGTGTATGATATCTGTTTCATGTTTTTAATAATAAAAATAAACATTAAAATACATTACCACTGCAATAATATGATGAATTTGGTATAATTATTATATGATATGTAATTTTAATAATTATAAAACCATAATTGTTTTTTCACCCCCCTAGTAAACCAAAAGATCTGAAAACATTTTTTGTGTGTCTTGTTACCTTATTTAAAAAAGTATTTTTATTTTCCCATTATTTATCCAATATTCATAAAATCAGTTTTAATTCTATAATTTTTTTTAAAAAATGATCATTATTATTAGATTATAATTATATTTTGTGAAATAAATACCTCCATAACCACATTCACCAATCTTGTTAAAGAATAATCACATTTGGGTTGATATAACAACTTTGTGAAGAATGCTTTGAAATCATATTATGGATGAATACAGGAACAAAAAACTAATATTATTATAATATATTAATAAAATCATGATTATTATATGGATATGAAAATATTATATTATGTATATGGAATATTATTAATGTATATAGATATTAAATATTTTTAAACAAAATGATTCTAAAACAAATATAGAATGGAATAATAACATTGGAAATCAATATAACATATAATTTAATGAGTCATAATTGATATATACATAATGAGAATGTAATAAAATTATGGTTAATGATATAAAAATTGTTAAACCTATAAAAAAACTACATTTATTATCAACAAATTTTCATAATGTAATATAACTTATCAATGTACACTTGATAAATATTTATATTAAGGATTGTAAATGGTACAATTTGTGGGAAAGGTTATTAAATAGGATATAATTTCATCTATATTTTTACTAGAGGATATAATGTCATTATCTATGAAAGTAAATATTCTTAGGGATTTCATCTAAATATCTCTACATTGGGAAAAATTTTAATGTTATAAAACATATATTTTTATAATGATTATATATTTCCCAAGAAATTAATTTTGAATAATAAATTATTTAATTATATTTATTTACATGACAATGTTATTTTAAAGATTCTAATGATTGTTTATCAAACTTTCTGTTGACATAAGGGTTTCTCTATATGAAATTCAAATACCATAAGACATGTTTATAAAAAATGTAATGTTTTATCATAAATGGTGTCACTACTTCCCAATTTTCAATTTTTTAATGATTCTGTTATATATTATGAAACTAAATGTTCTATTGAATTCATTACTTATCATGTTTGTCAGAATAAATAGTAACAAAGACTCTTAGGGGTTTTTTATATCAAATCCTTCCATTGGTTCATAATCACATATCTTTATATAAAACTCTTATCAAGTATCATAATATCTAAACAATGAGAATTTTATGGTGTATTTTTATTTTATTTTTTGGGAAATATTTATTCCCAAGAAATTATTATTTGTTGATGTATCTATTATATTGTGTAAAAGAATTTTTTTAATAATAATTTACCTCTATTTTTGTTGTTTTTTCCATAAAATCCACCTTATTAATTCCCACCATTTTTCTCCTTTACCAAGTGAGAAATTAATTTATATTCGTGAAAACTGATCATTAAGACATTTTTCATTCAAAAATAATGTTATTTTATTACCTTTTATCTATGTGAGTTTTCACCTAAGGTATTTTGAAATATTTATAATGGTTTTTATTTCAATTACCTTATATTCTAATGATATCTATCACACAATGACATTTGATCTATTTATTTTCTAGTTCAATTTATTTTAATTTTATTTAAATAAATCTTCAATTAATTTTCTTCTTGACTATCAAAAATATGGATTTTGAATGTGACACTAAAATCACATCTCATTTAGTTGATATTAAGAAATCATTTTTTTGAATAACCCTTTTTCTAATCTATCATTAATTTTCAAAGGATTCCCCTCTAATAATATAATGGATCATAAATTATATAATATAAATAATTTTGGGATGTCATGATTTTGGTATGAAATGATCATGTTTTTTTAATGTGGTACTATTTTGAAAAGTTTTGAAATAAATTTTTCTTCTAATGAGTTATTTCTGATAATATTAATGATTTGATTTTCACATGGCACTAATATGTATAGATTCTGAATGGTTGTGTACAATATCTCCCTCTATACATTGGTAATTTTTAATGTATCATGCTATAATGATGTGTTGAGATACATGGATTTGTTACAAACATAAAGGTTGGACATACATGGATGTTTTTATAAAATTAATGGGTGGATGTACCTGGATTTGAGCACAATGTTTTTTATTTATTGTGTATGATCCATTAGTTCTCTAAACTAATCCTTAATTTCAAAAAATTCGTAATTGTATTATATTATATATCTAAAGATATTATTCCTTCATATGTATTAATTTTATGTTTATTATATTCTTTTAATACATTTATTTTATGACCCTTATTCCATCTTATGTTCTTATTCCATGATCTATAACCCACAATTAGGTTTGGAGATTGTCACATATAATTCCAAGATATTTTGTTCAAATATTTCTTCCTTTATAATTTCTGAGATTCTTTTAATGATCCTACCATTATGACTACTTGATTAGTTTCTATTACTATGAAATCTTACTCAACCCTTTATTATGTTCCAATTCCTTAGGTTATGATGATTGTTATATAATATGATATGTATGTATGGGATTCTATAAGAGAGTAGTAATGGGAAAAGATGAACAAGTGTTATAAAATTATATGTGTTTATAGATAGTCTCGAAGTCATGAAACTTGTCAATCCTCGGGGTGCATGAATGTTTGTGGAATTTATTAGTAAAATAATTGTATCAATATATTAATTATGTATGTTTTTTTAGTTCTCAATATTTGGTATCAAATGAATGTTTTCGTTATTTTTTAGAGATTAGTGTACAGAACTTTAGTATAATTTTAGAAAAAAATATTTAAACCCATAAAAGTGAGTCTTTATATAGGATGATGTCCGGTGATATTGTAAACATATGGATAATATTTTTTTAATACAAATGTATTTATGTCTTCAAAATGTGTTGTGTTTAAATCTGTATCATGGATGATCCTATATGAAATCAGCCTAAAATGGTCAATTAAGAATTGACTCGATCATCACCCTAATACAATATCAGTGGACACAAGGCTGGAGACCTGGCTTGACACTCCCCTGTGATATGAATTTATTGTTCTCATTTTCTTTACAACCCATATGTAATGATTGATTTCATGTTTACTCTTAGGAGATATGTATTTATGTATGATAAAACCCAACATAAATTAAACAAACAATTAAATCAATTTAACATGAATATATCAAATAACAAGATGAATTAAGGTTGAATTTCATTTTATGATTATTGAAATTTAACTATATTGTTAATTTTTGGAACTCGTGTCAATACATTTGGATTTAGTAATAGATGAGACTAAATGGAAATATGGATTTGAGGGACAATACAAATATTAAACCCAAAAAACCACTCATCAAAATATTATTTACAATGAAAAATGTTATGATTTATTACATACTACTATCATGAAACATGATTTACAGTGTGAACATGGTCAAAGTAAAAAAACATAAAAAACTATAATGATATAGTGTCATTAAAAGTAACGAGAATAATATAATTAGATAAAAAATTATTAATTTCCTTCATGTAAATAATTTTTATAGAGATATCTGTAAAAAAATTCACAATGTCATTAATAGTTGTTTTATATTAGGTAATGGAGTACACTGAGAAACAAGATACTATAGGAAAATAAAATTTTCAATTAACATCATTGAAACATATAAAGTTTACCCTAAGTATTCATTAATAATTCAATGACTAAGTTTGAGGAACATTGGAATTATATAATTAAATACAATAATCCAATTACTAATAAAAAAGTATTGAATCACTAACCACCAAGAATATATGTATAATGGGATTCATATTCAATCACTACAGAAGAATTGGATCCTAATATCTAATGTGATCATTACCTATAATGCAATGTTATAATTGTGTTGTTTCAATTTAATTCTATGAACTGTAGTATCACTAAGAAGATTTCTCAAGGATCAATAAATTGAAATATATATGATCTGTTTATGGAAGAGGTTTTCAAGTGGTATAAGTACTGAATTACAAAATGGAAATTATATGAATTTATCTTGTGGAAATAATATTATCGATACTTATAATAAATATACTATCATTTTATTCATGAATTCATTATATACACATAATGGATAAATTATCTAGAGTATGAGAAAAAATTAATTATAAATTATGATATTCTATTAATGTGATAATAACAATAAGCACCCTCTAGAAACAAATTATATAATCTGGGTCATGATATGGAATAAAAGATAAATATTCGCCCAAATATTTTGTGAAAATATAAATAATGGGGATAATCATATTAAAGTAATGATATCTGTTCACAAATATTGTATGGTTGTTGTCTTTGTAGAAATTATATATCTATTCATCTGTATAATTTAGGTAACCATAGATATTTCTATATGTATTGGTAAAAATTGTGATGTTCTTTTCAATGTGTTCTTAATTTTATTAAAATAGTATAAAAAATCAATATTAACTAAGAGAATAAAATATTTCATAATATTAAAAAATATATAATAATTAATTAATTTATAGATTAATTTTATAAATTATTATGATCATTAAATCATTAAAATGCTTTTTTCAATAAACACCATTTTTTCAATATTCCACATTACATTAAATAATAAATTTGAAAATTATATAATTTCAATTATATAATATAAACCTCATTTTTTTCATTACTATCATCAAAATTTATTGGGTATGGATTTTTTTATTTTTATAAAATCATTGATTTTTAGTTGACAGTCAAGGGGGTTTTGAGATATTATATTTATTATGAATTTATTATTATGTAAGCATTTACTAATAAAATAAATCCCACTGATATAATAAGAAATGTATCTAAGTAAAAAAGTGTTCATTTTAAAATATTCACTAAACTTATAATTATATGTACAATATTATATAACTAAATTGAAATTTTACATTTATAAATAAAAATTTTTATTCTTTATTATATTGAAATGTATATATGGTAAAATTTTGTTTTTTATTTCCTTTAAATTAGATAATTTTTTTTTATTTTTATAATAAATCAATTTAAGCCATTAAAATATCCATACATTATAATTTTATCTCTATATATATATATATATCATGAAAATATTTTTTCCCATAAATTTTTTTTATGTCATTTAGTGTATGAATTTTAAAATAAATAGTTCAGTCCTTTAAAAAATTAATGTGGTAAAATTATTTTTATAATTTATATAATATGTTTTATGTATTGTAAACGAATAAAATCTTATTTATTTCATTATTGATAATTTTTATTGATATAAATAAATTACCAAGGTCAAAATTAATTTGTGTAACATTCTATATGTAAACTAAATGATTTATTAAATAACTCTTACCTTCTCTCTAAAGGAATGGATGATATTAGTTTAGTATGATATTTTTCCACACCCCCTATTTGTATAATTTTGATCCATTTTACTTTGAATAATGTCATGTAATTATTCATAGTCAAAATATTGAACATAACTCAAAACTTTTAAACTCGCTTAAAATCTCTCCAACAGTCATAGTTCCTTGACCATCGTTAGTTAGCCTAATCTCTTCCATTTTATGAATAATTAAAGGAAAAATGTAGAATACATCATATATATTATCACTTTCTTATGTTATTTTCCTTAACATTACTCTTCCAAATAAATTTTAAAAATTAAAATTTAATATGTAAAATATAATTAGTATACTTATTTTTTGTATATTAATTTTACATTAATTTGTTATTCATAACATATCCATTTATAAAAGAAGAGGATAGTCAATGGTGTGTGTGTGTGGAGTACCACCTCCACATAGAATTGTTTTTTATTTTTCATTTATTTTTTCATTCCTTACCCAAAAATCATAAAATATGGATTCATATCATGAAAACATGTAATGATTTTCTATTTAATTGTGTTCTAAACATATTATTTCCAATTAATCACCACAATGACCATACATTCCAATCTAGTTAAAGTGTAATATTGTTTGGGTAGATTTAACCACATACATGACCATTGCATTAATTCTAGAATATATATATATGTGGAAACATGAAAAATAATATTATCATAATATATTATGTACATAATTATTTGTATATAGTTATGGAAATATTACATTATGTATGTAACATATTATTAATGTAATATTTTCCTTTTATGAAAATACCAAAATAACTTGTTATAATTTTTTTCACATAACCAATCCAAAAAAGTATGTAATTGAATAAGAAATTTTTAAATAAATTTGAGAGATATATTTTGGAGTCAAAAATTATATATCAATAAATAAATTATTATCAAATTATAGGTAATTATATCAATATTGTTATAATTTCACGAAATGGTTGTCACTCTTCATATCTAATGGTCAGAAAACGCCATAACTAATTAATATACTCTCGATAAATAATTTTATTAAAGATTATAGAAGGATAATATTTATGATAAATTTTATAAAATCAGATATTAAATTTTATATGTTTTTATAGTTTTTTATAGTTTTATCAAAAACACAATTTAATGTATTTTTGACTCAATTTATCTTCCTTATGATAGGTTTTAACATTGTACAAAAAATATTACTTATAAGGTGTATATATTTCTGAAGAAAGTATTTTTAATTAAGAAATTGTATATTAAATTTTATTTATTTAAACTTATGATTTTCTAGCTTCTAATTTCTTTTTATTCATTACTATTAAATTTTTGAGTTTTTCACTGTCTCAAATTTAAATCCATTGAGGCATGTTTTTCTTTATCACCCCATTTCTGTATAAATGGTTTAAATAATTCCCATATCATTTTTATATAACTATTATATTATAAAAAATAATTTAAATTTTTCTCCCTAATGTTCTACCTCTAATGTTTATTCAATTCAAAATTAAATGGATGTATAGTGTTTTTATGACTCAAATCCTTTCATTGGGTCATGATAAATTTTCATTATCTAAAAAAAATTTCATGTATGATTGTATCAAGCGTATGATAATATAATGTTATAATTAAACATTATTTTATATTAAAAACATGTTTGAAACCATTATATTAATTTTTTATCAATCAATTGGTTTTCTAAAAATGAATTTTTTTATTAGTTATTCATATCTCTTTTAATATATATTTCTAAATTTTTGTTTTCTAATTTTCTAAAATATTGTATTATCCCTAGTGTATTCTTAATTTGTTTTTATCTTTAATTTTCTTTATATTCCTCTTTATATTAAAACCATGTTTTTTAATTTTCATTTAACGATGGGAGTTTTTAAATAAATATTTTTCTATTATATGTAATGAATTTGCATTCATTGGCAATACATTCATCCATTTTGTATCACATTTCGACATAATTTATTAATTTTTAATAAATATTTATTGGAAATTGTTTTCAAATGAATGTTTTAAGATATCTTATCTTTATTTAAAAGAATTCTATGGTGTCTCAAAATTCATATCATTTGAAGATCAAATTCTAAAACACTTTTTTAGGAAAAGTATTATTCATATTTCAATTTCATTTTCAAAGGATTAATCTCCAATAAATTAATTTTCTCTAAATAATTAGATATATGATCTTAATGGATGATCATATTTTTTATATGAAATTTTAAGGTTTTTCAAATCATTATTATACCTTTTAGAGAAGTTATAAAAAACATATATCATCCCATGGGTTATTTGTTATAATATGGATGAACTTATTTTTAAGTGGAACACATATATATTGATGATAATGGGTGAGGTCCCAAATTTACAACAAAATATTTGGTTCTGGTATTAAATATCACGAGATAATGATCCATATAAATAATTGTATTTATATAAAAAAATAATGTCTTGACAAACATTGATATTTTGAAAAAATTAAACGATGGAAATAATTTGGTTTTTCCAAAATGATTTCCTATGATTTTTTTATTCAACTACAAAGCTAAAATTCTAATTTATGAAAGAATGAAAAATTTTGTTGATATTTTTTGTTATAAATAAAATATTTCATTTAAATATTCATTTCATATCTAGTACATGCATCAGTGTCATGTTTTTTATAACCCTTATTTGGTACTGGGATCCTATTAATTGGTTCTTTATTATCAATCATGTTTCATGATTTTCACTTATGATTCAATGATATTTTTTCTGATATTTGTTTATCATATTTTACATCATATTCATGATATACTAATTATGAAATGTTAATTAGTTTCATTCATTGATTATTTGAGATCACCCCATTATTATGATTTCATTTCCCAATATATGAAGTTGATTATATAATATTATATGTCAATAATACTATGTATTAGGACACAATCTTGTTGAAATGTCACAATATTATATATATAATGATTTATATATATATAGTCTCTATGAAACAAAACTTATTTCTCCCTAGGTTGTGATATATTATTATCAAATCACTACGTCAGTGTATTACTTATGTATATATAGGTTGGGTAAGCAGAGGGCGTGACATGATAGTTTTAGAGAAATAATCGTATTTCATATAAATATTTCAATGGAATATTATTCAAGGAAATATTTACTAATATAATAATGATAGATTTCAAGGGTACATGTAGCCATATTTGTGTTTCCTGATAGTCTATTCATACTCCGCTCGTTTTACAACACAACTATACATTCCTCGTCTCTTATGATGAAATGTGGACTAGATGAAATCGCTTCTTGAGACATGTATACATCTCAATTTCAGATAAGAAGTTAGGATTTTAGACGTTAATATGTACTAGAAGGTTCAATGAAAGGCCTTGGATGTTGAGAAGGTTCTGGAGGAGGATTGAGAAGCTGATCTTCCTTCACCTTTTATTAATTATGTGGGTGGTCCTCCTGATTTAATGATGAGCGGCTCATCATATAACATTATGATGAGGAACATGGACATGTAACTAAGTAGTGGTATACTGGTGGAGTAGATTTTTTCTTCATCAGCTCACTTTGGGGAAGAACCATAATAATTCAATATTTATATATTGGACATAACCATAGGTCATCCACAAAAATTCAATGAAAGTGTTATAAAAGTGGCATAATGGGTCATCTTTAGTAATAATTCCATATATCATTGAGGTTTGGAAACCATAATGGTTCAAAAATATATATTATGGGGTATATGGATTCAATTAGGTAATCAGTAGTTGATTCAAGTGGTGAGTCAGGTTTGTCGTATACCATAGGAATAGTTTCAATGAGATATGGCTGGTTGAGAATATATAGTTGATAAAAAATATATTGAATGATGGTGAGGGAAAACCTACTATTTGAGGTGTAGTCTTCACCACAAATACATTGTCTAAAGTGTTTTTAAATACCCGTCCTTCCCTTTAAATAATATATTAAATATTAATTGTTTGGGTCGACTTACCTATAATGTTTGAATCAAAATTACTTTTAATCAATACATTATTGGGTACGAATATATACCAAATTTATAGATACCAAGAATATTGAAAATTTATTTATAGAAATGTAAATATATGAATTCATTATTATAGATATGGTTTGAATTGATGTGATTCTTGGAATGGATAATTTTACGAGTTTTTCAGCTCACATTGGTTTCAATCAGATTGGAGAATCATATGCATCACCAAGGGGAGAGAAGTACATGATGAACATTGAATGTGAGTTCACATTAAGTAGAATAGGACCTGGCATGATCCATATTTGGAAGACCATGGTAGAGATTCTGGTCTTGTATCTTTCCGCAAGATAAGTGGAACCCCCTAATTCATTCCTCTTATTGTGGATATATATATTTACATAATTTTATATATGTTCAACATTGATATTCCATTTTCACTTATTACTGTTTATAAATAAAACCATATTTTAACAAACATTCAGTCATTATAAATTAAATAATATTAAAAACGTACCATAAAAACATGATTCCTTCTCTCATTTTTAAATTAAGTCCATTTTGAAATAACATGAAACATTAATAGATTTTTTTTTTAAAATAACTCCACCACATGACATAAAATATCACCACTTTTCTAATAGTACAACAATATTTTCCATATGTATATAAGAAATAGGTAGAATATAAATCCCTGTAAGGGTAAATTCAAAGAATATCATAATATAAAGTAGTATATATCAGTTAAGAAGACTGTCATGGTAATATAAGAGCGTTGAGAATCATAAACATGAACATCGAATCATAATATAAGTTGATAATATAAAGACCACATGAAAATATAGAAACAACATAAACTATGATTTATAATTATATTTATGGACTAATAGATAAGAAATCATGACAAAGTATGCATGAGATAACACCCATTAACCATAGATGATATATTATTATAAGAAAACATTAAACAATGCATTGGAGTGATATATAATTTCAATCCCACGTGTATCATTCATACCATGTAAAAGAATAATTGTTCCCATAGATCATAAAATATAACGATTTATTTAATAAATTTTAATCCATTTATTAAATATTTTGTGTTACATACATGGATCTACCAAATCAATGAACTATATATACACATAATTGAAGAACATTATTGGAAATGGGAGTTGGTAATAACTACAGAATTGATTTTCATGGATATTAGAATATAATTTTGGATGAATAAAGGGTGTATCTAAAGAATCATGGAATGTTTTGATGATATTGATAGGGTCCCCTAATAACATGGAAATAATATATATTTTAATAGGTATGTCTGAAAACATATTTCAAGATTATGAATGGGAAATAAAATATCATAATATATAGATGGTACCTTAGTAAATGGGAGAAAGAGATGATACCTTACCTTAATTGGTTCATCTAAAAGAATGGTAAGATATTATTATCATCTTGGGTAAACCATAGTGGGTCTATAAATGGAATTTCAGTGTAAAATAGTTTTATATTGGTTTTTTGTAATGAATAATGTGTTGTTTGTTGGGTATGTAGAAAAATTATGGGTAATTATTTTTTAATTTCTAGACATTGGAATTCGAAACCATATGATAAAATAATCAAAAACACAATCCTGCCCATGGGGTTTCCCATGTTTTATTCCAATTTGTAGTGTTTCCAAATATTTAATATGTAATTAAACTTGATATATTAAAATAATAGAATTCATGGTATGAAACCAAGGTACATTTTTCAGAATTGATTTTAAAACATTAAAATATTATATATATATTGTAGGATTAATTAAGGGTTTATATGAATAATAAAATACCCTATGAACATATTATTTTAAATGGGAAACATAATTTTGTTCTTTCATACTTTATATAGTATTCATTACACCAATTTTTTGGTTTTTATGATGTATTAATTTATATAATATATTTATACCATGTTTAATTTTTACCAAAAAAGTAGACTATCTCATTAAAAATTGAAATATTCACCATTAAGAATCATATTCAAGATGATGCCAAAAATCATAATTATTTTATTGAAATATTTCTATAAATATACAGATTTATACTATTAAATTATAAATCCGTATTTTTTTAATGATATATGTTTTTATGATGATAATGGTTTCTAAACCTTATATAAATTTCACATTACATCAACAAATTATAATAGAATTTATATTTTATAATATATATTTTAATAATAAAATTTTTCTAAAATATTTTTTTTTAAAAAAATATGCAATTCATTATAAATAGTTTCCTAATTTAAAAGAAAAATTTTCCAAAAATAAATTTCGGTTTCAACATATTAAAATATAATTTTTTCTCAAAACAATTATTTAGTAATTTTTAAATAAATATTGAAAAATTATAATGGTATTATTTAATTTAAAAAATATAAATTCTTACTATTAGGATATGAATACATTTCCCATTATTTGACAAGTGTATTCTTTAAAGATAATTTGTGCGACAATGAGTATTTCATTAGTTTGTTCGATGAACGTGTATTAGGTCTTGATCTCGATGAACTAGAACTTATCCTGTAAATAGTTTTTCTCATTATTTGGCTATAAAATCTATTATTCATCTTGGTACATTTTAAATCCAAGAGAAATCATATGCCTTGAATGCTCTAATAGACTTTCCACATGTTGTATGATCCTACTGGTCATGGTCATTGCTTCTCCCAATTGAGTTAATTGGACATTATCAGAATCAATAATATATAACGATCCTAATGGTCACATTTCAATGGATATATTATCAATGGATTAGATTCATAATTGTATAATAAATACGATATTATATAATTTCTAATGTTCCAAAATAAACAAATTCATCTATGTGTTTTATATAACATCCTTAAATAATAAGTTTTTTATTATTTTTTAAATAGAATTTTGTTTATATAACTTCATGATGTTATAAATTCCCCCAATAAAAAAACTCTTTATTTTATATTTCATAATCTAAAATGGTGAGCATACTTATTCTTCATCACCTCTTCTAGTTTCCTTTTTCTTCAGAACCTGATATAGTACATTGAATAAGTGGGTTTCCCCTTTTATGGAACTTTCTCTCTGTTATCAATGACCTTCACCAGCTACTCCATATATGAAGGATCGTTCTATCATGGTACCACACCCAGATTCAATTAGTGTGAATGTTATTTTATGTACATTATAATTTGTGATACATATAACACATCAAGTACATGAGATAGATTAGGTGGTGGTGCTAGTAAATAGGCAACATTTTAAATGTGATCAAGGATATTTATGGGGTTGTGGTATTATGAACTATTTATTCCCTTCTTCGTGGACCTCCTGCCTATTTTCCATAGTGATATACAATGGACCAATTTATATATGACTCAAAACTCTAGATCTCATCGAAGACTATCGGCATATATTTTCTATTGAAATTGTGGGAATATATTATGAAGTTAAATATTTTAAACCTTCTCTATAATATCATGTATAATATTATATATCATCACAATTCACTCTTAATGCTCATTCTAGAATGATGTAGTCTAAAAAATCAAACCATTCATAGACTTTTAATTCATTATTTGAATTCATGAATAGATAATATTATTATATTATTATTACATAAGGGGGAGGTGATGAAATCAATATCCTTGGAAATACCATTAAAATATTATTATAATATCCTACAGAGTTCGAATGGTTATCACAGACCAACGATCTGACATAATATAACCAGATTTACCATTACCCATGTACATGTCCAAAAAATAATAAAGGTTTCTCCAGAACCCCATGTTAAACAATGGATCACAGTTAGATTATATATAGAGTGGTGCTAAATATAGTCTTAAAACATAATATATGTATATCATGGTGAGTTAGTCAATAGATAAGTATTAATTGATTGAAATTAAATGCACATACATTGTATGGTTATCGACAACCACCGATATATATTTATTTAAATTTGGAGTTATATTGTATCTCGGGATGAATTCAAATGTTATTTTTTACCATTTACATACTATTATGGGAACGGTTTTGTAATATCCTTAAACATCGATTGATCAACCTTGACTTTTTGGAATACCAAACTTTGAGATACAAATTATGAATTCCCCCTCATCATGTTATCCAACCATAATTATTGCATGAGATATCTATATATCATTTTCATTCTTCTATGAATACATAAAGATGAATTACGTACATCATGAAGAATCTCCATTTAAAAAATAGTTTTTATTGGACACATATATAGGTTGAAAACTATATGACTCAATAATTCGAAATTTTTAACACTAGAATATTTTCATCCATTTCTACAGCTTGTCATCATCTTTTTGGGAATTCTAGATCCTCTCAATAATTCTATATTTTTCTGTCATTTGAGAAAGGTATAATGATTTTCCTTTTATTATTCTAATGTTATTTATTGAATATTCATTGACATCATCATCATGGATAGAGTTGTGGGATCCTTTCTAGCCATTGTACCAGAAACGTTTTTTACTATACTAGGATGGCAATGTATTGAAAAATTATATTCCATGATTATCTCAAAATACCATTGTTGGTGCATATTGAACACTTTTTGTGAGAATATATACATGATGCTTTTATGATCCATATATATGTTAAAATTCTTCCAGTACAGTTGATGTCCCCAATTAATAAATGCAAAAATAATTACATAAAATTCTAGATGTTGAATTTAATAGTTCTAATATATCTACAATTAGAATGATTCATAGGCTGTAATGCTTTTTATCATTCATCTATACACATCAAAATACCTTTTTGGATTTAACGTTGTTGATCATAAATCATTTTGTACTAATGGGTAACGTGATTATATTACTTGTGATTAATATGATATTAAACTCCTTAAATCTTTAATTTCATTCATCATTACTTGTAATACTTATTCCCCTCTATGATAGTTTTGTTATTGACATTGGAAATTCATAAAAATTTATCACAAATCGGTTATAGTAACCATCTAATCCAATAATGTACATATTTCTATCATAGATTTAAAATTTTATATCTCTTTGAATTTCATTATTTTTAATGTTTTTGTATATATTTCCTTACTAGAGATAACATGCCATGTAAATTTTACTTACTCCATCTAGGGATATCACTTATTGTAAATCTAATATTAATTTTCTAATCAAATGGAATTAGGTAAAACATTAATATTCTCATTATGTACATCCATAATTTATGAGTAAATAAAAATATCATCTATAATGACTAGCCCTAATTTTTTTGATGTATTCCCTTAAAAGACTAAGCCTCAATTCCATAATTATTGATAGATAATTATAGATCCAAAATGGAAACACTTTGTAATCATAGTGCACATACCATTTACATAGTATAGTATTTGGGATATCCACATCTTTCAACATTATATGATAATGTCCCAACCAAATATCCACTATGATGAAATATTGGGTGCCACTTTGTAGATAAAAAAGTCATCAATATATGGTTTAGGGTACATTTTCATTATCATGATCTTATTATTGTCATGATAACCTATATAAAGGATAATTGAACCATCATTATTCATAAAAAAGGACCGTTGCATCCCATGGGGATGAACATGGTTCTTCTTAGGGGGCATTTACCTCCTCAACCCAAAAATACTCACTTTATACATTTTTATCAACAAGAATTGTAACCTAGCTACAATTGAATCATTATCCACTATATACTTCAAACCCTCCACTGGTATTATGAAAATAGTATCAATTTTCATCCTAAGCCTTAGCTTCTCAATTTCTCAGGAATATTATGATTCTTTGTGAATAAATTCCATTTTCCATCAGGCTCGTCCCCCTGATCACCTCTAGGTCCGGGTCCACCAAAGTCTCTATTAAAACATCGACCATATGCACCAAAAAAACACATGCGGGCGAATCCCAATATAGGTTGTCTAAGAAGTAATAATTAGGGTCCCACTGACAAAAAGGAAAGCCAACACAATAATTCTAAAGGTAAATCATGATGCACAAGATATCTCACACTAGGTATACATTTATGGTAGTTATAAAAGAATCATCAGTCCCATCATATAACTCCTATGATGCTGTAGAAATCCTCCATTATCTAGTACAGTGGCCCTTCCATGTCACGGCGAAGTGATTCCCACTAACCTTGGAATACATAGGTACAACACCTTATTGTGTACCGCGGGAAAAAAACATCATAGAGAATTGCTTCCAACTAATCTTGGCCAACTGCGGTACTCCTCCTCATTGTGTACCATGGGCATGCAAAGTCACACTTATGTGATTCCCACCATGGTCTTTTGAATTCACATAGATGTGATTCTCAGTGGACATATTTGAGTCTCATAGACTTGAAAATAAGTAGTCTTTAGGTCTCACTCAGTCGTAGGGTTCTGTACATTGCATGCCCGGGAGAACCACTCGTCAAGCCATTATTAGCATCACAATTTTCATGATAGTCAAATTAGGGAATAAAAAAAGATCCTCCTCATAGAGAGGGTCCCAACGCCAAAAATGGATCGTCCATTGGACGTGCTATTTACATGTTATGAGCATTTTAGTAAATAGGGGTCGATGGGTCTGGTTATGGTCTGACCCCGTCGAACAGACCCGACCAACCCAGCCCGAGGGTCCCACATACCTCTATTTAGTTCTGACTAACTCGACCTAACCTAGTTCGGGTCTGTGATGGTCACGTATGGGCTTTCCAGTTGGCCATGCCCAAAGGTATTCACTGGCCTCGACACGATTTGGCCGAGGTTCCAGCCCACCGGTTCACCTAGAGACCTGGTCTAGTCTGGCCCATCTTGAAGGTCATGGGTCCGTCCTACCAGAACGGGTTCCACCTTATGGGTGTGAGTCCAACACATCAACATGGGTCCAACCAGTCAAAGTGTATGAAATCCTATATAATTTCACCATAAACATCATATAGTTCCCTTCTATTCTATGAAAACTCAACACCAATGACATGCTCTTAAGGGATTAGAAGAAATCACTACATCAATCTTCATTTCTTCAACATCTATTCTATTCCAAAAAATGAAATTGTATAAAATGTGAACCCAATGGGTCAAGAATATGTACTTTTAGTGATTAATCTAAAATTGGGTTCTCCCAAAAACAAATACAGTACAATCCTCAAGTGATCTACATGATCCTCATCTAACAAAGATTGGATGATTTTTTCATCAATAAATACCACAATAAACTATCCATGTATGGATCAAAATCCTAGTTAATCTCATCCATAAACACATTGGTGGAATTAATTACACAAAAATAATCCCTTGGAACTCATTGTGTCAATAGATACATCATAAATAATTAATTGGAATATTATCCTTGATAACCTTCAACATATATAACACAGTCTGAAAAATGTTCTTCAAGAACCATCTGACACCTCAGAACAAATCAAAATTGGTCATCATTCATTAGAAACTTGTAATAATTTGTTATCATGTGCTACTTATGGTTTTGATAGCCAAAATAAATACTCAATATATAATATATATTTTTTAAGTCCTAAACTAGAGAAACATATGGGTATAAACTAGGTCTGATGAATCCCAGCTCTCAAAGGTCATCTTATTAATCCCTCATCGCTTGCTTCTTAGTTGGGAACATTTAAAATGATATATAAGATAATAAATCATTTCATTTCTCAATTTGATGAAAATATACATATCCCACCTTGGAGGTATCCCTAAACCATCAACGGGAAAGATTTTAATAAAATCCACTATGACACAAGGAACACAGATGCTTCATGTTCTTTCTTCGCCAAGAGATAAAATCTCCAATAAATGGTATATGGGTTTCATCTTAGTTCTCAAAAAACCAACTTGGACCACAATGTGATATCTCTTAAAACAAAATTGAATAATATATCATTATTCTGGATGAATGTGACCAATATTTGATGATTTTCAATAGAGTCTCGGACCAAGGACAATGAGTCTATACACATGATAACATCACAATGTCTCATCAGGACAACCAATAGGTCCCATTAGAAACTCTCTCCACCATGAGATAAATCACACTACCAGAATAAATGTGATAAAGAATAAGTGTTCCCTATAGAAACCTAATAAAAAATCCACTGAAAAAAAGTATCAAATGGGAAATAAAACTCTTCCACTCAAAGTAATAATATGAAGGAATGACTCCATATTATTTCTGCTACTACCGAATCAAGAGTAGAATATAAAAATATTACACCTATAATAATATAATTATCTATTAGGTCATTATAGTCAAGAGAATATAACTTCCCAAGACCAAGACCGCTAGCTCTATATGTAACACCCCAAGCTTTCACGGTTTGTTTCCCTTTGAATAAAGTAATACCTTGCATTGTACGCAACTTCGAGATTCTAATGCACCACAACCAATCAAACCAGTGGTTACGAATAATAATAACATATTTTTTAAATTTTATAAAATTTTTATTTCAAAACAGACTTCATTTTTGGATTATAAGTATCGAATTTAGTTTAGGGTGAATTTTTGGTATTTTTCTGAAGACTATCAACTTTTGATGAATAGTGAAAAACATTGAGTTATTGTTTAAACCCAAATTTTTATTTAAATAATTATTTATTTAATTTAAACATATTTTAGGTCAAATAGACACATAAAGCCTATATAAGTTCAATGTAATTAAATTTAGTCAGTTTATAATAATTTTAGATATATAAAAATTTTATTGAACTTTTTACCGGCTTTTACCCACCTCATAGGAGCCTTTGCAAATTTACATAAAATATAATTTTACCGCTTCTCTAAGTTTAATTTCAAAAATATGAGAGACATGGATGATATTAGTAAGTAAAATGTGGTTCAATAAGATGAAAATAATTTTTGGTGAATAGTAACTTTTTACTTTTATTTACCACAGTTAAAAGTAAATAGGGTAATTAAGGGTAAAAATGAAATTATTATTACCAAAACACTTGTCCTTATTCTATTGGATAAGTTTATTTTGACCAAAAACAACCTTAGGTATAAAATATGATCCTTTAGCTCCACTTTCATTAGATTAGGACATTTATTATTATTTTATTTAATGGAGAGTTAAAAGAGTTAAAATCACTGTTTAATAACTAATTTTTTTCAATGTAGGGTCATATATAAGATAAATTATATTATATATATTAATTATAAATCTAAAATTATTTCCTACATAATGGTATTTTATTTATAATTTTTAGACATTAGATAAATAACTTTATTTAAGACACAATGATGATATAGTAATTACCTAATTAATGAAAGATTAAAATAATTGATATTATAAATATTCAAATAAATGTAATTTGAGACATTTTATGAATTAATTTAATTGTAAAGGTTAATATGACATGTTAGTGTTGGTTAGATGAATTGTTTTTGAAGTAATAATGTTGTTCTGAATTTATCAAAAACAAAATACAAAATAGTGTAAAAATTTACATAAATGATTTTTTTAAAAATATATTATATTATTAATTGATATTCTATTCCTAAAACTCTAAGGCTCAGCAAAAAGACTTATATAATGACAGGTGTATCATTAATGTACAACTATGTGTTATCTTGGATGTATATATTATGTTTATCAAACATATATTATAAAAATACTAAGAGACATGATAAAAGTAAAACTGTTTAACTAAGAGTTAAATCTTAAAGATAAGGTTAATATAGTGATCCAAACCTCTCTAAAACCTATTGTTTTAGTGTTTTTAGACCCATAACCACATAATTAATTATTTAAATCATTTTTTAGACATTATAAATCTAAAATTAATTTATTATAAAATAATATTTCTAGCTTTTCCTAAGGTGCCCCTCACCCCTCTAATAAAAGGGAACTTCCCCTTCTCTAAAATTCACACCTTCAAAGACATATGACTCGGCCCACCACTTCCCAAATATACTATCAAATATCTTCCCTTAATCCCATATGGATTACTTTAGTTAGAAATCCAACCTCAGAATACCTTGGGATCAAATTAAAAGGAAGAACCTGAAGAAGAGGTAAATATTTCATCACTTCTTTCATGTTTTTTCTTCTTCCACTTATTCGTTCCTTGTTGTTTCTATTCTAAAATAATAACTCGAGTATATTCTATATAATATTATTTTATTATAAATATGGTATGACCATATTCATTATTATACCAATCCTTTGAATGACATGTCACCATACATGTGTACATACGACTTACCGTCTCCACATCGTGGTGTAGTTTGTTATTCAAATATTTCATCATCTGGATGGGTATAGTAATGAGTACGAAATTTGTTAATAATAAATATAACATTATATTGATTCTGTTTACATGTTATACCATGAAATTACATATGATTTTAATATCAAAAGAATATTAATGTCACTCATGCGTATGTACGGATTACCGTCTCCACGAACACAATGAGATTCATTCCCCATCGTATCCATTTAAGAATAATTTTCATTTGATGATTAAATATAATGTTAAAAGACTTAATATCATTATGTATAAGTATAAAATACATCTTATATTTAACAAAAATTACTTATGTAACAAATAATATAATGGAAAACAAATTAGTTAACACCTGAAACAATGATACTACTGAAATATAATTAACGAAGCAATATTAGAAGATCATATATGATATCATATTAATGTATATGGTTATTTTATTATTATATAATAATGATTTCACCATTATACTGAAGGCTAACCTATCCTCTACCATGTAAAAGTACGAATTAAGGGGATTCAAATCTCACTTTTAATTCTGTGAGATTTTTATTATTCACCAATTATATATTGCATTTGGTGTATTTTGTACATCCATTTCACATATATTATCATGAATATCATTTTATTCATGGTATTACATGATTCAATTTGAGGTTATTAAATGTTTTTCATATGACCCAATTGATTACAATGATGTAAGGGTTTTCATCTCACTTTTATTCCTGAGAGATTCATGCTATATTGGCCACTATTTCGTTTTTTTAATTATGTACTGACCATGATTGTATTCTTTTTGTAATATAATTTAATTTATGGGTATTTAAATCTTAATTTTATGATAATTATTTCATGGGGTGCATGTTTCATAAGTTACCAAATTGGTAAGAGAATTTCACATTTCAATTTCGACTCATTGGGCATTACTCATACTTCATTGATTATTTTACTCCATGATTATGTGTGGAATCACTGTTTATTATTTGTGTAGTAATTTCTACTCCCCATTCTGTGGATATACTATTGATAGACATAATCGATCCATTGATAAATTCTCAAGTCATTGATATGAACTTGATAAGTGTATTTTTAACTCAATCTCCATTTATTGAGTTAAACATCCAATTCATTGGTGTTGTTTTTACGAGAATATGTGTGTATGTCCTCTGATTATTATGGGATGAGTAAATAATTCCATAATAAAACATAGTCATGGGTATTCTACTAGTCGGATAACCATGAGAAATATCAATAACTAATCACATAATGATGGAATGCATAATTTCGGACATCATAACAACATAGTCAAGGCCTCTAGCATAGATGTACCTAATGGTAAAATCCGAATACATCGCTTTGATCTAGACTTGAATGGGAACTAGTTCCTGACAACGGGCCTTGCTTCACTCTTGGTTAGGATACTCCTAGGGGATATTCTTAGGATAATTTACATTTTCTTTACAAAATAATTTAAAGGATTTTAAAATTAGATGAGAATAAATGACCTTGGTTAATCCTAAGGCATTTCAAATTTAAAATATGGTTTCATGATATTCTCTAAATGATTTTATTATTATTGTTACTCACTCAATGATTACTGATTTTATTCAATGGATAGATTCCATGGGACTCATAGTATCTTTGAGTATGATGTACATGGTGGGAATGGTGGTGAAAATGAGTAACAAAATGGAATGTTGATAAGAATAAATGATATCATGTTCATGACAAATTAGATTTTCAAAAATATGTATGACAACATATATATTAACCAACTCCTGGACTCAACAAAGAAGAGGAAGGCGATGACTGAAAAGAGCTCAAGCAGTGGAGACCATGGAGAAATGAAACCTAAATTTCCATCAAGCAGGAAATGTGGAAGGATACACCTAGGAAATTGTCTCAATGGCATGAAGAAATGCTTTTGTGTGGGAAGACTAATATAAAGAAAATAATAGCCAAGAAAAAATGAATATTACTATGGAAGAAAATAAAAATAGTCCCAACAATCCATTTATAGTAATTTTCCATAAATGTAGTGGACCTGGCCATTACCCGAGTGAATTCCCTATTCTATTGGATTTTTTTATTGTTAAAGAAAAATCTATGTGGAAATAAATGGTCAGAGAAATGTTTAAAAGTATTATTGCTATTTTTTTATTGGATTAATTTGGAATAATTTTTTTTGTATTTCTAACCCTTCAATTGTTATTTGAAAATGATATTTGCAGAAGAATTATCCTTTCTCTTGTGAATATTGTTATAAATAACTACTTCATATTATATGATCATTGATTTTGAGGGAATTACATGTTATTATATTTTGGGATGAAAATGCAAGGTATGAGATAAAATTTGTAGTTAAATTATGTTATAGTTATTTTGAGAATTTATCTCATTTTGGTAATGTTATAAAATATTGTGTTTGAAATTGGAAAACACGCAGAATGTGTGACAACCTGTCGCATCAGACAAAGTTGTGGGAATCGAACCCACAACCAGAGTGTGATTGGGATTTATCGCCTACAACTAAACTAAGTGAATTCCATGGTTAGTGTGACTAATTATTTTTAGTTAAATGATTTTATTGATCAATAATAAGTCAATTTGTAATCTTATGTCTTATCAAATGAATACCCTTAGTATAAGAAAATGATTTGATGATTAAGTGATAAATGTTATTTTGGAAGACGTTCGCTCTGTTGGGTACACTCTATGCCTATGGAAAATATAAAACTATTGGATTTCATTTTATGAGTAATGGGGGGTTCTTATATATTTTTTTATTGAGGTTTTTTTAGTGATTTGGGTTTTTTATGGAAATTATTAACCTATAATAGAGAATATGTGATTAGGTTAATTACTTTTAATTATGTGACTTTAAGAGTAGTCGATGTCAATTAATGATACAATTTAACGTGGAAGACTACATAACCGAATTATTCTATGTTTTGGGGTTCAATATTAGTTTAGATTATATTGAAGGATTTTAAGGACAATTTTTCATTGAATAGTATTTATTTAACATTTTGGTATTGTTGGTTTAATCTTAGAAATTAAGATTAGATTTCGTTTCTCTAAAAGATTGTATTTTTAGGGGATCATCTAATCTTGTGCTAAGTATTTTTTTTTTGATTAATATATAAATACAAGGTAAATATATTGTTTCTCCTATGTGGATCATGTTATCCTCTAGAAGTTAATTCTATCTCTTCCGGTGTGACAAAGTCATTTTGAATAGTCATCGTTTGAAAAAAAAATGAGTTAGTGGTAGTAATTTATTAAAGAATAAAACTCTATATAAAAAGTAAGTATATATATTTATGTTCTTAGTAAATCTCACTAATAAATTCCTCATATTTATGAAATATAACTAAAAAAATATTGTCTGTTTACTTTTCCTACTAGGAAGCTAATGATCGTTTGTCTCATCACGAGTTTTTGGATTTCTTATAGTTAACCTTCACATGATCATGTTTTCTATCCCTCTCCATTAGAACTTTATAGTTTTTTTGTCTTCCATATCCATGTTTTCGTACATGGAATCCTAGTATGGGTTATCTCAAGTGACCATTGTACTTCTCTTTCTTTCTTTTAAAGTGATAGTTTTATTGACTCATTTTCTGATGTGAGACATTCAATTATGTTACCAAGCCCAATTTTAAAAATTGAGAGGACAAAATTCCCAAAAGGGGCGAAGAATGTAACACCCAAAGCTTCTATGGTATGTTTCCCTTTGAATAATGTAATAGTTTTCATTATATGCAACTTCGAGATTCTAACACACTATAACAAATAAAAATAGCCATTATGAATATTAATACCCACTTTTTTTAAATTTTATAAATTTTCTCTTTCAAAACGGAATTCATTTTTGGATTCAGAATATCGAAATTACCTTAGGGTGAATTTTTGGAATTTTTCTAAAAACTTTCAATTTTAGTTGAATATTGAAAAACACTAAGTTATAGTTTAAAACCAATTTTTTATTTAATAATTTTTTATTTTATTTAAATATATTTTTTGTCAAAATAGATACATAATAACTATATATGTTCATTTTGATTCATTGGAGTCAGTTTATAATAATTTTTGATGTATAAAAATTTTATTTAACTTGTTACCGTCTTTTAACCACTTCTTAAGAGCTTTTTCAAATTTAAATAAAACATAAGTTTACTACATCTGTGAGTTTAATTTCAAAAATCCAAGAGATTCTGTTGATATTTCTATGTAAAATGTGGTTCAATAATATAAAAATAACTTTTTTTGAATAATAAATTTTTACTATTATTTACAACGATTATAATTAAATGGGGTAATTAAGGGTAAAAATGATATTATTATTACCCTAACACATGATCTAATTTTATTGGATAAATTAAATTCGACCAAAAGAAACCTTAGGAATAAAATATGATCCTTTAGATCCACATGGATTTGATTAGGACATTTATTATTATTATATTTAAAGAAGAGTTAAAAGAGTTAAAATCAAAGATTAATAACTAAAATATTTTTAATATAGGGTTATATTTTAGATAAATTAGACTATTAATATTCATTTGAAAGATGAAAATATTTCCTATATAATAGTATTTTATTTATAACTTTTAAACATTAAATAATTAAATTTATTAATGAAGTAATGATAACGCAGTAATTACATCATTAATGAAATATTAAAATAATTGATATTATAAATATCCAAATTAATGTAATTTGACGATTTTTATGAATTCATCTAGGTTTATAGGTTAATATAAAACGTTTTGGTTGGTTAGATAAATTGTTTTAGAAGTAATAATTATGTTCTGTATTTAGAAAAACCCCAATAATAAATATTGTCAAAATTCATATAAAAGAGTTTCTAAAAAAATATTATATTATTAATTGATAATAAATTTAAAAAAATCCATGGTTCATCCAAAATACTATTATAATGATAGGTGTATCATTAATGAACCACTTTGTGTTCGTTTGTATGTATATAGTAATTTTATGAACCATATAATATAAAAATAACAAGAGACATGTTAAATGTCAAACTATTTAACTAAGAGTTAAATGCAAATGATAATGTTAATATAGTGACCCAAACCTGTCTAAAATCTATTGGTTGATTGTTTATCGACCAATCCCCACCTTATCCTTTAAATAATTTTTTTGAGCCATTAAAAAAAGAAAATGAATTTATTACAAAATAATATTTCTAGCTTTTCCTAAGGTGCCCTCACCCCTCTTATAAAAGGGAACTTCCCCTTTTCTCTAATTCACATATTAAAAATAAATTTCAGGGCAATAACCATTCCAAATAACCTCTAAAGTGTCTTACCTTAATCCTAGAGGCATTCCATTTGTTATAAAGCCATCCTAAGTAGCCCTTGTGATCAAATCAAATGGATGAACCCAAAGAAGAGGTAAATATTTCATCACCTCTTTGATGTTTTTTCTTCATCCACTTCTTCATTCCTTGTTGTTTCCATTATAAAATAATAACTCTAGTATATTCTATATACTATGATGTTATTAAAAATATGGTATGACCATATTCATTATTCTGTCCTTCTATTGAATGACATGGCACCATACATGCGTACGTACGGCTTACTATCTCCACGTCGTAGTGTAGTTTGTTATTCAAATAATTCATCATTTTGATGGGTATAATAATGAGTATAAATGATTTAAATAATAAATATTACATGATAATAATTATATTTATATGATATAACATCCAATTATATATGATTTTAATATCAAAAGAATGATATTGTCGCTCGTGCGTACGTACAGATTACATTCTCTACGAACGCAATGAGATTCAATCCCCATCATATCCATTCAAGACTAATTTTAATTTTAGGATTAAAAATAATGTTAAAAGACTTAATATATTTTTAATATGAATAAAATACAACCTATCTAAAAATAACATTAATTATGTAAAAAATCATATAAAGGAAAACGAATTAGTTATCACCAAAAACAATTATACTACTGAAATATCATTAACAAAGAAATAATAGAAGATCATATATGATATCATATAAATTTCTATTGTTATTTTATAATATAATAATAATTATTTCACCATTATACAGGAGGATAACCTACCCTCTACCAAGGAATATTACAAAGAAAGGGGTTTCTTATCTCACTTTTAATTCTGTGAGATTTCCATTATTCGCCACTTATATATTGCATTTGGTGTGTTGTTTACTTCCATTTGTTATATATTATCATGATTATATTTATATTCATAGTATTATGTGATTAATTTGGTGGCTAATATCTTTTTTTCATTTGACATAATTGATTACAATGATGTATGTCTTTTTCATCTAACTTTTATTCCCGGGAGATTCGTGATATATTGGACACTATTTCCTTTTGTGTGAAGTATGTGCTACCAATGATTGTACTATTTTTTAATAAAAATTAACTTATGGTTATTTATATATTAATTGTACAATACTTATTTTATGGGGTCTATGTTTCATAGGTTACCATATCAGTAATGGAATTTCAAATTTCAATTTCCACTCATTGGGCTTTATGCATACTTTATTGATTATTTTTCTCCATGATTATGGGTGGAATAACTATTTATTATTTTTGTAGTAATTTCCACTCCCATTTTATGTGGATATACTTTTGATAAACATAATCACTCCATTTATTAATTATCAAGTCATCGATAAGAACATGATAAGAGTAATTGTAACTCAATATCCATTTATTGTGTTAAACATCCAATTCATTAGTGTTGTTTTTACAACAATATGTTTGAATGTCCTATGATTTATTTACACTGAATATCCAATCATATTTATTGTTTTTATATTTTCCACACATAATTAGTTCATTGATTTATCCTTAACCTAAGGATACAGACTTTATATGAGATTTCGTCTCAATTTACATTCCATTGAGACATCATTGTTGTTATATTCCAATTAAATATTATATGGTGTTTATAATGTATATTGACATAGTATATCATGAATCCATTTATTCGCATGATATTATAATTTTTTGATTACATCTATTATTTTTATTCAAGTGTCACTATTTTGGTTTGGAACTATAAGTAAAATATCATTGTAAATGTTTGAAAGATTTATTATTCTAAATCTTTCTCAAAAATGTGCATGTTATAAAAATTGTTTTAAGGATTTATTTATAAGGAAACTAATGTTTTCATATTAAAATTCCTTTTAAAATTTTCAATGTGGTATGGGACACTTTGATTCAAAAATCTATTTTAAAAGGCTTCTGGATAAATAGTGATACTTTTAAATGTTTTCAAGAAAAGGAGGATATTTCTCTCAAATAGTTTTAATGACTATCTTCATCTATGTCAAGATCCTTCATTAATCCCTAAGGAGGGTGATATATTTTAATAAAATCTTCCATATTGTATTGAATGAGTTATGTTCGACTACGGATGTGCTATTTTTATACCATTCATGGTTTGTGGTTAAAATATTGTCATTTTGTATGCTAGTTTTAGTACAAATGTTCAGATTATGTTTCAACATTTTCATATTAGGAATGCATTGGACTTAGTAAGTGATGGGTGGATCCTCTATAGCTCCTTGATGAATCAGTAGGTCTCATGAGACAATCTAGTGTCTTGGAATAAGGACTTGAAAAAATCTTATTTGTTGTATTGTCATGAGGCCTTGACTATGTGGTTATGATGTCCAGTATTATGCATTCCATCATTATGAGATTAGATATTGATATTTCATGTGGTTATTCAACTTGTATAATACCCATGACTATGTTTTATTATGTTGTTACTTACTCAGCTCATATTCATGCCATAAAGTGCTGATGTTTATTATTCGTTAAGTCACGTGTTTTCAATTATTCACCATGCTTAATATTTATACTATTTTACTATATTTCTTACCCTTACTGAGCAATTGATCTCACCCATTTCTTATGTTTCATTTTCCTAGGATATGATGGAGTTAGTTTTGAGTGAATTGAAAGCATAATATAGGAGGGTTGGATGTTTCTAATGGAATAAATTACCATTGTTATTCTTTTAAAATTGTAATTTTAAACTTATGTATCTATCTTGTTTCCAAGACTACTAAACTGATCGGTATTTCGGGATTTGATTTCTCATAATCATGCCAATATATTAAAATAATCCACTGGCCTCTAGGTAACTGGGGTCGGGGCTTTACACCATAAGGAATACATACACAACATGGTGATGTTATTAGATGTATGCTTTAAAATTGTCCACTACCAGTATCTCCTCTCTCTAGATATAAACCTTCTTTTCTGTTATCTTTTCCTCCATAGGGGAAACCCTTGACATGCCTGGGAGAACCCTTATCATTATGCTACATCCACTATGGTGGTCCATTCAACATCCTTTCTCAACAAATCAATTAAATAAAATAATTTTATATATGATCTATCATGTCACATTAATAGAAGCATCCCTATCCAGGATTCCATATTCTTCTTCGTCATCCCCTAGCACCATGACCAAATTCATAGGTATGAGCATGGGTACACCTCACATTCATTGAATCATTTCATCTTTAGATTCTTCATATCTCTCATCCATGTAATTCCTACTAACAAAATCAGTCAAATGGATTCCCTAAAATATATAGGCATCCACAACCATCATTGACTCCAACACTCATGAATATTTTTGAACGCATAGGGGTACCAAATTTATATGGATGTCTCTATGGAGACCGTTCTATAACATTCATTCCAAGAAGTGAAAAAATTGAATTATGTGTCTATGAGACAAGGTACCACTACTATTCAATTTCTATATGAAAAAAGACATGCTGCCAACCCAACCATATATTCAGTTAGGGTCTACAGAAATCTGAATAATCGAATTACCATGTCAAGACAATCAACATTTTCTAGGGGATCTAGATCGTCATGTAACTTCATCGGCTTCTTGCACTATAACTCATGGACTGGACTAATACTGCACAAATACTTATCCTTATAATATAGTATAATATGTTTCTTAATATGTGGGGGTGATTCTACCATCCATATTTGAGGGATGATCTCGTGATATATCCCCTAAATTAAGGCCTCATCACTCATATGATTGTCCTCATAATCATGAATTTGGAACATGGATGGATATATTCATCATGAAACCCTAATAAAAATCAAGACATAGGAATTCCAAATGAATATATATATATATGGATATAAAAATTCTAAAAAAATCTGTTTATCTAGCACATGGGCTATAATAGTGATAGCTAAAAACGTTGTTAAAGACACCTATTTTCAATGATAAAAAGGTGATGTTAAAGGGGGTTTTTAACAGCTCTAAAACAAGTGATATAAAAGGGGGCCGTTATCAACAATTTTTTATAATGTCTGATAAAATTATACCTAAGACAAATCTATATTTCATTAAAAAATATATAAATATATAAATATATTTATATCGACAAAAATATAATATATATTTTTTAAAATATGTTTTAGAATAGGTAAATTTATATTTACAGTTTATATGGAAGATATTTAATGAACATTGAATATAAAATAAATAAGAATTTATTTTTCATTAATTATTTTCATATAATTACCATGTAATAGTTATTTAAAATCAATTTGGTAATAAAAAATTCCAAAAACTAAAAAAATATCTAAAATAAGTTAAAAACGCTACAAAAACATCAAATGACCATAACTTTTGATCAGTGTGCTAGTTTGGGATCTAGAACATATAAAATAAATGAATATTATGAGATATATTCCCTTGAGATGTATTTTAAGTCCTCCAACACATTTTACAATGCCATAAAGTCGCTGAATGTCGATAGACCTGTGTTTTTAGTCGTGGTGCCCCATTTTTCAATATTTGGATGGATTTTAAATAACGATTATGGGGATATTTTATTAATTTTTTTTGTGGGTACTAAATAAATTCATAGGTATTATATTCATATTTATATAATGGATTTTAATTTTTTTTCATTTTTCATATTTTAAATTTTTTTATAATCAAATATATAAATATATATAGATATTTTTTATATATTCAAACAAAAAAAATTATTTTTAGAGAAAAATAATTAAACATATTTACATAAATAATATATTTATTAGTATATTAACATATATATAAACATATATATAAATATATGTATAAACATGTGACTAAATATATATAAATATATAAATATATAATAAAATCTAAAACATAATAGTATAACAGAGTGGTAAAGGTGATGGGGTATAACGTTGAGGTATAGGGTTTGAAACAAGTGTGAGGTAGAGGCACACACTGGAGGTTGGGAGCATTGATAAAGGGGTGGGTGGGTGGAACCCCTGATAAAGGGGTTGTGTGGGATATGTAAATTTTTTATATACCCTTCATCATTGGGGCCTTTATCAGTGCTATAAAAGAGCTGAAAAAGGCCCGCTTTACCAGTACTAAAAAAGATTAGATATAGGGGGCATTCAAAAGTTCTAAAAAATCATTGTTAAATGATCATTCCCAAATTTATTTTTTTAGCATTTTAAATTGAGCATTTGGTAGTGCCTTTTTAGCACTGATTAATGTTTAGGGATTCTTATCGTGCTTCGACTATCAGTTCATTTTAGAGCTGATAAAAGTCATTTGTAGTGCGGTTAAATAATGATCTTGTAGTAGAGTAACTCAATATTATTTCTTAAATGAATAATTCATATATGATACATTTAATGATATTAAAAATATCCAATTTATTGGAATGAAATGTTTATAAGTAGGTAGTCATGGCCCTTTTCAATGGACATGTCTTTTGGCGCTACAACGTTTGGTTCCATGGACTGAATTTCACACTTGAAACACTTAAAAAACGTTTCCCTAAGATCCCATGAAGTCTTCATAAGGGGATTAAAACCAAATAACTGTCTATATTTTTAATTTTTTTACCAATATCTAATGACCAGAACAACCAAGGATCACCTGGACATTCGAAGATCGAGCCACCACAACCCCAATTTAACCTCGTCGAGAATCATTCTAGCTATAAGTAATGATAAGGAGTAATTAAAATGAGAGGCCTTTTCCTAATGAACATGTATCCACAAAACTAACCATATCCATTCATAAGTGTGTTAAAATATTAATAATGGAAAATAATATCTTCATAAAAAAATCATGTGATATTATCTGAAGAGTATAAAAGAGTAGGAAAAAAAAACTAAAAACAAATTGTATATATACACAAACAATAAGAAATTATTTCCAAATTCGATAGTAATTGGAAATAAAAGAAATATAAGAGAGCCTGATTCCTAATATGCAGGAACTTACCACCATATGTGATCAAATTCATCGAATTATCCCTATGATCCTCCAATGACATTGAATACCAATCCATGTTCTTCATAAGACATGTCATGTATGGGAATAGAAAATTTAGGGGAGAGTGTATATATATACCATGTATAATTCCTCAAAAACTAAAGAGGGTACAACATGCAACATGTCTAAAGTAGTCAAATCAACCCAATTTAAGGGGGAATGGAATCCCAAAAACACACAAACACACAAATATATATATTATAATATAATAATCCCATAAGGGTGAGAATGTGGATCACCATATCATAACACACCGAAGGAAAATGAGTCTACTTATAGCTCCAATATTCCACCATTGAAGCCCAATATCTCTTACTTATAACAGAGGAAGATGTGAGGATGGAATGCACCTCCCCAAATCTCAAACTAATGTGGGATAATAATCTCTAAAAGAAAGATGGATGATGCCCATTCTTAAAAGGGTGGTTCCATATAGTAGATATGGGACCTGCACCCAGTCGAGGGACAATAGTCTTTATATATGTGTCAACAACATGGGGAACATGTACCCTAGTGCAAAAAGGGTGTACTATCCCCAAAAATAGAGGATCCAAAACCATATAAGGGAGTACAACTCTATATCTTGGATAATTAGTATGAATAACCCTCAACATGATAGGCAGTACCATATGCATGAACAAAAGACCCATGACATAGTGAAACAAAAGTTTATTTCCTTTAGAACTGTAAAAATCATATGTGGGACCCACACCATTGTTTTCCCAGGGAGTGAAATCCCCATGTATATAGTTTACACAAATGGGTATGAATGGGGGGTACCACCTCTTCATGAAACAATGACTATAGAGTGCATGGAAACTAGTACGATAGGGAAGTATTGTGTCCATGGATAGAGGACATGCACCTTAATGAGACAGTGGATTTACATCTCTTCATCAACAATAAATACAGATTATATTCATCATAGTGTGATAGAGGAATATATTCTATAAGGATAGAGTCCTGGAACTTTAGTGCAATATGGTAGCCTAATAACTATTTTCAAAAAAGTATTGAGGACCGACAACCTGGTATGACTAAGGAGTGCCATCTCCCTGTAAGGACACACACCTTCGTGTTATATATGAGTACCATATCTACTGAGAATACCAATGATGATCTTATTTGATCAATATCATTATCAAATATCACCTTAATGAGCTTAAAAATATTAAAATTTCACATCATATCCAAAAAGAAACTATGAAGGAAACCACTGTATTCTATTTGGGAAAAAATCCATGATAAGATACTGGTTGAACAAAATCCAGGTTCAAATGAAGGAGAAATAAGTAAATGAAGTTGTATATTGAAGAAGATGGTTGTATGGGGGTGCACACAGCATCTGACCTTGAGTTTTTATTTAATCATGTACCATATGAACTTTTATTAGTGTTTATTTTAGCAGACACAGTGTCTTTAAAGACCACACACTGTTACTCTAACACCTAGGACTACATGTGTTCTTTTAGTTATATCAATTTATATGAGAATATTTCATGTTCTTGGCTCGATAGGGTAACAAAACAAGGACATGTACCTATATGTGTCCATATGTTTTTCTATTCTCGTGCCCATGTACTCCTGAAGTACACACCAAACATCTTAAAATCAGTCACACCTTATGTGGGGGTCTCATAAGACATGTGATACATATATCCACCCTAACAACTTAGTATCCATATCTAGAATACTACATACCATGCATTCTTATGGACTACAGGACTCATAGTTAGGTTTTTATAGTAACATATGTTCTTTCAAATGTTTTCCAGATCAGATTTCACAGATGCAAATCACTCATATTCACCCCCCAAAAATCACTATATATTAATCACGTTAGTTGATACTACCCTTATAGTGGCTATAAATCATAAATATTCTAATCACGTAGAGATCATCCCTAAATTATGAACTATATACAATTTCCCTTCACTACTTTGGATCACAAATCAATGGAGTATCACCTCTGTTCCACCCCGATCTCTCTACAAAGAAATGAATAGTTCAATGTGTGTACATCCACCTTGAATCTCACGGTCTATTAATTATTGGACCAACCGGTAAATGCCAAACCATGTACCTATAGATCATTAATGAATAACACTAAGAACAAGTGGGGAAAATTCATAAGAACAATGTTTCATCAAATATTTTCCAAAATTTCTTAGCTAATAATCATATATCAGGGATAGTTTGGGCGAGAAACATGGCATAAGAAAGAAATAATCCATTAAAAATTTCACATTTTTAAACATGCTCATGGAAATGTTCAATTAGTAAAATATAAAATAATAAAATATTATATTTTGAATCATTAAATCAATTATATGAAGCACAATTGAGGATCCCTATCTGTAATATGGTTTGATCATTGTTGAAGAATGTGTTTTCTAAAGATGAGGATAATCTGATGCATCGTATATCCGTCAATTCACCTTGATCTGATTACTAGAATGAATCTGGTCTCGATCTTATGTCAATGAATGATAAAATATACTATAAAAAATCCCACACTTATATATATAACACTAGTTATTTTCAATACTAGTCTATTTTAATAAGATAATAGGGTTGGGGTATTTAATTAATTAATAATTTAACTATTATTGAATCCACATTACAAACCATCCAAAAACATACTCATTTGAATTTCTAAATATTACCATAATTAGGTCACAAATGGGGTATAAAAATTCAATAAACTTAATTGTGGTCTATTATTTTTGATTATAGACTCCACTTAATATATCTTCCATTACTTCTGAAAAAACATTGAGGACATGATATACAATATTTTTATATTATAATATAATTAAATTTTGAGTTATTGTTCCTCAAAATGTAATGTATATTATGATCATGCCTATTTAAATATTACTTAATATATATCAATATCTTAAATGTTAAAAATTTACTCTCTAAATTTCTAAAAATATTATTTTCCGGATGAATAGTTTAAAATACATATTATTATTAAAAACTTTAAGTTTCATTATATTCATTTTCATGTACAATTTATATTTACAAATGGTCTAAAAATTATCATTAGTTAAATAATAATATTATTAATCTAATTTATTCAATTTTAATCAAAATAATTTTTAAATTTTATACAAAATATTTTTATACTTGTGAAAATATTTTCTTTGGAAAATAACATTTTCATCACCTATACAGGTTTATATTTAAATTAAATCCTACAACATCTAAGAATTTAATTTTATTAAAATTGAATAATTTTTTTAAATAAGAAAAATAATTATTATATAATAATTTATACATAATTTTTTCAATAATGAAATTTGAAAATATAGAGAAAAATTGTAATGTTCATTGTAAAAAATGGTTTACTGGAGGTTTAACCAAAATTTAAGGGAATATTTTCAATTTAGACACCTCAAATCATATTTTTTAACAATAATAAAACATTATAGTCTACTACCATAGAATATATTGTAATTTGAAACTATTTTATTATTAATTCATTTTCCATTTGGAAAATTTCCCAATGATTTCATAAAGGTCCCCTCCCCTGCTTATAAATGAACACCCACAGTCCTCTCATCTACAAACCAATCAATACTTTTCAACCAAATACATACCTAAACCCATTAATTACAACCAAAACAATTTAATATAGTTCTTATCTTGATTATGAAACCATTATATGATGTATTTTGGTGAAAATCTAATATGGATCAATGAAAGAGAGGTATAATCCTTATCCATGAATTTTAATATTGTTCCTTCTTACACCGACATAATATATTCATAAAATATTAATATATAATAGCATTATTATATTTAATATATAAGGATTTTATTTTTATTAAATTAATTTCCATTATCAATCTCATTTTCTATCAAATGGGAAAGAAAATCGTTGATTGTGTGTACAATGGGCAACCACCTCGTGGAATTATATAATTTGTTCTGTCACACACCATAACATGTAGATAAAATTATTTACATATTATATAGATATATTGAATATATTAACTATTTATACTTATTTAATTTTAATATCATATATGTCTTCTTAGTTTCCAATCAGTTGGAAAATGATAATGTCACTTGTGTGTTTGTGCGGACTACCACCTTTATGAAGAAATATGACACATTTTCATTTTAATTTTATAAAAATGATAATAATGACATGTTTAATGAATTTATATGATATATATGATATAAAAATTATTATGTATTGGTGGATTAATATTTTAATTTCTTTCATTCCATCCATCGAAATATGAAAATTTGGTTCACGTGTATGTACAACTTATCATCTCTATGAACATTATAATTCATTTTAATATATATAAAATTTATGGTGAATTTAATAATTCAAGTAATGAATATATATATGAAACATGTATCATTAATAACATTCTAGAGATAATTTAACCACATTAAAAGTAAAAGTTCCAAGACAACATAACTTAAATATACATGAAAAATGAACTAGGTATATCCCATAATATTGATTTTAACAAAGAATTGTTAAGAAAAGAGATATAAAAGGAAATATGAAAATAATATATGATATGAAACTCATGAGTATGGTTCATTAATATAGGTATAATAAAAATATATTTATTTTATAGGAGGTTGAAATGTGTAGGAATAAATTCTTGACTTGAGGTATGGGATTTTAATCCCCCTATTATTTCTGAGTGAAACAATCCATATTCACCACTTGTTTATTTTCTATAGAGTATATAAAACACATGATGTTATTTTTTTATAATTCGTATAAATGTTCTATGGATATAAATTTCCATCAATGTTTTTTTATTTCATGGGTTTTATGATTCAAAATTTACCAGTGTTGTGTGGTTTTATATTACAGTCTATTTTTAAGGAGATTGTATGTGATGATGCTGTAATGATGAAATTATATGATATATCACTCATGAAACTCTTGAATTTTATTATCCTAATATTTAATCTTTAAATATGAAATTTTCCATTCATTTTCTTCTCTTTAATAACTAATGTGACTATTTCTGAAGGAAATGGGTTTTCCTTGAGGAATGAAATGGTCCAACAGAGATTGATTTATACATAAATTTTATGAAAGTAAATTCCGTAATTGAGTCTTTCACATTGGTTTATATTTGTTGTTTAACTCAAATTCTATGCCCTATAATGGTTTTAAATTTATAAACGGTTTCAAAAGGGTTAATTTTTGGTACTGGAAACACCCAATGGATCTATATTCATAAAGACCTGCTTTTAGAAAGAATATGATCTATAGTGATTTTTACCAAAGATTCTTAAGAACATTCATTGGTTGATAGGATGATAGGATAGGCTCATCACACCCTCTTTGGGGGAATTATTGTCGACTCTAGGACTCTCTTATAGATGTATTATATGACTATGAATCCTTCATTAATTTCCATGTATGATGTGGGTTTTCCTAAATTATCAATAAATTATTATCATAGATAGAATTCAAGATCATCTATATATATTTGAGGTTCTTCATCAATGGGGATATATGCCCATATAATACATAGAGATTATTTGGAAATTATTATTATGATTATGGTTTTATTTCCACATAATGGAAAACTCTGGAGTTTATTATCCTCTAGGTGGATTAATGTCTCTCTGGTGTTTTTTATCATCCAGGTAGATGATGGTAACTCTAGAGTTTATCATCATCCAGGCATATGGTAATTGTTTAATGATGGGATTGATCCCATATATGGGATTCCTATATACCCTTAAAAAATTAATCATAACCCACATAGTTTGGTGCCACTTAATGGGGAAAATAGTACCTTTTAAGGTTGTGTGATGCGGACCTAACTGTACAGTTTTACGTCATGTGGAATGGGCAACTCTGTGGATGGTTCCCAGTAAAAAGGTATAGTGTGTGACTTATGCCAAAACATCCCAAAGAACATTGAAGGGATAAGAGTATCCATGTTGAATTATATCCCATTTGGGATGTGGCCCAAAATAATAGGGTTGATTTATTATGTATGTTTGAACATCATTAAAGATTCCTATGTATCCCATTTTGATGGGAATAAAAGGACATGTAGTTCATTGCTAAGGACCATTGCCTTTGGAATCTCTAAAGGGTTTGTCTCATAGGGGAGTGTGGCCCTTTGAGATAATAAGTTGGGGGTTACTCCCGATAAGGATATCCCTAGTGAATGGACTATGAGGGACGTTTAGACTCATGGTTATTTTGTTCTAAAATCGGGGTTTACTTCCGAGGATAATTCCTTGATTAAGGGAATTATGATTGAGGCTTATTCCAAAGGAAGATTCCCATTGAGCTTTAGCCTTGAGTGGGATTCATACATATCCCTATTAGTAAGAAATCTAGTTATCATAGATCTATACATTTATGTGGACTGTCTGAATTGAGTGATCATCACTAACCTATAAGACCACGTTAGCCATGTTTGGTGTGAGAAACTAGTAGAATTAGAATATTTCATCAAGGGAAACACATTTACTCTTCCATTGGTGGAAGAGTATGAGGCAATGATAAAAGAAGCCATATCTACAAAGAGTCCCTCTCTTCATATTAAATTTTATGGGAGTCCAAAATTTAGAAGGAATAAAAGTGATGGATGAGGAGGTAGAGTGGAGAAAGACTAAAACCTCCCATATGAATGGATATGGGCTTACACTATGATGGACACCATTTGAGGATTGGATGGGGAATACTCATAAGAAGGTTTCCCAATTATTATTCATCCTGGAATATGAGTCAGTTGATGAGGTTTGAGGAATTTTTTGAGGAGTTCTTCAACTCATATTACACAAGGAATCCAAGAGGATAGTATCAACTCATAAAACAAGAAAAGTTCAAAGTTGAATATGTCGATTCAATCCATTTCATGGAGTGAGGAGGAGTATCTGAAATCATTGTATTATATGGTTTGACACTAGGTCTATATATTTAGTAAGATAAAATTTCATTAACTACGGCTAAAAATTTCATGGCGTGATGGTCCATTTTTCATGGGGGTTTGCGATAGATGAGAAGAGACCAGTCCTAAGGGATGAGATTGCATCCTAACACTGATCTAGAGTGGGGTTGCATGGGAGAATCCCCTGTAATATTTACTAGTATGTTAGATCATGTGGTTCACTCAATGATGGGTTCTACAGGTCGGGCACCTTAGTATGGGTCGCTCGAGGTGGGTCGCCCAGGTTGTTCTACTTAGTATGGGTCTCCCTAGGTGGGTATCCTAGGAATATGGTATCCCAGGTTGTACCTCGACCATGTAGTACTAGGGAATTTTTTACTACCTCACCCATGTATGGGTCCCCATGTGTGGGATTCCCATTTTTTTAATAGGGGCCTTGCCTTAATTAATATGAGCCTTTAAACTTCTCCAAAGCTGTGATGGACTACATGGGAGGAGGTCCAACATAGACAGAGTACCCTTCGTGACTTTTAGTATGGGAGTTTGGTTGTCATATAAAAATTTTAGGAGGAGGGTCTATTTATAGACCTCGGTGGAAATACACAAATGGGCATGTGAGGGTGGCTTCTACGGATGAATTATGCTGATGCATTTTGTGGATGGATTTCGTATATGTCTTGGGTGGAAACATGCTTTCCATTATAAAACTTTTCCATCTTCTGAGTGCTATAACATTTGATTTGTATATCTATTTGGGCATTGAGACCAGTCTGATAGAAGAACTATAAGATATATAAACATTTTTAATGTTGAATAAACCATATATTCTTATTTTAAACTTGTAAATTTCATTTTAATCCATCAATCCCTTTTCACCATCGACTATGGAAATACACAAAAAAGCTATTAGAGGGGGGGGGGTGTTTTCAATTTTTCATAATTCAAGAGTTGTCATGTGGAAGAAAAAAATACTACACTCGTCTTCTTCAATCATGCAGAAAAATTCTACTCAAAACATTAAAATAAAATTTTACATGAGGATCACATCATGAATTCTACGAAAACGTTTCTGAAACTCATTTTACGGTGCCAATAGTGACAAAAATAATGTTTTAAATAAAATAAATTATATATATCAACTCGATCAATAGAAATTTCACCTCCATGTATATGTTTTAATGATTTTTTTTTATTTTTTCCCAAACATTTTTATTTCATATTTATGCATTTTTTAAAATTGGTTAAAAGGAATATTCCTGATGACTTTTTAAATAATGTATTTTTTTCAAACACATTGAAAGGTATAATTGTTTTAATATATATGATAATAACTGAAATTTTAGCCACTGCGACCACTTAATTATTTAAAATATTATTCAAATGTTTTGTTTATTTTTCAATAAATATAATTTATTTAATATTTTGAAAGTTTTAAGATTTTAAATTAAGGGTTTTTATGTGAAAAAGATATTTTCACATAAAATGTTCCATGTGATATTTTTAATTAATATTCCATCTATGATGAAATTTATTAATGTTTATTAAACATTTAAATAGGATATAAGCCAATGATTAAATCCTTATTCATTATATAGATGGTTTTGTATTATTATGACACGATGTTTACAAAACATGTTCTTTTTCTATAGAACATATTTGGATGAATTATTATAATAATTTTGAACCTAGTATCATTTACAAGGGGCACTACATGATTTAATGTTTATAAAACCTGATCCATTTACATGGATTATGTAATTATCAATTGATCAAATAATTATGAAAAATATTTCTTGTCCACGGATTATGTCATGATGAAGTATTTATAAAATCCATTTTCATTGTATGGTGGATGATATGATGAATGTTCTATGACCATGTAGCTCAATAATTTGTTGAGTATGTAATGGGTGATACCAATATATATATATATATAATGGATTGTGTAAAGACTGATATATCATTATATAAACAACACTAGAATGGGGAGTGAATCCAGTTTAGTAAGTGACATTATCCGCATTGATTTTATTTATAGTAAACATTCCCAATTATGGTTTTTTGGGGAGGTAATCCATTCAACTATGATCTTTTTAAAATGATCCATGAATACTTACTAGATAAGTTTCTATGATTTCTTGTATTCCAAACATCTACTTCTTATTCAAATGTTATTATCTCATAGCCTGTATTTATTTATTTAATTATGATTCATGTCTTATGTACTAAAAATTCATTATTCCATATCTTAAGAGTATGATATTTGATATGTAGGGTTTGGTTTTGAAATTTTATACACATGTTATCATACCCATATTCTCATGATTTGTTAATATATCCATTTTTCATTCTTACCAAGAATATGATACCACCCTTTCATATAATTCCATTGACTACATTATAATGAAAGGTATTTTCATGATATGTTAAACAAGGGTGATAGTTCAAAAGAGATCCATAAGAAATGATGTAGTTCACTTATGAACCGGTGGTTTACATGTACACATTTCCAAATATACTTGATCTATATTATTTTTGGATGGATTATTATGTTATGTAACAAATAATAATATAATATATTTTAATATATATATATATATTAGTGTGTGTGTATGAAACTTATACGTCACTTTGGAATGAGTGCTCCTTGCACCAATTCAATATTACAATCCAAAAATGTAGTAGTGATAGAGTACCATATTACTTTATTCCCTAGTTGATTATATTTTTGAGTCTTATTTTCATCATAGGTTAAAGGTTTTGGGAATTGATTTGTATTATGTCCAAAATACTTACTGTTAAAGCATTACTATATGGGTAGATCATTGTTACGGATATTATTCTTATTTATTCTATTAATAATTCCCTTATCCTTACATTTGACGTTAGTTACCTTGGTGGGCTACTTAAAAATCATAAATTCACTTAACTAATATTATGTGGAAATTAAACGAGTTCTTAGTCAACACATTTGGCAAGTAGGGGTTGATATTTATTCCCTACATTAAAATTTTCACTGGATTTTTATTGATATTCTGTAATTATGTTTTTGTCACCAATATAATGATAGTCCCCTATTCTCATTTCAACTTTCATAAAAATTATATCTATCTTCTAAAATCATCCAAAATCATATATGTATAACACCCTTCTAATACTTGGTATTAAGCCATTGAATAATAGTTTGATATTGTTTTAAGATTTGGACATATTTCCAGAGTCATTTTTCATGATCCTTTTGAATTTTTCATCATAATTTCCAATGAACCCAACTTCCATTTGTTTTACCTTAAGGAATTCTCACACATTATTTTTTTTAATGAGTTCAAGGAATAATATTTATGGTGAATATTTTATTAAAATCACGAAATTCTTGTGTTTCAAAATCCTTATTTTTCATTATATTCTCATTGACAGTCTACCACTGGTGAATTAAGAAGGTCAACATTGCATGTGTCATTATTCATGGTTTTTAAGAGTTGGGTGAGCATTGATATTATATTTTATAGACCAGATCACACATCATTTATTATCTCATTAAGAAAAACATTATATTTCCCATCATAACAATTATCACCTTTTATCTATATGATCCTAAAATTTTATAAATAATAAAAATACAAGATAATAATAACTAATCAAAATAGAAAACTATTATCAATAAATTAATGGATCTAAAAAATAATGTGTGACTTAACTTAAAAATTTTATTGTGTATATCATATCTACTAATTTCCTAATTGTTTCTATCGTTTATAAATCCACTATAATAATGTTCTAAAATCCTTCTACTAGTTTATAAAGAGATGTAAAATAACTAAATAATTATAACAAGAGTGTTTATCTAGGTTTATAGTCTTAAACCCAAAAATTATATACATAGTGATAATCGATTCAATGTTCAATTATCAATTTTCAGTTTTATTAACCCTAAGTGCATCTATTCCACAACCGGATCCCCAATCTGTTATCCATATAGAGATTTAATTTCATGGAAAATGATATATTCAATAAAGATGAAAAAATTCATGATAAAATATTATACCTATAATTATCTATATGGTTTTCAATAAGGTTTTATAACCCTATTAATCAAGAAACAACTTCTCTAATTCAAAAAATTAACTAAAACATTTATATGAAAACAACTATATTATCCCAATATGAACATTAAATTAATTTACATCTTTCAAATAATATAGAAATTAAATTTAATAATTCAAAATAATAATATATCAAGAAATGATATGTTTAGTTTCCATGGAGTCATGATATATAGTCATATTATTTTATAATTCTTGAAAAAAATTCTTCTTTTGTTCCTCATACTAGACAAACATTAAAAAATCTCTTTCCCAAAACAAATCTTCATTACCCAGGGAATGAACTGATAAGAAATGGGTGATAAAAAATGATTAGTGAAAGGTGAATAGAAAATAAATCATTGATGTATTTATAATAAAAATAAAAAGAGAAGACCATAATTGAAATATAATATCATCAAAAGTGAAAATTAAACAATATAAATGTGATTTAAAGGACATTTCATATGTGAAAAATGACATAAAATATTGACATGGAAATATATGATTTCTAACATGGAATAAAAAATTTAACATGTACTTAGAATCATTAGATAATAAGATCAATATTCCTTATATATTTCAACTATTTAAAAACAATATCATAGGTACATGGTACGTTCATTAGTCACACTATTTCACCCCTTCTTAGAGAAAACATAATTGAAATAATGTATACAACACCATCTAGAGTAACCCACATGGACCAATACTTTTGAATATTAAATTGTTTATGTGTATTTTTATCTCATGATATTTATACATTTGACCAATAAAAAAGATGGAAAAATTGTTCCTCACACGTCATCATCCATACATATGGGTTCCTCATTAAAATTATTCACATATAACATAATGATGTACACTTGTAAATACAATTTTATTTGAATAATTATCATTCACTTTTTCATATGGAAATGAAAAAATACAATATGTTTCCTAAAACATTGAAAGGAATATAATATCCCTTTCATATCATAAAAAACCTATTTAAATAAAATCACGTTTGATATCATTCTAATTAGTATAGAAACCTGAATTAAATTTAATAGCACAAAAAAATGACAACCCAAAAAATTTCAACGAATAAATGAAAAATGGTTGGAGATAATGGAAAAAAAATCATTAGATATGGACCATTTTAAATACAAATATGAAAATAAAAACTAATCATAACATTATTTTTTTGGAAAATTCCATAATTGGTGCACACATATCTTATTGCAAGGAAAAATTATTATTAACCATTATTGTATAAAACATCATTATAACAACCCCAACTACTGTAGCTCAGATTAAGTTGTTATTTTATTATAACAGTATAGATACAAGGGATCAAATACACATGTATCTATAAATGTAGTAGTCTTTAAGAGATAAATACATATATTGTTCTCTTATTACCATCGTAATAAAATATAGATCATATCAATGTAAAATAAACTAATTCTTTGACACTTATTCAATGATTTCAACTTCCTAACATAGAAATGGGAAAAAATAAAATGATGAGACAAAATTATCAGTAAGAATAATATATATAAGAAACATGGATCAATAATAGGTGAAGCATAATTAATATGGTATAATAAATATGGAAGTGTATGTAACTGAAAAAACATTCCATTTAATCAATAAGACAGGAATGAAAATTCACCCATAGAGTTTTTATAGAAATAATCTCAATTGTAGTAATTACAAAATACTAAATGAAGAAAATACATATTTATTTTATGTCTTGTATCTGGTATGTGAACATCTACTGAGAAGAAAATTCACAATATCGTTTATGTTTTTGGATAGATACTCATTTGATTCTGCTTGGAAGCAAACAAGAGGGGTTTATCACAAACTTTTTTTTCTCATGAGACCTATTTATGCATAGAAAGTGTAACTCCCCGACCCCAGCTACCCAGAGTCGGTGCATTACTTCGTAACATTGGCATTATCACAAAAGATCAAGTCTCGAAAGACCGATTAGTTTAGTAGCCTTGGAAACACTAGATACATTCATAAATGTTACATTACATCATAAAGTGAGAAACTAATAACAAAGTCTTCATAGTCCACACCCATATCCTCTTCTGACTATCCCTATAGGTCATTCATAAAATACTTCTTCACATCCTGGAAAATATTAAAACATTGAAAGGGGTGAGCTCAGATGCTCAGTAAGGATAACAATATTGCGGAAGCTTTCATAAATAAACATAAAAATTTAAGGCAATGTATAACTAAAACAAAAGCCTTTTAAACTTGAACTTCAACATAATATGGCAAAAGTAAAATGAGATAAAGCCATCTACTTATTCACATGGATATTCTACTGGTCGAATAATCACATGCAATATCAATAACCACTTTCATAATGATGGAATGCATAATGCCAGACTATCATAACCACATAGCCAAGGCCTCCTGCCAAGACCAAAAATAAGATTTTGTCAAGGCCTCGTGCCAAGACACTAGTTTGTCTCATGAGACCTACCGATGCATCGAGGAGCTATAGCGGGCTCCACCCGTCACTTATTAAGTCCAATGCATTCCTCATATGAATAGGTTTATACATATCATAAACCATAACATAATCGTATCACATAAATCATGCATAAAGGAAACATAAAATTTCCACATTTCAATCACAAGATATCAATACAACACATTGATATAATAAAAATGCTTTCAAAACCATTTTCAATACCAAAATAAAAGAAAGTTAAAACTTTGTATTTATTTTTCATTAAAAAAAATGATGGCTTGTAGAAGAAGCTGAAACTCAAATAATGGTCACGGCGGCGGAGAAGTCGTTGTCGCCGCATAAGTACAGAAAGAAAAACATTCCCTTTTTGTTGTTTAGTAAAACGCTTCGTATAAAAAAGATTCCTTTTGAATAAACGTAAAAGTCAAAGGGGTTTATACACCGTATAAAAGAAAGTTGTGTATAAAACCAAATATGCCTCAATGAAAGGGGATTGAGACGAAGTCCTTAAAAAGATCATTTTTAAAATAAAATAGATCTATTATGTGTATTCACTATAGGTACACATAAAGAAATTAAAAATACAAAATAGGATATAATAATATCATGACATAATTTGAAAGTAGGAGATTAACCCAAAGAATGGAAATTGGGTTTAGAAGTTCCCTTACCTCGTGTCCGAATTGACTCAACCGTTCTTTAACCTCCTGAATAATAAACTAGAGTTAATATATACCTTATTAAGAACCATTTTCAATTTAATTATCCTTTTTATATCACTTATTACAACGATATGAACATTATGTAATTATTTAAGTTAATAACGGTCGTTTTGTCGATCTTTGGTACTTGAGTCAACAATAAACTTCTTATAATTACATGTTGTTTATGTGGTGAAATATCCATTATATCCAAAATTATATTAATGATGTAGATATCATATATATCATATATATACATTATATACATTCATTTATAATATTACGTAACATTTAGAGGTAAGAAATGAAATGCACCGTTCATGGAGACGGTAAGCTGTACGTACGCATGAACGCTACATTGATTTCTATTTCGTATTTAATGGAACGAAATAATAATGATATAAATTTATAATATAATTAAAGTATAATATAGTGTATAATACCATTTACTCCATCCTTTATACATCCCACATATGGCATTAACGATTCAAATCACTTTGAGGGGGCGGTAGTCCGCACTTCCTAAAATGAAATTATCGTGTTTTACCCATAATGGGAATCATAAAGTATGCCATAACTGAGAAATACAGAATCATAAGTAAAACATAAAAATATTATATATCATATATACAAATAGTTACATCTTAATGGACACCTTTTAAGGTGTTATATGAGTGTTGAACAATCATCGTTTCGTGAGGCAGAAATTTTCCATCCACAGAAATCGTATGTTCTTTAACCATTAGATGTAGGTGTGTGTAAGTGTATCTCTAATCCTTCTTATAACAACATCCTAGTATATTGAGGATACTGGTGTTGTTACAAATGAAATGAATAAAAAGAGTTTAGGGGGTTGGAGAAGAAAAATAAAACAAAACAACATTAGAGAAGACATTACCTCAAAATCGGGTAACTCTTTTTAATTTGAGCCAAAGGCTTCCTTGGGAAGGGTTCTGCCCAAAGTGAGGCTTCTAGGAGTAAGAGAGGGATGTTTGGAGATTATTTTGGCAGAGTTTGGCAGAACCTAATGTCTTTAAAGTGGGAATAAGGTGGTAGTGGTGGGGGCCTTTTATAAGTGGAGATGAGGGTCACTTTTGGAAAGATTGAAATGTTACATTATTACACAATGCTTTTCGGATTCTAAAGGTCCCACACTTATATAATTTGAGGCTAAGGTGATAAGGTTTCGAAATCTCCTCATCCAATAGGCTTTGGACAAGTGTATTCCTTGGATTATACATTATCTTCTCATTTTATTTAAATCGTTAAATAATGAGGTCATCGCTGCATCATCATGATGTCATAACTAATTTAATTTATTTAATGTCTAAAAATTATAAAAAATACTATGATGTATTAAATCTTTTTAGCTTTCAAATTAATATTTATATTCAAAATGTGGACTTGTGTAACCCCACTTAAAAACTGTTTTAGTAAAACAACTCATGTTTGTGTCAATTTAATTATAACATTAAATAAATATATATTAATGTCATTTTCCAACCAAAGTGGCTCCATGGGGTCCCCAAGTTGACCCATGGGTTGTCTTGGTCTGCCATGACCCATCCAATAGGAGTAGGACAAGTTTCAATCTCATATCATATTATTAAAACATTGTTTTTACCTTAAACTACACTAATTACCTCTAATTGCGATTAAGAACTTAAAAGTTACTATTCACAAAAAAATTATTTTAATCTCATTGAACCACATTTTACTTCTTAATGACAACCATGTATGTCGGATTTTTGAAAATCAAATCACAGAAGTGGTAATATTTCATTTAAACAAAAAAATCAGTAATTTAACTGCCACTTAGTGGTTTCACTATTCATCAAAAATTGATGTTTTTCAGAACAATGCCAAAATTTCACCCTAAGCTATAATTGATATTCCAAAATTCAAAAATTATGTCTATTTTAAAAAATTCCAAACGTATAAGTTGTATTAATTAATTTTATAATTAATTCCCGCTGTCACAACAAATAGCGTGTTTTTAAGAAACAATTTATATCAAAAGATTGGCAATTGTTTATGTCCAATTTCAATGTTAAATTAATTCTAATGACCACCATTGGATAAAATGGTAAAAATTTATTCTAATTATACTTTAAAACCACTAAATAGTATAATTTATCACTATAAATTATTTTGATTAAAAAAGTTGTTTTTAAGTATTTTTCACTATTCATAAAAAATAGAAGTTCTCAGAAAAATACCAAAAATTCAACATAGGCTAATTTCGATATTCCGAATCCAAAAATGAAGTCCATTTTGATAAATAAAATTTATAAAATTTCATAAAGTAGGTATTACTATTCACAACGGCTAGTTTAATTCGTTGTGGTGTGTGTTAGAGCTCGAGGTTGCGTACAACACACGCTATTGCATTATTTGAAGTGAAACGTACTGTGGAAGCTTGGGGTGTTACATTCTCCCCTCCTTAAATAAATTGCGTCCTCTCAATTTGAAATTTTTCTTTGAAAATAAAAGGTTGAAAAGAGAAAATACCTTTTAGGAAAACCCACATCGGAAATAAGGTTAATAAATATATAACATTAAAAGAAAGAAAAATAAGTACAAAGGTCACCTGATATAGCCAATTCTAGGATTCTATGAAAATATGGATATGGAGGAGAAACAAACCATAAATGTCTGATGGAGAGTTATAGAAATCAGGATTAGGAGAAAGTTTAACTACAAGAAAATCACAAACTTGTGATTGGTTAAACGGTCATTGAATCCCCAGTTGGAAAAGTTAACCGACAACATTTTTGTTTTAAGTTACATTTTATAATGTTGAGGAATTTATTTAGGAGATTTACTAAGAACGTAAGGGAATATACATACTTGTTATGTATACTTTCATTCGTTAATAAATTTTTACCACAAACCCATCTTTTACTCCAAATGGTAACGGAACTCAAAAATATTCTTTTTATCCTAATTGTATAAGGTTCCAAATATTAACACATACCATTTAGATTAGTAAAACTATTTTGTAATAACCAGGGACTTCCTGTAGGCTAGTGGTAGTATATAAAGGCTTGTCGCACTATGGTTGTGGGTTCGATTCCTGCAGCTTTGTCCGACGCGACGGGTTATTCCCCACCCTACAGGTTGTCCTTTTCCTAAAACTATAGTATTATAATATTCAAAAAATAATCTTCAGAAATGATTTAACCTTAAACAATACTATCCATGGTTCAACTAAATCCATTCCAACCTTAATAGTTATCCAAAATACCTTCGTCCAGACTTTCTCTAAAAGGTCTCTAAATTCCAAAATCAATTGTAACATCAGATTCCCCAAACAAAGAAAAGTTTCTCTTATTGTCACATTCTAAAAATATGATTACCTTAATAATATTAAAACCTTACTGAAATCAAAAAGTATTACAGTACAATCATTATATATATCACATTATTCTAATAACCAGAATATAATCCCTGAGTCCAAAAGCACCAATACATTAGTTATTTTGCTTCAACTGTAGTAACAACATAAGATTGTCCTTGATCCCTTGGCCTTTTTTTAGGTAAGTTTCCTTGACGCTTAGGACATTCATTTGCATAATGCCCCATTTCCCTACAATTGTAGAATTCAACTTTGACTGCCTCTTTCTTTCCCTTGCAATCACGAGCCTGGTGACCCTTTTCTCCACATTAATAACAAACTCCCGTTCCTTTTAGGCACGTACCAGGGTGATTCATCCCACAATTATCCCATAATGGAAAATACTTCTTTCCCTTTTTCCCTTTATCTGTCTCTTGTTCCCCCGTTCTCTTCTTCTCTTGCTTTACTTTGTTGTCATAAGACTTAGAGAATTCCTTTTCTGTCATGATAGCACACGAGACAATATCTTCGTATGATGAGAAGGATTGTGATACTAAAGCTCGACGGAGAAATGGTTTTAACCCATCAATGAAACGATCAATCTTACTCCTTGGGTTACGTATATAATTGGCAGCATGCCTCGCTAACCATGTAAAGTTAGCCTCATACTTTGCGACATTCTCATCCCCCTTCTGCCTCAAACTCAGAAATTGCCTTTCCATATCTGCTCGATGGTCACGAGGAAAGTATTTTTCTAAGAAAATCTCTTTGAACTCCCTCCATTCCATATTCGATACGTCATCATCTTCCTTTGTGTTTTGAATCAGCGACCACCACTGATCGGCATCTCCAGTGAGGCGGTAAACTGCCATGACAACCTTCTCCCTTTCACTACTCCCCAAGGCATGGAATATTTTCTCTAAGGAATTTATCCATTGCTCAGCTACTATAGGATTTGTACTCCTATTGAAGGTTGGTGGTTGTTGCCTCATGAAACGTTCTATCATTGATCATCCACGTTGCGGATCAGGGTGCTCCATATGAGTAAGGTTATTATTCATAACCTGAGTGAGTTGTCCCAGTATGGTAATAAGTTGATCAGCACCAATTGTATCTCCAGATCCACAATAATTATCTTGAGCAGGAGGGAAATCCCTACACGGAGTACGTGCATTGATACGGTTTCCATTCCTTCAACTAGGCGCCATTTCTAAACAATGGCATAAACTAGATTAGTTTATGAATCAAAATACATAATTCCATACTTGTTAAACACTTTACATAAATTGAACTATTTATGGATATAATCCATAATCATAAAAAGAAATGTTTTCTTTGAGGAAGTATATACTCATAACCCTTCATAGTGGTTTGTAAAGAAAATGAGAGTTATCCTAAGCATATCCCCCGGGAGTGTCGTAACCAAGAGTGCAGTAAGGCCCGTTGTCGTGCACCAGTTCCCGTTCGAGTCTAGCTCAAAGCGGTGTTTTCGGGTTTTACCCCAGGTACATCTGTGCCAGAGCCGCCTCTACCTGCTCGTATCCAGATAGGGATGTATTGCTCGGAAAACTCATAACATCTCTATAATACCAAAATTCTAGGAAGTTCTTCTATACTAATCCTCAAAGTCTATCTTTGGGCTATGTGCTCTAATCAGAGTTTATCTAAATCTAGCTTCCAAGGTTAGCACTAAACTGCCTCTGATACCAACTGTAACGCCCCGACCCCAGCTACCCAGAGTCGGTGCATTACTTCGTAACATTAGCATGATCACAAAAGATCAAGTCTTGAAAGACCAATTAGTTTAGTAGCCTTGGAAACACTAGATACATTCATAAATGTTACATTACATCATAAAGTGAGAAACTAATAACAATGTCTTCATAGTCCACACTCATATCCTCTTCTGACTATCTCTGCAGGTCATTCATAAAATACTTCTTCACATCCTGGAAAATATTAAAACATTGAAAGGGGTGAGCTCAGATGCTCAGTAAGGATAACAATATTGCGGAAGCTTTCATAAATAAACATAAAAATTTAAGGCAATGTATAACTAAAACAAAATCCTTTTAAACTTGAACAACAACATAATATGGAAAAAGTAAAATGAGATAAAGCCATCTACTTATTTAATGGATATTCTACTGGTCGAATAATCACATGAAATATCAATAACCACTTTCATAATGATGGAATTCATAATTCCAGACTATCATAACCACGTAGCCAAGGCCTCGTTCCAAGACCACAAATAAGATTTTTTCAAGGCCTCGTGCCAAGACACTAGTTTGTCTCATGAGACCTGCCGATGCATCGAGGAGCTATAACGGGCTCCACCCGTCACTTATTAAGTCCAATTCATTCCTCATATGAATAGGTTTATACATATCATAAACCATAACATAATCGTATCACATAAAACATGCATAAAGGAAACATAACATTTCCACATTTCAATCACAAGATATCAATACAACACATTGATATAATAAAAATGAATTCAAACCCATTTTCAATACCAAAATAAAAGAACGTTAAAACTTTGTATTTATTTTTCATTAAAAAAAATGATGGCTTGTAGAGGAAGCTGAAACTCAAATAATAGTCACGGCGGCGGAGAATTCGTTGTCTCCACATAAGTACAGAAAGAAAAACATTCCCTTTTTTTCGTTTAGTAAAACGCTTCATATAAAAAATATTCCTTTTGAATAAACGTAAAAGTCAAAGGGGTTTATACACCGTATAAAAGAAAGTTGTGTATAAAACCAAATATGCCTCAATGAAAGGGGATTTAGACGAAGTACTTAAAAAGATCATTTTTAAAATAAAATAGATCTATTATGTGTATTCACTATAGGTACACATAAAGAAAGTAAAAATACAAAATAGGATATAATAATATCATGACATAATTTGAAAGTAGGAGATTAACCCAAAGAATGGAAATTGGGTTTAGAAGTTCCCTTACCTCGTGTCCGAATTGACTCAACCATTATTTAACCTCCTGAATAACAAACTAGAGTTAATATATACCATATTAAGAACCATTTTCAATTTCATTATCCTTTTTATATCACTTATTAAAATGATATGAACATTATGTAATTATTTAAGTTAATGACGGTCGTTTTGTCGATCTTTGGTACTTGAGTCAACAATAAACTTCTTATAATTACAAGTTGTTTATGTGGTGAAATATCCATTATATCCAGAATTATATTAATGATGTAGATATCATATATATCATATATATACATTATATACATTCATTTATAATATTACGTAACATTTAGAGGTAAGAAATGAAATGCACCGTTCATGGAGACGGTAAGCCGTACGTACGCATGAACGCTACTTTCATTTCTATTTCGTATTTAATGGAACGAAATCATAATTATATAAATGTATAATATAATTAAAGTATAATATAGTGTATATTACCATTTACTCCATTCTTTATACATCCCACATATGGAATTAACGATTCAAATCACTTTGAGGGGGCGGTAGTCCGCACTTCCTAAAATGAAATTATCGCATTTTACCCATAATGGAAATCATAAAGTATGCCATAAATGAGAAATACAGAAGCATAAGTAAAACATAAACATATTATATATCATATATAAAAATAGTCACATCTTAATGGCCACATTTTAAGGTGTTATATGAGTGTTGAACAATCATCGTTTCGTGAGGCAGAAATTTTCCATCCATAGAAACCGTATGTTCTTTAACCATTAGATGTTGGTTTGTGTAAGTGTAGCTCTAATAATTCTTATAACAACATCCTAGTATATTTAGGATACTGTTTTTGTTACAAAAGAAATGAATAAAAAGAGTTTAGGGGGTTGGAGAAGAAAAATAAAACAAAACAACATTAGAGAAGACATTACCTCAAAATCGGGTAACTCTTTTTAATTTGAGCCAAAGGCTTCCTTGGGAAGAGTTCTTCCCAATGTGAGGCTTCTAGGAGTAAAAGAGGGATGTTGGGAGAGTATTTTGGCAGAGTTTGGACGAACCAAAAGTCTTTAAAGTGTGAATAAGGTGGTAGTGGTGGGGGCCTTTTATAAGTGGAGAGGAGGGGCACTTTTGGAACGATTGAAATGTTACATTATTACACAATGCTTTTCGGATTCTAAAGGTCCCACACTTATATAATTTGAGGATAAGGTGATAAGGTTTCTAAATATCCTCATACAATAGGCTTTGGACAAGTGTAAGCCTTGGATTTTACATTATCTTCTCATTTTATTTAAATCGTTAAATAATGAGGTCATCGCTGCATCATCATGATGTCATAAATAATTTAATTTATTTAATGTCTAAAAATTATAAAAAAATACTATGATGTAGTAAATCTTTTTATATTTCCAATGAATATTTATAGTCAAAATTTGGACTTGTGTAACCCCACTTAAAAACTGTTTTAGTAAAACAACTCATGTTTGTGTCAATTTAATTTTAACATTAAATAAATATATATTAATGTCATTTTCCAACAAAAGTGGCTCCATGGGGTCCCCAAGTTTACCCATGGGTTTTATTGGTCGGCCATGACCCATCCAATAGTATTAGGACAAGTTTCAATCTCATATCATATTATTAAAACATTGTTTTTACCTTAAACTACACTAATTACCTCTAATCGCAATTAAGAACTTAAAAGTTACTATTCACCAGAAAATTATTTTAATCTCATTGAACCACATTTTACTTCTTAATGACAACCATGTATGTCGGATTTTTGAAAATCAATTCACAGAAGTGGTAATATTTCATTTAAACAAAAAATCAGTAATTTAACTGCCACTTAGTGGTTTCACTATTCATCATAAATTGAAGTTTTTCAGAACAATGCCAAAATTTCACCCTAAGCTATAATTGATATTCCAAATTCAAAAATTATGTCTATTTTAAAAATTTTCAAATGTATAAGTTGTATTAATTAATTTTATAATTAATTCCCGCTGTCACAACAAATAGCGTGTTTTTAAGAAACAATTTATATCAAAAGATTGGCAATTGTTTATGTCCAATTTCAATGTTAAATTAATTCTAATGACCACCATTGGATAAAATGGTAAAAATTTATTCTAATTATACTTTAAAACCACTAAATAGTATAATTTATCACTATAAATTATTTTGATTAAAAAAGTTGTTTTTAAGTATTTTTCACTATTCATAAAAAATAGAAGTTCTCAGAAAAATACCAAAAATTCAACATAGGCTAATTTCAATATCCCGAATCCAAAAATGAAGTCCATTTTGATAAATAAAATTTATAAAATATCAAAAAGTAGGTATTACTATTCCCAACGGCTAGTTTAATTCGTTGTGGTGTGTGTTAGAGCTCGAGGTTGCGTACAACACACGCTATTGCATTATTCGAAGTGAAACGTACTGTGGAAGCTTGGGGTGTTACAGAAAGGCTATATAATTTCAATCCCCACCCATCGATAAAAGTATAAATCTTTCTTAACACATAAATTTTATTCATGAACAGTATAACTTATGTATTTTTTTTGAGTAGAGGATATGTATTTATCAACATTTGTCCAGTTAAAACTACATTCAAATTAAAAACTATATATTTAAATAATGCATATATTAGTTAATAATCAAATCAATGATACATGAAATATGGATTATGATGAGAAATATAATGTGATGTAAAAAATTATCTCAAATGGGTAGTAGATAAACAAAATAAAGATGATTAGGTGCACAATAAAAAGTGTGTTTCAATAAAATTGAAATTGAGACAATGTCACTTACGCCATTATATTTAGACAAACCATATTCCCCATCAACATCATTATTATAAAATGAAAAATTTAATACCATGAAGATAAATAGAATCATGATAAAATATATTAAATGGAAATATACATACACAAAAGTTAAGAAATAATTTATATCTCATAGAAATAAAAGTGATATGAGAAACCTCATGAATAATCTCAAAATTAATTATATTAATAAACATAATTTCCTATATAATTAAATTAGATTCGTTAAATACTCAATTGAGAACCTATTATACATTTATTTCATTTATTGTGATTTTATATTATCAATTATATCCTTTTTATAAGGCCCATGATTCAATTTCATCATTCTGAGAGGATTTGATTCATGATTTTATTATTTAAGCACTTTTGTTTACTTGTGTAATTTCTTTTCAAATGGTTTTAAAATTCATGATTTTTTAAAAAAGATTGTATTAATTTACTTCATGAATTTTAATAGACTACATATATTAGTTTTGATTTATGATAATTGTAATATCCCATTACTTTTTTGTATGTTCTTTGACACATTGTTTTGAGTATCCAATGTTTGGATATCTTTTTTGGCTGTTATTAGTATTTTACCAAATCCCTTTTTATGGTTATTTGATTTTCCATGGTTTCTAATTGGTTTAGTAATGGTTAAATAGAGTGTGCAAGTTGCATTGTTTGTGCATGGTCAAAATAGTTGTGCAACCTATTGCGGAGTTTATGTATAACTTTCACATGGGTAAACTATGTGTTCATTCTAGAAATATGGTTTTTGCACTATTAAAATAGGTGTGTAGACTATGTGTGGAACACGGCATGGTTAAGGTTCATGATTTTTACTAACTGTGCGACATTGACCCACAAACTTGTCATGAGATATTTACAGTTAAAAAAGATGTAATTAATATCCGGAAACCCCCCTAAATAGCCAAAAACTCCACAGACTAAATTATAATCTTACAATTATGGTTTTGGGAGACCTATAGATTAAATTTTAATCCCAATACATCATATATTAAAGGATCAATGTGCTTATTGAAGTAGAGAACTTTTCTTTTGGTGTGTTAATTTATTTAATCATTGATTGCCCTTATCCTATTTATTTATTCTTCTTAAATATTCTGAAATCCATGAATTTTGTGGGATCATGACTGATTGAGGTTTAATTTTAGATCTAGGATCTTATATTTATTCTTTCATGATTTATATTCCCAGATCCAGTGATCTCTATCAAAGGCAACGCATCTCATTTTTGTTGTGGTTAGTGTTTTTAATTTCCATGTAGGTGTCTCTATGGTTTTCCATCATTTTGTGATTCATCTTTTGCTGATAAATTCACGGATATGTGTTTTGTGATTTATAACACATGATCTATGGTTTTTCCATTTAATTTCTCATAAATTATCCTTTTAAAAAACATCCCTTTAAAATGAACATGGTATGACTTAAATGGATTCAGTATTGATCTCTATCAATATATTATGAATTGTATAAATTCCATTTTTTTGTGGTTTTATTTTTAAAGAACATTCAAATGGTTCTTTTTAGAAATTGATGGTTTTATCCTATGATTGGATTGATTAAGTGAGTGTTGGACCCCGTTTAGAATTATTAAATGAAATTCATTGATTTTAATTAAATTAATTTATATATTTTATGTATTATAAATAGTTTAAAATAATTAAATTTATTAAATATCCAAGAAACATGATTTAATTATTTTATGCTTATTTTGGAATTCATGTTCTTGGGATAATTGAAATAAATTTTTTATCATCACAGGACGATGGTGTACACCCATGTTTTAAATTTCATAAAATCCTTTTAAAATAATAAAACTTCTTCTAAATTATATATGTATGTTTTGAAATAAAAGATTTTTAAATACCTTTTTGATATTTTTATGATTAATTGTGAAAGTAAGTGACTATTATTACCCTTTTTAATATTTAATTGTATAAAATTTTTTTATTTGAAATTGGATAAATTTTGAAATTGGGTGGATTTTTTTGAAATTAAATTATGGAATTTAATTTTTTGAAATTGATTTGATGAAATATATTTTGAAGTTGAATGTAATAAAAATGTATTAGATTAGTTTTATAAGAAACCTTTGGGTTTTATCATGTAAAATTAATTTTTTTTGTATAAAAACCTGGTTTATAGGTTTTAAATGGAAAATTGGATAATTTGAAATGAAGAATGGGATGAATTTTAATTTTTAATAAGATGAATTACCCATGATTGATTTTGTACTATGTAACATGAAAATTTTGTTTGTAATTGATTTATTTGGATTTCACTATGTGATTATATAACATTCTAAAACAATAATGTATCATGTCATGTCCCTTGGGCGATGGTGATATGTCATCTTCGACATCAGCTCAAAGGGATGTATGTACATATTGTCATGTCACCTTGAGAGTGTGTGGAGTCCCTTTTTCATTGAACTATAGTACCTTATTAAGACAAAGGAATTTTTTTTCACTTTTTTGAATTTATAATATATTCCAATATTTTTTGAAAACTATTTTATATTCCATTTCAATTAATATAAAGTACTTTTACCCATGACATCCATATACTTGATCACAATACATGACAGCTTGGATGTCACCATTTAGAAATATATATTTCATGATTAATTTATTTATTATTTTTATGCAAAATGACCATATTATATTGGTTATTATTTATATTTACATATCAGGTGGATATTAACATCTTTTCTTGATTATCTTACTTTATCTTGTGAAATGGTTTTCAAAGAATTTCAATAAAATTTTGATTTTTCAAAATTTGAAATGTCGTGTTTTATAGGTTTAGATTAATAAATTATTTTGAATTTTTAAAACTCTATTTGTTATAGAATCATCATATTCTCACATTTTTACTATTCACATAGTATATTTTAATTTCTTTATGCAGTAATATCATAGATTGTTTGGAGAAATCCTACTAGGCTCTTTAGTTCACACCCTGATTTTATCTTTTGGTTTTTTCATCCATTTTTTATCTTATGGAAGTGTTCCTTCTCATTCCTTTCATTGTGGGCTCATGATTGTGTGTTTAGGGGTGTGTGAATTGGGACATGGTGGGTGGGCGTGGAACACCAGGAGATAGGTTTGAGTGGTTTTGTTCCCATTTTAGTTTTCTTCATGTATCTTTATACTTGAAATGTATGTATTGATTGATATATATATTTTTGTTTTCAAAATTGAACTCTATTATTGTATTATTTTTAGGGGGAAATAAATCCCATTTGTTATTTTTAGATTCATAGGTGTTTATCACCATCCTATGGAGATCATGAACACTCTTCAGTTTAGTGGATAACAGGCTCAGTTATGGGTTTAGATGGTATCCTAGGTTGGTTCATTACAAATGTTATCAAATAAAGAATTTCCATAAAGGTAAATTCTTTATTTTTAAATCCATATGTTATTCGGGGTGATTCATGATATACTGGATATTAAGAGTGTATTGGGACTCAAGATGATTCCTATGAGAGAGTTCTTGATCACCACCCCTTTTGATGAGACTTTATATAATGAGGATGATAGGACCTGAGTATTTGTTTGGCATTATTGGTTTTCTAATTTTATATTATATTTGGACATCCAATGACATAATATTTTATTTGTGGAATCTCATATGAGTTTTTTACTAGAATGGATGAATGGCCACAGTCCTACAATGTTTCCATGGTCTGGTAAACTGGGAGGAGTGGATGTGACTAATTTAGAAATCCAACCATGAATAGGTGTGAGGTTGGTGTGTGGTTTATTGGACCATAATACCATTCAATTTATATTTATAACTCAGTTCTAAACATGAATCCTTATCCACTATCTTAAAGGTTACTTCACTTATTCAGAGTGGGTATTTGGTTATTAGGGTTATGGATGAGGGTTGATAAAAGCTATTGTTTGATTGTTTCAAATTTAATCCCTTATTAATAATTTTTAATCCCTTGTGAAAACATAATAATGTATAAATAAATGTTTTGTTATGTTCATTGAAAAAATTTTTCAATGACCAAAAATATGTGTTTTATGAAATCATTGGTTTAAAAAATAATTATTAAATATTCTTTTGTCAGGTGATACAAAATGTTTTAAAAGGAAATTTGTGTATTTAATGGATTTAAAATGTAAAAGGTTTTTATAATTTGAAAATGGGCTTAATAATTTTGAATCCATGTTATGGTTTACATGTGTGGGTAAAGATTTATTGATACTATAGTTGATATATAACAATATTTATCATTTTGAATGGGAAGAGTAATGTTTTTTAAATGGTTAAATCCTGTGTTTTTTTATATCAATAATTTTATGATTAAGATGGGTTGTGATTTTTTTTATAATACTCTATGAGACTTTTTGAGTATTTTTTGATGCTTGAGTCTATTTTCTTGTGTTTTGTGATGTTCTGAAATGTTTTCTATAATGTTATTTACGAAATATAGAATTTTGGTCAAACGGTCTATTCCTCAAGGTAGTTCTTCATTTTTTATATAATTAAATATAACATTAATGACTCTACAAATATTCCATATCGAGTGGTGGTGCTAGAGAATTTTTATACTTTTACCCCCTTCCACGAATTTCTTTATTGTCGTTCAACTTCATATAATGTCGAACAATGTACTATTGGGGAAGTAAATTGGATTTAAGAAATTGATGATATTTTTGATTATCTAAAAACTCCTGATACACTAATGATTATGTCTATCAACTCTTTATTTGAGGAACCTAATGATAATTTGTAAAAACTTTTTATCCCCTGTGTCTATATGCATTGAAATATTTGGAAATTTCCAAGTCATTATAAATTCAATCATAGCACCTAGAGGAAGTGATGAATGATAATGTTTCTATGTTATTGGGATTTGGTCAAGATTATATATATGTTGAGAATAATGATGAGAAGTTCTTACATAAGCTATGTTTCATACATCGACTTGTTTGTAATGAATTTAGTAAGGATGTATGTTTTATAAAATTTGTTCACCCATACCTTGTAACTGACATGCCAATGTAATGTTCGATCACTTATCCAAATATGCTTAAATGAGACTTTTCAGCTGGAGTGGAGTTATAAAAACAATAGGAGTGGATAAATTCCACATTCCCAATTGAGTAAGTTCTTTCTCCTCATGGAAATAAGAGTACTACCATTTGTTTCTAGTGTAAACAAAATTTCCATTCTAATAATTTGTATTTATAGGCTATGAGTGTTTATAAATGGTGTATCCATTTGGGCACCTTAAGAGGTTATATAAGTATTTAGGTTAAAAGAGGATTCTTTGGTCAGGGATCTTTTCTTATTACAGTGGGAAAATTGATTCTTCATGATAATAGGGAACCATCACAGGCCAAAAATTGAATCTTTTACTATAGTGAAGGAGCTTTTAGTTTATATATTGTTGCTTCTGATTTCCAAGGGGGAAATATTTGAGTTTTTCATGATATGGATTGTCTATATTTTCATCCTTTTTTGGGATCTTTGTGATAATAACTTGTGGGACATGGTTTGGGTCATTTGTGGATTAGTGATGTAATAATGGTTTTATTCTCTTAATATTTTGTTATGTTTTCATCAGAGTTCCTCTTGTTTTTACTTGATGGTTCGAGCTTAATTTTTATATACCGAATGATCTACCTAATGAGGGTGGAGTTCCTAGTTTTTCATTGAACAATATGTCTGAGATTATTACATTTTAGAAATAGATAGACCTCAGTAATGTACTTCGGTGACTAGGATGAATTGTATTTTGATAGACTAGGCACCCAGTTGTATTAGAATTTAATTTGATGAGATCATTATGTTATGGGTATTGGTTTGGAAAAAACCCTTGGTTACCATTAAGTACTTACAAAGGGTATAAATCCTTGTCATTTATCTTCCTTGATCTTGGATTCTTGATAGCAGATATGTCTCCTTTTTGAATGGGTAAAGTCTGTCCTTTGGGTATTAGGGGATGTTCTTTTCTAATTTTACACCATTATGGTGAAAATTCAAATAGTTGGGAGACTGATGGTAGATCTGTTGTATTTATTTATTTTTTAGATGTGTGATTCTCTTGGTGTTTTGATCTTGTAGATGTCTGATTATCTTGGTTTGTTCATCTTAGAGTTGTGTGTGTTTTTAACCTTTTTGAGTATCTCACTTCTAAACCATGGACTATTCACCTCAAAAGATAAGTGATGGAGTTAGTTTTGTGTCATCATGTACTTTCGTTTGGACTGTAAGCCATCTGTCAATAGATATTCTTATGGTGGAGAGGTTATAAAATCCCATTACATGTTTTTATTTGTTTTGAACCGTTTTTGTGAGTAACTAATGATTGTATCTATTTTTAGGTTATTCTCGGTATTTTAGCAATGTCTCATTGACGGTTTTTGGTCCTTTTCGTGGGTTGTTCATGGTTTTCCCATTGTTAAACAAAACATGAATCATCGATTTTATGGTTTCACATAGTTCGAAAATGGTTGAACTAATTTTTAACATGTTGCTTAGTTTGTTCATGGTTGGAACATGTTTAAACTAAGTGTTTTTCCTTGTTTCATGGTTAAAATATTTTTTCATATTATGTGTGAAACATTGATCTATTGAGGTGCATGATTAGTACTAACTATGTGAATTATCCCACCAAACCATGTACGTGATAATGAAAGCTACAAAAAATTGTAATTAAAATCCCAAAAATACCTTAAATAACCCAAAACTCCTCCCACTCAATCATAATATGATTCTTAGGCTTTTATGAGTCCTCTAGATCTATTTTTTTCAAAAACATTATCTCTTGACAGATCAAAGTTCCAATCTAAGTTGATATCTTTTAATTTACTGAGTTATTTTCTTCTTAAAATTGGATATCCATTATTATCATGATTTATTTTTCTTAATGATTTTGGAAGCCTTGAGTTTTGTTGGATATTGATTGATTAATGTGTAATTGTTGATCTAGGATCTCATCTATATTTTTTTCAAAATATATCTTATTAAATCTAGTGATTTATATCAATGGAATATATATCATGGATTTGATTTGGTTAGAATGCTTAATTTCTGTGTATGTATTTCTATTATTTTATTTTATTTTGTGTTTGATTTTTTCTTGATAAATTCATGAATGTGTGTTTCTTGATATTTTACACATGTCATAATATTTTTTTCCATTTGATTACTAATAAATTTTTATTTGACCAACTTCCCCTTAAATTAAACATGGTATTATTTAAATAGACTTTATCTTGATCTCTCTCAATATTTTCTGGATTGTTTAAATAACATTTTAGTTTTAGTTTTTTTCAATGAACTTTTAAAATGGTGTTTGGTGGAAATTGGTTGCTTTGGCATTGGTTTTTAATTATTAAATGGTATTTGGATTGTGTTCTGATTTATTAAATGATCCTCCATGATTTTAATTAAATCAATTGATCTATTTTGTATTTACTAAATTGTTAGAAAATATTTAATTTATTAAATGGACACGAACCCCTTTGAATGATTTTACGCTTAATTTGGAATTGGGGTTCTTGGGTTATTTGAAATAAATGATTGATCGTCATGGAAAGAGGATGTGAAATAATCTTTTGAAATGTATTATAAACATATAAAATTTTAATACTTTCATTAAATTCATTAAAGATTATTTTTAATAAATCACTATTTTAAAGGATGGTATGTGATTTTTATAATGTATTTTGAAATGAATAGGGTATTATTACCCTTTTAAAAATTGAATTGTATAAAAAGGATTTTAATTTAAATAGGATAGATTGTGAAATTTGATAGTTTTTTATGAAATTAAATTGTGGAATATAATTTTTGGAAATGTATTTGATGAAAATGATTTCAATTTTAAATTTGAAAATGTGCATTAAATTAGTTTTCATAGAAAACATTGGTTTCTCATTTAGAAAAAGTCATATTTGGATTATAAACCCATATTACAATTTTAAAATGGAAAAATGGAAAATTTGGAATGGTGAATGTGATGAATTTTATTTTTTATTAAACTAATTACAAATAATAGATTTTTTACTATAGTTAATGAAATTTTTAGGTAGTTAGTGAGTTAATTGGATAACTCTCTATGATTCTACAACATTATAAAACAATAATATATTATGTCACATACCTTTAGAGATGGTGATTATTCCTCTTTGACCTAAGATTAAAGGGTTGTTTGTATGTAATTTTATGTCACCCTGAAAGTATGTTGAGTCCCTATAGGAGGGAACTATCATAAGTTCTTAAGCATATGACCATGTGGATCTCTTGTTTGTATTTAATTATTTATTTTTTGAAAAAACATTTACAAGCCTTTTAAATTTATATAAATTTATTTTAACCATGACATCCATATAATTGATCTTGATATAGTAATTTGTTGGTAGTCACAATTCAGTAACGGAGTTACCATTCTTTCTTTTCTTATTATTATGCACCATGATTATAAAATGTCAATTCTTATTAATCATTATATATTAGGTTCATATTTTCATATTTTATTGATTATCTAAATTTATCTTGTAAAATGTTTTTCAATTCTATTTATGAAAACGTTCCATTTAAAAAAGGTGAAATGGCATATTTTATTGGATTAATTTAATAATTGTTTTAAATGATTAAAACTATATTTTTAAACTAATACTCATCCTATCGCATTTCAACATTTCATTTTGTATATTTGAATTTAAATATGAAGTAATTTCATAAAATCATTGATTTATTCCTACTAGGAACTTTATCTCACACCATACTTGTAAATTATGGTGTTAACACCCCATTATTATCTTATGGATGGTGTTTGTGCTCTCACCTTCCTTTGCTGGTTTTGCTTGGGTGACCAAGGTTGTGTGACATGTGGCATGGTGGGTGGTTTTGGACCACCAAGAGTTTAGTTTTAGTTGTTAAATTTCACTTTCTATTTACTTAGCATATCCTTGTACATTTCATATATGTACTTATTGATATATATATATATAATAATGTTTTCAACATTGTACAATATTATTGTAAAATTTTGAGCAGTAAGTCATTCAAAATGTTTATTTGTATATGTATAGGTTATTGTTAGTGACCCACAGAGATATGTAATTCTCTTTGGGTTAGTGGTGAATCAGCTCAGGTATCATCTTAGATATTATCCCGGGTTGTTTTCTTATGATAATGATTCATTAGATAAAACATCAATGAAAAATCATTAGTTTATTTAGGATATTTCTCGATCATCATGAAATAGTTCTATTTTATTATTTAATATTCTTTATATATAATATATTTAGAACATTGAAAAAGATAAAATATACATGTTTAAATATTTTTTATCCATTGTACTTGATTTATTACCATACTTGATGATGGTAATTTAAAACGAAAACTCGTCGGCCGAAAAGGTGATCAATTGACACCTCATGAACAATGTTTTAATTTTTAGAAATAAATATAGGATAATGAATTTTATTATTGAGATTCAATTCAAAAAAAATATTATATATATTTTAATGGATTTATAATTAAATTTTTCATTGTGAAGGGATGTATGAGGTAGAATAAAGAAAAAATTTAAAAGAGAAATGTGGATTATTTTAACTTTGGTATAACATCTCTACGATAACCTCACTAAGTAAAATGAGATTTGACTTTTGGTGAGATCAGTAAGGCCTGGATGTGGGGAATAGAATATATAGTGTAGTTTTTCAAAATATTATAAACACCATGACAAAAAATAATTGGAGAGAAGAGGTGGTGATGGGTTGTATTTATAGGGGATGTGACGGGTGTTTTTTGTTTATTTTATTAACTTGTCTATAATTTTGGCTAAATACTATAAAAAGTGTTTTTTCTTGTGACTATGTATAGTAACTAGTTCATGTTAGTTCTAAATAATTGTTGAATAAATCATTCATGACTCAAAAATACATGTATTTGGCTAAAAATTAAAATTTCAGAAAATTGATGTATTTTACTATTCAGAAAAATGGATCATTTTAGAAATATCAAAAAAAATACACAGTAACCACTTTTCAAATTTTATTATTATAAATTGGAAACCATTTTACGAAAATAATTGTCTATATATGAGAAATTTATTTTTTTATTAAAATCATTATTTTTGTCGAAATTACATATTTTGATATTATAACTATTATCACAACACATAATAAAATTAATTGTTATCTCATAAATATAAATTATTATTACAGAAAAAAAATATTATTTTATCAATCTATTTATGAAAATATATATTATTTTCAATATTTATATAAATGATAATATTTTAAATAATCATTTATGTTCCAAAAAATACCAACACTAAATTTATCATTTTTTTAAAAAATATTTATCTATTATATGGTATAAATATATCATATTTTCATTTATGAGATACTAAAATTATATTTATAATTTTATCGATAGGGTAATTTTTCTAATGGCCACGTTACTATTTATAATGGTCTCATTTCTATTTGGATGGACTTTTTAATATATAATGTTATATCCTGGTTCTTTTAAGAATACAACCTATTGAATAAATTTAATTTATTTATGAAGATACATACCATAAAATCGTAGAGTGTTATATTCTTACCTCATTCAAAATTTTATTTCTCAAATATTTTATTCAATATTTCCTTCTAAACGTATGAGGGTGGTTCTTCTTCATGACTTCTTTAGCTTGCCAGTTTTCTTGTTCCATTTTATGGTTTCTCCAATGATCATTTATGAATAGAGTCTTCTAATTCTTCAATACATTCACTATATTTTCAAGAATCTCAATAGGCACTTTGTTGTAAGACATATAATGCTCTAGTAATATTTCATCATAGGTGAGAAGATATAATTGGGATGGCATGTACATCATTAAAAATGGTATGTGGAACATGTCAAGGACTATTAAAATAATTGGTGGAATTGTTAATTAATATTTTTTATATCCAATTCATTCTATAATTTCAAATGGTACCATATTCATGGGGATCAGATTCAAATTCTTAGATTACATTATGACACCCTTCTGGGGAGATACATTCAGAATGTCATGATCTACCACATTAAATTCCAAATCCTTTATCAATTTGTCGCCATAAATCTTTTTCATACATTGAAATGATTTATCATTATCCAAAATAGTATTTACCTATGTTAGTGTCTCTTAAATAATTTTTGGGCCTATATATTTCTTCATAGAAAATTCATCACAAGAAGTTGGAGTACGACATATCTTCCCATATAATTCTTCATATGGAACCATTTAAAAAATAGAATGGAAATAATTATTCTAGGAAAACTATACCAATGTTAAATTTTGATCCCACATACCATGAATATCAAATGATAAAAAGACAAACTTTTTATCCAATTTTTGAGTAGTCCTTTTAGATTCTCCATCTATATGAGGGTGATAAATAGTTCTCAAATAAAGTTCATTATCCAAATAATTATGATGAATCATCAATTTATTTTTTAAATAGATGATTTATAATAGTAAAAATAGATTTAGGTGAAACATGATCTCTAACAACATAATTAATATAGAGACTTTATAGGATCATAAGATATGAGTCTTATCTGTAATGTCTCGGACCTCTCTGAACCTTTTCCTTTGTCAAAAATAAGGTCCAGAATCCTTCTAGAGGGTAAGAAGGTCTTTTCCCACACTTTCTAGAATTTTGAAACTACACGTCATGTAGTTTTTGTACACGCCGTGTACTCTCTTGCCGGGTATACCCCGTGTCGCAGGCCATATCCTCTCTGTCTGAAGTAAATGACTACACGACGTGTACCACCTTTCCTGGTATACCCCCTGTTCAAGGCCGTGTCCTTACTGTGTGGAATAATGGGTGCACGCCGTGTGTCCAGTTCTACATGCCGTGCAGTCCTTCCCTGCGTACGCGTTACCAGTCAACGGCCGTGTACCGTGTTAGAGCCGTGTCCTTGACGTGTGCAATAAATGAGTACACGCCATTTGTCTAAACTACACGCCGTGTAGTCCTTCCCCGTGTACGCATTACCCTCAAACTGTGTGTTGACCAGTCAACAACCACGAAGCCATGTTGGAAGCCGCATGGAGACCGTGTAAAATAACCGAGTACACACCGTGTACCATAAAGTACATGCTGTGTACTTTTCCTTTTATCACCTATAAAAGGAGGGGTCATCTCATCCTTTCAACTCACCCCCTCTCATCCCCTTCCCTCTGAGCAGAGCACTCCCAAGAAACTCGAAGGCTCTTTCTTCCATAACATCTTTTTCCAATCTCCAATTTACGATCTGTCAGCGGCCACAGGATCGTAACGATGAGGTGGAACTTCCAAGTTGGATCCATTGTCTTTCCTTCGAGCTTTTCATTCCGACTTCCACCTGAGGAGGTTTTTCTGGGACCTGAAAGAAGTGGCGGACACCGACAGACTTCTTTTAAAGTTGATCCAGGGGAGCGCTATGATCAGAACCTGTCGAGGTAGGGATCTTACCTTCGTCTCACTAATTTTTTCATCATGTGGGGTGTGTATCATCTGGTTTTCATGAGGAATATTTGAACCTATAAATGAAGATAATAACTGGTTAATGAACGGGGTTGGGAAGTTTGAGATTGGTGTTACTTTATATCTTGTGATATTATGTGGTGAATTGAATGAGCTTCTACCTCCCAAAAATCACGGTTGTTGGGGGCCTTTGCTTACGCAATTAAATGTTCCCTCTCCTTCTGTATTTTCTAATGGATGGAAACTTTGTGGTATGTGGAAATTTGGTTAATCACGTAAAGTTGGCTGTTTAAAATTTGGAACCCTTTTATGATCACCCCAGTTAAACAAAAACGGAATAATGAACATGTGGTTGTTATCTTGGATATGTGGCATGTGATAGGGGTGTTTTGTGGGTTGTTGTGGATAGGGTGAGAAGCGGGGCTACGATTGACTTGGTTGTGGGTTGGTGTGAATGTTATATTGGTGAAGGACAGCGGGGCTGCGATAAATTGTATTAAAGGGATATTGATATACGGGTTTCGGTGTTGTTGTGGTTATGGTGGTTGGCAGCAGGGCTGCGGGGATGGGTTGAATGTGAACAGATTTTGGGTTGTAAATAATAACTAAAAGTGGAAGAGTTAATTAATTTTTCGGAATGGTAATGGAATGGGTTTAATAATCAATGGGTTGTTTGGTTGATAAGAAGGGCTTGGTTGTGTTTCTTGGTTTTCTTAACTTGATTTGTGGATGACAGGGATATATTTTAGGAATGATCGATGTGGTTGGTTGTGGATAGTTTCCCGGCAATTAAGGAGAAAATAAACTAATTCTGCTGAAACGTGAAAAGCTAAATGGGGTGAGGGTTGTTGTTGTATGCATGCTTCGTGGTAGTAGTGCCGAGGCACACACTCAGTTTCTCTGTTTAGAAGCCATAGGTTGGGCTGTGTGTTTGGTATATATATATCTCTGTATCTTTTGTGTTTTATCGCACCCCACCCATGTTGAGCACTTAGTGCCGAACAGTCCCATTTCTTGGGAGAGGGTGTTTTTTCCTTAGTTACTAGCTCCTTCCTGCTCCTTCTCCCCAAGGATATGATGTCTTGAGGCGACTTTACACCTAAGACTCTTTTGGTAGGTTTCGATTGGGGTGGATTTAGCCCATGACTCTTCGGGCAGGTTCTACATTTTCCCATGAATTTTTGGGATGAGGCCTAGGTGTGTGAGGGCGGGATACGTGGCTGTGCGGCCCAGGTGTGTGCGGGAGGGATACGTGGTTGTGAGGCCTAGGTGTGTGCAGGCGGGATACGTGGTTGTGAGACCCAGGTGTGTGCGGGCAGGATACGTGGTTGTGAGGCCCAGGTGTGTGCGGACAGGATATGTGGTTGTGAGGCCCAGGTGTGTGCAGGCGAGATACGTGGTTATGAGGCCCAGGTGTGTGCGGGCGGGGAGAGTTTGGCAGCGTCAGGATGTTCTCCATTAAGAAGAGCATCTAACTAATGGGAAATGGTGCAGGATACCCAATACTCATGTTTCTTATATACTACTACCTGTTGTGCTTGTGTTTTTGGTGAGTGTGGCTGGTGAGGTTGGGTGGATAGAATTCCATTCTAGGTTTCTTCTGTTGTTCTCACGGGACATTAGGATCTCTCCCCAGTTGTGCACGAGAGATTTGTGTTTCCCTACTGAGTATACTTGTATTCTCACCATACGTTTACTTTCAGGTTTCTAGGAGGACTACCAGGGTCGTGTGGGACCCTATTAGTTGGACATTTGAAGTTGTTGCTGTTGTTGAAACTTTGTTTTCTTTTGGTATTATACTTTTAGATTTCTTGTACTTTTACCTTGTTATAAAATTGTTTAACATGCATGTTGGCTTGTTTTGGGTTTATTTCTATACACTTGTTTTTTTTCCTTTTTGTGGTTGACTTTTCCTATTTCCCGATCCTAATAATAATAAAAAGGGTAATGCCTCCCATATTTGTGAAAATGCATACCCTTGGTGCTAGTCGCCACCCCGGGGCCTACTGGAGGCGGGACTCGGGGGTCATTATCTACCTTTCACCATTGCCAGCTCGGGAGGGGCATCTTTGGTGGGAGGGGGTCATGACATAATGGTATCAGAGGTGATGGTTGAGAGATAGGATGGAGTCTGGAGTTAGGAACAGTAAGGATTGCATGGGATGGTTGGGCAACAATGTTAGTTAATCTTGGTGCGTGACATAGGCCATGAAAGACCAGCTAGGACATGGGATTTTAGGGCCCCACGTGATCCGATGCAAGGACTCTGAGCCTACCAAACGACCAAGTGAGACTACCTTGATTGAAGGGTAGAGACCCTATGGAAGGTACATGCATCATCATGATTGTTTTTTTACTTGATTTGGGTGTTCTGGGAAAGAAATTGGAATAAAATGATAAAAATAAAACCTTGAGTTTTTTCGTACTACTTGGGCTTAGGAAATCCTTGTTTACCATACAGCTATGACACCCGGACGTCGTCCCCAGGTTGCTCAGATGGCCGAGGCCCAGCAGATTCAGGAGGTCGATCAGCTGAGGATTGACCGAGAGGAGGAAGATAGCATGTGGCAAAAGACTCTTCATTCTTTCCAGTGACAGAGCCTTAAGAAGTACGAGGTTAGTACTTCGTATGTGGAGACAAAAGGGTGGCTTGAGGAGCTAGGGATCTCTTTTACCTTAATCCATGCTCTGAGGGAGTACTGGGTTCCCCTAGCAGTCAATCAGCTGAGAGGTGCGGTGCGACATTGGTGGACACTCTACTTCAGAGAGAGGATAGAAGAAGAGGTTCCATGGGCTGACATTGAGAAGTAATTCCTAGAGGAATTCCTTTCTTCCATGATCAAGACAGAGAAGCGGCGGGATTTACTCTCCCTTCAGCGGGGAGTATGTCAGTACGAGAGTTGGGGATCAAGTTCAAGGATCTCTTGCGCTTTGCTCCGGATCTCTTTCTGGATGAGGAGTCTCGGGCGACACGTTTGGAGGAGGCGCTTCATCCTTCACACCAGTATTCTGTCACCCCCTTCACCCTTCCAACGTAATTGGATTTACAGAATAAGGCAGAGGTTGTAGAGAGGATGCACTCGCTGGGAGGTGCACCACGTGAGGGGATCCAGCGGGGTTCATCGAAGGGGTAGGTAGTCAGTAGCAGGTCTCCTGCGACGGTACCATCAAATTTCAGGCCAGTGGGGAGCAGGCCCCCGCAGTTCCACTTCATATCTTCATGTCCTCATCCCTTTTCCACAAGTCCGGGACCGAGGTGTTTTTCTTGTGGAGGTTTTGGGCATGTTCAAAGTCGGTGCCCGACCCAAGCTCAGTACGGTGGAGGTTGGCAGGTTCAATGCCTGCCTCAACAACACTAGTCACCGGCAAGACCCTTCCGGCAGCAACAGGCTCCAGTCCCTCTGAGGGGAGATGGAGCAGGTGGTGGCCAGCCACATGGAGTTCCTCATGGATTCCAACCGGGATGTGGTCAAGGAGGCAGACGTCAACAGAGAGGCAGAGGAGCTCGGCGCGGATTGTTTCATGCATCAGAGGCATCATCTCTAGATGGACCAGGGATCGATAGAGATTTGTTTGGGTTTTCTTGAATGATCTCCTTTCTGTTTTGTTTGGGAGAATCACACTGCATTGTTGGAATTCTTTTTTCTCATTCGTTGGGCATGGACCTTGTTTTTGTGACTTATTAATTCTATGTTGTTTCCCCTCTTTTCATTAAATGTACGTGAGGAGCCCTATCATGTGGGGAGGTGAAGACCTAAACCCTAATCGAGACGCATTAATGTGGATGCGATTAAACCCGTGCAGGTGAGTCAGTGCCGCCTAAAGTGGATAATATCTCGACATGGGAGAAGGAATTCCTCAAGCTATGTGTTCAGGCAGTGTGTGGGTTGTACGGTGTTGGGGGCAATGTAAGTTGGAAAATCCTAATGTATGGAATTGGGAAGACCCAATTATTAATTGACACACATTAATTAGGATGCGATTAAACTTGTGTAGGCGAGTCAGTGCCGCCTAAAGCGGATAATATCTCAAAATGGGAGAAGGAATTCCCCAATCCATGTGTTCAGGCAGTGTGTGGGTTGTACGATGTTGGGGGCAATGTAAGTTGGAAAATCCTAATGTATGGAAGTGGGAAGACCCAAATCTTAATCAAGACACATTAATGAGGATGCGATTAAACCAGTGCAGGCAAGTCAGTTCCACCTAAAGCGGACAATATCTTGACAGAGGGGAAGGAATTCCTAAAAAATATGATTAAGGTTGTTGGTTGGGTTTCTGTTATAACAAGAACCCTAAGAGGTATCTTGTTGGGTTTCCTCTGGGTTGGTTTTTGAATTCTCGGGGATGAGAAGGTTTTAAGAGGTATCAGATGTAATTTCCCGGACCTCTCCGGCCCTTTTCCTTTGTCAAAAAGAAGGTCAAGAAGTGTTCTAGAGGGTATGATGGACTTTTCCCACACTTTCCAGAATTTTAAAACTATATGTTGTGTATTTTTAGTACATGTCGTGTACTCCCTTTCTGGGTATACCCCGTGTCACAGGCCGTATCCTCTCCATGTGAAGTAAATGAGTACACGTCGTGTATTGTAACTATACGCCGTGTACCACCTTCCCAGGTATACCCTGTGTTGAAGGTTGTGTCCTTACTATGTGGAATAATGGGTGCACGTCATGTGTCCAGTTCTACACGCCGTGTAGTCCTTCCCTGCGTACGCGTTACCAGTCAACGGCCGTGTACCATGTTGGAGAAGTGTACTTTCCGTGTGCAATAAATGAGTACACACCGTGTGTCTAAACTACACGCCGTGTAGTCTTTCCCTGCGTATGCATTACCCTCAAACCATTTGTTGACCAGTCAATGGCCGCGGAGCCGTGTTGGAAGCCACGTGGAGACCGTGTAAAATAACCGAGTACACACCGTGTACCATAAAGTACACGCCGTGTAATTTTCCTTTTATCACCTATAAAAGGAGGAGTCCTCTCCTCCTTTATACTCAACCCCTCTCCGCCCCTTCCCTCTGAGTAGAGCTCCCCCAAGAGACTCGAAGGCTATTTCTTCCATAACTTCTTCATCTGATCTCCAATTTATGATCCGTCAGTTGCCACAGGATCATAACGACGAGGTGGAACTTCCGTGCTTGGATCCTCTATCTTTCCTTCGGCCTTTCCTTTCCTAATTCCACCGGAGGAGTTTTTTTCGGGACCCGACAGAAGTGACGGACGCCGACAGACTTCTACTAAAGTTGATCCGGGGGAGCGTGGTGATCATAACCTGTCGAGGTAGGGCTCTTACCTTCCTCTCTCTAATTTGTGCATCATGCAGGGTGGGTATCATCTTGTTTTCATGAGGAACAGTTGAACCTTTAAATGAAGATAATAACTAGATAAAGAACGGGGTTGGTAAGTTTTTGATTGCTGTTACTTTATATCTTGTGATATTATGTTGTGAATTAAATGTGCTTCTACCTACTAAAAATCACGGTCGTTGGGGGCCTTTTATTATGAAATTAAATGTTTCCCTCTCCTTCTGAATTTTCTAATGGTTGGAAACGTTTTGGTATGTGGAAATTTGGTTAATCACGTAAATTTGGCTGTTTAAAATTTGGAACCCTTGTGTGATCATCCCGGTTAAACAAAAACGGAATAATGAACATGTGGGTATTTTCTTGGATACGTGTCATGTGATAGGGGTGTTTTGTCAGTTGTTGTGGATAGTGTGAGCAGCGGGGTTGCGGTTGACATGGTTTTGGTTTGGTGTGAATGTTATGTTGGTGACGTGTAGAGGGGCTGTGGTAAATGGTATTAAAGGGATATTTATGTACGAGTTTCAGTGCAGTTGTTGTTATGGTGGTTGGTAGCGGGGCTGCGGGGATGAGTTGAATGTGAACTGACTTTGGGTTGTAAATAATAAATAAAAGTGGAAGAGTTAATAAATGGTGGGGCATGGTAATGGAATGGGTTTAATAATCAATGGTTTGGTTGGTTGATAAGAAGGGATTGGTTGTGTTTCTTGTGTTTTCCTAACATGATTTGTGGATGATAGGGATATGTTTTATGAACGATCGATGTGGTTGGTTGTGGATAGTTTCCCAGTAGTTAAGGAGCTAATAAACTAATTCAGTTGAAACGTGAAAACCTAAATGGGGTGGGGGTTGTTGTTGTATGTATTCTTCATGGTAACATTGCCGAGGCACACACTCAGTTTCTCTATTTAGAATCCATAGGTTGGGTTGTGTGTTTGGTATATATATATATATATATCTCTGTATCTTTTGTGTTTTATCGCACCCCACCCATGTTGAGAACTTTGTACCGAACACTCCCATTTCATGGGAGAGTGAATTTTTCCCTTAGTTACTAGCTCCTTCCTGCTCCTTCTCCCCTAGGCTGTGATGTCTTGAGGCGACCTTACACCTAAGACTCATCGGGTAGGTTTCGATTGGGTTGGATTTAGCCCAAGACTCTTCGGAAAGGTTTTACTTTTTTCCAATAATATTCTGGATGAGGCCCAGGTGTGTGCAGGCGGGATACATGGTTGTGACGCCCAGGTGTGTGCGGGCGGGATACATGGTTGTGAGGCCCAGGTGAGTGCGGGTGGGATACGTGGTTGTGAGGCACAGGTGTGTACGGGCAGGATACGTGGTTGTGAGGCCCACGTGTGTGTGGGCGGGATACGTGGTTGTGAGGCCCAGGTGTGTGCGGGTGGGGAGAGTGTTGCAGCGTCAGGACGTTTTCCGTTAGGAAGAGAAGTTACTAAAGAGAAATGGTGTGGGGTAACCAATACTCTTGTTTCTTTTATACTACTACCTGTTGTGCTTTTGTTTTTGGTGAGTGTGGCTGGTGAGGTTGGGTGGATAGAATTCATTTCTAGGTTTCTTCTGTTGTTCTCATGGGACATTAGGATGTCTCCCCACTTGTGCACGAGATCTTTAGGTTTCTCTACTGAGTATACTTGTATTCTCAACCTACGTTTACTTTCCGGTTTCCAGGAGGACTACCAGGGCCGTGTGGGACCCTAATAGTCAGACAGTTGGAGTTTTTGATGTTGTTGTACCTTTGTTTTCTTTTGGTATTGTACTTTGAGATTTCTTGTACTTGTACCTTGTTATAAAATTGTTTAAACATGCATGTGGGCTTGGTTTGGGTTTATTTCTATACAATTGTTCTTTTTTCCTTTTTTGGTTGACTTGTCCTATTTCCCGATCCTAAATAATAAAAAGGGTAATGACTCCCATATTTGTGAAAACTCATACCCTTGGTGCTAGTCGCCACCCCAGGTCCTACTAGAGGCGGGACTCATGGGTCATTATCTACCTTTCACCATTGCCAGCTCAGGAGGGGCATCTTTGGTGGGAGGGGGTCATGACATTATCTTATAGAAAGAAAATATGCATATATTGTAAGTTGATATACAATAACACATATCATATTCTTTTATTTGGGGGACTTTGGTAATAAAGTGAAAAAGTCCATAGTATTTTCATATCACTTCCATATTAAAATATATATGTGTTGCATGAATCCTCTAAAAGTTTTACTCTCAATATTCACTTGTAGAAAAAATAGTTATCTTTACATGTAGTCATCAATTTACCACATCATACTATCCAATAAAAATGTTCCTTAAGATCTCAATAAATCTAGTAAATACAAAATATTTTAGAGAAATTTGAGCTATGAGAATCATATAATTCTTCTCCTTTTGAATCAGGTATTGATTGAAAACATATAATCATTAAAAATTTCACAATTACATTCACATACATGATTTCTTCAAATATTTCATCATTAACATCAATATTTTTCATTTCAAAATTCACTCATTATATGTGGATCTTTTTATCTTTCCCAATAATTATGTTTCTTATAATTATTTTAAAAAACGGATTTTCCCTGTCATAAAAAATTACGATGTCCTTATTTCCTAAATCTATTATCATAGGATATTTATCAATACTAATTTTTGTTGTAGGTTAATGATATTCTTGGATTGTTGCATTTTCTAACTTATTTTCTATTCCTGAGTTGTAATGTATTGAGGAATCAAAATCCCTGAGTAACTTGAACAATCGTATTCTCCTCTTATTTTGTAATTTCTATGTAAATATCTAGTTCAAATTCTTGGGATTAGTTTATATATCAGACATTTCACCATAGATATAATGTGTCCATATCATCATAAAAAATAATTTTTATTATTAATAAATATCATATGTTGGGAATTTTTTCATGAATACTGACCTTCCTTTGATTCATGTGAAATAAAACTATCATTTTGCTTAACAAAAAAACAAATACATTTCTTTGATGCATCAATTTATACCACCATAACATCATTTTTTAATGGTACAGTCCATATATATGAATTGAGTAATCTTATATACAATTATTCAAAAACATATACACTTTCATTTTTCATATGAACTTAATCCCTTTATGTGTGAGATGAGATACTGGGTAATACAATCGAGAAAATCTTTGAACAAAATCACGATAGTAAATTGATAAACCAATGGAAAGATGTAATTCAGTTTCATTCCATGGTGGTGGAAAAGAATGGATTTCCATTTTATTAACCGTATCAACTGATAATCCATACATAGAGTCAATATGGATAAGAAAATAAATTTACTGAAACTATAAATCACAGGAGATAAATTTACAATATAACTCATTCCTCCTGAGAGTCTTATAAATGATCTTCAAATAATTATCATGTTCTTTTTAGGGTTTAGAATATATAATATATAATGAATTAATAATAAAAAATAATCATCTAGATATTCCATAAATGTTATGTTCATGAGATCCATAAAAATTGAGGGTGAATTAGTCATTACAAATAGAATAACTATAAACTAGTGATGCATATACCTCATCTAAAAATCCACCTTTAGAATATATTCCTTCTTAATTGTAATTTATGACATATAAAAAATAATTTCAATCATATAAGAGTATTGATCTCTATAAATTTGATCAAATAAATCATCACTTTGAACAAGAGGATACTTGTTCTTTATTGTAAAAGAATTTATTTATCAGTATTCAATTGATAACCAAATAAATTTATTTTTCTTCATAAAAATTATAATAAGGGATCTAGAATAAGAAACAGTAGAGTGAATTTACACCTATTAAAAAATCTTATTGTTCTTTCTTCAGATACACAAATTCTATAGTTGAAATTCTATAAGGAGTGTTTTATATTGATCTTGCATCATGGTTTAAATCAATGGAAATATTAACCCCACACTATAGGGGTGTCCATGAAATTATGTAGGATATACATCATAGTAATGATATATAATAATAAAATCACCAATTTGGGGTTTAATTTATGAATCACTATATTTTTTTCACTTCCTCCACAAGAATTTCATTCCATGGAGCTATAGAGTGTGGATCCATATAAGAATAAGATGATGTAGTTTCTTCTCTAAAGATACGGAATTATATATCTCCTTCCCAAATAGTAATATCTTTATTCATGAAATATATTTTGACATTATAATTTTAATTATAGTCCATATCAAGGATCATATTAATTGCATCAATATGTATAATGATAATTTCAGGAAAAAACATTTTTATATTCCATAATGGTGACATCTAGAAACTTATTTGTTGTAATTTGACATCCCATAGGATTTTTTACTAAAAGCACCCTTATAAAATAAAATGGGAAATATATAAATTTCTTGGGTAACTAGGTATATATAAAATAGTTTGATGATCTAGAATCAAATAATCCTTTGGATAAATTTTAATATATTATTAATGTACCAACCACCACATCATTGGATACTTAAACATCATCTATACTGATCACATAATATTGTTCATTACCCCTTGGCCAATTCTATAGTATATTCCCTTAATGATTGGTAAATTGGTTTGAATAATACCTCATTTAATAATATTAGAATCATTATTCATCAATAAAATTTTTCTTACCTATACAGTCATTAGATTGATGACCCTTTTCTACACAATTATAAAAAACCCAATGCCTTTAAATAATTTACCATGATGATTCATTCCACAATTTTTCAATTATGAAAATTTATTTGTTCCTTTATTATTAATTGATTCTTTTCCTTTTCCATAGTTAAAATAATACATCTTCATCTCTGGATTTACTATAAACAAAAATTATCTATAAAATTACTTCACATTTTTTATGGAACATAATATTATTTCATCAAATCCTAAAAAATGTTTGAGAAGCCGGTGACTTTTAAATACATGGATTAAAAACATCAAATAAATGATTAATCATATTTTACGAATCACATATACATTCTAAAACATACATTTATATTCTTGGGAATGTATCCATATAATCTACAACACTATCTCTTCAATTTTCATTAGGTTTCAAAATTGTATCTTTATTTAAGTTCAACACTCATGAGGGAAATATTTTTCAAATAATGTTTCATTACAAGATTTCCTATATCAATTTTATATTTCATATTCCTTCTTTTTATTTGGGATCAATGAACACCATTGATCTGCACCAGACGTGAATAAATATACTTATAGAACTATCTTTTCCCTTTCATCCCATTCCTATTACGAAAATATATTTCAAGGGATGTTATCCACAGATCAGCCACCACTAGATTATTAGTTGTACTAATATAAGAGGGATTCTATCTCATGAAATGATCCAACAAATGTGTTGTGTGCTAATTTGTCATAATATGAGTTAGATTTCTTAATATGGTCATGATCTTATTTTAACAGACACAAAATATGTGGTCTTGCTCTATGGGTAAATCGCTACATTGTCAGCGAGTATTGATTCCCTTTCATCCATTAGGTGGAACTTTCAAATAATAGAACAAATAGAGATGACTATAAACATGTTGATAATTGATAAAAAATAACTATTAGGTATTGTTATAATTAAAATGTTTATTTAACATCTAGTTCTCATGATTTCTAATAAACCCACTTTGATACCAACTATATAAACCCTATACCATTTATCCCAAAGCTGATGGTTATTTTATTAAACTTTTATAGATTCAAGAGAATATATCACCAATGATCAATAAGTTTCATATTTTTGAAGAACTGGATACATAATTGGTTCCCTTATTACATTCTAAATTAAAAATATAACATTATAAAGGAAAATAAATTGATTCCTTGACACATATTTATAGATTTCATCTTCATAAATTGGGGAAGGAAAAAAATAAAAAGTTGAGTTTAGATGACTAGTAAGGGTAATATATAAATAAACAAATAAATCAGTAATTGGTGAAGCATAAGCAATAAGAAATTATGAGTATGGGAAGGTAAATTACTAAAAAAACATTCCATTTAATCAATAAACCATGAATTAAAATGAATCTATAGATTTTTTAATAGTGAAAAATATAATGTATAGTAATATCTTAACAGTAAATGAAGAAAATGATTAATTATTGGACATTATGTATCTAGAACATTTTCCACTACCATCAAGATTTTTCACAATATAGTTTTATTAGGTATGATGAAAACTATATGATTATTCTTTGAAACAAACATGAATGGTTGTTCTCCAACTATTTTGTCTCATTAGACTTGCTGATGCATGGAGGGGATATGTAATTCAAATCCCACATGTCACTAAAATTTGAAAAAAATCTTAAATCATATAAATAATATAATAACCATATTACGTATCAAAATATCCTTATTGAGTAGAGGATACCAATTTATCACTATATCCCCCGTTAAAACAACATTCAAAGTAAACACCATTAGTAAAAATGGTATGGAGATTAGAAATTAATCATATCAATGATATAAGAAATATGTATATTTAATATAAATATAATTTACAATGGAAAATTGTCTTAAATGGGTAGTAGAGACACACCATAAAAATTAATAGGTTTATAATACCAGGTAAGTCTCAAGGAAATTGGAATTAAGACGATGTCATTAACCACCTTGTAATCTGTCTAACCACATGCCCATAATACTAATTATTATAAAATTAAAAATTTAATACCATGAATATATGGATATTAATGATATTTTATATGAAATTAAATTATACATAATCCCCAAACAAAAAATCTGTATCACATGATAGAAATAAAAGAGAGATGAGACACCCCTTACCTTACGTCTAAAGGAATTATGAACATGTAATTAATATCATGAGAAATCAAATTAGAATAAATTATTAATTAAATAATATGCTTGTAAAAAATTATTTTATTTATTATAATTTTATTATATTCACATATTGAATGTTTTAGGACTAATAAAATTCAATTTATTCAATCTAGATGTATATTTTTGATGATTTAATGACCAGTTCACTTGAGTTTAATTATGGGAGTTTGTGTGAAATGGAAGAAAAATTATATAATTGAAATGAAATTGTATTAATATACTTTAATAATTTTAAATTTATTAATATATCATTTGTTAGTTATGAGAATTGTTCATTATAAAAAAATTAAATGAAAAAAGATTAGTTTCTTTTGGTGGTTCATCGATCTAACATCCTGAGAAATTATAAGATATATTCTTTTTAATTTCATTAATATCTTCTATTCTACGCTACACCAAGATTATTTTTCACTATAAGCAACACCGTATTAGCTTTCAATATACGCAACACTATTCTTAGATTGTGTTACAAACAATTGTAAATTTGTTTGATAGTAGTTATTCTATGTTACATTGAGTGTATACACATATATTTATTTTCAATATATAAATGAAATATGGTTGGATTTTTTTTATATGAAACAACAAAGAAGTCTTGCACTACACGCAACCCTGAATTGGCTTGTGTTACATGAAATCACAACCTTCCTCGATAAAGTGTGTTGTATGCAATATCGGGTTTCACTAAACAACGATGTATTGTTATAATATTATTATGGACTAACCGTTATTAGTAGTAATAACTACATTTTTAATTTTATAACATTATTATTCATCTTACACATTTTCTAAAAAATGGTATGTGAACAAAATAATTTTTTTGAGTAAAATAAGTATTTTTCAAAAAATGCAGTTTTACCGCCTTTGATGGCCCACCCGCATTAAATATAGTTTTTGACAGGTTTATAAGTTCAATATGAAAAAATAAAATTCTTATTTTGAATTAGGATATAAAAATTTACTTTGGATAAATTTTTCATATTTTTCTGATAACTTTCATATTTTAATGAATAGTAAAAACATGCTATATTTTAATTAAGAAAACTTCATTGCAATAATTTATATGAGTAATTATAATATTGAATTGTTATAAAGTATAAATAGATTATATATTTTTATCATTTATTATAATGTATGTCATTACCATTAATTTTACATTGAATTCATAGGTAAAAACATTTCAATGTTTTGCAATGTTTTATCTTTTAAAACCCGTTTTCTTAACAACAAGATTAATTTTAAAAAAAATTACTACAACTTCTCTATTTTGATTTTTGAAAACTGGATTCAATATTTGAATTCAGTGGGTCCAAATTATGTTAATAGGTTACTTTTATTTTTTGATATTATGAATAGTAACTACGATAATTCTTATTTGATGCAGTTAAAGGTAAATCGGGTAATTAAGGGTAAATATACGATTATAAAATTACCCTAACACATGTCCAAATTTTATTGGATTACTACAAGTCGACCCATATCACCTAAGGGTCGTAATAGATTAATTTTATGGACTTTTGACCATGAAAATAATTTAATTATTATTAAAACCAAAGAATGTGAGAACATGTCACTCTCTTAAATCTTATAAGTATAATAATTTTAATTTAGTGATAAACATCTTGAATCTTAGAACATTAATAGTCTCCAAAAATCTAATAAATGTATCTATATCATGTTAATTTATTAAGAATTTTTAGGTTTTAAATAATTATAATTAAAGGTGACACAATAGTGATGTTGAAATTATTTTATTGATTAAAATATCAAATAAATGGTTTAAAAAATATTAAAATAAATATCATATGAACTATTTAATGTGATCCACAAATTTTAAAGGTAAATATGACATGTTATGAATCTATTAAATCTTTTAGTTCGAACATATCTTATGTGAGGATTTTATTTAAATTCAAATAAATGAATAGTATCAAAATTGACACTATTGATATTTTATAAAAATGACATAATATAATTTTTTAAAAAAATCACAAAAATATTTAAAAAATTAAAATTAAAATTTATATGGTCGAAAATGTCATAAATTATTCAATTATGAAAAATTCACAACACATATGTAATTATTTATAACAATTTAAAATTCAGATTCTTATTACCACAAATAAAATTAAATAGGTTAAATAAGGATAAATCATGTTGAAAATGTTTAAAATAAATTCCAAACATGACTAAATTTTATTGGATGATGATATTACAACCCTATCACATATAATATTCAGATTTGAGTCATTTTGGAAGTTTTTATGTGGGGGTTTAATATATTATAAATTAATATTTTTGAGGTTTCCAATGGTACCCCTCTCCTCCCTTATAAAAGGGAACCTCCTCCCTCTTCTCTTTACACCAAATTTTTGCCTTTAATATCTACCAACCCCTGCCCATTTCACTTATCAACTTCCCTATAAACATTATGGAGGTTCTGGTCTCCTCAAAAGACCATCTCTAGTGCCTTAAGAGGAATCTTAAAAGAGGTGCATCGAAGAAGAAGTAATCTCTTCTACCGATTCTTTCAAGCTTTCTTTCTTCATCAACATCTTATTCTTTAGTTGTTTCATTATCAATTAATAAAATCAGTATCAATAATGTACTGATATATTAATATAAATATGAAACAAACCTATTTCATCTTCTATCCATCCTACGGAAAATAAAATCACTGCGCGTGCGTACGTACGAAATACTGTCTCCACACCGTGGTGTAATCTGTTTCCACAACCACCTTACTTTGATGTGTATAATGGTGTAAAGAATATCTATATATGGTAATTATAATATCATAATAATTCTGAGATATTATATCATCCACTCCAATTCTATAAAATAATTATTGGAACGATATCATCGCTCGTGCGTACGTACGGACTACCGTCTTCACAAACACGATGAGATTCATTTTCCTTGATTAACCATTCAATTATGATTATAAATTATATATAATAGATAATCATGAAATATATTTCAAAATAATGATACAGGATTTATGTACATAAATGTTTCATTTAATTAATTTCATTTAATTCAATAAGGAACCGAAAATAGCGTTCATGCGTACGTACAGCCTACCGTTTCCATGAACGGTGCATTTCATTCCTTTTATCGATCTATCATATATATTTATATGATGAATATATATTATATATAAATAATGTTTTACATTCTAGAATTATTTAAATCAGGATATAAGTAATAATATCCAGAACAACAAGTCGAAACACGTACGATAAATGAAACAATTTTACCGAAAACGCTGCTTTAACCTGGAATTTACAAAAACAAAACTTGTAATATATAGTCATAAGTGAACCATTTATTACAGCATAACAATGAATATGATTCTTAAATAATTCAATGACATTATTTTAATCATTACACAGGTGGTTTTGATACATACAAAGCATATCAGACATAAGGCAAGGGATAACTTTTCCAATCTCATTTTTTATCAGAGATTCTGTATTCGTAAGTATTTACTATGGTTATATTTATCATCCATGTCCCTATTTTATATAAATGATTTCATGTATGTTTAATTTCCTTTTTCCCATTTTTTACTTTTACTACATTGTATGTAAGGAATGTTTCTTTTGTTTACCATACGAGGTACTTTTTGACTTTTCCAGCAAAAGTACGAGAAGAATGTTTTTTTAACTTATACGGCATGAATGGATTTTTATGGTTTCATAAAACATTATTTTCATGAAGTTTAATCTAAAATATTTCATGGTTATTTTTAATAAAATCCTTTTCTTTAAAAATTGCATGGCATTTATTGAAAACAAAAAGATTTTTAAGAATAAAGGTTATTTTCCTCAAGAATTCTTTTCATGTGTTTTATCAAAACCATTTTTCATCTAAGATGAATTAATTTCATATGGGTATGTTTCAAGTTTAATGTCTCTATGATTTACATGGTTTCACTTTTCTTATGATGAAATGATATCTATTTGTTTAAAATGGATTATGTTATGAGGGGATGATGTTTATGAAACCCATTTTATTCTTTGGGTTATGATGAATTTTTTATCTTTATTTTGTGGCATAAGTAAGAACGATTTCATTATAAGATGGGTGGGACCTATATCTCCCTCCAATGATTTGGGTAAAGATTTATATCTCATGATGTATACATGGATGGAACGGTAAGTTAATCCGGTTTAGTGTTAGAGGACTGGAACGAGGAGTGAACTCGATTCAGAAAGGGACTTTGTCCACTAAGATGGTATTGGAAACAATGCCTTGGCTACTACGCAAATCATATCATGTGCATAATGGTTTTACACAATTACATGTTTTATTCCAATGATATTTTATCATGATTCATGTTCCATTTTGATCTATGCCTTATGTACTTCCAAGTTTTATGTCATTTCCCAAGATTTTTATGTTTAAACATTATGTTCATGTTTTTAAGTTCAAATTTATATGGTTTCTTTTATTTGATCCATGCATACCCTTACTAATAATTTGAGGTCCCCCTTTAAATTTTTTCTTTTTCCCAGGATTTAAAGAAAGGTTTTAGGTAAGAAAACAAAAGGGGAAGATCATTATGGGAGATGTTGAGGATCTTTCACCACGATTAGATGATTATTTTCTGTGTTTCTGAACGCACTAAACTATTATGGTCCTTGTGTGTCTATTTTTGTTATGTATTAAGTATTTTTCAGATGTAATGTAATGTCCATGTACGTCAAGCTTCGGGTCTCTACAGTTGGGATCAAAGGAATGGTTTCGTCATCCTTTGGAATCTAGGATGTGTGAACTTTTGTGAGATCCCTAGAGATATTTCTATGGTATGTCTTGGGATGTCCCTAAGGTCTATTATAACTATAGGTTACAATCCTAGAATTATATTGATGCTCATGAATAACCTAGGGTGAAACTAGGGTGTCATGGATTAAAGAATGTGTGATTACTTAGACATTCTATAAGGGACTTTTATGATTCCTTGTTATTTTAATTGTTTCTTACACCATGGTTTTTGGTTTTATTCAATGGAGGGAACCAGAAGGAATTGGGTCAACATTGAATCCAATGGACAAATTGGTGACTATGAGCAATGAAATTGGGTAATTATTTGAAATAAAGATTTTGTGATTATGCCGAATCAGTCATCACGATATATGACTAACAAGGTTAACATTAGTGGTATTCTTAATTCATCAAATAAGAGGAATATGGAATTTCATACATATTCTCATGGTGAGGAGAATAGAGAAGGGATGATTGATTTTTCTATAGAAGGGAAGAATAACGGTGATGAATACATCAAATGGAGGGGAAGAGGTTATCTGTGTTGAGAGAAGGGTCATAGAGTGACCGACTGTTATGGAGTTCAATGTCTTATCTACGGAGAACAAGGGTATTACCCAACTCAATGCCCTGACCTAAGAGGTTACTTCTAAATCAATGAAGGACTTATTCATTTAAAATCATTAAAGAGAATGGATTAAAGTGTTTATGAATCGGTATTCAAGAATGAAGGTGTTGAGGAAATTTTATGGTATATTTGAATATCTATGTATTGGTCCATTGTGGTTTTAAAAAAATTAAATGGTACTGATAACAATAAAAAGTGATTGAAATATTTTGGGAAAGTAGTTGATATGTGAATAATGAAGGGATAAGGAGAAAATAATATGTTTGATTTTATTAATGAACTCATTACTGATATAAGGAAAAAGTGATATCATGGTTTGAGTATATAGAAATTTTGGGATTTTGGTATGTGGAAAGAGTGAACTTTTGACAGCATTCATGTTTTCACTAAGGTTCAATGGCTATTCATTTATCAAGAGAATACATGATTAATGTATTCACATGTTTGGATTGTGACCAAAAAGATATATCATATGATAAATGACGGTATTCACATACTCGGTAGATGACATTTCTTGTAATAATTTTCTTTATATTATGAGATTGGACAGATGTATTTTGGATAAGTCTAATGATTGGAATGGATTATGTTGGACATCAGATTGTATAGTTTAAGGATAGAACTTTTTTAGATATTATTGCAGGAATGTTATAATAATGTACTTTTAGAAAAAGGGACAACCTGCAGGACGGGCGACAACTTGTCACGTCGGACAAGACTGAGGGAATCGAACCCACAACCGAAGTGCGATAGGCCTTTATCGCCTACCACTAGCCTACAGTAAGACCCTTGTTAGAATAAACTAGCTTTATTTTATTATGTGGTATGATAGATGAAGTATAAGTCCATTTTTGGAATCAAGTACGATTAACCTCACCATAAATGGACTTATGCATATTTGATAACTTTTTCTAAACTTTTTTTTGAGACCGATAATTCTATCACATGATCTTCTAACACATCGAAAATGACAAATTCAACCTCATTTATTTAAGAGATGAAGTGGAAATTGTTCAAGGCACGAGCAACAGTGAGATTGTACCAAAATAAATAAAGTATTTCTTCTAATTAAAATTCTTCATATTTAGGGAAATGATCTTGAAAACAAAAAATATTGTTCTAGTGTCTTCATATCTGATGAATCAGATGGTACCTAAGATCATCACACATTTATGGATTTATGATTGTTGGATTTTTCATAGCCATGTTCTCTACCACTCTCCATTAGAACATGATTGTTAGATTTATCTTTCATATCCATATTTTCACCAATGTTCTCCATTGTGGAAATTCAATGATTATTTTATTTGGGTAACCGTTACATTTCATACTTTAGTTTTGAAATATATGATTTGGTATTCCTTTTTACGATGTGGGTTTCTATGAATGAAATTCTCCTATAACAAACCATTTATAACCCCGATGAATTTCGAGGGAGAAATTCATTTTAAGGGGTGTAGAATGTAACACCTCGAGATTTTATAAGATATATTCTTTTTTATTTCCTTCATATCTTCAATAGTACACTACACGAAGATTATTTTTCACTATACGCAACACCGTATTAGCTTGAAGTATATGCAACACTATTCTTGGATCGTGTTACACACAATTTCAACTTTGATTGATAGTAGTTATTCTACGCAACATTGTGTGTATATATAGATAAATTCAATGTATAATTGAAATATGGTTGGATTTTTTTATACGCAACAAAAAATGTGTCTTTCACTACACACAACCCTCACTTGGCTTGCGTTACACGCAATCGCGACCTTCCTCGATAGCGTGTGTCGTACGCAATACCAGGTTTCACTAAATAATGATATATTGTTAAATATTATTATGGTCTAGCCGTTATGAATACTATTAACTATATTTTTTATTTTATAACCTTATTATTAATCTTACACATTTTCTAAAGCATGGAATGTGAATAAAATAAATTTTTCGGGTAAAATAAGTATTTTTAAAAAAATGCAGTTTTGTCATCTTTTGATGGATCTCCCACATTAAATCTAGTTTTTGACATGTTTATAAGTTCAATTTGAGAAAAAAAATTCTTATTTGGAATCAGGATATAAAAAATTACTTTGGATAAATTTTTCATATAATTCTGATAACTTTCATATTTTAATGATTAGTAAAAACACGCTATATTTTAATTAAAAACAACTTTTTTCATCGCAATAATTTATATGGTTAAATTATAATATTTGATGATTTTAAAGTATAAATAGAATATATTTTTACCATTTAATAAAATTTATGTCATTACAATTAATTATACATTGAATTCATAGGTAAAAACATTTCAATCTTTGGCAATGTTTTAACTTTTGAATCCCGTTTTTTTAACAACGCGATTAATTTTAAATTAATTACTGAATCTTATGTGTTTTGAATTTTAAAAATAGGATTCCATATTTTAATTAAGTGGGTCTAAATTATTTTAATAGTTTACTTTTATTTTTTTTAATATTATGAATAGTAACTACGATAATTTTTATTTATTTCAATTAATGGTAAATCGGGTAATTAAGGGTAAATATAATATTATAAAATTACCCTAACACCTGCCCAAATTCTATGGGAAGACTCAAAGTAGACCCATATCACCTAAGGGTTGGAATAGATTAATTTTATGGAATTTTGACTCTGAAAATAATTTAATTATTAATAAAACCAAAGAAAGTGAGAACATGTCACTTTCTTAAATATTATAAGTATAATAATTTTAATTTATTGATAAACTTCATTAAACATAGAAAATGAATATTCTCTATTAATCTAATAAGTTTATATACATCATTTGAATTTATTAAGAATTTTTAGGTATTGAATAATTATCATTAAAGGTGACGCAATAGTGATGTTGACATTATTTTATTGATTGAAATATCAAATAAATGGTTTTATAAATTTTAAAATAAATATTATATGAACTATTTAATGTGCCCACTAATTCTCTAGATAAATATGACATGTTATTAGTCTATTAAAACTTTAGTTCGAACATATATTCGGTGATGATTTTATTTAAATTCAAATAATTGAATAGTGTCCAAATTGACACTGTTTTTATTTTATAAAAATAACATAATATAAAATTGTTTAAAAATCACAAAAATATTTAAAATTTATAAATTAAAATATATATCATCTAAAATTTCATAAATTATACAATTATGGACAATTAAAAACAAATAATTAATTATTTATAAAAATTTAAAATTTAGAATCATATTACCACAAATAAAATTAAATTGATTAAATAAAGATAAATCAGGTTGATAATGTTTAAAATAAATTCCAAACATGTATACATTTTTTGGTTGATTATATTACAACCCTATCTCATATAATCTTTTTATTTGAGTCATTTTTTATGTTTTAAGGTGGGGTTTTAATTTATTATAAATTAATATTTTCGAGGTGTCCAAAGGTGCCCCTCTCCTCCCTTATAAAAGGGAACCTCCTCCCTCTTCTCTTTACATAATTTTGAGCCTTCAAGTTCGAAAACACCCTACCCATTTCCCTTATCAACATCCCAAGAAACATTATAGATGTTATGGTCTAATAAAAAAGACCATCTCTAGTGCCTTAAGAGGAAGCTTAAAAGAGGTGTGTCGAAGAAGAGGTAATATCTTCTACTGATTCATTCATGTTTTCTTTCTTATTAAACATATTATTCATTAGTTATTTGATTATAAAGTAATAAAATCAGTATCACTAATATAGTGATATGTTATTATAAATATGAAACAACCCTATTTCATCTTCTATCCATCCTATGAAAAATGAAATCACCGCTCGTGCATACGTACGGAATACCGCCTCCATGTCGTTGTATAATCTGTTTTCAACCACCAAATAAATTTGATAGGTATAATGGTGTAATGAATAAATATATATGGTTATTATAACATAATAATGATTCTAAGATATTATATCATCCACTCGAATTCTATTAAAAAATTATGGGAATGATATCATCGCTCGTGCGTACGTACGGACCGTCGTCCCCACAACGCGATGAGATTCATTTTCCATGATTAATCATTCATGTATGATTATAAATTATATATAATAAATAATAATTAAATATATTAAATAAGAATGATACTGTATTTATGTACATATATGTTTCATTTACTTAATTATATTTAATTCAATAAGAAAATGAAAACAGCATTCATGCGTACATACGGCCTAACGTCACCATGAATGGTGTATTTCATTCCATTTATAGATCTATCATATATATTTATATGTAGAATATATATTAATTATAAATCATGGTTTAAATTCTGGAATTATGTAAATCAGGATATAAGTAATAATATCATGAACAACAAGTCGAAACATGTACGATAAAGGAAACGATTTTACCCAAAACGCTGCTTTAACATGGAATTTAGAAAAAAACAGGTAATATAAAGTCATAAGTGAACCATTTATGATATCATAAAACTGAATATGATTCTTTAATAATTCAATGAAATTATTTAAATCATTATACATGAGTTTTAGATATATACAAATCATATCATACATAAGGTAGGGGATAAATTTTCCAATCTCATTTTTTATCCGAGATTGTTTATTCGTAAGTATTTACTGGGGTTATATTAATCATCCATGTACATATTTTATAAAAATGGTTTCATGTATATTTAATTACCTTTTTACCCATTTTTTACTTATACTACATGGTATGTAACGAATCATTCATTTGTTTACCATACTTGGTACTTTTTGACTATTCCAGAAAAAGTACGAGAAGAATGTTTTTTAGAAATATACATCATGAACGGATTTTTACGGTTTCATAACACCTTATTTTCATGATGTTTACTCTACAAGATTTCATGTTTATTTTCAATAAAATCATTTTCTTTTAAAATTTCATGGCATTTTGTGAAAAGAAAATTATTTTTACGGAGAAAGGATATTTTCTCAAGAATTCTTTTAAAGTGTTTTATGAAAATCATTTCCCATCTAAGATGACATTATTTCATATGTGTAAGTTTCAATTATAATGTCTCTATGATTTACATGGTTTAAATTTTATTATAATGAAATGATATCCATTTTTTATATCGATTATGTTATGATGGGATGATGTTTATGAAACTCATTTTATTCTTTGGGTTTTGATCAATGGTTTATGATTATTTTGTGGCAAAAGTAAGAATGATTTAATTATGAGATGGGTGGGACCTATATCTCCCTCCAATTAATTGGGTAAAGATTTATATCTCATGAGATAGACATGGCTGGAACGTTTAGTTAATCTAGTTTAGTGTTACTGGGCTGGAATGAGGAGTGAACTCGATTCAGAAAGGGACTTTGTCCACTAAGATTGTCTTGGAAGCAATTCCTTGGCTACTATAGAAATCATATAATATGATTAATGGTTTCCCAAAATTACATGTTTTATTCCCATGCAATTTTATCATGATTTATGTTCAATTTTGATCTATGCCTTATGTACTTCCATCTTTTATGTCATTGCTCGTGATTTTGATGTTTAAACATTATGTTCATGTTTTTAAGATCAAATACATATGGTTTATTTTATTTTCTCCATGCTTACCCTTACAGAGCATTTGGAGTCACCGTTTATATGTTTTATTTTCCCCAATATTTAAAGAAAGGTTTAAGGTATGAAAACAGAAGGGGAATATCTTAATGGGTGATGTTGAAGATCTTTCACTATGATTAGAAGATTATATTCTGAGTATCCAAAGACACTAAACTATTACGGTCCTTGTGTGCCTATTTTTGTTATGTATTAAGTATACTTTAAAAGTAATGTAATGTCCATGTATGTCAAGCTTCGTTTCACTAAAATAAATCATCACGAACTAGTTTTTTTTAATATTAAATTAAATGTACATATATTAGACAAAGAACATGAAAATTATATAACATAAATTTTTCAATATGTTTTTACCATAAAAAATAATTTATTCACTTCTCAAAAGGTTTTATTGGAAAACCTAAACTCATCATCCACGAAGGTGGTGAATCATTACCTCACAGACGATGTTTTCATTTTTAGAATAAAAGGAAAAAATATATTATTTGATGATTGATATTATATTTAAAAATCCAATATATATATGATATTGGAGTTATCATAAATATTTTTATAGTCCATTAATGATGAGGTATAATAAAGAAATAATTTAAAGGAGAAATGTGTGGGATTTTACTGCTTGTATATCAGCTCCTTTAGAAACACCTTAATGAACATGGGATTGGTATTTTTGTGAGACCAAAAAGACAAATACATTTGGAATAATATTTAGAGGAATATTTGGAAGAATTTTATCATGATAAAAGTCTTAAAATTTGTGAGGAGAAGTGGTGGTGATGGGTGGTATATATAAGGGGAGTGGGTGTTTTTGATTATATTATACATTTGTTTATTATTTTTGATCATGACTATCAACTGTGATGATTATTAGGAATAATTATATTAAATGTATCATGTTATTTATAAATAATTTGTTCTTAAATTATTAATGACTAAAAAATTAATATAATGGGTTTAAGATGTTTAGTACCTTATTTTATTGTATTTTACTACTCACCACAAAATAATTTTTTTTAGAAAAATTAAAATAATTCCATTAACCATTTTACAATATTTTGATTTCAAAAATGGACATTATTTTATAATAATAATTTTCTAAATATGGTTATTTTAATTGATAATTAAAATAAAAAATTATTCGAAATATTCAAAAATTATTATTATAATTGATATTATAATAATTTGAAGAATTAATTATTGTCTTATAATACTATTTTATTATTATAATACAACTATATTTTAATTTATGAATCTGTTTTATGAAAATAAAATTTATTTTAAATCATTTTTTAATTATAAGATCACAAATAGACATTTATGGTCAAATAATACCAATACTTAATTTATCATTCTTAAAACGTCTATTTACATATTCTATGATATTAATATAAAATATTTTCATTTATAACAGACTGGAATATAATTTATACTTTCACGGTTTATGTTATTATTATAATTAATGCATTATATCCCTAGCTATCCCGATACTACTCCAACGTCCAGGTTAATATTTAATGGTATTTTTTTGTTCATTCAAGGTATAATCTATCAAATAAATTGAATTCATTAATAAGAAATAAATCATAAAATATTGTGGTTTTAGTTTAACCTAGTTATTATATCAAAGAGGAGATCTTTGAAAATGTATCTTTAACTTTTAGTTGTTTTTCAAAAACTTAAATTTCATTTGAATTTTATAAATTTTTTATTTTGATGTGTACTTTAAATTGATTTATTGATAAAAATTAATTATTTTAGTTGAAAATAATGGGTTTGGTTAAAACCAGTTCTACGATATCATTGTTTCCCATTTTTTTTACAGATTATACCTTTTCCATCAAGAAAGAGAGATATTCAATTTTTATTCACTTATACCCCTTTTTTATATAGATATTTAAAGGGTAATATTCAATTGTTCTACTTTCATTACTAAGTTTTTGGAATTGCAATAGGTATTTTTTATAAATTATTTAAATTCCCAATTAGAAATAGTTATCCCATAATCAAGAATAGTCCCTTAAAAATTCTTCACATGTTCTGAACATCACTAAGCCCTAAACAACTAAAACATATCTGTATTAATGAAATAGATATTAATTGGATGGATGTAGATACAATTCATTGGAAAAGGAAACTAAAATAAAAATAATATTAACCTAATTCATGTACTTATATAATTAAAAATTGAATATACAATTGAAACTAGTTGGCATAAAAATAGATAAGGTTTATTATATTATTTTCATAAACATGAATTTAATTGTGGGTAAATCCACTCCATTCCCCCATCAATCATAGAAACTACCAATCCATTTATCATGATGTTGAGTTCATTTTTGAGATGAGAGATGTCATAGGAATGAAAAGAGTGTTTAATAAATGGAAATCATGTAAATAAGTCTGCAGTAGGATATCATCTAGATATTCCCTCTATAATAGATCTGTTATTAACCCCCCTTGGGGCTTTAATTATAAGCCTTCATCAAACACCATGTTATTTCATAATGGAATCATAAATAGTTTCATATCAATTATGGGGGGCGGTGCTCGGTGGTCCCAGGGTCAAAAAATGGTATCTGATGTTAATTCCACTTCAAATATACTAAATTTGAGTCCTTCATAAGCATCCAATTCATAGGGGTGTTAGAAAAATTTAACGTGTGTTTTGTACATATGATATCTAAAAGTACTCACATCATGAATTGAGGGTTCATGATGTGTAATGTGTTGTCTCTGAGGATTTTTCAAACTAATAATTCTTCTAAGTTTACATCATGAATTATATTTATGAATGGAATTTCTTTTTTAAAGAATGATTTTCTCTGTATACATTTAGATATATGGGTTTTACCGTTATATTTTTTTTCAGATGACCATGAATTTTTGAAACATTAATCATCCTTTAAAAGTCTAATATTTCACTACACTATGAAGTAGGGGGATGCGATGTGTTTTTGAATTACTATATTGATATCATTTCATATTTTTTTATAAAATGTTGAATCATTCCTAAAAAAATAAATAAAATCATATTTTTTCGGATGATATAATTTAATTTATATAATCGGGAAACATTATATCCAAAAAATACATAAATAAAATGTTACCATAAGTATTCATTGATGGAAAATTTAATGAGGAGTCCCCTATAAAAAGTCTCCTATGTTTTCATAAAAACAGGTGAACAATAGATAATTTGAGGAACATAATTTGAATTAAAAAATTTATATATATATATATATATATATATATGACAGAAAACCATTTGAAATATAAAATAAATTAATATAGATAATATAGGGGAAATAATTTCATGAATTAGTCACATAACTCAGGGGGGGGTCTTCATTTATAGAATCTCTAACAATTACTCTTAATTTTGATATAAATTCATTATCCTTGTTATGGTCATGAGTATTCACATAGAAACATAAAATTAAATAGAGGCCGTAATTTTAAAAAATGGTGAATAAAGTCATAAGTCTGTGATAGAGGATTCAAAGAGGAATAATATTTTATATTATTAGAATGAAATTTTAAGAGAAATTTATAAAATGATGTTTTGGGAAGATCCCATTTAATCAGTTAAGAAGATATAAATTTAAGAATCACCCCCCACATTATCAACAATTTCAATTTTCTATTAAAATGATTATGGGTCAAAAGTGACAAAAGATGAACGGGATGTGAATATTGGATCAATCACACCCCCACCGTGCCTTTAGAATCATGTTTCAACAAAAACATTTGGGCAATTTTATCTCAAGAAATCATTTTTAATGTTTTTTACTTTCTTTAGAGTAATAATTTATTTAAATTAATAATTATTTTAAATGAAAAATTTTATAAAATAATTTTTACATAATTTTAAAATTCTAATTTCATGTTTTAAAAAAATTAAATCAAATAAAAAATCAAATGAGGTGAAGTGTTAAATTTAGAATACAAAAAGAGAATATGTAAAAATAATTTTCAGGGTTTTTTTTTCAAGATAAATACATGTGTAAGGCATGATTATTAACATTTTAAATTTTCATGAGATGAATTGATTTAGGAATAAAATATTATATAGCTTTACAGTTATCAAAAACAAAATATTACCATTTAAATACAGAATTAAAATAAAAGGATAACAATTATTTTTATTAGAATGAAAATATTACTTCTGTTTTATATGAACAATAATAGGTTCTATAATTTTTAAAAAATATATAATAATACATAAAAATATTATATAAAAGATTATTTTATTAAATATAAAAATTTGATCCTTTCTTATATTTTTATAAGTTTTTAAAATTCATGGTTTTAGATTAAAATTTATGTTTCCACTACTCATCTGAACATAAATTAATTAATAAAATCTCCAAAAAATTAACTAAGGAAAATATTTATGTGCATAATTTGAAAAATAATGTAGTTATATCACATTAACATTTTAAATGTGATTGAAATTATATTTAATTAGAATATTAATAAATAGGAGAATATATATATTAAATAAATTATCCTTATATCAAAATAAATTTTTAAATAGTTTTCCTTAGGATGTTACATTTATTAATACCCACTAATATAATTTCCATTCTAGATAATCCATATTTAATAATATCATTTTATTTATGTGTGTTGTTTTTTTTTCATTTTCTCATTTGTTATAGGAAATTCCACTTTGTATGAAATTTAGTTTATGAAAAATATTTACTAATATTGTGGGCTATTATAATTACTATTTATAGTGTAAAGAATGTAATGATATGGAAATATTTGATCATAAAAAATATAATTAAATATTTAGATTAGGATTGTAATTTGTTTTATGTATCAAATAATCCAATCATCAACTGATCAAAAATTAGATGATTGATTTTCATATTCCAAAGATGGGTTTGGTCCATTAATATCATTATGATCAAGAATGTTAATTAGTACTAGGTTTGAATCCAAATACATGAAAAAAATAGGTGAAAAAAAAGTGGTATACGATAATTTTTTAAAGAACTAAACCATGTTGGTTCATGAATACATGAAAGTATATTCACATCCCATGTTTCATAAAATAAGGATCCTCACATTGGTATAAATAATGATGAATTTTATTTCATTATATAAGAAAATGATGATGTACTAGGGAATATTAGCTCTAGTATGGTGATGTTTGGGGGTGAAATATGTGGTGTTCAAATATCATAGTCATTATAGATCATTGTTACTACTTTATTTGGGTCAACTAATTGTGTGATTAATTTAATTAAATAAATATCACCAATAATACATGTATCATTATAGATAATGATTGTAAATATTTTATATACTTGAAATACATGAAGGGGAATATATCTATTTTTACTAGAGAGGATGAGATGTGTTTTATATCCATAGAAGAAGAAAATTTCTTAAGGCATATATGGATTGAGAAAGTGAACTAACCTATCATGGGAGATCAATTATAGTGTTATAGATCAAGATACCTTCTAATATAACATTTAATCATAGGGACATGTGAAAAACATTTCTAAAAAAAAAATATTACTACAAGGATGTACAATGAGAATTTGAGAAGTTCCTGAAGATTGGAAGAACTGGTTCATATTGTTTGTTGTAGACCTATATCCCTAATATATATTTATGGTAAGATAAACTATATTATTTTAATTGATTATTACATTAGGATGTAGTGGATTATAGTCAAAAATTACAAGTTTGAGGTGTTGAGTAAAATAACTCAATATATTATAGAGGGTAGCATGATAATTATATAGGACAAATATGAAATATTTAATTTATAATTTAGTATTGTTCATTAATATCTCTATAGGGGACTACCTCTTGGGAAAATGGGATAAGTAAACATGTATCTACAGTGATAACTACTCATGAAAATAGTTTATTTTATAAGATAAATAGGATCATAAAAAACATGGATGTAATGGTGATCATTAAAAAATACATACCATATAGGTTTTTAATTAAAGTATTCCTAACATCTAAATATACATATAAGATATATTTTATATGTTATAGTGAATAAAATACTCCATATAAGTTTTTTATATATTTAATTAAATATTAATGTACTTAATAGTCATTTGAAGTAAGTGTTTTATTTTCAATAAAACATAAAATGTTTGAATCTGATGATTTTATGGGATTATTCCTTTGTTATTAATGAAAAAATAGCACATTTAATATTAAATAAGGTTATATGAATGGTTTTCAAAAATAAAAATTATATGATAAGGTAAAATTAACAAAGTCCTCAACTACATATTCATTGGTTTTTATGTGAAATGAATGGGAGGTATGAATCTTCAGGGTGACCAGTGAAAATTTTGAATTCATTAGAACATACTAATGAATGGAGAAATCAAATAAAATTTTTACTTCTAATTTATCTAAAGATGATAGACTAAATTGATAGGAAGAATATCATCAGTGATCATAGAGTGAAATTGAAAATGCTGGGAATGAATTAATTATAACAAATAACATTCCTATCACATGTTAAGTCATAATATTTAGAAGAAACTGAAAAATAAAATAAACAATAAAGAGATTGATATAATTATGAATAATAATACATGGGATATATTATTTAATGTTATAGTTAATAATATAATTCAATCCAAATGGTATTTCGAAAACACTTTGAATGAAGATGTAATAGTGATTCAAATATAATCATGAATTCTCTAGAATGGATACTCATAGATCATGGGAATTAATGGTGATTTGAAATTTTATATTCGGGTATGGTTGGATATAATTATTTTATTTTTATATATTATACTGTAAAGGAAGTTAATGTTAGTATATATGGATACAATGTTAACAATTCCAACTAGAGTTCTGATAGAATATAAATATTGAACAACAAAATGGTTTTCTTGCATATAAATAAGATATAAATATTTATGTACTGAAGGAGGATCATTATGAGAAAAAAATCATTGATACTATAAATTAATATACTATATAAATACTTTAATATGATAAATTTTAAATATAGTTGATTATATTAATATATATAAGTCAGAATTTATATTAATCCAAGAATGATGGAAATGGTGTATATCGTTTAAAAAACATTTGGTGTACTAAAAGAATCATTGTTCAAATTGTATAATGAGTTCATGAATTTCAAGTTTCATATATTTATTGTTGTGGAATGTATGCTTTTTTGAATGTATGTGATAAAAGGAAGTCATGAGACATTATTTTCTAAAGTCTAAATATTCAAGGGAGGTACTGTGATGATTTTGAATTTAGGATTCTAAGGAAATTTCAACTTCGGCTACTAATGAGATGATATTTCCAATGGATGATGATAATAAATAAATTAATGTCATATGATATAGTTAGATCATCCAAAATCTATAGTAAAAAAATTGTAATAGAATATATTTTTCCCCATTTTCTATCTAGAAAAATTTCAAATTAATCACAAATAAATCCATAGGATTGCGTTGAAAAGACTAATATGTTATATTAAAGGCTTAGTGGATTTTTCCTTTATTTTAATTTCATCATTAGAACAACATTTATTGGGATATAGAAACAATAACTAGTCGAATTCAGTAAATTGTAGAAATTCAACATTAGGTGGTTCATTTTATATTGGATGATTGTTTATTTCATGGTTGAGTTGGATAAAGGAATTAATTTCTATAATAAATTCTTATGATAAATATGTTATGGACAATCAAGAAAATCTAAAATTACCATGGATGAAGTATTACATTGAGGAGATGAGTGTTGATGTGATGTAATCAATTGTAATCAAGTGTGAAAAATTCAATGCATTAAATCAATGAAAAAATACATTCCATTACAAGAAGAAGATTCACATTTAGAGAAAATATCACCTTAACAAATACAGAGTGGAACATGAGATGGTAAAAAATTGTAATTTTTAGATAAACATATATTTTATTGATATTTCATTTAATTCCCCAATCATGAATGATTTTTAATTGAATCGTCATTCTATAAGAGTTTATTTGACTCTTGACACCTTAAAATTTTATAAATAGGACCCAACTACCTACGTATTGTTGGAAATTTATATATGTGAAAATTTCTATTCTTTTACCTACTATAAACCGAAAAGGAATATTATTTTTCTTTATTTACCCCGATTGAAGATAATATTGATTATATATGTTTTTTTAAAATGGATATATTTTCATGATTAATTGGGGAGAGAAATATAGAAGGATTATTTCATATCATGATTATGCTAAAGTGTGTGAATCATTAAAAACATATACTACGAGGATGATTTATGGGATCAATATACAATTTTCTTTTTACAATTTTTGGTTAAATAACTATAATTCCCCAGAGTTACACTGTAAAATGTTTTTATCAATAACCCACAAAAAATATATTAAAAAATAGGTGGCATAGAGAACAAAGGTATTCACTGATGAATTATTTTTTTCACTCTTATTTTTTAGGTTCATATAGTCTATAATGGGAATATAGTATATATAGATTATGTCTTCGATCAATATCTATAATCCCAATATGTTAGTTGTGGTTAAAGATGATGGTGTGTTATCTTGATTCATCAAAATTTAATATGAGGTACTCATGTGTTGTGAACAATATTAAAGGTGGATATTTTTTGGAAAACATACATATTGATTTTGTTTCATTATCTTTGGGTTGTTTTATTTTTTAAAAAATATGGTTTATTATGTTCTTTTGTTTCAGGGAATATTTGATGAATAAATATGCCACATTACATACTACTTTTCTTATTTTTGGATAAAAACATTTTGAGAAAAGGACGTTTTCCCTATTTTCCATTACATAGACTATGAATGTGGTTTTTACATTCATGAAGGGATGCTCACAGTGGAACCACATATATGGTGAGAATGAAGTAATTTTTGGTTCACCATGGAGGGATATCACATATCACAATGTCATTACATGTAATGTGAATTAAATTAATTGATCCTTATCTATTTTATGTGGCTATAAAATAGAATTTTTAGGATATTGTAAAGTTAGTACATAGACCATAAAGGAATTCCATGACTATGATTCCATGTTAGGAATCATGAAAATTAATTGTGTACACAAAATATTCATTTTAAGGGTTTAATATTAATTTGGATTAAAAAAATTTCATATATCTTTGGCTATAAAATGTCCCAAATCACATCATTTGGAAGTAGAAAATCACATTCGAGACTATCATTGTTGGCGAAATTCAGATACATTTTATCATTCTCCATGATGTAGGAACCATGTTGGGTGTTTTTACATGATAGTTTAATGGTGATGGTCCATGATGCTTGATTTATAGGTTGGAAGTCACATAGGTTTCACATGAAGTAGGATTATAGGGGGAAACTCTCATGTGATGATCTCTAGGGGAAGGGTTTGTGTAGGTTATCCATTAGCAATGAGTAAAGGGTGATTTTATACCACGAAGGAGTTTTTTTGTTTCTAATAGTCCACCAAGAGGAGTTTATAGTGAATAATGTTACATGAATTCGCATTTATAGAAGAGAAACATGAGAGTAATATGTTATATTTGTAATATTGATGTTTCACGCAAACGAATATTTTCATCTCCTAGTTGAAAATGGACCTTCATATAATTTCTTTTATTGAGAACTCAATATAAGATGATACAAATCATTAGTTTAATTATGTAGTGGCTAAATGTATTCCCACTACCTAATAGAGTAGTGGGCTTTCAAATCATGTCTCGTTGTAAACTAAAGGTAACCATTAATCCTCTCTAAAATTTGTAATATTTTCCCCTGTAGTGAATTATGTTATGTTAAAACATCAATTATGGATTCTCTATAGAAAATAAAATTTACAAAGATTTAGGTAAACATTTTTTGTCACATTCATTCTTTAATTTATATATATATATATCTCTGTGTGTGTGAGTGTGTGAGTGTGTTTTGTTTGTTTGTTTCTATAGAAATATTATAGAATGGTGTTTTTTCAAGGGAAAAAAGTAAAATTGTGTATATTTTGATCCTTATTTACATTATTTCTTCCTAGAAATTGTAATTATCCCAACGGTTCTAGTAAATCAGTTGTATCCCAACAGAAGATATGTTATAAACCGTAAGATAAATATTTTATAATACAGTAATGAACCACAATGGTTCTCATCATACTGGGAAATAATTATGATTTTTATATAGAGAAAATACTGAAATGAAATTTTTACATTAGTTTTATAAGAATTAGACACATCATGTGATACTATATTGATTAATATTTAGGTAATTGAATATGTAATGTCCTGGAATTTCGGTGGAATGTTTTTTTCTTAAATACATGGGAATTTTACGAGCCCGCAAAAATTTATAGCGCTTGATTCCAAGGATCTGTGTTCCCAGAATCAATTTATGATGTTTTGGTCATGTACGTTTAGTAAAAATATGAGAAGGATTTTATAACATTGGAACCGGTGCTTGGAATTTAAATTTGATGGCACCATTGAACTCATAGCACTGATATTTTCTTAAGAAGACATTCACATCGAGGACTGTTGTTCGAGAATGGAAGATAGTTTTTGGGTATCTAATTAAATTAAATAAAAATAATTGTTAGCTTATTTTTATTTGTTTGGTGGTTAAAACCACCAAGAGGTTGTTATAGGTGGGGGCTACCACACCATAACGACCCATGAGAGTTTATGGTGTTGGGCCCACCCGCACATAACCTCCCTTGGGATAATATTATGGTGGTGGGGCCCACTAGCACATAACTTCCCTATGGAAGATATTATGGTTGTGGGGACCAGCCAAGATTCGTCTCTCCACATTTAAGTGGAGAAAACCCTTGTCCTTCCACACTAATTAATAGAGCCAACACTCCCCCATTAATTAAGTGGGTTATCTCATTTAATTAAAAATGGCATTTTGAATTCATGCCAACAATTAAATAACAGAAAAATATATTATTTCATTTTGGTTGGCATCTATTCTTTAGGTGGAGCCTTGGAAGAACTTTGAGGAACTAATTCCACCAAATAATAACGACATACATCTCTCCCTCTTCAACTGGGGCAAGAAGGGGAAGCACCGATGCCCATGAAAAACAACGACGACGTCATCTTCGACTCGTCTTCTCCAAAATCTCCTTCCACCATCAACGATCAACATACGAGTTTGGGGAATTTATGTTTGACATTTTTTCCTTCCTTCAATGCACAAATCTTGGATTGTTTTTTTCCAATTGTTATCTCTATAACGTGGAAGGCTTGGGCCGCACGAACATGGTCTGACCCTCCCACTTTGTTTCTTCTCCTTTGTTGACGACAGCAGTGCAGAGTAGTGGAGGCCGGCATCCGGCCGGCCGTGAATAAAACCAGTGGCATAAGGCCACCAGGTCACCAAAATAGCAAGGCACCTCTGTGCCGTGTGGAAGGAATGTTGCAGCCTGGGTGGGCCACGGTGGAAGGGGCGCAGTGCCGTCGCACCGCACGGAGGAGGAAGGCCGCGACCAGGGCGGGCCCTGGCAGAAGGGAATGGCACCGTCATACCGCCCGAGGGAGCATAACTGTGGTGTCTTCATTCCGCAGTGCAGGATCCGGGACGAATGACATCGGGCTGACCGCAGGTGGTGCAGAACCGGCTGGCCACTCAGCCAACCGTACAAGGTAGCACCCCCGGTTCCTGGGTGTCACTGAACCGACACCGAGCGCCGGTTGTATTCACAAATCAGGGGGAGGCACCCCCCCCCCCCCCCCCACGCACACGACTAAGGTTGTCCCTGTAGGGCACCGCCAGCCACTGGTCGGCCAGGCCGCGTGGGCCGCCTTCCGCTGGCCGGCCAGGCCACGCGGGATGCCAGCCAGGCCACGTGGGCTGACCTCCTTTGGCAGAGTCTCCCTCGGGCCTGGCCTTCCACTTATGTCGGGCTACTCTTGGGCAAGGCTACCCTCAGGCCAGGCCGCCCTCTCGGGCCTGTTCAGACTCGCGGACTGGGTCAGACCCCAGTCTGAATCTGTTTGACCCGAACACATCTTTTCGCCGATATATATTGGGCAGGCGATGTATGATTGAAAAACCGTCAGTGGAGATAGTAACCATGGAGAGAAAATGTTAGTTTGTCATAAACCACTTGAGGTTTGGACATAGTTGAGTTATGGTTGGGTTGGTTTGAACCTAAAATCCAATCGGGCCCCTGGAACAGAAATTTCAATTACTCACAAATCGGGCGTCTGATTGAAACGTCGTCTGTTGCATTGCAACACCTATGATGAGGAGGACCTTTGAGATGCATCTTCGTGGGACTTAGTGATAGTTGGAGTATTTACCAGTAGCTCATGGAGCAGATCCTCTCAGAGAGGAGCGATCATTGTGTGAAGAACTAGTAGCTGGCTGATACCTAAAGACTGTTGACGTTTCAACTCTGAGTGTTTCGACTATCCTATTGGGAAGCACCTATGTGTGACGTGGAAGAGTCAGAGTGGGGAGCGCCTCTGTGTGATGCGGCAGACCCATGATACCCGACCAGATGAGTACCTCAGCAGGCTACAAGGGGGAGCACCTATGTGTGACATTGTAGACCAACAGTGGGGAGCGCCTCTGTGTGATGCAGCAGACCCACAGTACTTGAAAGAAAGACTACCACAATAGTTCAGGATTGTGGTAAACACCTTTGTGTGATGCGATAGGTCCATAGACTCTATAGACGATGAGTAAACCAGCATCCGAGGTTTTAGCAGTTTAAATGGGAGTGTTAATGTTTCCACCACTAAAATAAAATCCTGTTTTTGAGCTGAGTCAATGACTTTTGAGTTTACCTCAGTATTGAGATGCATTAGTTGATAACATAGGTATATGTATGGGCATATACCTAAGTGGGGTAATCTGTTAATTTCATACATATTGTTTTATCTTTATTGGATTTAGTGATACCATGAGGGTCTCCGGGTCCCTACTGAGTATCATTATAATCAACCCTACATGGGATGTGCCCGCACCTCATTGTGTTTGCTGCAGATGAAGGACAACGCTAACTAAGGTAGAGATTAGTAGTACTGGATGGTACTCGTAGATTGAACACTCTTCATGAGGGTACAGGGAGCTGACAGACAAACATGGAGTGTATAGGAGGCCATCTATACATACCCTTCATGTAGGAACCCCGAAGGATGATCTAGTAGCTACTTTACTTTATTTCAGTTGTACTTGATTTCAATTGTACTTGTTCATTAATGTTTGGATTCTATTTCTGGCCCCCTTTACTTTCAACACTCTCTTTTGAATACAGTTTTACTTACTGTTTTTCTTATAGTTGTGCACTTTGTTATGTGTGTTCAGTTTATAAAGGCAATGCCTTCCCAGTTTATGGATTTACTCCTTTGGTGCTAGTTTCCAGCCCTTGGCCTATGGAATGTGGGCTTGGGGTAGTCACGATACAGGCCCCGAAGTATGGGTCATGACAAGTTGGTATCAGAGGATTTGGTTCTACCGCAGAACATAGGACTTTGATCATTATTTTATGTCATGAAAAAGTGTTAAGGGTACTAAGTGTGGTTTTCAGTTTAGGGAGTCCCGTGTTGGTCTGGGCGGCTGATGTACCAATACACCAGGACCCTGACATCTGATTTCCGACTTAGTGTACGAAAACACTAATTGCTTACATGTTTTTAAATGTTTATCTTTGAGTCATCTCAACCAGTTCAGCTCATGAGGTATAAATATTTTGACCATGTCCCATATGTTTCTTTCAGGATGCCTCCCAGGAGAGCCCCGAGAGTCATATGATCTGACATCCCACCTAGAAATGAGGCCTTGGTGTAGGCCCCTTTACTAGCGGAGGCACCAGCGGTACTACTCCCCATTGGGCCACCGATGCCACCAGCCCTAGCAGCAGATAATGCATGTCGCTATAATGCATCGAATGGGTTCCAGTTCCAGAGGCCACCCAGGGTCCGGGGAGAGATGGACCCTTAGGCGGATGAGGATTGGGTGGAGGCTGTAGTGAGAGTCTTTAGGATGGTAGGGACACCAGTTGAACTTATGTTTGTCCTTTCTGTGAGTCTCCTTCAGGCAGCAGCAGGAAAATGGAGGAGCCTGATGCTCCAGGTCCATGACAAGGCAACACTACTCTGAATAGACTTCGAGATCCTGTTCTTCCCAGAGTTTCTCCCATCACACTTCGATCTGTATGGATACAAGAGCTACTGCATCTACCATAGGTTAGCATGACAGTGGCGCAGTACTCAACGAGGTTCACCGACTTCTCACACTACTCCACAGATATGGTGTAGGACCCATTCTTTAGGGCATAAACCTTCGAGCAGAGGCTAAGTTGAGAGATCAAGGAATTGATGATCTCCCTCAGCATTGAGACGTAGGAGGGAGTGTTAGAGAGATCCCTCCTAGTGGAGAGTTTCCTTGCTGAGTAGTCACCAACAGCGAGACCCACTACTAGTCAACCTGCAGCGGAGTCTTCTACACCATGCCGTAGATAAATGATGCAGAGGTCCAAGAGGACCAGACCCATGAGTGGATGACCTCATGACTCATGATTATTTGTTTGGGGAAACTGGGGTCATGAAATATATGCCAGGAGCAGATAGTGTTACTCATGCGGTGGGAAGGGTCACATGGCTTCTGACTGTCTGACCTGCCATTCAGATTATCAACAGACATTTGAGGACCTCCTAGGCAGTAGTAGAGGTTCTATCGAGGTGTTCCGCAAAGTGAAGGAGGACGTGGCAGAGGTTCTGGTCAAGCAGCTGTTGGTGGACGACGTTACGAGGTGCTACCACCACCACCACCAGGAGGACCACCCCAACCACAGGGAGCTGGCGGACATGGGAGAGCTCAGCTTCAGGCAACTGAGGCATACAACCATGGAGATCCAGAGATTATTTGAGGTAGTATCTGTGTCTACACCACCTTAGCTGCAGTTCTTATAGAAACAAGTTTCAGTCACTCTTTCATTTCCACTACCCTCGTTCAGAGCTCGAACATTCTGACGGCGCCGTTGGCTTGATTCTTACGGCTAGAGACTCCTACGAGAGGAGAATCGATGATTACGCACTAGTGCCAACAGTGTGAGCTTACTCTAGGAGGTGAGAGATTCGGTTGAGATCTCCTCATAGTGGCATCAAGTCCTTACGATGATATCTATGGTATGGACTATTTATCTATAGTCCATGTTTAGATTGACTATATTAGGTGAAAATTGCGGTGTGTTTGCACAGATGGGACTAGGTTCACCTTCACCGACGAGAAGGGAACCTTTACAGCATAGGACAGAATTACATAGAGGAGGGTACAAATGATCACTCTCCATTTATCTTTCCTTATGCTCGGAGCAGTTGATGTGTAGAGTTCGACTTACCCTATAGTGGTGGACCAGTACGCGGATGTTTTCCCTGACGATGTTCTAGGTCTACCTCCTCACAGAGATGTGGACTTCTACATTGACTTGTACCCTAGGAAGACTCCGATATGTACTCCATAATATGAAATGGCTCCTGCTAAGCTTCGTGGGATGTGGGTACAGCTAGAGGACTTGCAGGGGAAGGGATTCATTCAGCCTAGTGTTTCTCCCTGGTCAGCCCTGATTCTATTCGCCAAGAAGGTGGACGAGAGATTAAGGCTTTATTTCGACTACCGTCACCTAAACCAGGTGACCATGAAGCAATATTACCCACTCCTGAGGATTGAAGACCTCTTTGATCCTCTCAAGGGAGCACGTTGGTTCTCAAAGATAGACTTGATATGAGGCTATCACCAGCTTAGTGTTTGAGATGAGGATGTGTTGAAGACGTCCTTCATATTTCGGTATGACCACTACGAGTTCTTGGTTATTCCCTTCGGCATAGCCAATGCTGATGTAGTTTTCATGAGTCTGATGAACAAGATTTTCCATCATTACCTCGATCTCTTTATTGTGGTCTTTATCAATGACATTCTAATCTACTTGACAACAGTGGAAAAGCATGCCTACCATTTGTAGGTAGTACTAGACACACTGTGAGAGCACCAGCTTTATGGTAAGCCCTCGAAGTGCCAGTTTTGGATTTGAGAGGTTCACTTCATGGGACACGTCATCTTAGAGGCTGGAGTTTAAGTGGATCCAGCAAATATTGAGGTGATACTTTCTTGGGAGTCACCTCGGAGTGTAACGGAGGTACGAAGTTTCCTGGGCTTGGTTGGGTACTACCAAAGATTTGTTCTAGAATTTTCTAGAGTTGCAGCACCACTATCAGTCTTTATGAAGAATGGTCAACCCATCCTGTGGTCGGAGAGATGCCAGGAGAGATTTTATGAGCAGAGGAAGAGGCTGACTAGTGCACCTATCATGAGACTTCAAGAGGAAGGTGTAGGGTACGTAGTCTACTGGGATGCATCAGGGACTCGACTCGGGTGTGTCCTGATGCAGGAGTGAGTTGTGATCACTTATGGTTCTCAGCAGCTGAGACAACATGAGAAAAACTATGCTACCCTTGACATAGAGTTAGCAGTTGTGGCCTTCTCCAAGAGGATGTGGAGACACTATCTGATGGGAGAACGTTTTACCATGTACTCTGATCATAGGAGTATCTGGTATAACTTCTCCCGGAAGGACCTGAACCAGAGACAACGACGATGGATTGAGTTCTTCTTGGACTATGTATTCGAGATTGTCTATACTCCTAGGAAGGGGAACATTGTTGCGGATGCACCCAGTAGGATATCTGGTATAAATCTCCTAGGAGAGGTGACAGAGCAGCTGGCTGCCATACAGACATCCTTTTTGGATAGAGGTGGAGCAGCCTATCAACAGTCTCTTACAGTCACCCCTCCTCTACTTCAGCGAGTTAGGGAACGCAGCATGGGGACACTGACTGTGAGACACGAAGTGATCATATATCTATAGGGCAGGCACCTGATGGATTTTCTGAATGTGGGGAGCACGTCATCCTTTTCAGAGGACGTACCATGGTACCAGTAGAACTTCAGGACGATTTGTGGAGGTAGTTCCACACTTCCCCTCTAGCAGTACATCCATGAGTGCCGAAGATATACCAGGACATTCGGAAATAGCACTGGAGTCCAGGTATGAAGAATGCAGTAGTTGCGGTTGTCTCACGGTGCCTCACTTGTCAGCAATTGAAGGCAGAGCAGCAGGTACCATGTAACGACCCAAAGTTTTTCAATGGAAAATTCACTTCTTATATCTATGTCATAAAAACACAAAATAATGAACTACTAAGTGATAAGTGACCTTTAAACATAATTGTTTCACCCCTATGTTTCGAATTTTAAAAATCCAACATACATGGTTGTGTTCAAGATAGTTTTTGGAGTCTAACGAAACAAAAATAATTTTTGTTGAATAGTAACCTACCCTTATGAATAGTAATATGAACTTTATGAATTGTAAATAATAGTAACATTACCTATGAATAATAAAATAAAATTTAGACATCATAGAAAGTGATAATTTGACCTTAGTAAACGTTTTTGGTATTTTATAAGTCCGAAATAAATAATTATAATTAATTAATTAATTTAAAAGAATATTTATTTTCCTGAAATATATTCATAAATTTTTGAATCAATGTATAATAGTTTTTAGATAATTTTATAAGACACTAATTAATTTTTGAAAGAACTGCAAAATCAGTTTTAATTTTAAAAACTGTTTTTTTAAGTAAATTATGATTTTAATTAAATATTAAATTAATAATATTTAGAAAATTATTTTTTAAAAATGGACTTCATTTTTGGATTCTATACGTCGAAAAATGGTTGGGGTAAAATTTTGGGATTTTTCTGAGATACTTGAATTTTTGATGAATAGTAGAATACATTAATTTATCATATAAATGCATTTTAATTAAAACCCACTATTCCTGACATCAAAAGTAATGTAAGAACCCAAATCCCGAATTCACAAGTCAAATTTACTATTCTTAGTCATCCAAGACTCACTATTCCTTGTCTTATGTGAAATTAATAAACGAATCAATTTTATATTAAGGAAACCCCTCTCCCCTCCACTATAAAAGCCACCCTTCACTCCCTCTTTTCCTCACACCTCTCAAGCTCCAAGCCATCTATAAATTCTGCCCAAACACCTTCCATAGCTCATCCCCCACGTCCAAAATCTTCTGGTATCATCAAAATTCCAAGCCTAGCTTCCTTAAAGAGGATCTCAAGAGGAGGATTCTAAAGGTAATTTCTCTCTCTCTTCTCCTTTAATTTCCTTTCAAGATCAAGTTCCTTTCTTGATCTCTCCCTACCTATCTTCATCCAAATTGTTCTGTAAATCCAGTATTATATATATACTGTAATATTATTATTCTAATGTTATATTATATCACCCCACACCCTTTCCCCCTTCCTTTTATTTTATTAAAGAGAACGTTGTTTATGAGGTGTTAAATTTGTCACCTTCAAAAACCACATGTTCTCTTCTTCCATTTCTACCTTCAATCTAGTCATGAAACCAATTATATGGTTGAACCAGAATATTTTATATGTATTATTTTCTATTTTAAGTTCTGTAAATAACCTATGGCCTTATTACTAAGATAAATGTTAAAACAAGATCGTTGTGATCCAAAAACCGCTCAAATTAACCCAAATAACCATCATTAAATTTTTATCAAATGATTCATCCACTTGGATCTAATATAACTCATTATAAAATCATTCAAGCTTCTGTAATATCATTAATTACATGTAATATCAGTTCTGGATGTTTACCCATGTTCTACCCAAACATCAATTTAAGAATACAAGTGGACCGCTCAAGAACACCATGAAAACGAACATCCCCGATCAATGTTTTTAAACTCTATAAGTCATCCGAAGGAACATAATATGAAATAATGAAACCAGAATGAACCCTATAAATGTATAAAAGGTTCTGGAATTTCTAATTAATGAATATAATGTCATTATACAGGACATTAAAGAGAAGGAGGCATTCGAGTACAACGTAAGGGGAAATCTCGAACCCAATTTTCTTCCTTCGGGTTCTCCCTCTTTCACTCCATTTTTGATATGGTTACTCCTCAAAGGTCTTTTTTTCATCATTTACATGACTTTTCTGGGATATACATGTTTGTCACTGGTTTTTACGTCCATTAAAATGTTTTTCAAAAGAACTCTTCTTTCAAGATCTCACCTTTTACCTCTCATTTAAGGTTGATGGTTCTTATATCAAGTATGTTGTTCCCTCTTTCTTTTGGGAACCCAAAGCATATGAATGTGTTATTATGAGATGAAACCCATTCCTTTCCATGGGTTATTTATGTACATGTTTGATATGTGTTCTATGTGGCAAGCATGATAATGATAATGTTATGATGTGACGGGTGTGCCCGGAATTATATTGCGCTCCAATGCATTGGGTAAAGTGATGAATCTCATGAGTAAATATGAAATTATGTGTGAACATGATGCTAGATTTGTTAACAAGTATGTGTGGTAGTTAACCACTAAGACATGATGTTTCATTTTTATGCTTTTCCACATTTCAAGTTATTGTTTATGCTCCTCTCATGTACAATATCTTCTTCCTATGTCATGATTATGCTCACCCCATGCTATAATGTTCTTATCTATCCTCTTACTGGGCTTTTAGCTCACCCCTTTTGATGTATATCCTCAGGTGGCTACATGTAATAAGGAGAGAAAAAGTTCTACTAAGAATCTATAGAAGAAGAGATTAAATGAATTTTTATGCTTGATGTTGTACTTGTTATGTGTTGTCCTAGTTTTCCCAAGACACTAAACCTCTGGATCCTCCATGTGTAATACTATTATGTTGTTTATCATTGAAATGATGTCATAATAATGTATGAAAAGGCCGGGTCTCTATAGTTGGTATCAAAGGAAAGGTTTAGTTAATTTGGGAATTAGGATTAGTGAACCCTAAATAAAACCTCTAGCATGAGACTAAGTACAAATATGCACACAAGGATATTTACCTAGGGATCTCATATGTTATGTTTTTGGTATAACTATTTAAAAGGATATGTTATTCATGAATTTTTAACTTATGTTTTGTTCTAACCTTTTCTATTTTAGAAAATGGTGGGAACCAGGAGAAATCAGGCCAACAACTCTTGCGAAGGCCAATGCAACGATTGCCCGAACGACATCCCCAATGATTTTGGAGGTGGAGTTCAAAACTTCATGGTGATGCTTACCCAATTATCTCGGGTTATGAATAATAACCATAATAATGGGGAACATCCTCCTTCACCAAAGAGGGAGAAACTAGCTATCGAATGTTTTATGCGGCAACGACCACCGATGTTTTGTGGATCTTCTGATCCACTAGTTGCGGAACAGTGGGTCAACTCCATGGAGAAGATCTTTTCTGTTCTTCACTGCTCCGAGACAGAGAAGGTGACTCTAGCCGTTTATTATCTAGATGGAGAAGTTGATCAATGGTGGGCTTTGATTAAGAACACCATGCCAAGGGATGAAATTGAAGAGATGGAATGGGAAGACTTTAAGATAATGTTTCTTAATAAGTATTTCCCACGAACTCTTCGCACGAAGATAGAGAGAGAATTCATAGAGCTCAAGCAAAAAGAAGGAGAATATGTCACAACCTATGAAGCAAATTTCACAAGGCTCTCAAGGTATGATTCGGGTTTTGTTATCAACAATGATAGCAAAATTGATAGATTCTTTATTGGATTAAAACCACATCTTCGAAAAGCTCTTGCAATTCGAGACTTTGGGAGTTATGAAGAAGTTGTTCGGTGTGCTCTCAAAGTGGAGATGGAGTTTGGAGAATGGTCCCATGGCTATGGTGATAAGAAAAGAAAGATGGAGTTTCAAGCTGGTGGATCTAGTGATAAAGATGGGAAGAAAACACAACGACCCACTTGACAAAAATGTGGGAAGTTTCACAATGGGAACTACCTCAAAGGGACGGAGAAATGCTTCAATTGTGGGAAAGAAGGACACCTAGCTCACGAGTTTCAAAGAGATATGAAATGGAAGAATAATGTAGCCGATGAAAAGAGAGAACCACTCGTGGTTCAATGCTACAACTGTAAGGAGCTAGGGCACTATTCAAACCATTTCACTAAACCTTGAGCTCTCAAGGGTAATCAGCGCCAACAACCACCAAAGCCAAAGGAACAAGGGAAGTCTTATGCCATCACTACTGTAGAGGTGGAACATGATAATGAAGTCGTACAAGGTAAACATCCTATTCACTCAATAATGGCAAAAGTCTTATTTGATTCTGGTTCTACGCATTCCTTTATATCTTGCAAGTTTGCTAGAACTATAGAATCGAAGCCCCGGAACCTTGAAGTAGAGATATCTGTAAAAACACTATGTGGTGAAATCATTGCAACCCAAGTGTTTGATTCTTCTCCTGTTGACGTATGTGGGAAGATTCTTCTGGAAAATCTCGTAATACTTCCCTTGGTGGATTTCGACGCTATAATGGGAATGGATTGGCTCTCGTTATATAGAGCACATATCAACTGTTGGGAAAAGGAAATATATTTTCATATTCCGAACCATCCCATGCTCCTCTACAAATGCAAGGAAGATCATGAATCTCCTTTGAGAAATCCTTCAATGGTGTGGGTGATGATTCCCTATGAAGAAGCATACCTCGCCCAAATGATTGAGTCAAATGAAAGTTCCAACCTTGAGGAAATGCCCATCATAAGGGAATACGGCGATGTATTTCCCGATGAGTTACCCGGAATTCCCCCAGATCGTGAGGTAGAGTTCTCAATTGAACTCATACCCGGAGCTACTCCTATCTCGAAGTGCCCCTATAGGATGGCTCCTATCGAACTGGAGGAGTTAAAGAAGCAGCTGCAAGCGCATCTGGATAAAGGGTTCATACGCCCTAGTGCATCACCTTGGGGTGCGCCAGTGCTCCTTGTGAAGAAGAAGGATGGAACCATGCGGCTGTGTATTGATTATCGGGAACTCAACAAGATCACCATAAAGAACAAGTATCCTCTCCAAAGGATTGATGTCTTGTTCGACCAGTTAAAAGGAGCTCAATACTTCTCAATGGTGGATCTTCGTTCTGGATATCCTCAAGTAAAGGTGAAGAAGGAAGATATTCATAAGACTACCTTCTGTACAAGGTATGGGCACTATGAGTTTTTGTTGATGCCCTTCGGACTTACTAATTCCCCTGCAATCTTCATGGATTTGAGGAATAGAGTCTTTAGACATTACCTCGTCAAATTTGTGGTGGTGTTTATTGATGATATTCTCATTTACTCCAAGAGTAAGGAGGAACATGAAGAACATCTAAGACCTGTGTTGGCAACATTGAGAAAGGAGAAGTTGTACGCCAAGTTCAGCAAGTGTGACTTTTGGATGAATCAAGTCACGTTCTTGGGACATGTGATCACAAGCGAGGGAATTTCTGTGGACCCTTCAAAGACAAAGGTGATTGAAGAATGGCCCAGGACCTCTAGTGTCATGGAAATCCGTAGTTTTCTTGGATTAGCTGGGTACTACCGACGTTTTGTGAGAAACTTCTCACGATTGTCAAGCCCGATAACTAAGTTAACAAGGAAAGGGGTAAAGTATGTATGGACGGAAGAATGTGAGGGAAGCTTCAAGGAGCTAAAGGGAAGGCTGATCACTCCACCTGTACTCACACTACCGAAAAGTGGAGAAAGTTTTGTGATATACAGCGATGCTTCAAAGAAAGGATTGGGTTGTGTACTCATGCAAAATGATAATGTGATAGCCTACGCCTCACGACAGTTGAAGATCCATGAGCAGAACTACCCGACGCATGATCTAGAGCTGGCAGCCGTGATTTTTGCCTTGAAAATCTGGCGGCACTACCTTTATGGTGAGAAGTGTGACATATACACCGACCACAAGAGCCTAAAGTATATATTCACACAAAAGGAGCTCAACATGCATCAAAGGAGATGGTTAGAGATAATCAAGGATTACAATTGCTCTATTCACTATCATCCTGGAAAGGCGAACAAGGTAGTTGATGCTCTAATCAGGAATGAACCTGCTACTCTATCCATGTTGAGGATTGAGAAAGACCCTATCTTCTTGGATATGCAAAGGATGGATTTGGGAATCGTAAGGGCAGGGGATACATCCTACCTTGCCCAAATGATTGTGCAACCATCCATCCAATAGAAGATTAAGGAAGCACAAAGGGATGATGTGGAGATACAAAAGAGGGTAAATGCAGTAAAGGAAGGGAAGATGCAAGAGTTCCATATCGACGATGATGGTGTGATTCGGTTTGGAATGCTGCTTTGTGTGCCTTCATAACCCGGAATAAAGAAGGAGCTATTGGATAATGCACATAGCTCAACATTATCTATTCATCCTGGAAGTACCAAGATGTATCGTGATCTCTGAGAACACTTTTGGTGGGATAACAAGAAGAAGGAGATTGTGGAATATATATCAAGGTGCTTGGTGTGTCAGCAAGTTAAAGATGAGCGGCAAAAGTCCAAAGGTATGATGCATCCATTGCCTATACCCCTGTGGAAATGGGAAAATGTCACTATGGACTTTGTCATGGGTCTCCCGAAAACGTCAAGAGGAAATAATGCGATATGGGTTGTGGTTGACCGACTCACAAAGACTGCCCATTTTATCGCTATTCGGGAAGACCTCTCACTTGAACAACTTGCAAGGATATATGTGAAGGAAGTAGTGAGATTGCACGGTGTTCCACTCTCGATTGTCTCTGACTGTGATCCAAGGTTCACTTCTAAATTCTGGAGGAGCCTTCAATATGCTTTGAGTACTGAATTAAATTTCAGCACGGCCTATCACCCCCAAACTGATGGCCAGTCTGAAAGGACTATTCAGACACTTGAAGATATGCTATGATCCTACTCTCCTGAATTCAAAGGTGGTTGGATCAGCATCTCCCATTGGTTGAGTTCTCATAAAAGAATAGCTTCCATTCGAGTATTCAGATGGCTCCGTATGAAGATCTTTATGGGAAGCGATGTAGAACTCCAACCTGTTGGGATGAAGTTGGAGAAAGAAAACTACTTGGTCCCGATCTTGATCAAGAGATGACAGATAAGGTTCAAGTCATCTAGAAACACAACAAAGCTGCTCAAAGTCGGACAAAGAGCTATGCTGATAATCATCGAAGGGACTTGGAGTTCGATGTTGGAGATAAAGTCTTCCTTCGAATATCTCCATGGAAGAGAGTCATGTGATTCGGGATGAAAGGGAAGCTAAGCCCAAGGTACATTGGCCCCTTTGAGATCCTTGATTGTATAGGATCCGTGGCCTATCGTCTGGCACTTCCACCGAATATGGATCAAGCTCATGACGTGTTTCACGTATCACTACTGAGGAAGTACATTACAGACCCCTCACATGTACTAAACTTAGAGGTGGTACAGTTGGAAGATGATCTCTCATATGAGGAGAAGCCGGTAAAAATTCTGGACCGAAGTGATAAGGTTCTACGCAACAAGACAACCCGCCTTGTCAAAGTGTTGTGGAGGAACCAAAAGTTTGAGGAAGCAACTTGGGAACCGGAAGAGGCAATGAAATAGAAGTACCCTCACCTGTTCGTGTAAAGTGAAATTTCGAGGGCGAAATTTCTTAAGGGGGGATGAATGTAACGACCCAAAGTTTTTCAATGGAAAATTCACTTCTTATATCTATGTCATAAAAACACAAAATAATGAACTACTAAGTGATAAGTGACCTTTAAACATAATTTTTTCACCCCTATGTTTGGAATTTTAAAAATCCAACATACATGGTTGTGTTCAAGATAGTTTTTGGAGTCTAATGAAACAAAAATAATTTTTGGTGAATAGTAACCTACCCTTATGAATAGTAACCTACCCTTATGAATAGTAATAAGAACTTTATGAATAGTAAATAAGAGTAACATTACCTATGAATAATAAAATAATGTTTAGACATCATACAAATTGATAATTTGACCTTAGTAAACGTTTTTGGTATTTTATAAGTCCTAAATAAATAATTATAATTAATTAATTAATTTAGAAGAATATTTATTTTCCTGAAATATATTAATAAATTGTTGAATCAATGTATAATAGTTTTTAGATAATTTTATATGACACTAATTAATTTTTGAAAGAACTGCAAAATCAGTTTTAATTTTAAAAACTGTTTTTTTAAGTAAATTATGATTTTAATTAAATATTAAATTAATAATATTTAGAAAATTATTTTTGAAAAATGGACTTCATTTTTGGATTCTACACATCGATAAATGGTTGGGGTAAAATTTTGGGATTTTTCTGAGATACTTGAATTTTTGATGAATAGTAGAATACATTAATTTATCATATAAATGCATTTTAATTAAAACCCACTATTCCTGATATCACAAGTGATTTAAGCACCCAAATCCAGAATTCACAAGTCAAATTTACAATTCTTAGTCATCCAAGACTCACTATTCCTTGTTTTAGTTGAAATTAATAAACTGATCAATTTTATATTAAGGAACCCCCTCTCCCCTCCACTATAAAAGCCACCCTTCACTCCCTCTTTTCCTCACACCTCTCAAGCTCCAAGACATCTCTAAATTCTGCCCAAACACCTTCCCTAGCTCATCCCCCACGTCCAAAATCTGCTGGTCTCATCAAATGACCAATCCTAGCTTCCTTAAAGAGGATCTCAAGAGGAGGATTCTAAAGGTAATTTCTCTCTCTCTTCTCCTTTAATTTCCTTTCAAGATCAAGTTCCTTTCTTGATCTCTCCCAACCTATCTTCATCCAAATTGTTCTGTAAATCCAGTATTATATATATACTATAATATTATGATTCTAATGTTATATTATATCACACCAGACCCTTTCCCCATTCCTTTTATTTTATTAAAGAGAACGTTGTTCATGGGGTGTTAAATTTGTCACCTTCAAAAATGACATGTTCTCTTCTTCCATTTCTACCTTCAATCTGGTCATGAAACCAATTATATGGTTGAAACATAATATTTTATATGTATTATGTTCTATTTTAAGTTCTGGAAATAACCTATGGCCTTATTACTAAGATAAATGTTAAAACAAGATCGTTGTGATAAAAAAACAGCTCAAATTAACCCAAATAACCATCATTAAATTTTTATCTAATGATTCGTCCACTTGGATCTAATATAACTCATTATAAAATCATTCAAGAATCTGTAATATCATTAATTACATGTAATATCAGTTCTGGATGTTTACCCATGATCTACCCAAACATCAAATTAAGAATACAAGTGGACCGCTCAAGAAAACCATGAAAACAAACATCCCCGATCAATGTTTTTAAACTCTATAAGTCATCCAATGGAACATAATATGAAATAATGAAACCAGAATGAACCATATTAATGTATAAAAGGTTCTGGAATTTCTAATTAATGATTATAATGTCATTATATAGGACATTAAAGAGAAGGAGGCATTCGAGTACAGGGTAACGGGAAATCTCGAACCCAATTTTCTTCCTTCGGGTTCTCCCTCTTTCACTCCATTTTTGATATGGTTACTCCTCAAAGGCCTTTTGTTCATCATTTACATGACATTTCTGGGATATAAATGTTTGTCACTGGTTTTTATGTCCATTAAAATGTTTTCCAAAAGAACCCTTCTTTCAAGATCTCACCTTTTACCTCTCATTCAAGGTTGATGGTTCTTATATCAAATATGTTGTTCCCTCTTTCTTTTGGGAACCCAAAGCTTATGAATGTGTTATTATGAGATGAAACCCATTCCTTTCCATGGGTTATTTATGTACATGTTTGATATGTGTTCTATGTGGAAAGCATGATAATGATAATGTTATAATGTGACGGGTGCGCCCGGAATTATATAGCGCAATACGAATGTTTAAATGTTACGGGTGCGCCCGGAATTATATAGCGCTCCAATGCTTTGGGTAAAGTGATGAATCTCATGAGTAAATATGAAATTATGCGTGAACATGATGCTAGCTTTGTTCAAACGTATGTGTGGTAGTTAACCACTAAGATATAATGTTTCATTTTTATGCTTTGCCACATTTCAAGTTATTGTTTATGCTCCTCTCATGTACAAGATCTTCTTCCTATGTCATGATTATGCTCACCCCATGCTATATTGTTCTTATCTATCCTCTTACTGGGCTTTTAGCTCACCCCTTTTGATGTATATCCTCAGGTGGCTACATGTACTAAGGAGAGGACAAGTGCTACTAAGAAGCTATAGAAGAAGAGATTAAATGAATTTTTATGCTTGATGTTGTACTTGTTATGTGTTGTCCTAGTTTTCCCAAGACACTAAACCTCTGGATCCTCCATGTGTAATACTATTATGTTGTTTATCATTGAAATGATGTCATAGTAATGTATGAAATGGCCGAGTCGCTATATACCATCAGGATTAGATCAAACCTTAGAGGTCCCCGAGTGGGTGTTAGATGGGATATCCATGGAATTTTTGACGGGTCATCCACGTACATCCAGGAGTAACGACTCAATTTTGGTGATTGTTGAAAGACTCACCAAGTAGGCCCACTTCCTACCGATCATGGAGCTGGGTTTATAAGAGAGATTGGGATGCCTCTATGTTCCAGAGAATGTGTGTTTTCATGGAGTACGTTCTTCTATTGTCTCTGATCGGGACACATGGTTTACTTCCCAGCAATGGAAGGTGTTGCAAGAGGCTTTTGGGACACAGCTTCGATTGATCATCACCTTCTATCCTCAGATAGATGGTCAGACCGAGCAGACCATCCAGACCCTCGAGGACATGCTCTGAACATGTATCCTCGACTTTGGTCATAGGTTGTAGGAAAACTTACCTTTGGTGGAGTTTTCCTAAAACAATAGCTATCACTCCACCATCGGTATGTCACCCTTTGAGGCCTTGTATGGTCGACCTTATAGATCACCTTTGTGCTAGATAGACCCTGAGGAGTCAAAACTGGTGGGACCATAGATGGTATGAGCTACCACCGAGAAGGTGCAGATCGTCCTGGAGTGGATGGAGACTGCACAGAGCAGACAGAAGTCGTATATTGATAGTAGATGGAGACCTATGGAGTTTGAGGATGGCGACCACGTCTTTCTACGGGTCTCACTTCGGCAAGGTCTATGGACATTTGACTGAGGCATCAAGTTTTCTTAGAGATTCATCAAACCTTTCCTGGTCCTCAGTAGATTAGGTGAGGTGTCTTACCATTTAGCTCTACTACCTCAGATGCACCGGTTTCACGACTTCTTCCACGTAACTAAGCTGACGAGATTCGTGCATGACCCTTCCCACATCATCGACCACAGGGATCTAGAAATCGATGATGGGGTGACATTCACGAAGATTCTAGTGGGGAATTAGGATCGATATGAGTGGGTCCAACTTGTACGGTCGACATATTGGGTGTGCGTTTGTTTGCAGCACGAGAATCTTCAGGAGAGCACATGGGAGCGGGATGCTCAGATGCATGCTCAGTACCCACATTGGTTCCGTTATTTCGAGTTGTAGCTTACTGGGACGTAAATCCCTGAGGTGGGGAGAATTTAAAGACATGTAATTTCTATGGATTTTTTTCATAAATACATGGGAATTTTACGAGTCTGAGAAAATTTATAGCACTTGATTCCAAGGCCCAGTGTGCCCAGAATCAATTTTTGATGTTTTGATCATGTACCTTTAGTAAATGCACGAGTGGGATTTTATAACATTTGAACCGGTGCTCGACATTGAAATCTAAGGGCACATTTGAACTCACAACGCCAGTATTCGCTTAAGAATACTTTCACATCGATGAGAGATGTTTGAGAATGAAGGATAGTTTTTGGGTTTTTAGTTAAATTAAATTAAAATAAGTGTTAGCTTGTTATTGTTTTTTTGGTGGTGAAAACCTCCAAGAGGTAGTTAGATGTCGGGGCCACCACATCATAACCTCCCCTAAGTGGATATGGTGGTGGGGCAGACTCGCACATAACCTCCCTTGGGAGGATATTATGGTAGTGGGGCCTACCTGCACATAACCACCCCTGGGAGGATATTATGGAGGTGGGGACCACTCAAGCTTCTTAACTCCTCATTTAAGTGGAGAAAACCCTTGGCCTTCCACACTAATTAATAGATCCAACACTCCCCCATTAATTAAGTGGGTTATCTCATTTAATTAAACATGGTATTTTGAATTTATGCCAACAATTAAATAATAGACAAATCTATTATTTACTTTTGGTTGGAATCTATTCTTTGGGTGGTACCTTGGAAGAACATGGAGGAACTAATTCCACCAACGATGAACAATGGACATCTCTCCCTCTTCAACCATGGAAAGAAGGGGAAGCACCACCACCAATGAAAAATGACGACGACGTCATCTTCGAGTCGTCTTCTCTGAACTCTCTTTCCACCGTCAATGTTTGACATACGTGGTAGGGGATTTTACGTTAGAAATTGTTTCCGTCCTTCAATGCACAAATCTTGGATTGTGTTTTTCCAATTGTTATTGCCATAATGTGGATGGCTCGGGCTGCACGAACATAGCCCGACCCTCCCCATTTGTTTCTCCTCATTTGTTGACGACCGCGGTGTAGAGCAGCGACAGCCTATGTTAGGCCGACCGTGATGAAAACTGGTAGCGCAAGGCCCTCGGGTCACCAAAAGGTTGTGGCACCGCCATACCGCTGGAATGGAAAGTCGCCGCCAGGGCGGACCGTGGTTAAAGGGGCATGACACCGTCACGCCACACAGAGGAGCAGGGCCGCAGCAAGGGTGGGCCATGACAGAAGGGCGCAGTGCCATCACGCCATGAGGAGTAGAAGAACCACCTCACCGTTAGGCCGCGGTGGAGGAGCCGGGATGTACAGCGTCGAGCCGGCCGCCAGCGGGGCGAAACCGACTGGACGCTCGGCCAGCCAGACAAGGAGGGACCCCCGGGTCCCGAGGGTTACTGAACTTGCACCTAGCGCCGGTTCTGTTCCAAAATCATGGTGTGTGCCCCCCCCCCCACACGCAGGTATGGTGGGCCACTCAGGGAACCTCCAGCCATTAGCTGGGCAGGCCACACGGGCCGTCCCGACAGCGGGGGCTGCCTTCCTCTTGTCGAGCTTCCCTCAGGCTAGGCTGCCCCCTGGGGCCGGGCCTCTCTCCGATCGGGACTCCCACAGGCCGGGTCGGACCCGCGGAACCGGTCATACCTATGACCCGGGTCACACCCCAGTCTAAACCTGTTTGACCTGAACAAATATTTTTGCCAATATATATTGGGTTATAGATGTATGATCGACGAACGGTATATGGCGACAGAATTCTTGGAGCGAGATGGTTCTTTTGATATACCCCACTTGATTTTCGGACACAGCTAGGGTACCGTTGGGTTTGTTTGAACCTAAAATCCAACCGGGCCCCTGGAATAGATATGAAAATAACTGAAAAATAGGGCATCTGATTGACGCGTCGTCTATTGCGTTGCGACCACTATGATGAGGAAGTCCTTGGAGATACTTCTTCTTAGGACTTCGTGAATATTGGATTATTAACCAGTAGCTCGTGGAGAATATCCTCCTGGAGAGGAGGGAGTAGAGTGCATAGACCTAGTAGCTGGCTGATACCTAACGACTACTGAAATTCTGACTCAGAGTGTTTCGACTATCCCAGTGGGAAATGCCTCTGTGTGACGTGGCAGTCCCAAAATGGGGAGTGCTTCTATGTGATGCGGCAGACCCATGGTACTCGACAGGAGGAGTACTTCAGCAGGCTACGAGGGGGAGCGTCTCTGTGTGATGCTGTAGACCCATAGTGGGGAACACCTCTGTGTGACGCAACAGAACCACGACACTCATTAGGAGGAGTACCACATAAGTCAAGGATTATGGGAAGCACCTCTGTGTGATGAAACATGCCCACAATAATCTATAGAGGAAGAGTACAATAGCATCTAAGGTTTTGATAGTTTGACTCGGAGTGTTACATGTTACCACCCCTAGAATAAAATCCTAGTTTTGAGCATAGTCAATGAAATTTGAGTTTACCTCATGATTGAGATGGATTACTTGATAACTTAGGTGTATGAATTGGAATATACCTAAGTGGGGTTATCTTTTAATTTCATTCATTGTGGTTTATACTTGTTGGATTTAGTGAGACCTTGACGGTCATGGCATCCCTACTGAGTATTGTTATACTAACCCTTACATGGGCTATGCCCTCATCTCGTTGTGTTGGTTGCAGAAGACAGTAAACACTGATAGAGGCAGAGAGTAGTAGGACTGGACGGTACCCAGAGGTGGACCACTCAGAGAGACGGTACATGGAGTGGACGGATAGATGTGGAGTGCTGAGGAGGCCATCTGTACCAACCCTTAAGGTATGAACCCTGGAGGACAACCCAGTAGCTTCTTTATTTGCTTTCAGTTGTACTTTTTTTAGTTTTACTTGTACTTTACTATTGGGTTTGTATTTCTGACCCCCTTTACTTTCAGTACTCTCTTTTTTATACAATTTTACTTAGATTTTTGCTTCTATTATTGTAATCTATTGTGTGTGTTCAGTTTATAAAGGCAATGCCTTCCCAGTTTAGGGATTTATGCCTTTGGTGCTAGTTGACAGCCCCTGGCCTATGTAAGGCGGGCTTGGGGTTGTCATTTACGGGCCCCGGGGGATGGGTTGTGACACAATATACTAGAAATAGAATGTTGAAGGTTTTTTTGTTCAAAGTTACATACTCCAATATTTTTATATAACATGCCTAATGTAGTCAAATTATTATATGATTATTTAAAAAAATTATTTAGGTTTAAAAAATAAGAAAATTGTCACAAATTTACTAAACATATACCGTAATTATAAATAGGGTATGTTTCAATTGAGAATGAATTTTTAAAAAATCTATTTTATAATTCAAATATTACTATAAAACTATATTTATGGAATTATATTGGGAATAATATTTATCAATCGTATTATCCAAATACTTTAATCACGTGTCAAGTAAGGTGGATGGAATGACTTACTACTAAGATGGGTTAACTTGTAAAAAAAATGTAAATTTTTTTGGTGTATTGTGTAATTATTTAAATATCAAAAATTTACTATAATATTTTTTAAATCATAATAATATATGCCAAAAAATTATCAAGTTTTTATATAGTATAATTAATATGTAAATTCTAAAAAAGTAATATAAATGGTTTATTTTCATCATCAAAAATAGTAAAAATGAGTTATAGGAGTGGGTTTTAGAGTCTCTATGTTATAATACATTAATAAAGGATGAGCATAAATGCATTTTTATTAGAAATATGAACAGTTAAAAAATAATCATAGCACCACTGACAAAAAAAAACATAACATTCCAAATGATTTATTTTTTGCATAACATAGACTACTTATAATATAAAAAGAAATTATAAAAAATTAGAAATCTCATAAAAAAAATATAATTATCCGAAACATGGAGTATTAAGTATTATTTTTTACCTTACATGCTTCACATACAAGAGGAAATCATAAATTAACAACATTTTTTAATATCTATAAAGTAATAATGAATTTATTATTTAGTTTTTTTAAATATTTTAGGCTGATATATATTATGAATTATATATATACAGACCCATGAACAAAATAATTATAATATGTATGGTGTAAAATATTCGAGGTGACATGATTTATAACACACCATTATGAAATAATAAATTTTTAGGTGAAATATTTTTATATAATTGGAAGGTAATTTTTCTACATATTTCCATTGATAATATCGATATTGTAATGGTGAAATAATGTTTTTTAACTTTCATATCATGGATGATTAATCTTATAAATCCTTATCAAATGATTAGTGAATTTCATTTCTAGATATTATTATATTCAGTATCTTTTGTGATATACAAAAAAATTATAAACGTTTATATGTAATGTTAAAAATGAAAATAAAAAAATTGGTCCAAGAAATAAAAGTATTTAGTTTATTAATTACAATAGTATACAAAGGACCCTAAATTTAATCCACTATCAACCCTAGAATAGTTTATGGATTTATATTCTACTGAAAAATTATATTTCAATGAGGAAAATTGTAGTTACCCACAACATTATTTTAATGTTTAATTGATTATCATTATATTTGGAGACATCATATTAGTGTGAAATTGGGTTTTAAATTTTCTTTTACATTAATCAGTTTATTGATCACTATCGGTAGTTTATAGAGCAATAAGATATTTAATAGGGATTTTATGATGATTAGAAAATCCCAAAAGATAACATTTAATCAAAATGTGGAAGCTTCTAGGTTATATAGTTTTTAAGGCCCATCAAATCCCTAATGTAGGTTGGAAAAATTATTTTAGTCATATTTTTTATATACATTCCACCACCATAAGGTTAGTGCAATAAGTCAGGGACCTAATGGTCTCACAAATGTTTAGATGAGGGTCAGTACCCTAATAGTATAACCTTCTATGACTGTTTTTAAACCATGATAGTTTTTTTCATTTCCTATTTAAACATTTTAACCACTATTGAGGATTAAATTGGAATTTCTTATGATGTGTATTCCATTTTATTTTCCAAAAAAATGATAATATTTAAAAAAATGTTTTTTATATTATGAATACAAGGTATTTCCTATAGATTTGAGTTGAAATCTAATTATTTTTATAATGATGTAAGTAATGAATGATTAATTACCTCCAGAAAAGTTACTAATTTCTATATCATTATACTTATATCAATTTTATTTTTTAGTTAATATATATTTTTTTAAATTATTAATATTTCAATCCAAAAATGAAAATTCTATTCAATTAATTTAGTTTAAAATGAAACATTATTAATGGATTCATAATATTTTAACATTGAATAAATATGAATAATTAATTTTCCCCTCTCGAAATTATTTTCGGATCTTTATAATAGTATTTTATGTACAGACACACACATAAAATTTTCAATCATTATTTCCAAAATTATTTAATACAACTTGTCGGAAAAATTTACCCATCCCATTAACATATCAGATAAATTATAAGTCAACGATCAACACAAAACCTTCAGTTAAGATGTCGAAACGACAGTGAGGTAATGGAACGATTTAGAGTATAAGAGTGGAATGATTCTTCTTAATTACATTCTAAATATTTATTTTCAATAAATAATTGTATAATATTAAAAATATTTAACATGTTAAACAACATTCCATAGAGATGTAAAAAGTGTAGTGGTGGATTGTGTGTGGCTAATTAGGATAAATTGATTTCTAATTAAGTGATTTAAGATAATTTATATTAAAAATTATTATTTTATAGTTTGGATATTCATACAGGTTATTTCATATTCTTTTACTATAACCAATAATTCAAATTGATTAGTTTATTAGGAACTTATTTCATTACTATAAACATATAATATTTTTCTTAAGTGAGATACTTCTTTGAATTGTGATGGATCATTCTAATTATTCCACAATTTCAACATGAGGTTACCATTTTATATGGTATTCATAATTATAGTCTTTTAATGTGAGAGAAACCAATCAATATGTAATTATGGTTCATTGACTGGGTTAGTAACTTTAAAATCTAGATAATGTGATAACATGTTTTTATTATGATATGGATGTAAATAAATTGGCGACTTTAGAAGTTGTCTTTATATATTGGGTTTTTATTTTCCATATTTTTATGTTAAGTATGTATAGTGTCTTAATTTTTTTTATTGGTTGAGTTATAAAAATCATTGGTAAATCAAGAGAATACTATTTTAATATGGAACCAATTCTATTTAGATTTTAAATTAATTTTTAAAAATTAGTGGGTACTTAATATTTTTTAGTTTTGACCACCTAATATGTTTTTATGAGACATAATGTGTTCTCTATGTCATAATATTATAAATAAAGAAAACTTTTATTCCGTAATAACTTCATTGTACAAAATATTTTATATTGTAATTGATAAATCTATTTTTTCGAACCAATTTTGTGTTATTTACCATTTTTGCATGATTCATTGAGTTATATCATATTTTAATTATTTTTCTTGAAAAATGGATTTTTTTCCATTATAAGACCATTTGATCTTATTTTATAATATATATTATTGATTATATATATATAGTGAAATAACCCTCTATGAAGATGGCATATAGGTTAGTGGTATTGTTAATGTATTATATAGACACCACATGACATTGATGATTGAAGAAATATTTTTTCATGCATATACTAGTTAATCCTAAATATATATATATATATATATATATATTATTTACATTATATCCCATGATAGGATGTAGTATTAAACATTATATTCCATCCTAAGAGGGGATCCAATAGATTTCATTCAATTAATTTTTAAATAAATGATGTAGAATGTATGCAATTTTTCTCTATTGGCTTATCTAATAAGGATATATTTTTTTCGGATTTTATGCATGGTCTCAATGCAGGTATGGATCCTCCATGTGGTGAAAAATATATATATTATTATATAATAATTTATATTTCATCCACTAGTTCATGTTTATGTGTTTTATTATTTTAATATAAATCAATATGTATTTAAAATTAAATATAGTGAAGAATATATTTATGCCTAATTATTTACTTACTACAGTTCAGTTCTCTTGGTGGCTTATTCTAAGTCATGCCACTCACACTCTACATCTAGTCATCAATTGATAATAAATTTACTAGTTTAAATTTTCAGTAAAAGCTTGTATGTGGGGATCGATTTCTAGATGTTCATTTCTTTAGTTCATTGTCAGTGTAAAACAATTTGGACTACATCAGTGTTTGATGATGTCACGAACCAGCCTGCGTCAACCCTGAACCGGTCACCCAAGCCAGCCAGCAACATGTCCCATGAGGTGCTCCCAATCCTCCCTGGATGGCGACAAGCCCCAAGGGAATAAATAATGTAAACAAGTGATCAATTTCTCTCATATATAATCAATCAAACAAACAGGAGAATGAAATAAACAACCGAAAATACATTTAAATAAAAAATTTACTAAACAATATTTGTACAAGAAACTAAAAGTATTACTAAATTGACCAAACCCGATAACCACCTTAATTTTTGTGACCCCACTGGTCACCCACCAACCAAATGATCACACATCACCCATGGTGATCAAACTCTTGATGAAACCAACACAATGGCTAAAAACAGAAAAAGACTATAGGCATGAGTATTAAAACTCTATAGGTTATCCCAAAAATCTTTTCCCAATGAACATCCTTTAAAATAAAATAAAAATCAATTTCATGTTTTAAATACAAATATAAAGGTATGTTTTCTAAATGAGGTCACGTGCTATAAAAAATTACTATACAAACACTTGCATGTTTTATAAAAAACAATGCTAGTAACCATTTTCAAAGAGGTCCAACTTAAAAATGACCCTAGTTTTCAATATGGCTGATTTAAAGAATATACACTTTTAAATAAATCACACACCTTGTAATATTTATCAACCAAATTCGTGATATGCTGAAGGTGAGTAAATAGTATCCAATGAGTCCAAGTCACGAGAACACCACTAGGAACTAGTCAGTTGTGTTCCCCAGATACCTCTTATCTCTTCGAAAATAACCTTTATAAATATCCATTCTCATACATAGGAGCCAATATTAGAGAGAATATCCATAACCTAGCAGTCCCCCAACAACATCATCATCATAGATTAGTTTTTGTTGTCATCGTGAAACAGTATACGTGAAATAGGGGCCAAACCCCACAGAATCACTAGCGAACTAGTACACATCCGCCCACCTAGATACATAGGATTTCCTTTAGTGCTCAATAAAGTGAAAAATAATATCCAATACACATTAAAAATCTAAATTTCGTTACAAAACCATTAACATACAAACATCCCCAAAAATCAGCTTCACATTTTTTCACGAATCAATAAATAAACAAAAATATTCATAAAACAATTTCAAGGAGTATAATGTTGCCTTGAACATAAAATCCATTCAGAAATTCCATTTTAAAGCCAGAAAACCATCAATAACATAAAAAACCAGATTTGGCATGCCCAAAACCAATTAATAAATCATTTTCATGGACCAGAAAATTTCTCCAAAAGATAGAACATGAAGTACACATGGAAACCATTTGTACAATAGAATAATGAATGCCAAACATTCCTTTAAGACATTCTCAAAACTAACATTTGACCAAAGAATGCATTTAACATTTATTAAGTAGATTTATAAAAGCCATTTATAGAAGAAAACCACATTCATAAATCCCTTAAAACATTCAGGATACATATTCAAAACACAACCATTTTCATGAGGATGTGAAATGAGCCATTTTCCGACAACTCGGGCCAAAACATGTTGTAAACCAAAAACCCATTTGTTTGTAAAAACAAATCCAAACTAGAAATCCATATGAGGCTCAAAAATACCATTTTTTATTCTTCTAATAGATTTATAAATCCAAAAATAATAATTTTTAAATCAATAATAACACATAAATTCCAACCGGGCAATTTTCCAAACAGGTGACATTCCCATTAAAAAACAATTTATTTTAAGCACTTAATAAGGAATAAAACAAAAATTTCATGCCATATTTTATAAAAAATACTATAACATATTAATAATACCATAAGAAACTTTTAAACCTCAAAAAACTTTTTCAAATGATAGCAGAACATTTAAAAAACACTTGGTGTGAAATTTTATGACAAAACAACTCTACCGTTCCCAAAACAATGCTTAAACAACCATTTTTTAAACCAAGAAAAATATCCAAAAGATTAAAAACAATAATTAACATATATATAATTTCTGAAAAATAATAAAATTATGGAACATATATTATAAAGGCATGTGCAATGGATATCCTACCTCAAATCATTGGCGTAATGGAAACACTCAACCAATATCACCATCTGAGGGTTTACAAACACTAAACCTATGAATACCAGCCCCAAATGAACAAAAACCCAATCCAATATTATGGGGTAACATAACCCTACGTCGAAGCTATATAGGGGAGAATAGAAAATCAATAAATAATGAAAGGAGGAGGGAAAAGGAGGATAAAGAATAAATAATCTGACCTTCCCACCTAGAAAACTCTTCATATTCTATTAGATATTTACCCTTATAGAAAAGGTAATGTATTTTAAGTTCTTGGAAGGACTCCTATGTTCTAGACGAACCAGGGAAATAAGATTTGTGGTCAAAATAGTATAAATTTAATGAGATGTGGATGAAACAATTTTCCTTCTCAATTCTAGAGGTTTTGAGGAAACCTTAGAATTTTCTCCCAAATAAGATATGGAAATGAGATCCAAAGAGGTAAAATCGATACTGGGTGTGATACTAGGTATTTTGGATTCTAATGGGAGGTGTAATCAATGAAAAATAGTAAAAAATGAAAAATATACAAAAGAAACAAATAATTTTTTAAAACTAGAAATGGGCCCACGACCAGGCCCAATTCCTAATTAAGTAACCCAAATTCACCATACTTTTAAATTTCTAAGATCCCAAAAATGATATGGTAAGTTTAATATATCAGTGGAGGACAAGTGGGAAGTTGAATTAATGAGTACTGTTGAAAAATGAAGATATTATAAAAGAAACAGATATGGTTTTTAAATTTAGAAATGGGATCACGGTTGACCCAAATCATTAAATAACCACCCTTTCTCCCAAAACTCATAATCAAGTAATGGGGAACTCAAATTAGCGTGATTAGACATATATGGTATTTCAAAAATAAAATTTAATCTCAGCCAAAACACATGAAAAGGATCATGATTTTCATTGAACTGGATCACAACCATGACATGAAATGAAAAAAAACAGGGTGTGACAATTCTCCCCACCATTAAAACATTCTGCCCCCAGAAAGACATAACACATTCTAGCTGATTGATCAACACCTATATATAATTTAACAATATGGTCCAGACTTCTAATACAATTATATGCCATAAACCATTAATGTAACATAATACTCTTACCTCTACCAACACAACAACTCTCAACCACTTCCCGAGAATCAACCAAATGATCGAGTGACTTCCTCCACAACCATACCAAGAACACTGTTGTTGGGACTTATAAAAATGAACCCAACAATCACCCGAACCATAGACAACACATGAAAACAAATGATTCCAGTGGATTATGGAATGGAATCCTGACCATTAAGAAAAACTAGCACTAGATAAATTCTTATGAAGAAAAAAATCAACGAGACCCATGATGGGTCTCCCCACCATTAGAACACAACTTGTAACGAACAAAAAAGAATTCAAAAATAACTATATGGTATCAATAATATAGAACAACCAAAACAATCCCAAAACAACCTACCAACACATGTTAATAGGGTTACAACAAGAACATCATAACCACCCACTACGTAATGGAGGGGACAAGAAATGGGCCAACACTTTTGGCACTGATCAGACCCCCACCTCTTGGTGCGGGGAGGGATGGTGACCGAATAATTTTTCCACTGAAACCAAAATTGAAATAATTGAAATACCCATTACTATCCATGTCAAAGTAGGTAACACCATGACTGCACCTGATTTTCATAGGAATCCCATAGTGCAACATTGATCGAAAACACACATCCATAAAGGCATAACCATAGACAATGTGTGAGGGGTAAGTCCACCACGATTGTTGCGACAAAAGGAAACTCACAGAAGTGAGGAACAAAAACAGACACATAGAAACTACCATAACACAATAGTGCATGCTGGAGCATGTTCAAGCTCCCCACACCTCTGGAGATTTCCTGACTATGTGGAAAGCTTCACTCTGAGGCCTATGGTTGGATCCCTGATTCTTGAAGCATGTACTGCACCGCAGTCAGGGTTCTAAGTATCACACCACTAAAAACACTCACATGCTAAAACAACACCGTCATATAAATAATAAATCATATATAAATATCAAAATTATGTCTCCCTCTGAACAAGGGGTGGAATGGACACGGAATACAGTGAAACACATCACCATCACTCAACACAACTACTATGTCCAAAAGAACTATCATGACCTGGAAGCACTTTAAATTGATCCCAAACAGATCTGTATTCCAAATATAAGGCTGAGTAATCATCCAATGTTGTGGATTTAACATTTTAAATTAATATTTAGGTTGATAAATAGGAATTATTTCCTATTTATAACTATCCACAATGACATCACAACATAAAACACATCTTTAGAAACCCAAAAAACATTACACCAAAACCAATCCACCAACAAGATCTCATCTCAAGATAAAACAAGATTATGAATTATAGATTGTGTAGAATCATAATGAATAAACAACTCTTATAAGAAATAGAAAAAAATATCCCCATAACCAATGGTTTATAAACATAGGCTACCATTTTCATCACAGAAAACATTTGAAAAACAAACTAACTTGGTGGCTTTCCACATTCACCAATGGTGTTTCATCCAGTCTCACCCACATGCACCTCTCCATGCCACACTATGCACAAAAAAACCATTCAATATAGGATATCTTTTCAAATATCAACTAAACCATGATTGTGAGAACCCAGGAAAAAACCAAAGGATAAAACAAAAAAACATCATTCCAAAAATCATGTACCTTCTATAGGAACAACAACCACCAAGTCAAAAACCATTTTCATATTTCACAAAACAACACAAACATCATCAAGAACCATTTTTTTAAAAACCTACCCCTTTTTATTTTTAACAACATTTAAAACAACCTTGCTACTCCAAACAACCCATTCCCGTTTTCTAAAATTCAGCAAGGTATCTTTTCATAATCTTATGGCCATTGAGACCAATACACTTTCTAAGAAAATAACAATCGCTCAATACCAATTTCCAAAACGAGTTAATCAGATTCAGACAATATTCAAATATCAAAAACACCACATTTAGAAGAAATATTCTTAATCACCATAAAATGATTCACAGTTTTAATGTATTTTATTTAAACAAAACACAAGTTTGGATTAAGGAGAATCTAATCCCTTTAAATCATTTATACATCCTTCCAAAACATTGTTTCAAAAAAATCGAATCCTTCCAAAACCATTCTTATATTTAAAATTTGAAAACCACTTTTCCCCTTTTAAAAAACCAAACACTCCTTTATAACTGATTTTTTTTACAATTCTCACAAAATGATTTTGTAAAAAAATATCGGAAATCAAGAAAGGAAAAGGATACCCGGAAAATGAACTAGCCTCGGTGGGGGACATGACCATATGGTTGGTAGTCATATGTCAGACACAACACCAACACAGAGGAACTTATTAGGACTATCCCATATCTCCACATGGCTTGCTGGGCCCTTCATTCTCATGAAATCCATTAGTCACACTCCCCTTGTCATATCCCAACAGCAAACAATCTACAACAACAAAACACACTAATAAAATCGAACATCCCATGGAAACCCGAGGATCAGAATGAGAAAGGGTTCATGCTGCTCTTCCCAAACATACCCCTTATGTCCCAATAATACTACTCCATATACCTTCACATCCCATAAATAACAAGGTCTTCTTAAAAAGAAAGGTCTGCTATGAGTCGACCCCATTTGAAACCATTTTTGGCACAAACCTGCTCGAGTCGACCCTCAACCAGTCACCCAGGCCAGCCCGCAACAAGTCGCAAGATGCATTACAGATCCTCCCAGGATGGAGACAAGAACCAAGGGAATTAATAAAATACACAAGGGAATGATTTCACCCATATATAATCGATCAAAAAAAAACAGCGGAAAGATATGGGCATCCCAAAATACATATATATAAAAAATGAACTGAACATTATTGGAAAACGAAACTAAATGTACAACTCAACTGACCAATATCAATAACCAAATAACTCCATGTGGCGTCTCTTTTAACCCTGCAACACAATTATCACACGTCTCCCATGGTGATCGAACTCTAGATTAAACCTCCACAAGGTCTAAAAACAGAAGAAGGCTATAGGCTTGAGTATTAAAACTCAGTAACTTAACCCGATATTCTATTCCCAATGCACATACAATAAAATAAAAGAAACATAAATTTCTTATTTTAATTAAAAATATAAAGGTATGTTTTCCAAATGAGGTCCCATTCTATAAAAATTTACCATAAAAAACTAGCATGTTTTATAAACCAGAATGCTAGTAACAATTTTCAATGAGGTGCAACTTCAAAATGAAAAAAGTTTTCAAGAGGGATGATTTAAAGAATGTACACATTAAAATAAATCCCACAAAATTCTAAATGTACCAACCAAAAAAACCATATGTGGATGGTGAGTACAAAATATCCAATGATCACAAGTCACAGGAACACCCCTAGGCATTAGTTAGTTGTGAGCCCAGGTACCTCGTTTCTCACTGAAAGTAACCATAATAAATATCTATTCTCGTGCACACAAGACACTAGTAGGGAGAATAACTATAACCTAGAGGTCCCCCAACAACAACAACATCATCGTTTAGTTAGTTTTATCATCGTCAAACATGCTATGTGAAACAGGGGCCAAACCCTACAGAATCACTAGCATACTAGTACACGTCTGCCCAACTAGATACCCAGTATTCCCTTTAGTGCTCAACAAAGATACACATATTATCAAATAATCATTACATATCGAAATTCCATTTACAAATAATTAACACACAAATAGCCCGCAAACATGCTTCACAATTATGTCATGAATCTATAAACCACTAAAAAATTAGTAAAACAATTTCAAGGAGTATAACGAGGCCTTGCACATAAAATTCATTCAAAAATGCTCTTTTAAGGCAACAAACCCATCAATAACATACCATCCTAGATTTTAAAGACCCAAAAACCTATTAATAAATTATTTTCATGGACCATAAAATTTCCCCAAAAGATAGAACATGAAATACAGATAGAAATCATTTTTACAAAAAAACAGAAATGTTAAACGGGCCTTTAAGACTTTCTCAAAACTAAAATTTGACCAATGTATGCATTTAACTATTATTAAGGAGGTGTATATAAACCATATATAGACTAAAAACTCATTAATAAATCCCTTAAAACATTAAGGTAACATATTCAAAACACAACCATTTTCATAAGGATGTGAAACGGGCCATTTTCCGACAACTCGGGCGAAAACTTGTTGTCAACCCAAACCCATTTGTTTTTAAAACAAAATAAAAATTAGAAAGACAAATGAGAACTCAAAATACCATTTATCATTCTTAAAATACATTTATAAATCCAAAAAATTAATTTTAAATCAAACATAACACATAAAATCCTACCAGGAAATTTACCGAGCACATGAAATACCCTTTAAACAAAACAATTTATTTTAAGCACTTGACAATGAATAAAACGCCAATTGCATGCCATATTTTATAAAAGTTACATAAAAATACTCAAAATACCATAAAATGGTTTTAAACCTCACAAAAGTGTTTCAAAAATAGAAGAACATTTAAACAAACACTTGGTGTCCACTTTTATGACAAAACAACTCTGCCTTTCCAAAAACAAGGCTTAAAAACCCATTTTTCACACATAATAAAATAATACAACTGATGAAAAACAATACTAAGCATATATATAAGATTTTAAAAATAATAAAATGATGAATATTAAATGATAAAGGAATGTTCAAGGGATATCCTTACCCAAATCCTTAGCGTAATGGAAACACACACTCGATATCACCAACCGATGGTTTATAAACCCTAAACCTATAACGACCATACCTAAATGAAAAAACCCACAATACAGAATCATGGGATAAAAAATTTCCTACGTATAACATGACTAGGGGAGAATATAAACCCCATAAATATTGAATGAATGAGGAAGAGGGAGGGGAAAGGAGAAGGAAACTCACCCTGCCACCTTGAAAACTCTTCATATTCCACTAGATCTGCACCCATAGAGAAAATGTAATGTCTTGTAACATCTTTTAGAGACTCTTATGGCCGTCAAGAACTAGGGGAAGATGATTTGTGGAAAAAATAGTACGAATTTATTGAAATATGGATGACACATTTTACCATCTCAATTCCTGATGTTTTAAGGAAACCTAAGCACTTTCACCCTAATATGAGATGAAAATGAGCTCCAAACAGGTAAAATCAATAATGGGTGTAAGGATATGTATTTGTATTTGAATGGGATATGCATTCACCAAAAAAATAATAAACATTAAAAAAATATAAATGAAAAAATATATTTTTTTTAAAACTGGAAATGGGCCCACAGTCTGTCCTAATGCCTAAATAAGTAACCCCAATTCTACATGATTATGAATTTCTAAGAGGTCTTAAACGATATGGTAACTTTAATATGTCAGTGTATGAAAATTGTTAAGTGGAATTAATGAAAATGTTAAAAAATAATGGTGTTATAGAAGAAAAAAATTTTCTTTTTTAAATTTGGAAATGGGCTCACAGTTGGCCCAAATCATGAAATAAACAAAATTTCTCCAAAAAATCCTAAAAAAGAAATGGGGAACCCAAATAATGGTGATTAGACATAAATGTTAGTTCAAAAATCAAAATTAATATCACCCAACACCCATGAACATAATTGGTATTTTCAGTGAACCGGATCAAAACCATGACATGAAAAGAAAAAAATCGGGTGTGACAAATGTTTTGTGGAACTATATTAAATGGAAGAGTAAATAATGGATCATAAATTTATCATGTTATTTTATATTGAGTATTTATATTAATTTATTATGATTTTTCTGGGGTATTTGTGAAATTTTGGGGAAAATAATAGAAATAGATTTTTTTTAAAATACATGTACAAAAACTACTCCAAAACATATACTTTATTAATTATTTTTTGAAATGTTACATATATGGATGGATCCAGCTATAATTTTTTATAATCTCTTATTGAAACATATTATAACCAAAATCGGCTACGTGATTCCTAAAAATTTAATTTTGATACTAAAGAGTATCTGTTAAACAATAGAGATCAAGTGAAGTGCCCAGATCAGTGTGAATCACTGAGAGGGGGAGGGGGTGAATCAGTGATCCCTTAAAACTTTTTTACTAATTGATTCTTAATCAATTAAACCTCTATGGCTGGTTAAAGCCTCGATCCACTCTTCTTGTATCTCTCACCTTTCCACGAATGATGCAGTAAATGTAAAGGCACTGGACACAAGGATTTACAAGGTTCGGCACCAAAGGCCTACATCCTTGCCATGCTCTCCCAGCATGGATTCTCCATTATAACCTGTTAAAATTACAATGGTCGATACAGAGTCCCACTGTATCTCTCCTGAGTCCCACAGGAGGGTCTTTATACTGCGTCCCACAGTGTTACCAGAGTCCCACTGGCCTGCTCCAGAATCCCACTGAAGACTTCTTCTCCCTGAGTCCCACAGGGTCTTCTCTTGGATCCTCGAGTCGCACGAGTAGCTCTTCTTCACTTTAAGTTCTTCAAGTATCCTCAGCAGCCTGGGATAAAGGCTGCTGGCCTTGCTCTTCTCTTCTGATCACTTGTGGTTGATCAGGGCTTCTCAATTACTGTTAACTCAGACAAACAATATCTTTCACTTTAGTCTGGCTCAGTCTCAGTTGCACACCACTGATTTAGCATTGTTCACGTGTGCACGTGCATGCATGCATGCATGCACTCTTCCTTTCCTCTACTTGGTGCAGTAGACCCACAAAGGGTGTAACACTTTAAGCACACACCAACTCCTTGAACATCATACACTTTATTCTCTTTTGATTACACACATAAATGTGTGTTATACACTAGTGTGGATGTCTTCTCTTCTTCTTAGTGTGCACACACTTTGTTTTGCACACACACTAAGGTTTGGCCTTGTTGTCTTTTTGCACACACTTGTTTCACTTTGCACACACTTTAAACTTGGCCTTCACACTTCTTTTACTCTTCCACTTTGCACACACATTTTGTTTTTCTCTTTTAAACTTCATGTGTGCTCAACCTCCAAGGGCTACGGCCTCCTCTTGTTCTTTTTGCACACAAGGCTCAAAGGCCTCGGGTTCTTCTTCTCCACTTGGCACACACACGAGGCAAGGCCTCGGCCTTCTTTGTCACACACACAAAGTGTGGTCTTCACTTATTCTTGCACACACTTAACCCATAGGTGGTTCTTCAATTTTTCACACACACACTAAGGTGTGGTCTTCACTTCACCCACACAAGGCTACGGCTTGGGTTCTTCACTTTGCACACACACTGCCTTCTTCTCTTTTTGCACACACAGCCCGAACACTCAACTCCACTGCCGCGCAGGGTCACAAGGCGCAAGGGTGCGACCTCTACTGTCTTCAAATGCCGCGCGCAAGCCCTCAAGGTGCACAAGGCTCGCGCAAAAACTTCCTGCCGCGCAAGTCCACGGGCAGAGAAGGATGCAACCACGGGCGCGCAAGGATGCGGCCACGGGTCTTCCTGTCGCGCAAGGAAGGCGCACAGGGGACTCCCTTTCTCTTCTTTCACGCAAGAGGTGCGCAAAAGGAACACACGAAGCCAAGAATGGCTTCGGGCTGCTGCCGCGCAAGTGGTGCGCGCAGGGTCTTCTTCGCGAGGCAAAGGTGCTCTCACGGGACTCCGGATCTTCAACAAAGGATCAGCAAGAAAAATGAGAGCCTCTGGCTCTTCTTTTATAGGCAGAGAGATGCCCGAATCATCCGCGTGCGATAAATCTCAAACTCCCGAGATCTTCGGATCTTTAAAGATTTTTTCAAATCTCGTTGCACTTTCTCCTCGGTTTACCGCGGGCTCTTTTATTATTTTCTTCCTCCTCGTGCATGCGATTTATAACGCATGCACGGCCTCTGTTTAATTCCAATCCATGCATGCAAAGCACGAACACCAACTGGCCTCGGCACCTTCGGTTTGCCTTCGGCCAAATCTCTAATCCTTCTCTCGTTGCATGCAAGCCCACTTTTTAATCATGGAACAGTTCATTATGGCCAGACGAGCACGAGGGTGGCTTCGGTTTACTCAGAGGTGGCCGGGAGCTCAAAAACCATCTTCAGGTTGCCTCTGGTTCGAGCGGAGCTCGCGGGAATGCGCGGGGAGGCCTCTGCCGAGCTCGGGGAAGAGGACGAGGCCGGGGCCGTCGGATCAGATCTTCAACGGCCTGGATTAGATCGCGGCGCCGCGGATGGATCGTGCGGCGCAGATCAAGCGCGCGATGGCTCGGACGGCCAGGATCTCTTCCGCGGGAAAATCCCGCGTCCCACATCGAAACGCCGCCCAGTTTTCCCGCGGCTTATTACCCAGCCACTCCCTCAACCCCGCAATTGAACTTCCTCCTCCACGGTGCCGCCCCGCACCGTGTTCTCCCTGCGGGCGCGCTCTGCGCCCAATCTCTGCTCCTGCGGGCGCGCTCCTAGCGCCCACTATGCTCCTCCGGCGCGCGGGTTTCACCACCGCGTGTCCTCGGGGGCTTACACACGGCCCCCGACCACCCTTGGGCTGGCCCCATGGGATCCCCTTGGGCGTGGTGACTGGTTCCCACATGTGCCTTGGGTTGAACCCTTAAGGCTGGCCTTGGCTGGTCAATTTTTTACAAGTGGACAGAATAAGACTTTGTTAAAAACAAAGTCCTCCATAAAATATGCCAATTCTAAATGCCAAGTCATCTTCCTCTAAGCCATTCTTCTTCTACATTTTTCCTCTTCTCCCACATTTCTATTCTTCTTCTTCATTAGAATTCCTCCATTCTTCTTAAACAAATAATCTTCACTTAGGAGGGAATTCCCGAAGGGTCTTCATCTTCAACTGAGCTCCTTAATCACATATAATCTTCAATGTCTTCGTTGATCTAATCAGAGATCAAATTGGGACTTCTTCAGATTCACATGCACTAAGTGTTAGTGCATGGACTTCATTAAACCACTTCACCCACTTAGAAGTTGTGGATGGATCTTCTTTCATCTCCTCATGCATTGTTAGTACAATGCATGGTCTTCAAACAATGTTGTGACATTGTATCATCATGATACAAGTTCTATGAACTTAAAGATCAGCTCATCAATCGTCTGATTTCCATGGAGAATGTTTCAACCATATTCTCCTATGTCACTTAGAGAATCTCCTAAGTGACATGCATCTTAGTACCATGGCCATTCTCCTTCATCACCATCACCATCACATCCTTTGACATTCACATCTTGACTCCTTGACATCCATTCATTCCAAGACAACTTCATGCCTCATTGACAACAAATGCAATACAGTGCACTTCATCAAGACACAATAATAGGAATGTGTTAGTCAGTAAAACATCGTAGAACCCACATTCAGGGATCCAATTATAAAAACATAATCAATATATTTATAGATATTATATCGATAAACATAACCAAATTTTATCCATACAAAATAAACAACATCAGATGAAAATATTTGATCAGTTACATAGCTAGAAAGATTAGTTTTTGTGTTTTAGGGAATTTGGATAAACATTTAAAAAACATTAACCATGCCTCTAAGTGATGATATTATACTATAACAAGATTTTATTATTTCAAAATAATTCATAATATTCTACCATAAAATTAATCACATATAAAAACTTTTTAGTGTTAATTTATTTAACACCATTCATGATAACCTACATAAGGGGACCACATTTGAAGGATGATCTGAAATACTCTGTAAGGGGAAGAATAAACTTTCAATATTTAATATCATTAGTGTTAATATGATAATAATAATAATAATAATAATAATGATATAAAGACATAACCAAAATTCCTTAACATTCAATTAGTGAATTAATACCCATTAGAATTTGGATCATCAAACAAGTGACATGAATTAATGCCTTAAAAAAGGAATGTGTTATAAGAATTATTAATCATTACCCATGTGCTGTAAATATTTATCAAATGGACCATTAAAACATTATATGAACTATTTAGAAAACATATTGTTATCATTGATCATTATAATCCTCAAATATGTTAACTTATGTCAGAAATAACTAGATCCCATTTAAATATATATGATAAACCTGCTAAGTTAATTTCATTTTTCTTTATCTTTTATGACATGTAACATTACATAATTCATTGGAGATCCATATTAGGATCACCCTCCATATAATTTGTTTAAATATCACAAAATATATAAGTTTTATAGCATCCATCCATCATCTAAATAAAACTCAAACTAACATACATGAATATAACACAAGGATTCTTTCATTTTCCTAATCAATATTTAAAAAGATATTTCAATCCTTTATAAGTATATATATCCACGAAAATGATAAATTTTTCATGAAATATCATTAAAACTATCATCATATTTCGTCAATAATTAGAATATACATTTCATCACTAGAACATATCCCCCTTTAAAAATAATAAAAAAATAATGGATATTTCAACAGAAAAAACTGATTTAAAATAAATTTATTTCATTTTAATGAAAATGTGGAAATGTATTATTTTCGTTTGATAATATTGCATCAACATTTCTGGCATAATTTTATTTTTTATATATATAAATAGAAAATTATAAATTAATCATAAAATAAAATAGTGATGATGATGGAAAAAAAATATGTCCATGTTAAAATAAACATATTTTTCAAATATTTAAAATGATAATCAAAATTTTCCCAAGTGAATAAAGTTTAAGATAATTAATTTACAAAAAAAATATAAAAGGTTGATAGTTTTAATGTAAAATTACTTCTATATATCAATTTTTTTAATAAAAGATAAATTATTATGTCTGAAAATGTACATTATGGAATTTTTTTAAAAGTACTTATTACTTTAAAACAAAAACATTCTTATGAAATTCCCTTTTAATACCTTATAAATAAGAACTATTTAAATGAAAGAAAATTATAAAGAGCATAAAACACATTGATTATAAAGTACGTAGTGATATTATATGATTTTATTCATTATATATAACATATAAATCAATATAGGTTCATCAAATCGAAACTATATATCAACTAAGGATGATAAAGAAAAGAAATGCATAAAATTTAGGTAAAAAATCATCAAATATCCATTGAATAAAACAATATAAAAAGATTTTATATAACTTATAATTTCCATGAATAATTTTTTTAACAATTATTAATGTTTTTGTAAGTACTCCATATAAATTATTTTCTGGTTCATAACATGAATAATGTATCAATGAAATTAAATTGAGGCAATGAAATCCCTTGAAAATTAAATTGCATACGAACCAATTAATCTTGAAAATGAGAACACACAAGGAAATTATAATATCATCATAATTTTTTAGTCATGATTTAATGACTCATTAAGTATAATATAGACCATATAAAAAACTTATGTTAATATTAAAAGATACACCATAATAAAATAATATTGAGATAAACAGTCATTATAATGATTATATCAGTTTATATGGAATTAATCGTCAAATTGGTTCTGTGTAATAATTTTAGGATCTTAAAAAATAAGTGGAAATCAAATATAATAAAATTATATTAAATTTTACAATTAATCATGGAATGACAATTTCAATGATGTAGATATATAACCTAGTGACTATAAATTTAGATAATAAGCCTCTTACCTTGAGTTTGGAATCTATATGAATGTCCTTTAACTATTATATAATAAACACATATGAATTATTTACATGTTTAAGTACTTTTTCTCTGTTTGTTACATCACCATTAAAAAATTGATTTGATTTATTATAATGGCATATTTAATTACTTAATCTGTGAATTCCACGTCGGGTATTTTTAGGATGTTCGTTTCATAATTTCAAATTGACATCAATATGATGATTGTGGGTGAATATGTAATTATTAAAGACAATATACAATAATAATTTTTAAACAATTATAAATTTTATAAATTAACTATTCTTTTTTAATAAACAATGTAATGAGGTTTTGAATAGTGATTCATATCACAAAATAGAGATAGTAGTCTATACATAAACATGAGTAACGTTCCCATTTTTTAATAACCATGATGAAAATACCAAAATTATTAAATTAAATTTATTGATTTATGAGAATATGATAAATATAATATTCTTTCTGAAAATAAACTTATATATTTATGATCCATGTTGTGTGGTTTTGAAAAATTATTCACATCACTTCGTGGAGAATGTTATATATAAAAACACATAAACAACATTATCATAATTTAGTTGATCGAAACGTAAGAAAATATATGATTATTTATATATAAAAAATATAATTATGCCATTAATATTTTATATACACATTAAAATCATCATTATAAATATTAAATGGAGGTTTTGATGGAAAATGAACTACATCAATTTGTGAGGTGGCAATATTCGTTACAAATAAAGGATGGTTTCATTTCCGAATTTATTTAAAAATGAGATGGATTATTGTTAAATATTTAACATTATAAAAAATATGTTTGGGTGATATACTGATTATTTTAATTCCCAATGGTTGGATTGCTTTTGATGGAAGTATATGATGAAGTAAAACTAAATGATTTAGATACAAGCAATTTCTGTTTTTAGACACCATGCTCTTCATTATAACTAAATACCTCTATGGTTGGTATTCATTCTAAACTAAAACCATTAGGGAATGTTGATGGAATATTATAATTTATTTTGTAAGATATTTATAAAACCAATTTTCACTTTTATTTTGTTTAGGGTAAGAGAGGTGGTGTCCATTAATAGATGAGGGAGAGGACACACTTGGTATTTTTGAAAGGATTTAAATATTATTAAATAATTTTTATGGAATATTGTCCCATAAGAATCTTTGTTTTTCTAATAATTTGAAAATGGAATAAATCTATCAATTACAGAGTATTTATAAATATTTCATGTTAATTTAAATATATATCTCTTTAAATTATCCCTAGCTAAACCATTTCCAACCATAACTATTATAACAATTTATTACTAATTTTACTACTCATTACGACAAAAATTTATGTTGAAGTTATTAGATGATATGAACTGTCTTAATTAATAATTTGGAATAAGTTTTATATAATTGAAATCATATATGTGGTTGAATTTACATTAAAAATATTCCAATAAATTATGATGAAAAGTGGATTTCAGAGAAAATTACATCATAATTAAAAACTTTTTTATTTTAATCAATAAAATTGATTCCATTAACATTAATTTGATTATTATCTAAATAAAATAGTTAATAATAATATCACTCCACATTAAAAAAAATAAATTCTTGAAATAAAATGATATTTTTCAAAAAAAAAATTGTATTTTTTAATATTCATCAAAAAATCAAAATTTTTAGAAAATTCGCAATAATTTACTCTATGATAATTATAAAATTTTGATATTAAAATTGAATTTAATTTTTTCTAATACATTTTACATAATTTGATGAAATAATGATTAATATTTTCCCAAAAAAATAAATAATAATAATTTTTGAGGATGACTTGTATTTTTGAGGAGTAAAATGACATCATATAAAATTGAGTGCTTAATTAAAAATAACCAATCAATAATGTTTTATTAATAATGGACTTTTTGAATATATTACAAAATTTAGTATTTCCTATTTACACAATAAAATTGAACACCTTGGTTATAATAGACATATTGAAATAAAAATATTTCGTTGTATTTTATACTAAGTATTTTATTCCATGTATTATTTTCATCATAATATTATTTATAAAAATATCAGTTTAATAAATTAAACCACCATATAGAAATTTCATCCTATAAATTTTATCTTCTTTTTCCAAAAAAGAGTTTACTTTTAAAAAAAATATTTTCCATGAGTGGAAGAAAAAATGTAGAATCATGAATAGAAAAAAATGAATAATTAAAAATAAAGAATTTTTATAACTACATCATAAAAAGGGATAATAAAAAATTATTTTAAAAATTATAAATTGGAAATATGATGTTCAATTGATGTATAAACTAATTGGGTTATCTTATTATGATGACATTGATGTAAACTAAAAATATGTGGAAAGATGAAAAAAATTTCATCCAAGAAATAGTAGAGATTTATAGAGAACATGATGATCAAAAGTTTAATGGCCAAAAAACCAAAACAATATACATGATAATGAAATTGGCATATTTATTTATTATAACTAATATGAATGATTTAAATAATATTCTTTTAGTAATTCAAAAATTCGTCATGGTATTCCATGTTTTGTAGAGCCTCGTTGTTGATAGAAAAAAAATTCAATTTATTAATTCATATATGTATTTTTTTGAGATAATTGAATATATCCTGAACATGTTCTTATATACGAAATATCATTCCTCAGTTAAATGTTTATTTTTGATTTACCCAGGGAATTAAATAACCATTATTTTAAATGGCTGCTTTTATGGGCATTAATGGGTGGAATATTAAAAAAATAAATTAATCTATTTTCAAATTATTGGATGAAATGTAATTCATCCCCGATTTATAAATATTTATGAACAAATATTTGGTTTAGATTCATAACCCAAGATATTTGAGTGTTATGGAGGAGAGATTTGGCATTGACATCAGGACCATGACTCAATTATCTATTTTTAATGAATATTTCCTTCATCAACGGAGTTCTTAGATATTGCCAATGTTAATGGTGCTTGATTCATTCTACAAAAGTGATCAATCCAATTTAAATTTATGATTCTTTATATTAAAGGATAAATCCCTTATTTATTAATATCTAATATTATATCTGAAAAAATTCATTAATGATTTTTTTTTATATAGGCATTGGATTTGTGGTTGGAATTATTTCATCTCGATATATGACTTGACGATGAATTTCTATACGTATTTATTTTTCAAAAATAACAATTTCCTCTATCAAGGGATCAAAACCGACCAAAAAAATTTATTATATTTTATTTCTCAATTTTCAATTTCATATTTTTATCCCCACATTTATTTATTGCTCAACAACAGTGTTCCATTTGACCAACATTTTGAGAATACCTACAAATATATCATTACACCATCGATCATTGGTGAAAAAATAATTTTTGTGGTTTTTGATTCGGGATCTAATTCATGATCATGATATGATGATAAAAATTTTACATTGGGATTCATATGGTTTGTTAGTTTTTGGAAGATATATGTCCATGTTATGTGGTGTGACTGGAGGTGATTCATGTATTAATGGGTTGCCGAAACATGGCCCCTGGTGATGATTTTAGAATTACAAACCATATATATGAGTTTTGAAGACATGAATTCAAGTGGATAAAATTGGGCTGTTGGTGTGGGGGGACCTATGAAACCAACTAGATTTTTTAAATATTTTTTATCTGTATAGTGTGTAGTTCAGAATGACACTCTCCCTATGAATATCCTTCTATGACTATGTAGGTTTACTTTTAAAAAAAATATCAGACATTGTGTGACCATTCCCATGTCTTGTGACCATTTATTGTTGACCTAGTGTGTACCCCAGTGGTACACAAGAAAAATAATACCAATATTACAATGAATTAACAAATGTATATGGGAATAGATAGAGTTCAATAGCATGGCTAGTATACAAATTAATGACAATAGTATATAGGCATGGCCTGGACGAGTGGGTACCCCAGTGATATGTATATCTCTTATTCTGTGTGTTTATAGATTTTGGTTTTTCATAATGTTTATGTTCAAACTCACCCATAAAAAGGATATAATGACATATGTCATGGCTTATATATACAAGTGGACTTTCAACAGAGCCCTAGGAGGTCTATGATTATATGGAAAATTGTTTCCCTAGATAGGATATAATTAATTTCAGGAGTTTCATCTCGATAGTATCCTCCTTCTCACATATATTTTGGACAATTTTTTTTATTGGTGTTTTACATGGATATTTTTTAATTTTCATACTTTTTTTATTTTGGGGTATGATTTACTATATGCATAAATATTTGGTGTTATAGGTATATTTATTTTAATAATATATTATTATTTTTATACGTTTGTTTATCTAAATATACTTGAGTCTGAGGCCTCCAATGTATCTGATCTTCACACTCAGTGCTATTTTCAAGCCTCAAGGCAATTAATAGATATATTAAGGTGACCCACATGGCATGTCACATAATATAAATCCCTTAGTTTATTAGTTCATAGCAAATTGGAATCAGAGAGGTTTATCTTAAAAGTAGAGTTTGGATATAGACATGTGGTGATTCTTGAATTATGAACCAGGACATTAGTTTTAATGTATCTTCAGTTGTACTATTAGGCTTGGGAATCCAATTATGGCGTGAGAACAAAATTATCCATTCAACCTGTCTCTTATAACCATATTGTTATCTTTATATATATATAATCTTTTCCCATATAAAATATCAGTACAGGAATCATATTGGAATGAATTTTTATTTACATATCATTTTGGACACAATTCCACTGATATTCGATTTGATAATGGTGAATTGTGACATAAACATAATTACTCCATAATGTAAAATATCAAGGATTATATAGAAGGAATGTGAGGATTATCTTCTAAGAGAATATTATTTAGTTAAGAGTCTTGTATAGTAGGTGGTTCCTCTAGGTGGTTTATCTATATTACATCCACCTGTTGAGAAATAGGTTGATATTGAATTACCTAAAGAGGGAGTTCAATGGAAGAGCACACTCTATGAGATATAATGGTAGAGAACCTTCATGTTTCAGGGTGATCCAGTACCCTATGATGTAATGGATTGGATTGTGGATATTAATAATATTATCCTAATTCATTGGGTCCCAAAATATCATATTGTGGCACTAGTAATGAGGATTTACCATGGAACTATAGAGTTATAGTGGATCATAATGATTCAGAAACATATAAGTAGACTCACACATAGATGAAGTTTTATCATCTTTTTAAAGATGATTTTTACCATGTGAAGCTGTGGTATTTATGTATCCAATAGATTCTGTAACATTATAAAGTCATTATGACAGTAGTATAGTATTCACCAATGTTCACTGACTTCCAAAAATACATTATGGACGTGGTCTTTGATGGATACCTTCCATAATAGTCATTTTATGATGGCCTTCATTGAAATATTTAGACTACTTAGTTATCTATTTTAATTCCCTCTTATGTTAGGCTAATAGAACAAGCCTATGTTTTGGAGATCTTTATGGATGAGTTGTCACCAACAATTGGTGTGTGAATTTTTCATCCTAGAGATGAGCCTTTGGAAACAGATGATCAACAGAAGAATCTTCATTCTAGGAGTGAAGAATTTTTTTGATAGTATATAAGGATATTGGGTTTACTATATTTTTCCCTCATAATTTATTTATTTAGTTTACCTAGTGGTGATGATTCTCCTATAATATGTGATAACATATTTTGTAACACCCACAGATTTCACAGTACGTCATCTCTTCAATGAAATATATTAACTTGTGCTGCACGCAACACTGAGTTTGAGTGCACCACAACATAACAAAATAACAGTTCAAAAAGCATTTATGAATAGTATTAACTGAATTTTGAATTCTATAAACTCCATATGATTTTATAATCTATATTATATGTTTCTTAGACATAATATAAGTACATATTCATTTTTTTCAGATAAAAGAATTCTTTTTTTCAAAAATGCAATTTTACTGGCTCTTAATGGAGTAAACTTTTTTAAAATCAATATTTGACAGTTTTATATATTAAATTTAAAGAAATTACATTTTTTAGAATACGGATATAGAAATTTAGTTTGGATAAATTTTGGTTACTTTTCTGATAACTTTCATATTTTTAAGAATGGTTAAATATTCTAAATTTTAATTGAAAACAACTTTTTTAATAAAAATAATTTATAATGATAAATTATGAATTTAAATATTTTTTCAGTATAATTAGATTATAATATTATCATTTAATAAAATATAGGTCATTATAAGTAATTTCACATTTTAATTTAACATAAACACATGTCAATATTTTGATAGTTTTAACTTTTTAAAATCACGCTTTCTGGTTTTGACAAAGGGAAATAATTATAAATTAATAAATGAAACATCTATGTTTTGAATCTGGTATAATAGAATTAATTTTTGAATTCATAATATCAATATTATCATAAGGTGAATTTATGGTACTTTTCTGAAAACTTTCAATTTTTGATAAATAGTGAAAATAAACAGCATTATTATTTAAAAATGACATTATATTTAAATAATTATTTATTATATTTAAATTTAATTCAAGTAAAAATATATATATATATAATACCTATATAATTTCAATTTATGTAATTGGGGTCATTTTTAGATTTATAATATTTCATTGAACTTTTTATCGTCTTTTACCCACCTACTAGGCACATTTTCAAATTTGCAAAAAAAGTAATTTTACCACTTTTGTGAATTAAATTCAAAAATTCTGAGAGACGTGGTTGACATCAGTAACTAAAATGTGGAAAAATAAGATGAAAATAATTTTTGGTGAATAGTATCTTTTGACTTTTATTTACCACGGTTAAAGTAAATGGGGTAATTAAATGTAAAAATGATATTATAATTACCCTAACATATGTCTTAATTCTATTGGATAAGATTATTTCGACCAAAACCAACCTTAAGAATAAAATATGTTCTCTTTGGTCCAAATGTATTAGATTAAAATATTTATTATTATTTTAATTAAATAATTGTTAAAAGTGTTGAATCCAATGTTTAATCGGTAAAACATTTTTAATATAGGGTTATACATAAGATAATTTCAACTATAAATATTCATTCAAATTCTAAAAATATTTTCTATATCATGGTTTTATAATAATTTATAGATTAAAATTAAAACATAATAAAGGAGAATAAATTGATTCCTTGACACCTATTCATAGATTTCATCTTCATAAATCGTAATGGAAAACAAATAAAAAGTTGAGTTCAAATGACCAGTAAGGGATATAAATAAATAAAAAAATAAAAAAATAAGAGTTGAATCATAATCAAAAAGATATTATGGGTATGGAAATATAAATTAATGACAAAGAAATTTCGTTTTATCAATAAACTAAGAATTAAAATGAATCTATAGATTATGACATAGTGAAAATATAATTGATAGTAATATCTTAATAGTAAATAAAGAAAATGATAAATTATTGGACATCGTGTATCTATAACATTATCCACTACCATTATGATATTTCACAACATGGTTTATGTATGAGGGATGAATACTGTCTGATTCTTCTTTGAAACAAACATGAATGGTTGTTCGCCAACTATTTTGTCTCATTAGACATGCTGATGCATAGAGGGGATATGTAATTATAATCCCCACATATCACTAAAATTAGATATAATTTTTAAATCTTAAAATTAATTTAATAACCATATTACATATCAAAATATATTTATTGAATAGAGGATATAAATTTATCACTATATCTATAGTTAAAACAACATTCAAAGTAAACACCATTTGTAAAAATTGTATGCAGATTGGAAAATAATCATATCCATGATACAAGAATTATTTATATTTAATGTAAATATAATTTAAAATTAAAAATTATCTCAAATGGGTTGTAGAAACACAACATAAAAATTAATAGGTTTGTAATACCAAGTATGTCTCAAGGAAATAGGAATTGAGACGATGTCCTTTACCACCTTGTAATTTGTCTTACCTCATCCTTATAATACTAATTATTATAAAATAAAAAATTTAATACCATGAATATAATGACATTAATTATATTTTATATGAAATGAAATTATACATACACCCCCAAAAAAATAGGGAACATATGACAGAAATAAAAGTGAGATGAGATACCCCATACCTTACGTCTGAAAGAATTATGAACATGTAATTAATATCATGAGGAATCAAATTAAATTTAATTAATTAATTAATTAATATGATTTTAAAAATTTATTTTATTTATTATAATTTTATTTAATTCATGTATTGAATGTTTTATTACTTATATTATTCAATTTTTTCAATCTAGAAGTATTTGTTTGATGACTTTTTGATCAGTACACTTGAGTTTAATTATGGGAGTTTGTGTCAAATGGAAGGAAAATAGTAGAAATAAAATTAAATGGTATTAATATACTTATAAAATTTTGAACGAATTAATATATCATTTTTAAGATATGAGAAATATTCATTAGGAAAAACATTAATGAAAAATGATTAGTTTATTTAGGCGGTTCATCGATCATCAGGAACTTATTTTATTTTATTATTAAATTGAATGTAAATATATTAGATAAAGAAAATGAAAATTATATAACATAAATTTTTCAATATGTTTTTACCATAAAAATTATTTTGTTAACATCTCTGACAGTTGTATTGGAAAACCAAAACTCATCATCCACGAAGGTGGTGAATCGTCACCTTATGGACAATGTTTTCATTTTTATAATAAAAGAACAAAATATGGTATTTTATGATTGATATTACATTAAAAAAATCAAATATATATGTGATATTGGAGTTATAAAATTATTTTTATATTACATTTAAGGATGACGTGGAATAAAGAAAGAATTTAAAAGAGAAAGGTGGTGGATTTTACTACTTGTATATCAGCTCCATGGGAACCACCTTAATGAACATGGGATTGGTATTTTTGTGAGACAAAGAAGACCAAGAAATGTGAAATAATATTTATAGAAAAATTTGTAATAATATTATCATGATAAAAGTATGAAAATTTGTGAGGAGAAGTGGTGGTGAGGGGTGGTATTTATAAGGGGGGTGGGTGTTTTAGATTATTTTATACATTTGTTTATTATTTTTGATCATGACTATCATCATTGAGGATTATTATGAATATTTATATTAAATTTTTTATGTTTTTATAAATAATTGGTTCTTACATCATTAATTACTAAAAAATTCATGTATTGTGTTTAAAATGAATAATACCTTAAATGGTAGGATTTCACTATTCACCACAAATTAAACTTTTTTTAGAAAAATAAAAACAATTCCCTTAACCATTTTATAATGTGTAGATTCCAAAAATTGACTTTATTTTATCATAATAATTTTCTAAATATGTGTACCTTAATTTTTAATTAAAATAATTTTTTTTCAAATATTCCGAATTTAAAATTATAATTTATTTTATGATAATTTGAATAATTAATTATAGTATTATAATACTATTTTATTATTATAATAAAATTAAATATTAATTTATGAATCATTTTTATGAAAATAAATTTTATTTTAAATGATTATTTTAATTATAAGATCATAAATAGACATTTATGTTCCAAAAAATACCAACACTTAATTTATCATTCTTAAAACGTCTATTTACTTATTATATGATATTAATATAAAATATTTTCATTTATCACATAATGGAATTTAATTTATACTTTCACAGTTGATGTTATTATTATAATAATTAAATTAGATCCCTAATAGTCTCGATACTATTCCAACGGCTAGGTTAATATTTAATGGTATATGGTTGTTCATTCTAGCTATAATCTATGAAATAAATTAAATTCAATTAATAAGATATATATCATAAAATATTGTGGTTCTAGGTTATCTTAGTTAATATATCAATGGGGAGTGATATGAAAATGTGGTTTTCACTTTTTGTTGTTTTAAAAATATTTAAATTTAATTTCAATTTTATAATTTTTTTACTAATGAGTGTACATTAAATTGATTAATTGATAAAAATTGATGAAGTTAGTTGAAAATAATTGGTTTGGTTAAATCCAGTTCTATGATATCATTGATTCCCATTTTTTCTAATTATACTTTTTCTAGCTTGAAAGAGAGATATTCAATTTTTATTCATTTATACCCCTTTTCTATATAGATATTTAAATTGTATGATTCAATCTGTCTACCCTTATTACTATGTGGGTGGAATTGTAATAGGTATTTTTTATAAACTATTTCAATTCCCAATTAGAAATAGTTATACATTAATTAAGAATAGTCCCTTAAAAAATTTCACATGTTCTGAATATCACTAAGCCCTGAACCACCAAAAATATTTGTTTTTGAAGAAATACATATGAATTGTATGGAGGGAGATACGATTCATTGGAAAAAGAAACTAAAATAAAAATAATATAACCCTAATTCTTGTACTTATAGAATTAAATCTTGAATATATAACTCAAACCAGTTAGCAGAATAAATAGATAAGGTTTATTCAATTATGTGCATAAACATGGATTTAATTATTAGTAAATCCACTCCATTTCCAAATCAGTCATTGAAACTACCAATCCAGGTATGGTTAAGTTGAGTTCATTTGTGAGATGGGAGATTTCATAGGAATGAAAATAATGTAAAATAAGTTGAAAGCTTCTAAATAAGTCTGCAGTAGGATATCATCTATAGATTCCCTCTCTAATTGATCTCCTATTCATCCCCCATGGGGATTTAATTATAATCCTTCATTACACCCCATTTGATATCATAATGGAATAATAAATAGTTTCATATAGATTCTGGGAAGGTGCTCAGTGGTCCCAGGGTCAAAAAATGGCATCTGATGTCTATTCCCCTTCAAATATACTAAATTTGATTCCTTTAGAAGCATTCAATTCATGTAGGTGTCAGAAAAAATATAATGTTTTTTATTGTACCAATGAAATCCAAAAGTATTCAGCTTATAAATTGAGGTTTCATGATTTGTAATTTTTTGTCTCTGAGGAATTTTTACACTATTAATTCTTTATAGTTTTCATCATGATTGATATTTATGATTGGAAATTCTTTTTTTATATATGTTTTTATCTGTATTCAATTAGATATATAGTTTTTACCATTATAATTTGTCTCACATGACCATGAATTTTTTGAAACATTAATCATCCTTCCAAAGTCTAATGTTTCACTGCAATATGAAGTAGGGAGATGCGATGTGTTTTTGAAATAAAATTTTCATATTTTTTCATATTTTTTTATAAGACTTTGTATCATTCCTCAAAACATAAATAAAGAAATATTTTTTCAGATGTAATAAATTAATTTATATATTTGGGAAACATTATATCCAAAAATACATAAATAAAACGATAATATAAGTATTCATTTATGGAAAATTCTAAATTATGTGTCCCCTATAAAAAGTATCTTTTGTTTTCCTAAAAACTATTGAACAATATACATTTGAAGGAATTGAATTTGAATTAAAAAATAAGTTTTTCTATATATATATATATATATATATATGTGTGTGTGACAGAAAACCATTTCAAATATAAAATAAATTAAAAACCTAATATAGGGGAAATAATTTCATGAATAAGTCACATTACTCAACGAGGGGTTCATATACAGAATCTCTTAAAATTACTCTTAATTTATATAGAAATGAATTATCCTTGTTAAGGTCTTGAGTGTTGTCGTAGAAACATAATATTAATCAGAGTCTGTAATTTTAAAAAACAGGTGAATAAAGTCATAATCAAGTGACAGAGGATTCAAAGAGGAATAATATTTTATATTTTTAGAATGAAATTTTAAGAGAAATTTATAACATATTGTTTTGGAAGGAACCCATTAAATCAGTAAAGAAGATATAAATTTACGACGAACCCTTCACATTATACATAATTTCAATTTACTATTAAAAGGTTTGATGTTCAAAAGTTACAAAATATGAAGGGGAGGTGAGAATTGGATCATTCAAACCCCCACCATTAATTTTGAATCATGTTTCAACAAAAAGATTTGGGCCATTTTATCTTAGTAAATCATTTTGTGAAGTTTCAACTTTATTTAGGGTAATATGTTTTTACATTAATAATTAATTTAAATGAAAAATTTTATAATTTTTTTTACATAATTTGAAATATCTAATTTCAAATTTTTAAAAAATAAAATCAAATAAAAAATCAAATGTTGTGAAGTGTTAATTTTAAAATACACAAATTGAACATGTAAAAAAAATTCGGGGTATTTTTTTTCGAGCTTAATTCAGGATTAAGGCATGATTATTAGCATTTTAAATTTTCATGAGATTAATTGATTTATGAATAAAATGTTATATAGCCTCTACATATATTAGAAACTAAATATTATCATTTAAATACATTATTAAAATAAAATGATAAAAATTATTTTTATAAGAATGAAACTATTAAATCTATTTTATAAGGATAATAAATGGTTCTATAATTTTTAAAAATATATATAAAATAAAAAAAATTATTATATAGAATATTATTTTATTAATTAACAATAACTCAGCATTTCTTATCTTCTTATAATGTTTTCAAATTTAATGTTTTGGATTAAATATTTTTTTCCACTACTCATCTAAACTATAATTAATTAAAAAAATCCTGAAAAAATAACTAATGAAATTATTTATGTGCATAATTAGAAAATTAATGTAATTATATAATATTAAAATTTTAAATTTTTTTGAAATTATTGTTAATTAAAATATTAATAAATTGGAAACAAATATATTTTAATGAAATGTTCCTTATATGAATATATATTTTTAAATAGTTTTCCTTGGGATGTTACATTTATTAATACCCACCAACATAATTTTCATAATAGATAATCCATATTTAATAATATCGTTTTATTAATGTTTTTTTTTGTAATTTTTCTTCATTTTCTCTTTTATTATAAAAAATTCCACTTTGTATGATATTTAGTTTAAGACAAGTATTTACTAATATTGTGGACTATTATAGTTACTATTTCTAGTGAAAAGGATTTAATGATATGGAAATATTTTGATCATCAAAAAATATAATGAATTATTTAGATGTGGATTGTAATTGGTTTTATGTATTGGTTGATGCAATCGTCAACTAATCAGGAATTGAATGATTGATTTTCATATTTTCAAGATGATTTTGGTCCATTAATATGATGAAGATCAAGAATGTTAATCAACACTAGGATTGAATCCAAATACATTAAAAAAAATAGGTGAGGAAAAAGTGGTATAAGATTTTTCCTTAAAGAACTAAACCGTGTCGGTGTATGAATACTTTATTGTAGATTCAAATCCCATGTTACATAGAATAAGAATCCTCAAATTGGTTTAAATAATGATGAAGATGATTTCATTAGATAAGAAAATGATGATGTAATAGGGAAGATTATCTCTAGGATGGTGATGTTTGGGGGTGGAATATGTGGTGTACAGATGTGTTAGTGGTTACAGGTCTTTGTTACTACATTATTTGTGTCAAATAACTGTGTGATTCAGTTAATTTAGTAATTATTACCAATAATACATGTATCATTATAGGGAATGACTATATATATTTTATATAATTGAAACACATGAAGGGGAATATCTCTATTTTTAGTAGAGAGGATGATATATGTTTTCTATCCATGGAAGAAGAAAATTTCATAAGGAATATATAGATTGGAAAAATAAGCCATACTAAAATGGGAGATCAGTTGAATTGTTGTAGAACCATATACCTTCTAATCTATCATGTAATCATACCCACATGTGAAAAAATATCTAACAATAAATATTACTACAAGGATGTACCATGAGAAATAGAAATGTTCATCAAGATTGGATGAACTGGTTCATATTGTTGTTTCTAGAACTATATTCCTAATATCTATTTATCGGATGAGAAACTATAATATTTTAATTGATTATTACATTAGGATGTATTGGATTCTGTTCATCAATTACAAGTTTGAGGTGTTGAGTCGAATAACTCAATATCTAATAGAGGGTAGAATTATAATTGGATAAGACAATTATGAAATATTTAATTGATAATAGAGTAGTGTTAACTAATATCTAGATGGGTTAATCCCTCTTGGGAAAATAAGATAAGTAATAATGTTTCTACAATGAGAATTCCCCAGAAAAATAGTTTATTTTATAGGATAAATAAGATCATGTAAAACATGGGTATAATGGTGATCAATAAAAAATACCTACAAGAGATATTTTGAATTAAAGTATTTTTAACATATAACTATACATCTATGAGATATTTTTTATTATCTAATGAATAAAATACTCCATATAAGTTTTTTATGGAATTAATTGAATATTAATGTAATTTATTGTCCTTTGAAGTATGTTTTTTATTATTAATAAAACATCAAATGTTTGAATCGAATGGTTGTGAGGGATTATTCCTTTGTCATTAATGAAACAAACTGCATATTGAATATTAAATATGGTGATATGAATGGTTTGAACAAATAATAATGATTAAGTAAGGTAAAATTAACAAAGTCCTCAACTACATGTTCACCGGTTTTTAGGTGAAATGGATGGGAGGTATGAATCACATGGTTGACCAGAAAAAAATATATTGATTAGAACATAATAATGATGAGAGAGATAAAATAAATTTTTTATTTGTGATTTATATAAAGGGGATAGACTAAATTGATAGGAATAATATCATCAATGATCATATAGTGAAATTTAATAGGCGGGGAATGAATTAATTATAAAAAACATCATTTCTATCAGATGTTAAGTCATAATATTTAGAAGAAACTGCAAAATAAAATAATGAATAAAGAGATTGATCTAATTATGATTAATAAGACATGAGATATTGTATTGAATTTTATAGTTAAGAATTTAATTCTATAATAATGGTATTTTGAAAACAATTTGAATGAAGATGTAATGGTGATTTAAATATAATCATGAATTCTATGGAATGGACACTTATATATCATAGGAATTAATGGTGATTTGAAATTTTATATTGTGGTATGGTTGGAGACAATCGGTTTAATTTTATATATTATAGTGTAAATTAATTTCTGTTAGTATAGATGAATACCAAGTTGACTATTCTAAATAGAGTTCTGAAAATATATATATATTGAACAAAAAAATGGTTTTCTTGCCTATAAATAGGATATAATTATTTGTGGACAAAATGAGGATCATTATGAGATAAATAAATCATTTATAGTATAAATTTAAGAAGTATATAAATAATTAAATAGGATAAATATTAAATATGGTGGATTTTATTATAATATATAAGTCAAAGTTATATTAATCAAAGAATGATGAAAATGGTGTATATCGATGAAAAACTATTTTGAAGAATAAAAGAATCATTGTTCAAATTTTATATAGAGTTCATGAATTTCATGTTTCGTATATTGGTTAATGTGGAATTTATGTTTTCCTTTGGAATAAAGGTGATAAAACGAAGTCACGAGGAATTATTTTTTAAAGTATAAATATTCAAGGGAGGTACTCTGTTGATTTGGGATTTTGGATTCTAAGGAGATTTCAACTTCGGCTACTACCAAGATGAAATTTCCAATGGATGATACTAAAAAATAAATTAATGTCATATGATATAGGTAGATCATCTAAAATCTATAGTAAAAATTTGTAATAGATTATATTTTTCCCTATCGTATATGTAGAAAAATGTAAAATTAATCCCAAATAAATCCAATTTATTGGGGTGAAAAGAATAACATGTTATATTTAAGGCTTAGTGGATTTTTCCTTGATTTTCATTGCATAATTAGAACAGAATTTTTTGTGATATAGAAACAGTAACTAGTCGTATTTAATAAATTATAGAAATCCAACATTATGTTGTTCATTTTATCTTAGATGATTGTTTATTTCATGGATGAGTTGAAAAAAGGAATTAATTTCTCTAATAAATTCTTATGATAAATTGTTATGGACAATCAAGAAATTATTATTTTACTCTGGATGAATTATAACATTGAAGATATGGGTGTTGATGTGATGTGATCTATTCGAATCAATTGTGAAAATTTCAATGTATTATGTCAAAGATAAAATAAATTCCATTACTCCAGGAAAAAGCACATTGAGATAAAATATCACCTTATCAAATATATAATGGAACATGAGTTGGGTAGAATAATTTATTTTTAAGCTAAACATCTATTTGTTAGATATTTAAAATAATTCCATATCCATGAATGATTTATAATTGAATTTTCCTTTTACTGGTGTCTATTTGACTATTGACACCCTAAAAATTCAGACATAGGACCCCACTACCAATGTATTGTTGGAAATTTATATAGGTGAAAATTTCTATTCTTTTACCCACTGTTAACCGAAAAGGATGATTCGTTTTCATTGTTGACCCTAAAAGAAAAATAATATTGATTATATATGATTTTTTTAAAAAAGATTTTTTCATGATTAATTAGGGGTATAAATATAAAAGGATGATTTCATATCATGATGATGCTAAAGTTGTTCAATTATTAAAGAAAATATACAAAAATGATGATTTATGGGATCAATATACAATTTTTTTATAATTTTTGGTTGAATAAGTATAATTCCAATGAGTTACACTGTAAAAATTTATTATCGACCACCCAAAAAATTGCTTAACAAAAGGTTTCATAGAGAAAAAAGGAATCCATTGATGAATTATTCATGTTACTCGTATTTTTTATGTTTATATAGTCTACTATGCGAATTTAGTATTTTCAAATTATGTATCTGATCAATATCAAGAATCCCAATGTGTAAGTGGTTGTTAAATATGTTGGTGTGTGAGCTTGATTTAAAAAATATTATACGAGGTTCTGATGTGTTGCGTACAATATTAAGGGTGCATATATTCAAGAAAAAATACATATTTATTTTGTTTCTTAATCTTTGAGTTGTGTTTTTTTTTAAAAATATGGTTGATGATGTTCTTTTGTTTCATGAAATAGATGATGAATAAATATGCCACAATTCCTACTATTTTCCTTATTTTTTGATATAATTTTTTTGGGAAAAGTATGATTTCTATGTGGTCCATTTTATGGTCAATAAATTTGGTTTTCACATTCATGAAGGTATGATAATAGTAGACCACATTTATGGTCTGAATGAGGTAATTTTTGGTGCACCATGAAGGGAGATCATGTATCACAATGTCATTACATGGAATCTAAAATAAATTAACAGATCCTTATCTGGATTATATGGCTATAAAATGGTATTTTTAGGAGACCGTTAAGTGATTAAATAGACCATAAAGGGATTCCATGGCTATGATTTCAGGGTAAGGGATCATAAAAATTAATTTTATACAAAAAATATTCATTTTTATGTTTTAATATTAATTTGGATTAGGAAATTTATCATATATATTTTCCTATAAAATGTACCCAAATCACTTCATTTGGTGAGAGATAATCTCATTCGATACATTCATTATTGGTAAAATTAGGATAAGTTTTAACATTCTCCGAGATGTAGGAAACATGTCAGGAGTTTTTAGATGATAGTTTAATGGTGATGGTCCATGATGTTTTTTAATGACACAATGTTTTTCAATGGAAATTCTCTTATTATATTTATGTGATAAAAAAATGAAATCACAACATAATGAACTACTAAGTGATAAGTGACCTTTAAACATAATATTGGGAGTTCTATGTTAGGAATTTTGAAAATCTGACATACACAGTTGTGTTGAAGATGATTTTTGGAGTCTAATGAAAAAATAATAATTTTTAGTGAATAGTGACATAACCTTATGAACAGTAACATACCTTTATGAATATTAATATGAACCTTATTAATAGTAAATAATCCAACATAAGATTAACATTACATACGAATAATTAATGAAAATTTAGATATCATAGAAAGTTACAATTTGACCCTAGTAAACATTTTGGTATTTTGTAAGTCATAAATAATTAATTATAATTTATTTATTTATTTAAAAGCATATTTATTTCCCTCAAATATATTCATATATTATTTAATCAATTTATTATAGTTTTTAGATAATTTTATTAGACCCTACGTAATTTTTGAAAGCACTATAAAATCATTTTTAATCTTAAAAACTGTTTTTTAAAGTAAATTGTGGTTTTATTTAAATTTTAAATTAATAATATATACAAAATTATTTTTGAAAAATGGAAATCATTTTTGGATTCAACTCGTTGAAAAATTGTTATGGTGAATTTTTGGTATTTTTCTGAGATACTAGAAATTTTTATGAATAGTTGAATCTGATAATTTATAATACATGCTAAATAATGGATTAATTGAGTAATCGATGATGTTCTTCTGATTTAAGCCCACTTGGTTCGGGATCACATGATAAAATTACTATTATTAGTCATTCAAGACTCAATATTCATTGTCTTAGGGATAATTAATAAACTAATGAATTTTATATTAAGGAAACCCCTCTCCCCTCCACTATAAAAGCCACTGTTCACAACCTCATTTCCTCGCACCTCTCATGCTCCAATACTTATATAAACAGTGCCCAAACACCTTCTATAGCCCCTCCCCCACGTCCAATAGCGTCTAGTCTCATCAAAAGATCAGTCTTAGGCCCTTAATGAGTTTCTCAAGAGGAGGATTATAGAGGTAATTTCCCTCCCTATTCTCCTTTAATTTCCTTTTACGTTCAAGTTAATTTCTTGATCTCTCCCCACCTATCCTCATCCAAATTATATTTTAACTCCAGTATTATACATATAATGAAATTTTATGATTATAATGGGATATTATATCATCCATCCCCCTATCCCTCTTCCTTTTATTTTTTTTAATGAGATCGTTGTTGGTGAGGTGTTAATTTATCACCTTCAAGAATGACATGCTTTTCTTATTCCATTTATACCTTCAGATCTGGACATGAAACCATTTTTATGGTTGAACCATAATATTTTATATGTATTATGTTATATTAAATGTTATGGAAATAATCTATGTCCATATTACTAATTGATAAGTTAAAACAAGTTCGTTGTGATCCAAAAACCGCCCGAATTGACCCAAATAACCATCATTTAATTCTTATCTAATGATTCATCAACATGGATTTAATATAATTCCTTATAAGATAATTAAAAATCCTGTAATATCGTTAATGACATGTAATATCACTTCTGTATGTTTACTCATGTTCTACCCAATCTTCAATTTATGAATACAAGTGAACCACCCAAGAAAAACCATAAAAACAAACATCCACGAACAAAGTTCTTAAACCCTATAAGTCATCCAAAGGAACATAATATGACATAATGAAACCAGAATGAACCCTATTAATGTACACATGGTTATAGATTTCTAATTAATGAATATAATGTCATTATACAGGAAATTAAAGAGAAGGAATCATTCAGGTACAATGTAAGGGGAAATTCTCGAACCCGACTTTCATCCTTCGGGTTCTCCCTCTTTCACACCATTTTTAATATGTTTACTCCTTAATGATAATTTTATCATAAATATATTACCTTTTATGGGATATAAATTTATTCTACTAAAGTTTATACACAACAAAATTTTTTCCAAAAGAACTCTTCTTTTAAGAACTCACCTTTTACCTCTCATTCAAGGTTGATGGTTCTTGTATCAAGTATGTTATTCCCTCTTTCTTTTGGGAACCTAATGTTTATGAATGTGTTATTAGGAGATGAAACCCAATAATTTTCATGGGTTATTTATGTTTATTTATGTTATATTTTCATTTTGTTATGCATGATAAATGATAATGTTGTGATGTGACGGGTGCGTCCAGAATTATATAGCGCAATATGAATGTTTAAATGTGATGGGTGCGCCCAGAATTATATAGAGCTCCAATGCATTGGGAAAAGTGATGAATCTCTTGAGTAAATGTGAAATGATGTGTGAACAATATTCTATCTTGGTTCACAAGTATGTGTCGTAGTTAACTACTAATACATGATGTTTCATTTCTATGTATTGCCACATTTCAAGTCTTTTATTTATGCTCCTCTCATGTTCCTGATCTTTAGCCTATGTTATGATTATGATAACCCCATGATATATTGTTCTTATATATCCTTTTACTGGGATTCTATCTCATCCCTTTTCATGTATATCCTCAGGTGGCTACATGTACTATGTAGATGTAAAGTTCCAATAAGAAGCTAGAGAAGAAGAAATTAAATAAATGTTTATCCTAGATGTATTTGTTATGTGTGGTCCTAGTTTTCCCATGAAACTAAACTGTTGGATCATCTATATGTAATACTATTATGTTTTTTATCTTTTAAATTATGTAATAGTAATATATGAATAGGCCGGGTCTCTATAGTTGGTATTAGAGGCATGGTTTAGTTAATTTGGGAATTAGGATTAGTGAACCCTAGAGAAAAACCAACAGCATGAGACTAAGTACAAATATGCACAAAAGAATATTTACCATGGGATCCCATATGTTATGTTTTTGGTATAAATTGTTTAAATGAATATGTTATTCATAAAGATTTTACATATTTTTTTTCTAACCTTTTCTATTTTAAAAAATGGCGGGAACCAAGATAAATTCGGCCAACCACTCATGCGAGGGCCGATGAAACGATTTCCCGAACGACATCCCCAATGATTTGGGAGGTAGAGGTCAAAACGTCATGGAGATGCTTACCCAATTATCTCAGGTTATGAATAATAACCATAATAATGGGGAATGTCCTCCTTCACCAAAGATGGAGCAACATGCTATCAAATGTTTTATGCGCCAATGACCACCAATGTTTTGTGGATCTTCTGATCCACTAGTTGTGGAATAGTGGGTCAACTCCATGGGGAATATCTTTTATGTGCTTCACTATTCTGGGATAGAGAAGGTGACTCTAGATGTTTATATTTTGGATGGAGAAGTTGATCAATGGTTGGATTTGATTAAGAACACCAAGCGAAGGGAGGAAATTGAAGAGATGGAATGGGAAGACATTATGATAATCTTTCTTAATAAGTATTTCCCATGAAGTCTTTGCATGAAGAAAAAGAGGGAATTCAAAGAGCTCAAGCAAAAAGAAGGATAATCTGTCACAACCTATGAAGAGTATTTCACAAGGCTCTCAATATATGCTTCGGGTTTTGTTATCAATAATTATTGCAAAATTGATATATTCTTTAGTGGTTTAAAACCACTCCTTCTAAAGGCTATTGCAATTTGAGACATTGGGAGCTATGAAGAAGTTGTTCGGTCTTCTCTCAAAGTGGAGATGGAGTTTGGAGAATTGTCCCATTTCTTTGGTGATAAGAAAAGAAATATGGAATTTCAAGCTGGTGGATTTAATGATAAAGGTGGGAAGAAAAATTAATAACCCATATTCCAAAAATATGGGAAGTTGCACAATGGGAACTATCTCAAAGGGATAGGGAAATGATTCAAGTTTTGGAAAGAAGCACACCAAGATAAAGAGTGTCAAAAAGACACGAAAATGGAGGAGAATGTAGCCGATGAAAGTAGAGAACCACTCATGGATCAATGTTATAATTGTATGGAGCTATGGAACAATGAAAACCATTGCACTAAACATCGAGTTCTAGAGGGTAATCAGCTTCAGTAGCAACCAAATCCAAAGGAACAAGGGAAGGATTATCCCATCACTACTGTAGAGGTGGATCATGATAATGAAGTCGTACAATGTACACTTCCTATTAAATCAAGAATGGGAAATGTCATATTTGATTCTGGTTCTACACATTCTTTTATATCTTGAATGTTTTCTAGAACTATAGAATCGAAGCCCCGAAACTGTGAAGTAGAGATATCTGTAAAAACACCAAGTGGTGCAATAATTGCAACCCAAGTTTTTTACTCTTCTCTTATTGGTGTATGTGGTAAGATTATTCTGGTAAATCTCGTAATACTTCCCTTTATGGAATTCAACGATATAATGGGAATGGACTGGATCTCGTTATATAGAGTGCATATCAAGTGTCGGGAAAAAGAAATATCTTTTCATATTCCGAACCATCCCATGATCCCTTACAAATTAAAGAAAGACCATGAATCTTCTTTGAAAAATCCTTCAATGGTATGCGTGTTGATTCCCTATGAAGAAGCATACCTCTCCCAAATGGTTGAGTCAAAGGAAAGTTCAAACCTTGAGTAAATGCCCACCGTGAGTGAATACGGCGATGGATTTCCCAAAGAGTTACATGGAATTCCCCCCGGGTCGTGAGTTAGAATTCTAAATTTAACTCATACCCAGAGCTACTCCTATCTCGAAGTTCCCATATTTTATGCCTCCTATCGAACTGGAGGAGTTAATGAAGCAGCTGCTAGAGAATCTGGACAAAGGGTTCATACACCATAGTGCATCACCTTGGGGTGCGCCAGTGCTCTTTGTGAAGAAGGATGGAACAATGAGGATGTGTATCGATTATCAGGAACTCAACAAGATCATCATAAAGAACAAGTATCCACTTCCAAGGATTGATGACATGTTAGACTAGTTAAGAGAATCTCAATACTTCTCAAAGGTGGATCTTCGTTCTGGATATCGTCAGGTAAAGATGATGATGGAATATATTTAGAAGGCTGCCTTCCGAACAAGGTATGGGTACTATGAATTTTTTGTGATTCCATTTGGACTTACTAATGCCCCTGAAACATTCATGGATTTGATGAATAGAGTCTTTAGACATTACCTTGACAAATTTGTTGTAGTGTTTATAGATTTTATTCTCATCTACTCAAAGAGCAAGGAGGAGCATGAAGAACATCTAAGACTTGTGTTGGCGACATTAATAAAGGAGAATTTGTACTCAATGTTCAGAAATTGTGACTTTTGGATGAATCATATCACTTTTTTGGGACATGTGATCACAAGTGAAGGAATTTATGTGGATCCTTCAAAGAAAGAGGCGATTGAGGAATGGCCCAGGCCCTATAGTGTCATAGAAATCTGTAGTTTTCTTGGATTATCTGGGTACTACTAACGTTTTTTTAGAAACTTCTCCTGATTTTCAGGACCACTAACTAAGTTAATAAGGAAAGGTGTAAACTATGTCTGGATAGAAGAATGTGAGGGAAGCTTCAAGGAGCTAAAGAGAAGGATGATCACATCACCTGTACTCACACTACAAAAAAGTGGAGAATGTTTTGTGATATACAATGATGCTTAAAAGAAAGGTTTGAGTTTTGTACTCATGAAAAAGCATAATTTGACAGCCTACGCCTCACGAAAGATGAAGATCCATGAGCAGAACTACCCGAAACAAGATCTAGAGTTAGAAGCCATGATTTTTTCCTTGAAAATCTAGCTTCACGGCCTTTATGGAAATAAGTGTCACATATAAACCGACCACAATAGCCTAAATTATATATTCACAAAAAAGGAGCTCAAAATGCGTCAAATGAGATGGTTAGAGTTAATTAAGGATTACAATTACTCTATTCACTATCATCCTGGAAAGCCGAACAAGGTAGCTGATGCTCTAAGCAGAAAAGAACCTGCTACTCTATTTATGTTGCAGATTGAGAAAGACCCTATCTTCTTGGATATTCAAATAATGGATTTGGAAATCATAAGGGCAGGGGATACATCCTACCTTTCCCATTTTATTGCACAAACATCCATCCAATAGAAGATTAAGAAAGCAAAAAGGGATGATGTGGAGATATAAAAGAGGGTGAATGCAGTAAAGGATGGGAAGCTGCAAGAGTTCCATATCGACGATGATGGTGTGATTCGGTTTGGAATGTAGCTTTGTGTGCCTTAATCACCCAAGATAAAGAAGGAGCTATTGGATGATGAACATAGCTCAATTTTCTCTCTCCATCCTGGAAGTACCAAGAAGTACCGTGATCTCCGAGAACACTTCTGGTGGGATAACATGAAGAAGGAGATTGTGAAATATATATCAAGGTGATTGGTATGTTAGAAATTTAATGTTGAGTGACAAAAGTCCAAGGATATGATGCATCCATTGCCTATACCCATGTGTAAATGGGAAAACATTACTATGGACTTTGTCACAGGTCTCCCAAAGGCGTCAAAGGGAAATAATGTGACATGTGTTATGGTTGACCGACTCACCAAGACTACCCATTTTATTTCTATTCGGGATGATATCTTGCTTGATCAACTTGAAATGATATATGTGATGGAAGTGGTGATATTGGAAAATATTCCACTCTCAATTTTCTCTGACCGCGATCCAAGGTTCACATATACATTCTGGTGGTGCCTTCCACAAGCTTTGAGTACAGAACTAAATTTCATCACGACCAATCACCCCCAAACTGATGGCCAGTCTGAACGGACTATTCAAATGCTTGAAGATATGCTAAGAACCTACTCCCTTGAATTCAAAGGTGGTTGGGGTCAGTATCTCCCATTATTTGAGTTCTCATAAAACAATATCTTTCACTAGAGTATTCAGATGGCTCTGTATGAAGCTCTTTATGGGAAGCGATGTAGAACTCCAACAAGGTGTGATGAAGTTGGAGAAAGAAAGCTACTTGGGCCCGATCTTGTACAAGAGATGACAGAGAAGGTTCAAGTCATCCTTAAACACATCAAAGCTGCTCATAGTCGGAAGAAGATCTATGCTGACAACTGTTGAAGGAACTTGGAGTTCGACGTTGGAGATAAAGTCTTCCTTCGAATATCTCCATGGAATAGAGTCATGCGATTCAGGAAGAAAGGGAAACTAAGCCCAATGTATATTGGCCCCTTTGAGATCCTTGACCACATTAGAGTTTTGGAATATCATCTTGAAATTTCACATAATATGGATTATGTGCATTATGTGTTTCATGTATCACTACTGAGGAAGTACATACAAGACCCCTCACATGAACTAAACTCATAGGTGGTGCAGTTGGAAGATTATCTCTCTCCTATGAGGAGCAGCCAGTAATGATTCTGGATCGGAGAGATAAGTTTATACGCAACAAGACAACCCATATTATCATAGTGTTGTGGAGAAACCATAAGATTGTGTAAGAAACTTCATAACCAGAAGAGGTAATGAAGGGGAAACATCCTCACCTGTTTGTGTAAAGTGAAATTTCGGGGGTGAAATTTCTTATGGTGGAAAAATGTAACAACACAATTTTTTTCAATGGAAATTCCCTTTTTATATTTATGTGATAAAATAACATGAAATCACAACATAATGAACTAATAAGGGATAAGTGACCTTTAAACATAAGATTGTCACTTCTGTATTAGGAATTTTGAAAATCTGACATACACGCTTGTGTTCAAGATGAATTTTGGAGTGTAATGGAAAAAAATAATCTTTGGTGAATAGTGAACTACCCTTATGAATAGTAAAATACCCTTATGAATAGTAATATGACCTTTATGAATAGTCAATCATCAAACATTATAGTAACATTACCTATGAATAATTAAATAAAATTTAGTCATCTTAGAAAGTGACAATTTGACCCTAGTAAACTTTTTGGTATTTTGTAAGTCATAAATAATTAATTATAATTAATTAATTAATTTAAAAGAATATATATTTCCAAAAAATTTATTTATAAATTATTGAATCAATGTCTTATTGTTTTTAGATAATTTTATAAGACCCTACGTAATTTTTGAATGCAATATAAAATCAGTTTTAATCTCAAAAACTGTTTTTTAAAGTAAGTAATGATTTTAATTAGATATTAAATTAATAATATTTAAAAAATTATTTTTGAAAAATGGACGTAATTTTTGGATTATACATGTTGAGAATAGTTGGGGTAAATTTTTGGGATTTTTCTGAGATACATGAATTTTTTGCGAATAGTAGAATCCGATAATTTACAATAAATGCTAAATAATGGATTAACTTATTCATCGATGACACTCTACTGATGTAAGCCCACTTGGATCTGGATCACATGATAAAATTAATATTATTTTTCATTAAATACTCACTATTCCTTGTATTATGGGAAATTAATAAACTAATGAATTTTATATTAAGGAAACCCCTCTCCCCTCCACTATAAAAGCCACCCTTAACACCCTCATTTCCTCACACATCTCAAGCTCCAATCCTTCTCTAAACTCTCCCAAAAAACCTTCTGTATCCCCTTTACCATGTCCACGAGCTTCTGGTCTCATAAAAATACCATGCATAGGCCCTTAAGGACGTTCTCAAGAGGAGTATTCTAGAGGTAATTTCCCTCCATCTTCGCCTTTAATTTCCTTTCATGTTCAAGTTCATTTCTTGATCTATCCCCACCTATCATCATCCAAATTGTATTTTAACTACAGTATTATAAATATAATTTAATTTTATGATTCTAATTGGATATTATATAATCCATCCCACTTTCCCTCTACCATTTATTTTATTAAAGAGATCGTTGTTTGTGAGGTGTTAATTTATCACCTTCAAGAACAACATGATTTTTTCATCCATTTCTACATTCAGATCTAGACATGAAACCATTTTTATGGTTCAACCAGAATATTTTATATATATCATGTTCTATTTAAGGTTCTGGAAACAACTTGTGTCCATATTACTAAGTGATAAGTTAAAACAAGTTCATTGTGATCCAAAAAACCGCCCAAATTGAACCAAATAACCATCATTTAATTCTTATGTAATGATTCATACACATGGATCTAATATAATTCATTATAAGATCATTCAAAATCCTTTAATATCATTAATGGAATGTAATATAATTTCTGTATGTTTACTCATGTTCTACCTAAACTCCAATTTAAGAATACAAGTGAACCACCCAAGAAAAACCATAAAAACGAACATCCCCGAACAATGTTTGTAAAATCTATAAGTCATCCGAAGGAATGTAATATGACATAATAAACTAGAATGAACTCCATTAATGTACAAATGGTTCAGCATTTCTAATTAATGAATATATTTTCATTATACAGGACATTAAAGAGAAGGAAGCATTCGGGTACAAGTTAAGGGGAAATTCTCGAACCCAACTTTCATCCTTCGGGTTCTCGCTATTTCACTCCATTTCTGATATGGTTACTCCTTCAAGATCATTAGTTCATAATTATCTTACATTTTCTGGGATATAATGTTTTCTAATAATGTTTATTTCAATAAAAATGTTTTCCAAAAGAACTCTTCTTTTATGAAAACACCCTTTACCTCATATTCATGGTTAAGGGTTCTTGTATCAAGTATGTTGTTCCCTCTTTATTTTGGGAACATGATGTATATGAATGTGTTATTATGAGATTAAAACCATTCATTTTCAAGGGTTAGTTATGTTCATTTATGTTATATGTTCATTGTGTCATGCATGATAAATGATAATGTTATGATGGGAAGGGTGTTCCTGAAATTATATAGCGCAATATGAATGTTTTAATGTGATGGGTGCGCCCAGAATTATATAGCACTCTAATGCATTGGGTAAAGTGATGAATCTAATGAGAAAATGTGAAATGATGCATTAAAAATATTCTATCTTGGTTCACAAGTATGTGTGGTAGTTAACTACTAAGACATGGTGTTTCATTTATATGCATTGCCACATTTCAAGTCTTTTATTTATGCTCCTCTCATGTTCATGATCTTTTGCCTATGTTTTGATTATGCTCACCGCATTATATATTGTTCTTATCTATCCCCTTACTGGGATTCTATCTCACACCTTTGGATGTATATCCTCTGTTGGATACATGTACAAAGGAGTGGACAAGTGCCAATAAGAATCTAAAGAAGAATAAATTTAATAAATGTTTATTCTAGATATATTTGTTATGTGTGGTCCTAGTTTTCCTAAGAATCTAAACATTTGTATTCTCTATGTTTAATACTATTATGTTTTTTTATCTTTTAAATGATATAATTGTAATGTATGAAATTTCTGGGTCTCTATATGTTTGATTTATAGTTAAGAAGCCACATAGGTTTTACATGACGTAGGAGTATGTGGGGAAACTCTCATGTGATGATCTGCGGGGGAGGGATTTGTGGTGGCTATCCATTTGAAAAGATTAAAGGTTGATTTTATACCACGAAGGAGTTTTTTTGTTCCTAATTTTCCACAAAAAAAGTGTTTATAGAGAATAATATTACATGAAGTCACATTTACAGAAGAGAAACATGAGAGTAATATGTTTTTTTGTAATGTTGATGTTACACAAGAAATAATATTTTCATCTCCTAGTTAAAAATGGAGCTTCATATAATTTTTTATTGAGAACTAAATATACGATGATACAAATCATAATATTAATCATGTAGTGGATAAATGTATTCCCATTACCTAATAGAGTAGTGGGCTTTCAAAGTGTGTCTCATTATAAACTAATGGTAACCATGAATCCTCTCTAAAATTTTTAATAGATGTCCACTATAGTGAATTATGGTATGTTGAAACATTAATTTTTTATTCTTTATATAAAATAACAATTTGCGAGATTTAGTTAATTTTTTTTTGTCTCATGAATGCTTTAATATATATATATATATATATATATCTATGTGTGTGTGCATGGTTTGTTGGTGTGTTTCTATAGAAATATTACAGAATAGAGTTTTTTAATGGACTAAAATTAAAATTAGTTATATTTGAAACCTTATTTCCCTTATTCCGTCCTTTTAATTGTATTTATCTCAATGGTTCTATTACATTAGTTGTGTCCCATTAGATTATATGTTATAAACCGTAAGATAAATATTTTATAATAACGCAATGAACCATAATGGTTCTCATCATAGTGTGGAATATTTATGACGTTTAGATATTGAAAATAATTAAATGACCTTAGAACATTAGTTTCATAAAAATTAGACACATGATGTGATATAATATTGATTAATATTTCGGAAATTCAATATACAAGAAATAAACTGTTGAATGTTAGTTTGTTCTAGGGTACATACTCCAATATTTTTATATAAAATGTTTAATGTATTCAAATTATTATATGATTCTTTTTTAAAAAAAGTATTGAGGTTTGAAAAATATGAAATGTGTCACAAATAGTCTACACATGTACCATAATTATAAATTGGCTACGACTCACTTGAAAAGGAATAAAAAAGTCATTTTTTTATTTCAAATATTAATATAAAACTATATTGATGGAATTATATTGAGAATAAAATTTATCAATCATATTCTCTGACTATATTAATCACATGTTTTATATGGTGAATGGAATAACTTACTACTAAGATAGGTTAACTTGTAAATGAAAAAATTTACAATTTATTGGGGTAATGCGTAATTATTTAAATAAGAAAGATTTAATCTTAATATTTTTAAAGCAAAATAATATATTCCAAAAAAATTATCTTGTTTGTATATAGTATAATTAATATGTCAATTCTGAAGAAGTACTATAAATGGTTTATTTTCATCATCGAAAATAGTAAAAATATGTTTTAGGAGTGGGTTTTACATTCTCAATGTTATAATACATTATGAAAGGAATAGCATAAATGAATTTTTATTAGAAATATGAACACATAAAAAATAATCATAAGACCATTGAAAAAAATCATAACAGTCCAAATGTTTTATTTTTTACATTATATAGACTACTTGTAATATAAAATGATATACTAAAGAAAAAAATAGTAATCTCATAGATAAAAAAATACAATTATCTGAAACATGGAGTTTTAAGTATTATATTTTACCTTACATGATTAACATACAAGAGGCAATCATAAATTAACAACATTTTTTAAAATCTATAAAGAAATCGTGAATTTATTTTTAGTTGTTTTTGAAATATTTAGGGCTGAGATTGATTGCGACTTATATATATCCAGACCCATGAACATAATAATTATAAAATGTATGGTATAAAAAATAAAAGGTGATACACTTTACAATACACCATCACGGAATAATAATTTTTGAGGTGATGTTTTTGTATCTAATTAGAAGGTAGTTTCTCTACATATTCCCATTGACAATATCAATTTTTTATTGGTGAAATAAGGTTTTTTTAACTTTCATGTCATGGATGATTAATCTTATAAATCCTTATCAAATAATTGGTGAATTTCATTTATAGTTATTATGATATTCAGTATCTTTTGTGATATATACATAAATTATAAACATGTATACATAATGTTAAAAATGAAAATAAAAAAAGTTGTCCCAGAAATCAATGTAGTTAGTTGATTCGTTACAAAAGTATACAAAGGACCCAAAATTTAATCGACTATAACCCCTAGAATAGTTTATGGATTTAAAGTCTCCGGAAAAATAATATTTCAATGAAGAAAACGTTAGTGACCCATATCATTATTTTAATCTTTAATTTATTGTCATTATATTTGGAGACATTATATTAGTGTGAAATTGGGTTTTAAATTTTCTTTGACATTTATCAATTGATTGATCAATATTTGTATTTTATAGAGCTATAAGATATTATATTGGGATTTTATGATTATTAGATAATACCAAAGGGGAACATTTCATCAAAATGTGGAATCTTATTGGTTGTTTAGTTTTTAAAGCCCATCAAATCCTTGATGTAAGTCGGAAAAATTATTTTAGTCATCTTTGTGATATACATTCCACCACTAGAAGGAGAGTGCAATAAATCAGGGACCCAATGGTCTCACAAATGTTTAGATGAGGTCCAGTATCCTCCTAGTGGAACCATCTATGATTGTTTTTAAACCAAATGAGTTTTTTTCATATCCTATTCACACATTTTAGCCCATATTTAGGTTTGATTTGGAATTTTTTATGATGCGTATTCCATTTTATTTTCCAAAAAATTATAATATTTAAACAATGATTTAGATGTTCTAAATACAAGGTATTTCATATAGAAATGAGTTGAAATTTTATTATTTTTATAATGATGTAATTTAAGAATGATTAATTACCTCCAGAAAAGATATTAATTTCTATATCACATTAATTCTATCAATTTTACATTTTTAGTTAATATTTATATTTTTTATTTTATGAATATTTCAATCCACAAATGAAATTTCTATTCAATTAATCTAGTTAAAAATAAAACATAATTAATGTATTCATAATATTTTAAAATTGAATAAATATGAATATTTATTTTTACCCTCTTGAATTTATTTTTGGATCTTGATAGACGTATTTTATACACAGAAACAAACATATAATTTTCAATAATGATTTAAAAAATTAATTAATAGTATTTCATGAAAAAATATACCCATACCATTGAAATCCCAGACAATTTATATTTCAATGATCAACACAAAACCATCTATTAAGATGTTCCAACAAGATTGAGGTAATGGAACGGTTTAGAGTAAAAGGGAGGAATGATTTTTCATAATTACATTCTAAATATTTCTTTTGATTAAATAATTGTATAATATTGAAAATATTTAGCATGTCAAACCACTTTCCATAGAGATGTAATAATTGTAGTGGTGGATTGTGTGTGGATAATTAGGATAAATTGTTGTGTAATTAAGTAATATTAGATATGTTATTTTAAGAATTATTATTTTATTGTGTGGTTATTAATATAAGTTAAGTCTTATTCTTGTACTATGACAATTAATTAAAATTGATTAGATCTTTAGGAACTTATTTCATTATTATTAATATATACTATATGTCTTATGCGAGTTACTTGTTTGAATTGAGATGGATCATTCTCATTATTCCATGAATTCAATATAACGTTACCATTTTATATAGTTTTCTTAAATATGGTCATTTAATGTGATAAAAACTAGTGTATATGTAATTATGGTTCATTTATTGGGTTATTAAAATCAGAATCTAGATAATGTGGGAAATTGTGTTTATTTTGAGATGGATGTAAATAAATTGGTGACTGTAGATGTTGTCTTTATATATTGGGTTTTTATTTTCCATAGTTTTATGTTAAGTATGTATAGTGAAATAATGTTATTTATTGGTTGAGTTATATAAATTATTGATAAATCAAGAAAATACAATTTTAATATGGAACCAATTCTATTGAGATTTTAAATTAAAATTTTTAATAAGTAGTGGATACTTAATATTGTTTAGTTTTGACCACCTAAGATGTTTTGATGAGACATTATGTGTTCTCTATGTCATAATATTATAAATAAAAAAGATTTTTATTCCAGAATAACTTCATTATACTAAATATTTTATATTGTAATTGATAAATCTATTTTTTCTAACCAATTCTGTGTAATTTACCATTTTTTCATGATTCATTGAGTTATCTCATATTTTAATTATTTTTCATGCCAAATGGATTTTGTTTCCTATTATAAGACCATTTTCTCATTATTTTACTCTATATTATTGATTATAAATATATATATATGGTGAAATAACCCTCTAGGAAGATGGCATATCTATTAGGGGTATTGTTGTTGTATTATATAGGAACCACAAGACATTTATGATTTTTGAAATATTTTTACATGCATATACTAGTTAATCATATATATATAAATATATTGTACATTATATACCATGATGGGATGTATTATTAAACTATATTTTCCATCCTAAGAGGGGATCCAATATATTTCAGTCTATTTAGATTTATATAAATGATATATAATGTATGAAAGTTTTCTCTCTAGGTTTATCAAATAAGGAAATATTTTTTGGGATATAATTCCTAGTCTCGATGCTGGTATGGATCCTTTATATGGTAAAAAAATTATATATTATTATATAAAAGTTTATATTTCATCGACTATTTCATGTTTATGTGTTTTATTATTTTATTGGAAATCAATATGTATTTTAAATTCAATATAATGAAGAATATATTAATGCCTAATTATTTACATACTACTCTTCAGATCTCATAGTGGCATATTCTAAGTCATGCCACTAGAACTCTACCTGTGGACATCAATTGGTAATCAAATTAATATTTTATATTTTTTCTAAAAGATTGTATGTGAGGATTTATTTCTTAATTTTCATTTCTCTAGTACAATTTCAGTGTAAAACAATTTGGACTACATCATTGTTTGATGTTTTCACAAACTAGCCTCAGTCAATACTAAACCGATCACCCAGGCCAGCCCGCAACATGTCCCGAGAAGTGTTCCCGATCCTCCCGGGATGGAGGAAAGAACCAAGGGAATAAATAGAGTACACAAGGGAATGATGTCTCTCATATATAATCGATGAAACAAATAGAAGAAAGAAATGGACATCCCAAAATAAATTTGTATAAAAATTGAACTGAAAAATATTTGTACAAGAAACTAAAAGTACAAATCAATTGACAAATCCCAATGACCAACTAACTCCATGTGACCCCAATAGTAACCCTCCAACATAACGATCACATGTTTCCAAAGGCGATCGAACTCAAGATAAAACCTGCACAAGGGCTAAAAATTGAAGAAGACTATAGGCATGAGTATTAAAACTTATTAGGTTAACCCCATAATATATTCCCAATGAACATCAATTAAAATAAAATAAAAATACATTTCATGTTTTAAATACAAATATAAAGTTATGTTTTCCAAATTAGTTCCCATACTATAAAAAATTACCATATAAACACTTGCATTTTTTTATAAACAATAATGCTAGTAACAATTTTCAAAGAGGTGCAACATAAAAATGAAACTAGTTTTCAAGAGGGCTGCATTAAAGAATTTAAGCATTCAAATAAAACACACACACTACAATATTTATCAACCAAATTCATTGTATGCCGATGGTTAGTAAAAAATAGCCAATGAGCACAAGTCATGGGAACACCCTTTGGAAGTAGTTAGTTGTGAGCCCCAAGTACCTCGTATCTCGGTGAATATAACCATTATAAATATCCATTCTCGTACATATGATCCACTAGTAAATAGAATACCCATAACCATGTGTTCCTCCAACAACATCATCATCATAGTTTAGTTAGTGTTTTCATCATCAAACATGCTATGTGAAACAATGGTCAAACCCCACAGAATCACTAGCATAATAGTACAAGTCTGCCGACCTACATACCCAGGATTTCCTTTAGTGCCCAATAAAGTTAAAAATATTATCAAATACACTTTTAAAATAAAAATTCCATTACCAAACCATAAACATACAAATATCCCAAAAAACATACTTCACACTTCTTTCACAAATCTATAAACCACTAAAAAGATTCATAAAAAAATTCAAGGAGTATAACGAGGCCGTTCCTATAAAATTCATTCCAAAAATACCTTTTAAGGTCACAAACCCATCAATAACATAATACAAATTATTTTTCAACCCCAAAACAATTAATAAATCATTTTCATGGACAATAAAATTTCCCCAAAAGATAGAACATGAAATACACAAGGAGACACTTTTTACAAAAAAAAACAAATGCCAAATGGGACTTTAAGACTTTCTCAAAAGAAACATTTGTCCAAAGAATTCATTTAACATATATTAAAGAGGTGTATACACACAATTTGGAGTAAAAAAACGTATTCAAAAATCCCTTAAAAATTCAGGTTATATATTTAAAACACAACCATTTTCATAAGGAAGTAAAAAGGGCCATTTTACGACAACTTGGCCCAAGACATGTTGTAAACAAAACCCATTTGTTTGTAAAAACAAAACCCAATTTTAAATCCATATGAAGAACAAAAATATCATTTATCATTCTTAGGATACATTTATAAATCCATAAAAAATTAAATTAATAATAACACATAAAATCCTACCGGGAAATTTATCGAACATGTGACATGCCCTTTTAAATGAAAAATTTATTTTAAGCACATGAAAAGGAATAAAACAACAATTTCATTCCATATTTTATAAAAGATACTATACCATATTAAAAATATCATAAACCAGGTTTTAAACCTCACAAAATTGTAATGCTCTAGTTCTAGAAGCCACCCAGAGGTGCCCCGTACCCAGTTGGTCACATGGCATCAAGCACATTACCTTAAACACTAGAGGCTACCAATTAGCAGCGAGGGCCTTGGGTGTGATATTGTGAAAATTATGCCCTCATTGGTATAGTAACACAGTGGAAGATAAACAATCATACAATTGCAGAAGCTGTAAATACCAAACAGCAGTAACAATGGAAAACTGAATGATAAACAACTGGAGAAAAATATATAAATGACGAATGATAAAAATGCACCTAATAAAGAAAAAAAACAAGTCACAATGCTGAATACAGTACTAAACCAAGGTACATAAGAAACAAATATGAGTATCTACTCAGCATCGAAAGCCTCATCTTAGTCCCATTCTCTCCAGCTTCAGTGCAATCAAGAACCTGAAGTATAAGGGTGATTTCCTTTATCTATACCTATGAAAATATAATCGGTTTCGTCCCAAAAGCATGACCCAAACTGGGTGTGAGATGAAAATTCCAGTAGGAAACCACCCGAAGATATGTGCATAATATTCAGTGAATATATGGCAGGTAAAAGTATAGGAAACAGTTAACAAGAAAATACTCAGAAGCAGGAAATCCACAGTTTCTAGCATATATTGTACAAACAAGGAAGAAATAACTCAAGCAAGTAGAAAAAACAGGTAACCATCCACACAAGTGAGTAAAACCCACAGGTAAACTTCTGGATAGTTCTCACAGCCTAACCACTATGGTTAAACCTACAAGCACTATAAACCTTATTGGAGGCACACACAGCCACACCCCTCTGGTTCAGCTAAAGAATGGACTCTCTAGGGAAGCACTCACTGTCAATTTCCCCTATTGTCTCGTATCATCTTAAAGAAGCTCTGGGGAAGCACTCAACTTATCATTCCCCATGTGGCCCGTGTCGAAGAACTACAGGAACTCTGGAAAAAGAAGGCAATGTCAATTCCCCATGTTTTCTCGCATCATAATATATAGACACTTTGGAGAAACCCTTACGTTCATTCTACCTATGGTCTACTACACTAGGTTCTCACAACCCTGTGTAAAATCAGTAAGTATCGCATCGTGTAACGGCCAAGGGATCCTCATGAACTACTTGGCTAGCATCTATAACATCTCAGCATGGAAGAACAATCATACCATCCAACAAACTAGGCATGGAATTGGCAATATCCTAACATGAAAAACTAGACCAAACGATCAAAAACAGGAAAAAAAGCATGGAGAAAGCATCCAAAGCATAGTAAATTACCCTATTCACAAACACTAACATCTACTCATGAATATATGCAATGAAAGAAAATAAGAAGGGAAAACAGGAAATACGCAATACCATGTTCATGATTATTGCTGGAATTTTCACAAATACTCAAATACTTCCTACAGAAAGGCACAAATCTCCTACCTCGATGTTAGGAAATTGATATAAATGAACCTCAAAGCTTGACTCTCCATGGAACATCATTGATATAAAAAAGCGTCCAAATTTTTCAACCGACAATAACATGAGAAAGAGGAGGAATTGGAAAATGAAGCTCTAGGAGAAGTAAGAGTTGATTGATGTGGTTCCAATGCAATTGATTGTGGTCAACGTAGAGAACAGAACGAGTCTCGGGGGCTTGGAGAAGATCCACGGCTATACAGAATTCTCTCGGTCGAAGAAGCTAGAGAAGAAGATGGTTCTGGGGTTAAGATGTTACCCCGGTCCATATAATGAAAAATAAGAATATACATGGCATGTAATTTTGGAGTACACGGTGTGTAATAGGCTTTTCTATTCTCTACATTATGCAGCCACTACATCACCCCTACATGGAGGTGTGTATGGTCATGACACTTCCAGTACATGGCCTGGAGCGATATCAAAGTAAACAGCGTGTACTCATAAAGTACACTGTGTGAACTCATAAAGTAAATAGTGTGTACTTCAAAATTTTCTAGAAACTACTCTTTTCTCAAAAACTATAAAAAGGGTAAAAAATATACCTGAAATGAAGGTCCAGGTTCTTACAAACTTCCCCCCTTAAATAAATACATCCCCAAATTTCTCTAGCGCAGTGTAGAAGATGAAACCCCAAACAACTCTGAACACTATGATCATACATCTGTCTCCCTCTCCCATGTCTCATCTTATACTTGCCTGTGCTGCCATAGCACCCATACAAGAGGAAAAGACCGGCCACCGAGAACCATTGTACTAAAATTGAAAATCCGGATATGGTGCTCCTCAAACGATGCATCCGCTTCGAGCTCAACCTGATCAGGTTGAAGGACATGAGACAGGTCTGAAAAGTAACATCGGTGCTAAGAAGCATGGAAGAGGTTGTGCATAGTCTGGTACCTCTGAGGTCACGGCAGCCGATAGGAAACCATCCCATATCTCTCCAACACCTCAAATGGCCCGTTGTACCACGGTGAAAGCTTAACCTGTCTTTTAATCTTCTTGTGTTCCAACCTTGGTGTGACACACAGGAAGACCTAATCCCCGACCTCAAACTCCAGAGGTCTTCTCTACTGATCATCATAAGACTTCTGACGAGACTATGTAGTAGCCATCCTCTTCTGAATCAACTCTATCTACTTTTTGGTCTCCTGAACAATATTAGGTCACAGCATAGCTGCCTCTCATACCTCCAACCAACATAAGGGTGATCGGCATGTCCTACCATACAAAGTCTCATAAGGTGACATCTAAATAGTTGCTTGAAAACTATTATTGTAGGAAAAATCCAAAATAGGTATATGCTTCTCCCAAGAACCTCCAAAGTCCAGAATGCAAGCTTGGATCATATCCACAGGCACCTGAATCGTACAATCAGAATGGCCATCTATCTGGTGATGGTAAGCGATAATCAAATGTACCTGTATACCCAAATCCATTTAAATCCCCTACCAGAACCGAGAAGTAAAATGTGCATCCCTATCTGAAACTATGGATTATAGGACTCCATGCAGATGTACAATATCACATATTTACAACTGTCACAGATCGTTAACACTGAAGGTCTCTTTGATTGGCAAGAACTGAGCGTCCTTCGTGAGTTTGTCTATGAAAATCCATACTGAATCATTCCCTCAAGTCGATCTTGGAAAACCGGTGACGAAGTCCATCACGACGTAATTGCACTTCCACTTGGGAATTGGTAACAACTGTAAAATACATGCTAGTCGCTGATGTTCCGCTTTCACATGTTGACAAGTGAAACACCTCATGAAAAAACAAGAAACATCTCTCTTCATATATGGCCACCAATACTGATGGTGTAGATCACAATACATCTCGTCGATGCCATGATGAACTACCCAAAATGAGGAATGAATTTCTTACATTATCTCCTCATGTATGTCTTCTAGAACTCATACACGTCCCTAGAAAATCATGATCTCATCTTCACCTACTTTCTATCCAGGAATATGGTCCTCTCCTCACGCTATTTCTCATAGTACTATGACTTCAGAATATGATAGCTGCCTCATTTGAACCGGATCAATAAGTGAAGAGGTAACAACTACATAAGATAGAATAGTATACCCCTGTCTGTCGTGCACCTCCAAATGAATTTCAGAGAATAAATCCTTAAGGTTCCACTCACTGCTGGCCTCCTGAACTGCCTATATCTGAGTCCTCCTTCTCAACGCATCAACCACTGCGTTTCCCATTCCCGGTGTATAGGAAATCTCATAGTCAACGGAATGAAGATAGTCAACCCACCTACGATGTCTCAGATCCAGGACATGCTGGGTGAAAATGTACTTGAGACTCTTGTGGTTGGTGAAAACCACAAAGTGATCTCCTAGAAGATAATGTCTCCAATATCATAAGGCATGAACAACTACCTCCAGCTCGAGATCATGTGTCGGGTAGTTCCTCTCATGTGGCCTCAAATGACGAGACCCATACACAACGAATCCATCTCCGTTCATAAGTACAACTCCAAGCCCAATACCTGAAGTATCACAGTATACATTTTAACTCTATCCCGGCTCTGGAAATAATAGTATCAGTGCTGAAGTCAACATCCCTTTCATCTTTTCAAAGGCTAACTCACAAGAATATAACCATAATAACTTCTCCACTTTCTTGGTCAGACCTTTCAAGGGTGTTTCAAATCATGAGAAGTCTCGTATGAAGCGTATGTAGTATTCATCCATCGCCAAGAAAACTTTTCACCTAAATGATGTTCCTCGGGTGATCCTAGGAAACTACTACTCTCACATTCTCTGTATCTACTGATACTCCTGTCTCTGAGATAACATGACCCAAAAATTGAATCTGATCCATCCAAAAGAGTCATTTCAAGAGCATAGAAAATAAATGATTCTCTCTCAGTGTACCCAAAATGATCTCATGATGGGTATCATGGTTGTGTCGAGTGTGAGAGTACACCAAGATATCGTCCACGAAGACCACCATGAATGATTCCACGTATGGATGGAAAACTATGTTCATGAGAGCCATGTAAACTGCAGGCACGTTCGTGAGGCTGAACGGGATAACCATATACTCATATAAACCATACCTGCTCCTAAAGGCTATAAGATTTATATCATATGGTCTAACGTGCAACGAATGATAACCGCACCTCAAATCGTTATTTGAGAACACTTGGGCTCCTTGAAGCTGATCAATGAGATCATCAATCCTATGCAGGAGATATTGTTTCTTGAACGTCAACTAGTTCAGCTTCTGATAATCCACACAAAGCCTAAGGGTGTCATCTGCCTTCTTCGGAAATAGGATAGGTGAACCCCAAGGAGAATTACTGGGTCAGATGAAACCCTTTTCATGTAACTCCTACACCTACTTCTTGAGCTCCCGTAGCTCAAGTGTCACTATCCTATAAGGAGGAATGGAAACTGGTGCCACTCCTAGCACGAGCTCAATCGAGAAGTCTACCTCATGCTCTGGAGGCAAACCCGAAAAGTCCTCTAGAAAGACACCTATGAAACATTTCACCATGGGAGGAGAGTATAACTGTGAATTCCCCTAGTCATCCAAATACAGACTGGAAATCTGAGTTGTAACTTCACTAAGCCCATGATGCTTGGGTCCTGCTATACTTGCCTGGACATCCCACTCGCCCCGATTAATAAGAGATCCACCCTCTGGTGATATGAAACTCACCATGTGGTGATAATAGTCAACAACTACCTGGAAGGGAACTGACTAGTCCATTCCGAGAATGACATCATAGCTTGTCATATCTAGGACATAGAGGTCACATAAGAACTGATACCCCGCAACCTTAAGAGGGAACTCTCTGCACTGACGTACACTAACCATTCTAGTACACAACGGTGTGTATAGAGTCAAAGAATTGGTACAGTAAAATATGAAAAGCACAAGGCTCTCCACAACACCAATAGAGATAATTCTATGGGAATCCCTTGTATCAAAAAGTGGCGAAGATAAAACTAAGGCTACTAAGATCGCACCTCGAACTGTAGAGGGTCTAGGATCCTGCTCCAGCTGGGTCTGCTACACCACAAAATCCTAACCTGTACCATGGCCCTGTGGCCATGTCTTACTGCTCTAAAATGATCCACCCTGCTGTATCTGATTGAACAGTGACTGACCAACCCGACCATGACTTCCACCTCGGCCTGAACGGCTGGAAGAACTACAGTTTCTAGACTGGTGAGAAACTGGTGGTGCTGCACCTCAATGAGGAATCATGGATGAAACCCCTGTCACAAGCTGCTTCTGAGAAAACTAGACAAAAGAACTGAAGGTGACCCATCTTGACGCACGATCGGCACTCTACTAGGTATCTTTAGCACTGCAGCCTCGTATTCCCAGCTCTTCAGCATGGGTATCATACAACCTGGCTTCCTGAAATTGTGTCTCGCTACCTTGAATTAGAACATGTAGACTCCCTACGGTGCTTCCTGATATCAGCTGGTGGAGTACTAACTCTAGAAGAAGAACCAACCTGGATATCTTCTCTAGAATATCTTAGATTTCACTTGACAATTAGTGCCTGGTTGACGATGGAAGTGATGGAAGTTAGCTTGAAGATATTCACTTGTGAGAAGATCTCCCGTCTGAGACCATCCTCAAACATCTTTGCCAAGAACAACCCATATGTGCCCTGGAGGGGTTTAAAATGCTAAAGCATGGTGAAACGAGAGGAATACTCCATGATAGAAAGAGTACCCTGCTCCAGGATCATGAACTATTGGGCTCAGTCATCCCTCAGGGTCTTGAGATAGAATTAGTCATAAAAGACGCGCTGATACTCCTTCCACGCCATAACCTGCAAATGACCCGCATATGTGATCGTTTCCCACCACCTCTTAGCAGAGTCTCATCTTATGATGGTATCGATCTTGAACCGCTTTTCTGGAGGCATCTCTAGATTCTCAAAGATCATCATCATGGATTCTATCCAAAACACTACAGCCTGAGGTCCTCGTTCCCATGAGAAGGTTGGAGGATGTTGCTGGTGGAAAACCTACGTCTAGTCTGCCATATTCGAGGCAGGAGGGGGTGCTCCCTGGATTGTCTGCATCATCCTCAGAAAGCCTTTCCTAAATTGTGCATCGACACCTATAACCGGTATCACTGTTGGTGCTAAGGCTGGCACAATAGGAGGATCTGTGGGAAGTCCCTGATCTGCTATATCCGGCATGTGATCACCGCCTGGAAACTGGCGTACAATTGGAGGACGTCTCAGAGCCATGACTCTGTAAGGAAAAACAAACACATTGTATCACATTATCAGGGATAGAAACTGGGAGCGTAAGAAATTAACTGGGGAAATAAATCATTAAAAATTTGCAATACATGACTACACGGTGTGAATAATGACTACACAACATGTTCCCTTATGAAATTTAAATGGGCGTGTACTTTTCCAAAATTGGTCGTGTAACATCCCAATAACACGGTGTGCTATCCTAACCCATGGCGTGTACCAGAATCCTCTTCCCTTCCAGATTCCTTCTACATGGTTAAGCCACACGGATCCTCTAAGACAAAACTACACGGCGTGTTCATGGCAGACACATCGTTTATTTAACATGTCTTACATGGACCATGTTGTTAGAGACATAGCCTGACACATGGATGACACTACACGACATGTTCCAAATGGGCTCATCGTGTATAGTAAATGGTAACACTTACCCGTGTTTTTCGTGACATGGATGGGTACCAAGATTACAGTACACGATGTGTAAGATTCAGACACGGCATGTATGTAAAATTAATACATGGCCCATGTTTTTCGTGACACGGCTGGGGTAACTATTTTATACTACATGGCATGATAAAAATGTAAACGACATGTTCCTACAAGATTTTTCACAACCCCGTGTCCCTGCCTGCACAGTTAGTGACATGGCTAAAAACAACACGGCGTGTATTCATAATGTACACGCCCTGTATTCTGGGTTTTTCTAGACAGTAGCCTTAGAAACTGCTCCGGAGCCCAGAAAAAACATAAAACCGGCATTAAGGTTCCACATTTTGGTCCATGAGGGCCCATAATCCCCCAGAATCAAAGCATGGCATCTTATATATGTTATAACAAGGCAAACAAGGAATGATCCACCAAATTTCGGGCCATGAGGGCCCATAACTCCTCAAAAACTAAAATTTAGCATTCATATAAACAAATATCTATACAAAAAAATTCATTAGCAATTAGAAAGGATTCGATCAAAGGACCTATCACAACAACATGCATAATCTACACATCGTCTATCACAATGACATGTAATCACTAATGCATCCTAGATGGCATGAGAAGAATGAATGGCATGTGATTTCTAACAAGTGAATATATGATGCATGAGATTTAATACCCTCATATCATCGAGATGTTACTGAAATAGAACCGCAATAACACCAAAGGTAACCGCACAAAGCATGTGAATCAACAAACAGTGAAATCAAATCAACTGTAAAATTGAAAACCTATAAATTACAATAAACGTGGTGGTATGACTTTTCCCTGTACACGGGTTAGCTACACCTAGGCACAACTTATTAGCAAGTACCTATTCCATCCAAACCCTAGATATAGGCTCCAAACAATAATTCAAGAGAAAATAAACCCTTTGATATCATTTTGTAATCCCCCATTATAGAAGCCACCTAGAGGCGTCCCAAACCCAGTTGGTCACATGGCCTCAAGCACATTTCCCCAAAACCCAGAGGCTGCTAACTAGTAGGAAGGGCATTGGGTGTGATGATGGGGAAACTTTGACCTCATTGGCAGAGTAACATAGTAGAAGATAAAAAATTATACAATATTAGAATCAGAAAATACCAAACAACAATAGCAGCAGAAAACTGATAGGTAAACAACTGGAGAAAAATATATAAATGATGCATGATACAAATGAGTCTATGAAAGTAGAAAAATAAGTCTCAATTCTTAATACAGTACTAAAACAAGGTACAAAAGAAAAAAATATGAGCAACTCTTCAGCATCGCGGCCTTGGCTTGGTCCTATGCTCTCTAGCTCTAGTGAAATCTAGAACATGAAGTAGAAGGGCGATTTCCATTATCTATACCTGCAACAATATAATCTGTTTGGGTGGAAAAGCATGACCCAAACAGGGTGTGAGATATAAAAGCCCAGTAGGAAACCACCCAAAGATCTGTGCCTAATAGTCATTGAATATATAGCAGGTAAAAGTATAGGAAATAGTAAACATAAAAATACTCACCATCACGAAATCCACGGTTTCTAGCATATAATGTACAAACTAATAATAAACCACTCAAGCATGTAGAACAAACAGGTAAGCAGCCACACAATCGAGTAAAACAAACAGGTAATATTCAAGGTTGTTCTCACAGCCTAACCCCTATGGTTCAACCTACCAGCACTAGCAACCCTCTTGGAGGCACACACAGTCTCACCCCTCTGGTTCCGCTAAGGAATAGACTCTCTGGGGAAGAACTCACTGTTAATTCCCCCCTATAGTCTCGTATCGTACTAATGGCGCTCTGGGGAAGTACTCAGCGTCCCATTCCCCCTGTGGCCCGTTTTGAGGAACTACAGACACTCTGGGAAAGCACTCGATGTCAATTACCCCTAGGGTCTCACATCGTAATATAATGACACTCTGTAGAAGCGCTAACGTCCAATCTCCCTATGGTCTACTATACTAGGCTCTCACAGCCCTATGTAAAATCAGCAAGTATCGCATCGCGTAACATCCAAAGTATCATCATGAACTACTTGGCTGGCATCTACAACATCATAGCAAAGAAGAAATATCATACCATCCTATAAACTAGGCATGGAACTGAAAAAATCCAAATAGGATAAACTAAACCAAACAATCGTAAATTGAAAAAACATGGATGGGAAAAGCAACCAAATCAATGGAAATTACCCTATTCACAAAAAATAACCTCTACTCAGGCATATAATCAAAGAAGGGAAACAACAAGTGAAAAACTGGAAACACGCAATACCCCATTCATGGGTTTTGGTGGAATTTGCACGAATACTCAAATACATCCTACAGAAAGGCACAAACCACCTAACATGACATTAGGAGATAGATATACTTGAACTTCGAAGTTTGATTCTACATGGAATGTCATAGATCTAAAAAAATGTCCAGAAATCTCAACCGACGATTACTTGAGAAAGAGGAGGAATTGGAAAATGAAGCTCTAGGAGAAGGAAGATATTACCACTACGGTTCCAACAGAATTGATGGTGGTCGATTCGGATAACAAACAGAGGCTCGGGGGATTGGAGATGATCTGCAGCTAAATGGAACACTCTCGATCGAAGAAGCTGGAGAAGAAGACAGTTTTGGGGTTAAGACGCGACCCCGGTCCATTTAATGAAAAAAAGAAAGTACACGACGTGTAATTTTGGAGTACACATCATGTATATGGCTTTTCTGTACTCCCCTTTAGGCGGCATCCACATCATCCCTACATGGTCGTGTGTATGGTCATGACATAGCCAACACACGGCCTCGAGTGGCATCAAAGTACACAGTGTGTACTTCAAAATTTTCCAGAAACTCCTCTTTTCTAAAAAACACCAGAAAAAGTAAAAACATACTTGAAAAGAAGGTCTGGGTTCTTACAAAATAGTTGTTAAAGATAGTGTACAATTTAAACAAACACTTGGTGTGAACTTTTATGACAAAACAACTATACCTTTCCAAAAACAAGGCTTAAAACCCCATTTCTTACACCATTAAATTTATCCAAATGATGAAAAACAATAATAAATGTATATATCAGATGTGAGAAATAATAAAATTATGAAACATAAATGATAAAAGCATATGCAAAGGATATCCTACCTCAAATCCTTGGAGTAATGGAAACAAACACCCAATATCAACATCTGTGGTCTTATAAACCCTAAACCAATGATGAACAACCCCAAATGAACAAAACACCAATCCAAAATTATGGGATAACATAACCCTAGGTCGAACCTATTGGGGGGAGAATAGAAAACAAATAAATAATGATAAGTGGAGGAAGAGAGAGGAGAAAGGAGAAAGAATCTCATCTTCCCACCTAGAAAACTCTTTATATTCCATTAGATATGAACCAATATAGAAAATGTAATGTCTTGGAAGTTCTATTAAGTACTACTATGTTCAAGAAAAAATAGGGAAATAATATTTTTGGGAAAATAGTTCAAAATTGAAAGAGATGTGGATGAAACAATTTACCTTCTCAATTCTAGACCTTTTGAGGAAACCTGTTAATATTATCCCTAATAAGAGATGAAAATGAAATCAATAGAGGTGAAATATATTCTAGGTGTGGGACTAGGTATTTTGGATTCTAATTGGAGGTGGAATCACTGAAAAATAAAAAAAATGAAAAAGATATAATAGAAACAAATTATTTTTTAAAACAGGAAATTGGCCCACGACCTGGCCTAATGCCTAAATAAGTAACCCAAATTACCCAAACTTATGAAATTATATGAGGTAAAAAAGTATATGGTAGCTCTAATATATCAATTTAGGACAAGTGGGAAGTTTAATTAATGATTTTCTTTAAAAAATTAATGAGTTATAAGAAAAACAAATTTGGTTTTTAAATTTGGAAATGTGCTCACGGTTGGCCCAAATCATTAAATAACCACACTTCTCCAAAAACTCCTAAACAATAAATGGAGAACAAAAATTTGTATTATTAGACATATATAGAAGTTCAAAACTAAACATTAATCGCACCCAAAACCCAGGAAATGGATCATGATTTTCAATGAACCGGGTCAAAACAATGACATGAAAAGAAAAAAACAGGGTGTGACAATTATCCCCACCATTAAAGCTTTCTGCCCCTGGAAAGACATAGAACATTACATCTGATTGATCAAAACATATAGATTATTTATCAATATGTTCTACCTCAAAATCCAATGAAATTCCATCTACCATTAATGTAGAGACCTGAAGCTTAATGTAGATGGACAATACATTACTTTTGCGGAATACTTAATACATTCCAAAAACAGACACACAATGACCGTAATAGTTTAGTGTCATTGGAAACATGGAACGTAATATTCTAATTTAAAAACCATTAAGCACATGATATGATTTCCATTGTAGCCAAGGCATTGCTTCCAAGACCATCTTAGTGGACAAAGTCCTTTTCTGAATCGAGTTCACTCCTCGTTCCAGTCTTGTATTACTGAACCGGTTTAACTTGCCATTCCAGCCATGTCTATCTCATGAGATATAAATCTTTACCCAATGCATTGGAGGTAGATATAGGTCCCAGACATATCATAATGATACCATTATTATGTGTTCCACAAAATCATAAATCATACATCATTGTATAACCCATATAATAAAAATGGGATTCTTAAACATCATGACATCATAAAACAATTCATATAAGATAAATTAATTAATAAAAATAATTCCAACACATCATAATCAAATCAATGTAATAATAGCGATATAAACATAACCCTATATTATCTTAGATGGAAAATAATTTTTTTAAAACACTTGAACTCTATTCTTGAGGAAAATATCCTTTCTACTTCAAAAACATTTTACTTTCTTAATATGTCATACAATTTTAAACTAAAAGAAGTTAATTAAAAATAAACATGAAAACTTGTAAAGGATTCTTCTTGTAAATAATGTTTTAAAAATCCATTCATGCCGTATAAGTTAAAAAAACATTCTTCTCGTACTTTTGTCGGAAAAGTCAAAAAGTTCCTCGTACGAAAAATGACAAAATATTCCTTTAATATATTTTACTAAAAACTCACCAAAGGGTAAAAATGGATTTAAAAAATTTTAGGTGGATGGAAATAATATTACATATTGAGGAAACATGGATGTGGATGATAAAACACAACCCAGTAAATACCAAAGTATAAACAATCTCGGATAAAAATGAGATTGTGATATTTCCCTTACCTTAGGTCCGATTTGCTTCGTAAGTGTCCGAACCTCCTGTATAATGATTTAAATAATGTCATTGACTTATTCCATAATCATAATCATTGTTATTATATGATATATGGTTCATTTATGACTTTATATTACCCGTTCTTTTGTAAATTCCTTGTTAAAGAGCGTTTTGGGTAAATTCGTTTCATTTGTCGTCCGTGTTTTGACTTGTAATTATTCATATGATTACGTAGATCCTGATTACTTAATTCCAGAATATAAAACATGATTTATATATAATATATATTCAGAATATACATATATATAATATATCAGTAAATGGAATGAAATACACCGTTCATGGAGACGGTAGGCCGTACGTACGCATGAACGTTGTTTTCGTTTCCTTATTGAGTTGAATGGAATTAAGTAGATGACATACATATATATACACATAAATCCAGTATCATTATTATGTCATATATTTCACGATTACTTATTATACATACTTTATAATCATTCATGAATGGTTAACGTGGAGAATGAATCTCATCGCATCGTGGAGACGGTAGTCCGTATGTATGCACGAGCGATGATATCGTTCTCATGATCGTGGAATTGTATTGGAGTGTATGTATACTATTTCATAATCAATATCACATTACAATAATCATATATAGTTATTATTTACACCATCATACCCATCCAAGTAAGGTGGTGGTGGAAAATAGATTACACCACGGCGTGGAGACGGTATTCCGTACATACGCACGCGTGGTGATTTCTTTTTTCGTAGGATGGATAGATTGTGAAATAGGGTTATTTCAGACATATAATAACATATCAGTATACTAGTGATACTGATGTTATTACTTTATAATAAAACAACCTAATAAGAAGAAGTGGAAGAAGAAATAATGTTGAAAGAATCGGTAACGGACATTACCTCTTTTTTGAAGCGCCTCTTTGATTCCTCCTCTTAGGGAACTAAAAGTGGTCTTTGAAGAATACCAAGACCTCTAGGATGTTTCTAGGGAAGTTGAGAAGAGAATTTGGCAGGGGATGGCCGATCTTGATGGCTCAAAGTGGTGTGAGGAAGAGAGGGAGGAGGTGCCCTTTTATAAGGGAGGAGAGGGGCTCCTTTGGAAAAACTAAAAATATTATTTTATTATAAATCCAAATTCTCTTTTAAATAGCTCCAAATTGATTTATTTAGAATCTAAGGTGGGGATGGGTCGAAATATTCTCATCAAATAGAATTTAGACAAGTTTAAGTTCCTATTTTAAATTTATCATTTAGATTTAACATTAAGTTGGATAATTTTACTTTTACCGTGTCTTTTTGTGTTCTTACACTATAAGGTTAATAAACATACAATAACAAGACAAACGAACCCCAAGTTGTTTATTATTAATATATATAACCTTATCTAAGTCATTTGGCCGAACCTTAGATATTTAGGAATAAAATAACAATTAATAATATAATATTTTTTTAAAAAAACTATTTTATGTCAATTTTGACACTATTTAGTAATTGATTTTTGTGAAAATCATAACAGAATGATTAGTTCAAGAAAGTTAATTAAATCAATACTAACATGTCTTATTAACCTAGAAAATTAGTGTAATTCATAAAAAGTCTCAAATTACATTTATGTGGGTATTTATAACATCAATTATATCAATATTTCAGTAATAAGATAATTACTACATCATCGTTGTGTCATTAATAAATTAACTTATATAATGTCTAAAACATACAAATAAAATACCATTATGTAGGAAAGATTTTTATCTTTCTAATGAATATTTATAGTCGAATTTATATTATGTATAACCCTATATTAAAAATTATCTACTTATTAAACTTTGATTTTAACTATTTTAACCCTTCTTTAAATAAATTAATAATAAATGTCCTAATCTAATCCAAGTGGGCCTAAATGGTCATATTTTATTCATAAGGTTGTTTTTGGTCGATTTACACTTATCCAATAGAATTAGTACATGTGTTAGGGTAATAATAATTACACTTTTACCCTTAATTACCCTATTTACTTTTAACCGTGGTAAAAAAAGGAAAAAGTTAATATTCACCAAAAATTATTTTCATCTCATTGAACCAAATTTTAGTCCTTGATATTAACCGTGTCTCTCGTATTTTCAAAATTCCACTCACAGAAGCGGTAAAATTAAGTTTTATGAAAAATTCAGTTTTTTAACTACCACTTAGTGGTTTCACTATTCATCAAAAAATGAAAGTTTCCAGAAAAATACCAAAAATTATGCCTAAGATATATTTGATATTATGAACTCAAAAATGATGTCTATTTTCCCAAATTCAAAACATATCAGTTGCATTAATTAATTTAAAAATTAATTCCTGTCGTCAAAACAAATAGCGTGTTCTTAAGAGATAATAACTATCAAAAGATTGACACTTGTTTATGTTTGGTTTAAATGTGAAATTACATCCAATGACCAACATTGTATTAAATTGTAAAAATATATTCTAATTATACTTTAAAACCACTAAAATTAATAGTTTATCACTATTAATTATTTCGATTAAAAAGGTTGTTTTTAATTAAAATTTAGAAATTTTCACTATTCATCAGAAAATGAAAGTTATCTGAAAAGTACCAAAATTTCACCCTAATCTAATTTCGATATTCCGAATCCAAAAATTAAGTCCATTTTGAAAAATAAAATTTACAAAATTTCAAAAAGTGTTTATTACTATTCATAACGGCTAGTTTTAATAATATTTTAATATCATATCGTTGTTTTGTGAAACTCGGTATTGCATATTACACACGCTATCGAGGAAGGTCACGATTGCATGTAATGAAAGTCAAGTAAATGATGTGTGTTGTGCAATCTAATTTTGGTGTAGTGTACAACACAAGACATTAATGAAATTAAGAAAATAATATTTTTCATAAAATCTCGGGGTTTTACATTCTACCCCCCTTAAAATGAATTTCTCCCTCGAAATTCTTCAGGGCAATAAATGGTTTACTACTCGAAAGTTTCATTAATAGAAACCCACATCGTAAAAAGGAATACCAAAACCAAACTTTAGAAGACAAATGTATGAAACGTAACGGTTACCCAAATAAACTAATCACTGGGTTTCCACATAGGTGAAAATATGGGTATGGAAGAGAAATCTAACCATCATGTTCTGATGGATAGTGGTAGAGAACATGGCTATCGAAAATCCAGAAATCAAAAAGCCATAAATTTGTGATGATATAAGGTACCATCTGATTTATCAGATATAAGAGCACTAGGACAACATTTTTGGTTTTCAAGATCATTTCCCTAAAGTTGATGAAATTGGAATTAGAAGAAATACTTTCGTGATTTTGGTATAGTCTCACCGTTGGCCGTTCTTTGGACAATTTCCACTTCATCTCTTAAAGAAATGAAGGTGAATTTGTCATTTGGGATGGGTTAGCAGATCATGTGATAGAATGATGGGTCATTCCATGCGTCTCAAACAAAAGGTTAGAAAAGTTATCAAAAAATACATAAGTCCATCTATAGTGAGATTAATCGTATATGGTTCCTAAAATGGACTTATACTTCTTATATCATATTGCATAATATAATAAAACTAGTTTCTACTAAACAGGGACTTCCTGTAGGCCATTGGTAGGCGATAAAGGCCAGTCGCACTTCGGTTGTGGGTTCGATTCCCACAGCTTTGTCCGACACGATGGGTTGTCGCCCATCCTGCAGGTTGTCCTTTTTCTAAAAATACATTACTATAACATCCAATAAATAATATCGGAAAAACGTCTATCCTTCAGAAATACTAACTTATGTCCAATATAAGCCATTCCAGTCTTTAGGATTATCCAAAATAACACTGTCTAATATCATATTATAGTGAAAACGATTACCAAAGAGTTCATACAACTAGCATGGTAATACCATTTTTGGTCCCCATATATCATGAGATATTTCTTGTTGGTCACAGTCCAAAAATTTGAAGGCCTTAATCATGTATTCTCTTGAAAAAAAAATGAATACCCATTGAACCTTATTAAAAACATGAATGCTCTTAAAAGTTAACTCTTTCCACATACCAAAATCCTTAAAATTCTATATACTCAAACCATGATAACACTTAGTCCTTATATCAATCATTTCCTCATGAATAATATCAAACATTTAATTTTCTCTTTATCCCTTCATTATGCGCATATCATCTACATTCCAAAAATATTTGAATAACCTTTCATGGATACTGGTACCATTAATCATACAATTTCAAAACTCAAGGAAAGACAACAGTGTAACAGTCCTTAGATGTCTCATTATTCCATATTACCATGAGATTACTTATACAACATTACACATGATAAACATGTAATCATTCCACTACAATCTTAAACCATTGACCGAGCATCAACAATTCTTTCATCTCACATATAATTTGTTGTCTCTTTATCATCATCAACATAAACACTACCCATACGACCATACTGATTCTCTTCATGAGACTTTACCTTATGGAATTGGTTTGCATAATGCCCATACATTTCACATTTAAAACATTTAACCATAGTTGATGTCGTAGAAATACCATTATCCTCATCCCTGGTGTTAACTGAACCTTTTCCTTTGCACTTACTGGCTTTGTGTCCTTCTTTTACACACCCAAAGCATCTTCGAGTTCCTTTGAAACATTATCCTTGATGCCTTTTCCCACATGATTTACATAGGGGAAATTGAACTTTCTTTCCTCTATGATCATCATGAAACTCCATCTTTCTCTTATTAGCCGAGTCAGGAAACTTACCAAATTTTACTTTATTGATCATATTATGTGATTGATGATTCGACATAATAATGATGTTTGGACTTCCAAATCCCATTTCATTTGGTTTCTCATGAATAATATCATCCCATTGTCCATCATATCCTCCATTATTGTGAATCATCTTGTTTCCAGCCATTTTCTAAAACCCCAAAAGAATAGTGTGAGAGGGAAAATCATAATAAAGGGGGAGTAACTTCAATATATAACATATTTGGTTTAATCTAATATCGTTATCATAGTTCTAGGACTATATACTATACGTATACTTATCCTTAGTGACATCCCTAGACATACCATAGAAATATCTCTTGGGATCACACTAATGTTTTCGCATCCTAGTTTCCAAAGGTTGACTAAACTTTTCCTCTGATACCAACTGTAGAGACCCAAAGCGTAACATAGATGGACATTACATTACTTTTGCAGAATACATAATACGTAACAAAAACAGACACACAAGGACTGTAATAGTTTAGTGTATTTGGAAACTTGGAACGTAATCTTCTAATCATGGTGAAAGATCATCAACATCTCCCATAAAGATCTTCCCCTTTTGTTTTCTTACCTAAAACCTTTCTTTTTATCCTGGGGAAAAGAAAACATATAAAGGGTGAGCTCAAATTCTTATTAAGGGTAAGCATGGATAAAATAAAACAGATCATATACATTTGATCTTAAAAACATGAATATAATGTTTAAACATCAAAAGCATGTGCAATGACATAAAACATGGAAGTATGTAAGGAATAGATCATAAAGAAACATTAAACATGATAAAATATCATGGGAATAAAACATGTAATTGTGGAAACCATTAAGAACATGATATGATTTCCATAGTAGCCAAGGCATTGCTGCCAAGACCATCTTAGTGGACAAAGTCCCTTTCTGAATCGAGTTCACTCCTTGTTCCAGTCCTGTATTACTGAACCGGTATAACATGCCATTCCAGCAATGTCTATATCATGAGATATAAATCTTTACCCAATGCATTGGAGGGAGATATAGGTCCCACCCATCTCATAATGATACCATTCTTATGTGTGCCACAAAATCATAAATCATACATCATTGCATAACCCATGTAATAAAAATGGGATTCTTAAACATCGTGACATCATAAAACAATTCATATAAGATAAATGAATTAATAAAAATAATTCCATCACAACATAATCAAATTAGTTTAATAATAGTGATAGAAACATAACCCTATATTATCTTAGATGGAAAATAGTTTTTATAAAACACTTGAACTCTATTCTTGAGGAAGATATCCTTTCTACTTAAAAAAAATTTTCCTTTCTTAACATGTCATACAATTTTAAACTAAAAGAAGTTGATTAAAAATAAACTTGAAATCTTGTAAAGGAAGATTCTTGGAAATAATGTTTTAAAAATCCATTCATGCCGTATAAGTTAAGAAAACATTCTTCTCGTACTATTGTCGGAAAAGTCAAAAAGTACCTCGTACAAAAAACGATAAAAGATTCCTTTCATATATTTTACTAAAAACTCACCAAAGGGTAAAAATGGATTTAAACAATTGTAGGTGGATGGAAATAATATTAAATATTGAGGAAACATGGATGTGGATGATAAAACACACCCCAGTAAATACCAAAGTATAAACAATCTCGGATAAAAATGAGATTGTGATATTCCCCTTACCTTAAGTCCGATTTGCTTCATAAGTGTCTGAACCACCTGTATAATGATTTAAATAATGTCATTGACTTATTCCATAATCATACTCATTGTTATGATATCATATATGGTTCACTTATGACTTTATATTACCCGTTCTTTTGTAAATTCCATGTTAAAGAGCGTTTTGGGTAAAATCGTTTCATTTGTCGTTCGTGTTTTGACTTGTAATTATTCATATGATTACTTAGATCATGATTACTTAATTCCATAATATAAAACATGATTTATATATAATATATATTCATAATATACATATATATATAATAGATCAGTAAATGGAATGAAATACACCGTTCATGGAGACGGTAGGTCGTACGTACGCATGAACGCTGTTTTCGTTTCCTTATTGAGTTGAATGGAATTATGTAGATGACATACATATATATACACATAAATCCAGTATCATTATTATGTCATATATTTCATGATTACTTATTATATATACTTTATAATCATTCATGAATGGTTAACGTGGAGATTGAATCTCATCGCATCGTGGAGACGGTAGTCCGTACGTACGCACGAGCGATGATATCATTCTAATGATTGTGGAATTTTATTGGAGTGTATGTATACTATTTCAGAATCAATCTCACATTACAATAATTATATATAGTTATTATGTACACCATCATACCCATCCAAGTAAAGTGGTGGTGGAAAATAGATTACACTACGACGTGGAGACGATATTCTGTACGTACGCACTCGCGGTGATTTCGTTTTTCATTGGATGGATAGATGTTGAAATAGGTTTGTTTCATACTTATAATAACATATCATTATATGAGTGATAATTATGTTATTACTTCATAATGAAACAACCTAATAAGAAGAAGTGGAAGAAGAAATAAACTTGAAAGAATCGGTAATTGACATTACCTCTTCTTTGAAGCGCCTCTTTGAGTCCTCCTCTATGGGCACTAAAATTGGTCTTTAAAGAATACCAGAACCTCTAGTATGTTTCTAGGGAAGTGGAGAAGATAATTTGGCATGGGTTGGACGAGCTTGAAGGCTCAAAGTGGTGTGAGGAAAAGAGGGAGGAGGTGCCCTTTTATAAGGGAGGAGAGGGGCTCCTTTGGAAAAACTAAAAATATTATTTTATTATAAAGCCAAATTCGGTTTTAAATAGCTCCAAAATGGTTTATTTCGAAGATAAGGTGGGTATGGGTCTAAATAATCTCATAAAATAGAATTTTGACAAGTTTAGGTTCCTATTTTAACCTTATCATTTAGATTTAACATTAAGTTAGATAATTTTACTTTTACCGTGTCTTTTTGTGTTCTTACACTATAAGGTTAATAAACTTACTATAACAAGTAAAACGATCCCCAAGTCTTATATTATTAATATATATAACCTTAGCTAAGTCATTTTTCCAAACCATAGATTTTTAGGAATAAAATAACAATTAATAATATAATATTGTTTTTAAAAACTATTTTATGTCAATTTTGACACTATTTAGTAATTGATTTTTGTGAAAATCATAACAGAATGATTAGTTCAAAAAAATATACTTAAATCAATACTAACATGTCATATTAACCTAGAAAAGTAGTGTAATGCATTAAAAGTCTCAAATTACATTTATTTGGGTATTTATAACATCAATTATGTCAATATTTCACTAATAAGATAATTAATGCATCATCGTTGTGTCATAAATAAATTAAATTTTTTAATGTCTAAAAATTACAAATAAAATACCATTATGTAGGAAATCTTTTTATCTTTCTAATTAATATTTATAGTCGAATTTATCTTATGTATAACCCTATATTAAAAATTATATACTTATTAAACTTTGATTTTAACTATTTTAACCCTTCTTTAAATAAATTAATAATAAATGTCCTAATCTAATCCATGTGGGACTAAATGGTCATATTTTATTCCTAAGGTTGTTTTTGGTCAAATTAAATTTATCCAATAGAATTAGGACATGTGTTAGGGTAATAATAATAACACTTCTACCCTTAATTACCCTATTTACTTTTAACCATGGTAAAAAAAGAAAAAAGTTACTATTCACCAAAAATTATTTTCATCTCATTGAACCAAATTTTAGTCCTTGATATTAGCCGTGTCTCTCAGATTTTCAAAATTCCACTCACAGAAGCAGTAAAATTACGTTTTATGAAAAATTCAGTTTTTTAACTACCACTTAGTGGTTTCACTATTCATCAAAAAATGAAAGTTTCCAGAAAAATACCAAAAATTAGGCCTAAGATATATTTGATATTATGAACTAAAAAATGATGTCTATTTTACCAAATTTAAAAAATATCAGTTTGATTAAATAATTTAAAAATTAATTCCCGTCATCAAAACAAATAGCGTGTTCTTAAGAGATAATAACTATCAGAAGATTGACACTTGTTTATGTCTGCTTTAAATGTGAAATTACATCCAATGACCAATATTGTATTAAATTGTAAAAATATATTCTAAATATACTTTAAAACCACTCAAATTAAAAATTTATCACTATTAATTATTTCTATTAAAAAGGTTGTTTTTAATTAAAATTTAGAAATTTTCACAATTCATCATAAAATGAAAGTTATCCGAAAAGTACCAAAATTTCACCCTTATTTAATTTCGATATTCCGAAATCCAAAAATAAAGTCCATATTGAAAAATAAAATTTACAAAATTTCAAAAATTTGTTATTACTATTCAAAACGGCTAGTTTTGATAATATTTTAATAGCATATCATTGTTTAGTGAAACTCGGTATTGCGTACTACACACGCTATCGAGGAAGGTCGTGATTGCATGTAATGTAAGGCAAGTCAAGGATGCGTGTTGTTCAAGCTCCTTTTGGTGTAGCGTATAACACAAGACATTTATGAAATTAAAAAAAGAATATTTTTCATAAAATCTCGGGGTGTTACAATTAATGGAACTTAATCATCTTACCTCAACCAATGCACCAACTCTCAACCACATCCTGGGAATCAACCGAAAGATCAAGTCACTACTACAACAACCAAACCAAGAACCCAATTTTAGGGCCTTCTACCAATGAACCCAATAATAACCAAAACCAAAGAGAATGCATGAAAACCAAATATTCTAATGGATTACTGAATCGACTCCCCATAATTAAGAAACAACTAGCACTAGATATGTTCTTAGGAGAAAAAAATCAACGAGGCCCATTGTAGATCTCCCCACCATTAGAACCCAACTTTTCACGAACAAACAAGAATAAAACAACAACTATAATTGGGAATCAAATATAAAGGACCACCAAAAAACTCCCACAACAACTTACTAACCCGGGTTAATAGGGTTACAACATGTACATCTAAACCACCCACTTCGGAACGGAGGGGTCAAGAATTGGGCCAACACTTTCAGCACTGATCTTGACCCCCATTAATTGGGGAGTAGAGGGATAGGGACCGAATAATTATGCCACAGAAAAAACAAACGAAACAAAGGATCTACCCATCACTCTCCACATACAAATAGGTAACACCAATATTGCCCCCAATTTTCACAGGCATTCCACACAGATACGTTGATCGAAAACCCACATTCGTGAAGGAATAACAATAGAAAATGTATGAGGGGTAAGTCCACCATGATTGTTGAGAAAATGGGAAATTAACAGAAATGAGGAACCACAATAGAGACACAGAAACTACCATAACATAGTGGTGGAGGCAGGAGCCTGGTCAATCTCCCCACACCTCTTGAGATTTCTGGACTTTGTGAAATGATTCACTATGAGTCCTATTGCTGGATCCTTGATTCTTGAAGCATCTATTGCACCACAGTCAGGGTTCTAAGGATCACACCACCAAAAAAAACTCACATTCTCAACAAAACACCTTAATCTATAAAGGAACTCATAGATATATATCAAAATCTTGTCTCACTCTGAAAAATGGGGAAATAGACAAGGAATATAGTGAAACACGTCCACATCACTCAACACAACTCCTATGACCACAAGAATTATCACAACCCAGAAGCACTTTAAATTGATCCCAAAAAGAACTATATTCCAAAAATAAGGTTGATGCATCATCAGAAGAGGTGGATTTAACATTTTAAATGAATCGTTAGGTTGATCAATAGGAAGGATTTCCAATGGAGAACTATCAATGGTCACATCACAACATCAAACCCATATTTATAAACCCAATGAAAATTACTCCAAAAATGTGCCACAAATAAGATCTCATCTCAAGATACAACCATATTATGAATTATAGATCACAAGGAAGCTTAATGAATAAATATCTCTTCTAAGAAATAGAAAAAATTAGCCACATAACTATTGGTTTATAAACAAAGGCCATAGTTTTCAGCACAAAACACATTTGAAAAACAAACTAACATGGCTGGTTTCCACATTCACCATTTGTGTTTCATCAAGTCTCACCCAAATTCACCTTTACATGCCACCACAGAAACCCCAAATACCATGCCATATAGGAAATCCTCCTAGATATCAACTAAACCATGCTTGTGAGAACCCATGAAAACACCAAAGGCAAAAACAAAACAACGTCATTCCAAAAATCATGTACCTTCAAAAGGAACACCATCCACCAAGTCAAAAACCCTTTTCATATTTTGAAAAACAAACCACACATCATCAATAACAATTTTTTTAAAAACCAACACCTTTTCATTTTTAAAATCTTTTAAAACAACCAAGCTGCTCCAAACAACCTGTTCCCATTTTCTAAAATTTTTCAAGGTATAATTCTACAATCTTATGGCCATTGATAACAATACCCATTATAGGAAAAAAAACCCAAAAAAATAATTTAGATAACCAATAAATCAGATTCAAACACTTTTCAACTTCCGAAAACACCCCCATTTAAAACATGTATTTAAAATCACCTTAAAATGATTAATAGTTTCAAAGCATTTTATTTCTACAAACCACATGTTTGGATTAGGGAAAATCCAATCCCATTAAATCATTTATAATTTCATCCAAAACATTGTTTCATAGAAATCACAACCTTCCAAAACAATTCTAATATTTAATTTTTTAAATAACCTTTTCCATTTTTCAAAAACCAAACACTCCAGTAAAACACTTTTTTTTACAAATATCACACAAGTAATTTAAAATAAAAAATTCAGAATTCATGGATGGTCCAAGAGACCCAAAAAATGAACTACTGTCTGTGGGTGACTAGAAAATATGATTGGCAGTTATATGTCAAACACAAAACCAACATAGAGAGACTTAATAGAACCATGACTCAGCTCCACATGGTTTTCTAGGACATGCGATCTCATGGAGGCCATTAGTCAGACTCCACTTGTCATATCCCAACACCAAACAATCAACGAGAACAAAAAACACTAATAAAACCGAACATTCCATGGAAACCCGAGGATCTGTATGAGACAAGTGAATGACTCTCTTCCCACACATTTACCTAATGCCACAACAATAATACTCCATATAATATCACATCCCCCAAAATAACAAGGGCTCTCAAAAAAAAAGGTCTGCTAAAATCTGACCCCGTTGATTCCTTTTTGTCACGAACCAGCCCAAGTCGACCCTGATCCAATCACCCAAGCCAGCCCTCAACAAGTCCCGAGATGCATTCTAAATCCTCCCAAGATGGAAACAAGTACCAAGGGCATTAATAGAGTACACGAGGGAAGGATTTCTCTCATATATAATCGATCAAACAAACAGAGGAACGAAATGGACAACCCAAAATAATTTTATATAAAAATTGAACTGAAAATTATTTGCACAATAAAATAAATGTACAACTCAACTAACCAAAACCAACAAAAAACTAACTCCATGTGACCCCGCTGGTCACCCTCAAACACAATGATCTCATGTCACCCAAGGTGATCGAACTCAAACTGAATCCTCCACAAGGGAAAAAAATAGAAGAAGACTATAGGCGTGAGTTTTAAAACATAGTAGGTTAGCCTGATATTTTATTCCCAATGCACATCCATTAAAATAAAAGAAACATAAATTTCAAGATCTAAATTAATATATGAAGGTATTTTTTCCCAATGATGTCACATTCTATAAAAAATTACCATACAAAAACAAGCATGTTTTATAAACAAGAATGCTAGTAACAATATTCAAAGAGGTGCAACTTCAAAATGAAACTAGTTTTCAAGAGGTATGATTTAAAGAATTTACACATTAAAATAAATTGTACAAACGACTAAATTTACGAAAAAATACACAACGTATGCAGATGGTGAGTACAAAATATCCAATGAGCCCAAGTCACGGAAAACACCCCTACGTAGTAGTTAGTTGTGAGCCCCATGTAACTCGTATCTCGGTGAAAGTAACCATAATAAATAACTATAATAGTAAAATGAGCTAAAATTAGAGATAATACTCATAATATAGAGGTCCACCAACAACAACATCTTCATATTTTAGTTATTGTTGTCATCATCAAACTAGCTACGTGAAACATGGGCCAAACCCCACGGAATCACTAGCATACTAGTACATGTTCGCCCCCTAGATACCTAGGATTCCCATTAGTTCTCAATAAAGTTAAACATATTATAAAATAAAATTTCCACATAAAAAACCATTTCCAAACAATAAGCACACAAACATCCTGCAAAAATGATTCACATTTCATTCAGGAATCAATAAACCACAAAAAAATCGTAAAACCATTTCATGGAGTATAATGAGGCCTTGCACGTAAAATCCATTAAAAATTCACTTTTAATTCCATGAAACCATCAATAACATACCAAACCAGATTTTGAATCCCAAAAAACCATTAATATATCATTTTCATGGACCATTATATTACCCCAATGATAGAACATGAAATACACATGGAAACCAATTTTACCGAAAAAACAAATGTCAAACGGGCTTTGAAGTCTTTCTCAAAAATAACATTTGACCATGGTATGAATTTCACTTTTATTAAGGATGTGTATATACACCATTTACATAATCAAAACACATTAATAAATCCTTTAAAACATTAAGGTTACATACTAAAAACACAACCATTTTCATAAGGATGTGAAACAGGTCATTTTTCGAAAACTCGCGCCAAAACATGTAGTAAACAATAACCCATTTGTATTTAGAACTAGATAAAAATTATAAAGACATATTAGTTCCCAAAATAACATTTATCATTCTTCCAATACAATTATAATTCCAAAAAAATAATTTTTAAATAAAACATAACACATAATATCCAATAAGTCTATTTACCGAACACATGACATGCCTTTTTAAACTAAAAAATTTATTTTAAGAACATGAAAATGAATAAACCGCCAATTTCATGAAAGATGCTGTAACATATTCAAAATACCATAAACTATGTTTTAATATTCACAAAATAGCTGCAAAAGATAGCAGAACATTTAAACAAACTCTTGGTGTGCACTTTAATTACAAAACAACTCTACCTTTCCCAAAACAGGGATTAAACAACCATTTTTCACACCAATAAAATAATCCAGATGATGAAAAAAAATACTAAACATATATATCAGATGTAAAAAATAATAAAATTATGAAAAAAAATTACAAAGGCAAGTGAAAGGGATATCCTACCTCAAATCCTTGGCGTAATGGTAACGCACACCCGATATCACTAGCCGATAATTTATAAACACTAAACCTATGACGACCAGAACCAAATGAAAAAACCCCAATAAAAAATAATGGGATAATATAACCCAAGGTCAAACATGACAAGGGGAGAATAGAAATCAAATAAATAATGAAAGAATGAAGATGATGGAGGAGAAAGGATAAGGAATATCACCTTGCCTCCTAGAAAACTATTCATATTCCATTAGATCTGCAACCATGAGGAAGTCGTAATTTTATATAACTTATTTTAGATCCTATTAAAGTCTGTAATAACTAGGTAAATAATATTTGTGGTAAAAATAGTATGAATTGAATGAGATGTGGATGAAACAATTTAACTTCTCAATTCTGGACGTTTTGAGGAAACCTGAGAACTTTCGACCTAATATGGGATAAATATGAGCTCCAAAGAGATAAAATAGATAATGGGTGTAAATATAGGTATTTTTATTTTAATGTTATATGTAATCACTGAAAAATATTAATCAATTAAAAATATATAAAATAAACATTTATTTTTTAAAAACTGAAAATTGGCCCACGGTCTGGCCTAATGCCTAAATATATAACCCCAATTCACCATGCTTATGAATTTTTAAGAAGTCTGAAAGGATTTGGAATATTTTATATGTCATTGGAGTACAAGTGGGAAGTATAATAAATGAAAAATGATAAAATATGAAGGTTTTATAAAGGAAACAAATTTTTTTTTTAAATTTGGAAATGGGCTCATGGCTGGAAACAATCATGAAATAAACACCCTCTCCAAAAACTCTTAAACAAGAAATATGGAAACAAAGTTATTGTGATTAGACATATATGGTACTTTAAAACTCAAATTTAATCTCACCCAACACCCATGAAATCCATCTAGATTTTCAATGAACCGGATCAAAACCATGACATGAAATGAAAAAAAATCGGGTGTGACAGATGTTTTGTTAAACTTTATTAAATGGAGGAGTACATCATGGATCAAAATTTTATCATTTTATTTTATATTGAGTTTTTATATTAATTTTTTATGAATATTTTTGGGGTTTTGTGAAATTTTAGTTGAAATAATAGAAATAGATTTATTTATTATTAAATACATGTAGAAAAACTACTCCAAAACATATATTTTATTAATTATTTTTTGAAATGTTAGTTATATAGATGGATCCAGCTATAATTTTTTTAATCTATTATTGAACCCTATTATCACCAAAATATGCTATGTTATTCCTCAAAATTTAATTTCAATACTAATGAGTATTTGTTAACCCATAGAGGTCAAGACACATTAATACGAATGTGGTAGTCAGTATAACATCCTAGAACCCACATTCATGGATCCAATTCTAAAGACATAATCACTATATTTATAGATAATATATCTATAATCAGAACCAAATTTTATTCGTAAAAAATAAACACCATCAGATGAAAATATTTAAGCAGTTGCATAGCCACAAAAAGATTTGTATTTGTGTTTTATAAAATTTGGACAAAAATTTTAAAAACATTACCCCTGTCACTAGTGATCATTTTATACTATACCTAGAATTTATTATTTCATAAAAATTATTCCATTTATACCATAATATTAATCACATATGAAACCTCACTAGTGATAATTTATTTAACAACATTTATTATAACATATATTAGGGGACCACATTTGAAGGTTGAACTGAAATAATCTGTAAGGGTAAGAATAAACTTTCAGAATTTAATCTCATTAGTGAGAATATGATAATAGTAATGATATGTATACATAATCAATATTCTTGAACATATAATTAGAGAATTAATACCCATTGTAATTTGGATCATCAAACAAGTGACATGATGTAATGCCTTAGAAAAGGTATGTGTTATAAGAATTATTAATCATTACGCATGAGATGAGAAAATATATCAACTCGACCATTAAAACCTTATATGAACTCTTTCAAAAACATGTTTTTATCTTAGATCATTATCTTCATCAACTATGTTCACTTAAGTCATAAATAACTAGATCCCATTTAAATATATATGATAAACATCCTTAGTTAATTTAATCTTTCATTTTCTTTTTTGACTTGTAAAATTACTTAATTCATTGGAGATCCATATTGGGACCACAGTCTATATAATTATTTTCAATATCACAAAATTTATAATTTTTATAGGATCCACCCATCATCTTAAACAACTTCAAACCAATGTACATGAATATAACACATGTAATCTTTCATTTTCTTAATCAATATTTTAACAAGATATTTCATTCCTTTATAACTATATATACCCACGAAAAAGAAAAATGTTTCATAAAATATCATTAAATCTATCATCATAATACATCCATCATAAGAATATATATTTCACCACAGGAACCTATCCCCATTAAATAATAATAAAACAATAATGGATATTTCCATAGAAAAAATATATTTAAAATAAACTTTATCACATTTTAATGAAAATGTGGAAATTTATACTTTATTTTGATAATATTTCATAAGAATTTATAGAATAATTTGTTTTTTAAACATATACATGGAATATTATAAATGAATCATAAAATCAAATAGTGATCATGACTGTTGAAAAAAATGTCCATCTTAAAATAAACAAATTTTTCAAACATTTAAAAAGAGAATAAAATTTTTTCCATTTGAATAAACTTTATGGTAAATAATTTATAAATACAATTTTAAAGGATGAAAAATTTAGTTTAAAATTACTTATATAAATAAATTACTATCATAAAATATAAATAATTATGTATGAAAATTTACATGATGGGATTTTTTTAAAAGTATTTATAACATTAAAACAAAAATTTTCTGATGAAATTCCCCTTTAACACCTTATAAAAAAATTATTCGAATGAAAGAAAATAATAAGGAACATAAAACTCATTGATTATAATGTAAGTAGTTATATTATATTAAGTGATTCATTATAGATAACATATAAATTAATATAGGTTCATCAAATCTAAACAATGTATCAAATATGGATAATAAAGGTAAGAAACCCATAAAACTTAGGTAAAACATCAAAAATATCCATGGAATAAAAGAATATAAAAAGATATATTATAACATATAATTTTCATTAAAAAATATGTTACAATTTATTTATGTTCTTGTAAGTACACTATATAATATAAATCCTGATTCGTAACATGAATAATGTCTCAATGAATTGAAAGTGAGGCAATGAAACCCCTAGAAAATTTTATTGCATATGAAACAATTAATCATGATAATGAAAACACGTAAGGAAACTATAATATTATCATAAATTTTTTGTCATGATATAATGACTCAATATGTAGAATATACTCCATATGAATGAACTTATGTTCTTATTAAAAGACATTACATAATAAAATAATATTGAGATAAACATTCATTATAATGATTATATCATTTTACATGGAATTAATCGTCGAATTGGTTATGTGTAATAATTTTATGATCTTAAAAAACAAGTTGAAATAAAATATAAATAAATTAGATTAATTTTCACAATTAATCACGGAATGACAATGTCAATGACGTAGATATATAACCTAGGGAATATAAGTTTAGTTAATAACCATCTTACCTTGAGTTTAGAATTTATATGTATGTCCTTTGACTACTATATAATAAACCCAAGTCAATTTTTTACATTTTTATGTTCTTTTTCTCTATTTGTTACATCACCATTAAAAAATTGATTTCATTTATTATAATGGAATATTTAATTATATAATTTGTGAATTCCACGTCCGGTATTTATAGGAAGTTCGTTTCATAATTTCAAATTGACATCAATATGTTGATTGTTGTTGAATATGTAATTATTAAAGACTATATATAACAATTATTTCCAAAAAATTATAAATTTTATAAATTAACTATTCTTTTAGAATAAACAATGTAATGAGGTTTTGAATAGTGATTCACATCAAAAAACAGAGATAGTAGTCTATACGTAAACATGAGTAACGTTCCAATTTTTTAATAACCTGCAGAAAATACCAAAAGTATTAAAATAACATTATTGATTAATGATTATATGATAAAAATAATATACTTTCCAAAAACACAAATATATTTATGATCCATGTTATGTGGTTTTGAAAAATTAATCACATCACTTCGTGGAGGAGGTTATATATTCAAACACAAGAATAATGTTTTCATAATTTAGTTGATGGAAATGTTAAAAAATATATGATATTTTATATATATAAAAATATTATTATGTCACTAATATAATATATACACATTAAATCTACCGTTATAACAATTAAATTGTGGTTGTGATGGAAAATGAGCTGCATCAATTTTTGAGGTGGTAGACATCCTTACAAATGAAGGTTGGTAACATTTCCTGATTTATTTAAGATGGAGATGGATTATGGTTAAATAATTTACATAATAAAAAATAAGTTTGGGTGATATAATGATTAGTTTAAATCACAATGGTAATATGAGTTTTGAAGGATGTATATGATGAAATAAAACTAAAAGATTTTGAAAAAAGCAATACCCCTTTTTAGACAAGATCCTCTTATTTATAACTGAATATCTCTAAGGTTGGTATTAATTCTAAACTAACACCAATAGGGAATGTTGACATATTATTATAATTAATTTTTTAAGATATTTAAAAAACCATTTTTCACTTTTATTTTTTATAGGATAAGAGAGGTGGTGTCCATTAATTGGCGAGGGAGAGGACACACTTGGTATTTTTGAAAGGATTTAAATATTATTAAGTAATTTTTAGGAAATATTGTCCCATAAGAAACTATTTTTATTTATAATTTGAAATTGGAATAAATCTATCAATTAAGTATTACATAAAAATATTTTATGGTCATTTTAATATCTATATCTTCAGTTTATCCCCAACTAAACTAGTTTCAACTTTAACTATTATATCAAATTTTTACTACAATTACTAATCATTATGACAAAAAAGTATTTTTAAATTATTACATTATATTAATTGTTTTAATTAGTGTTTGAGAATATGTTTTATAAAACATAATTCATATAAGTTGTTTAATTCACTTTAAAAATATCCCCACAAATCGTGATGAAAAGTGGTTTTCAGAGAAAATTAATTCTTAATTAAAATATTTTTTATCTTATTAAAAAAATTGATTCCATTTTCATTAATTGGATTAATAATAAAATAAATTAATTAATAATAATTTAACTCCACATTTAAAAAAAATATAATTTCGAAATTCATGAAATAAAATGATATTTTTCAATTAAAATTTGTATTTCTTATGACTCATCGACAAGGAGAACTTTTTAGAAAATTCACAATAATTTACTCTATGATAATTATAATATTCTTATTTTAAAAATGAATTTAATTTTATTAAATATATTTTACATAATTATATGAAATAATGTTTAATATTTTCCCAAAAAAAGAAATAATAATCATTTATGAAGTTTACTTTTATTTTCGAGGAGTAAAATGACTTCATATAAAAATGACTACTTATTTCATAATAAAAAATAAATAATGTTTTATTAATATGGACCTTCTTGAATATATTAAAAAAATTCCTATTTTCACCCTAAAATTGAACACCTTGGTTATAATAGACATATTTATATATAATATTTTAGTTTTTTTTATACCAAGTATTATATTCCATGTATTCTATTAAAAAAATATTATTTATATAAATATCAGTATATTATATTTACCCACCTTATAAAAATTTTATCCAATAAATTTTATATTCATCTTAATTAAAAAGGTTTACTTGAAAAAAAATTATTTTTCATCAGTGGAAGATAAAACGTACAATCATTAAGGGACAAACTTTTTTAATAATTAAAAAACAAAATATTTTTAAAACTACCTCCTAAAAAGTGATAATAAAAAATTATTTTAAAAATAATAAAATAGAAATATAAAGTTCAGGGGTAGTATAACCTAATTGGGTTATCATATTATGATAACATTGACAGAAACTAAAAATATGGGAAAAGATGATAAGAATATCATCCAAGTAATAATAGAGAGTAATAGATAACATAATGATCAAAATTTTAAGGACCATGTTGTGAACTGTATTGAATTTGTTGTCAAGGATTGAATGGATGACAAGGAGTGTCAATATGTAAATGATAGAGGATTTGATGGTGATGGTGATGTTGTTAATAAGATGGCAAGGATTGAGTGGATATTTGACTGACAATGTGATGGTGATTATTAGAGAATGACCATGGTACTAAGAAGCATGTCACATAGGAGAATCACTAAGTGGCATAGGAGGTAATGGTTGAAACATTCTCCATTGAATTCAGACGATTGTAGAGCTGATCTTAAGTTCAAAGAACTTGTATCAAGAAGATACAATGTCACAACATTGTTAGAAGTCCATGCATTTTCTTCACAATGCATGAGGAGACAAAGAAGTTCCATCCACAATTACTAAGTGGATGAGGAATGAAGAAGGGTTCTATCCACAATCACTAAGTGGATGAGGGGAGAAAGTTGAACCATCCACATCTACTAAATGGCCGAAGTGGTTTGAAGAAGACCATGCACTATCTCTTAGTGCATGGGGATTTGAAGATGATCCAACCTCGTCTTTTATTGGATCAAAGAAGAACATTGAAGATCAAGTGATTTATGATTAATGGTTGATGAAGGTACTTGAGAGATTCTTGGGAATTCCATTCATTAATAGAAGAAGAAGAATAGATATTGAAGAAGATATATGGAGTTCTTAAGAAGATAAAGAGGAATAGAAGTATGGGTTGGAATTTTCTGTACTTGGTTACTATGATTTTATACAAAGTACCAACTATGTACTTTAACAAAAAATAAGCCAAACAAGGAGGCTAGCCGAGGTCCCTCACCTCAAGAACTTATGGGACCCGAGGGTCAACCGCGCTCAAGGGAAGTCCTCAAGGCCAAGGCCTCCCCGAGGCATGGTGTGGGCCGTGTGTAAGCCCGCAGGTGCCACACGGTGATGAACCCGTGTAGCATGGGTGCTAGAGCGCGCCCGAAGGAGCATAGTGGGCACAAAAGCGCACCCGTAGGAGAACCGGTGCGGGGCGACACCGGAGGGGGGAGAGGAGATTTCTGAGCCGATGGTGGGAGTTGATGGTTGATAAACCGCGGAAAAATCGCAGTGCGTTTCGATGTGGGACGAGTTTTTTTAGACGCGGAGCTGATCTGGGCCTTCCATCTGATCCGCGTGTAATGGCGGCCGCTCATCTAATCCTGCGGTGCCATGATATAATCCCAGTCGTCGACATTCATTAAACGCTGATCCAATAGCGCTGGAGTTGTCTCTTACCTCTTGCTGAGCCGAGGACTCCCCGCGACACCTCCCACGAACTAGAGGCACCCAAGCAATGAAGATGAAGCTCCCGACCACCTCCGAAGAACATGAAGCCTCTATGATGATCGTCTTGATGAACCCAATACATGCATGCATTAAAAGTTGCATGCATGAAACGAGATGAAGATTTCGATTGAGGCTGAAGAAAACGAAGTTGCGAGGCAGAGTGTTTGAGCATGGATAGAACAGGAAGAATCCATGCATGCGTTTGAGGACACATGCACATGAAGTATCTACGTCCAAAGAAGTCCGCGGTGAATGAAAGATACCGTGATTCTCGGTCATATCTTAATCTGTGTTTGAATATCTCAAAAACGCCGTAGATCTCGTGCCTTCAATGATTTGAACCCCATGGCATTGATCAAACTCCTGGCCTATAAAAGAAGTCGGTTGAGGCCAAAGAAGGATGCTACTGATCGTCTGAGAGAAGAAGTCCCGCGAAGCTTCTATCCTAGTGAAGTTCGAAGCTCCATGCACCACATGCGCGGTAGAGCAGCCCGGAGCCACCCAAGGCTTCGTGAGTTACTTTTGCGCAATCCGTGCGTTAAAGAAGTAAAGAGGAGGCCTCCCTGCGCACTCCCTTGCACGACAGGGAGGAAGTTGACCTTGCGCACCTGCTGCCCACATTCTTGCGCGGTAGCAAGTGGCCGCACCCTCTATGCCCGCGAACTCGCGTAGCAGGAGGAAGACACTGCGCCACCTGCGCGGTAGGAGGAAGCTGCCGCACTTGTGCGGCTGTTGCACTCAAGCATCTATGCGGCAGAAGAAGGTTCTGCACTATCCGCATGGTAGAAGCAGCTCCCACACCCTGTGTTGTGGTAGACAGGAGTTGGCCGCATCACTTGCACAGCCTCCTTTGTTGTGGGATCGGGTGAAGTGAATCCCATACACATCTCGGGTGAGTGTGTGCAAAGAAGAAGAAGTGTGGGTGAAGGTTGCATGAAAGTGCATGTCCAAGATCCTACGGGTTGTGTGTGCACAAGTGAAGTGTGCACACTTTGAAAAAGATGAAATAAAGAATCATTTGTGTGTGTGAAAAAGGAGAGGAAGACCACACCATCTTTGAGTGTGTGTCTGCATAGAAACAAGAAGGTCGAAGCTTTAGTGTGAGCACAAGTGAAGGAGGTCATACCTCTTGTGTGTGCCCAAGTGAATGAAGAAGATACATGCATATCCATGCATGTATGAATAAGTGAACTAGTGTGTGAACACCTTGAGAAGAAAGAGAGAAGGAGAAATTCACACTAATGAACAACACACAATTTGGTGTGTGTGAAAAAGAATTAAAATGTGTGGCTCTAAGTAGAAGGTGTGTGTGCTAAAAGAGTTTACACCCTTTTAAGGGTTTATCACACCAAGAAGAAAAGGGGAGTTCATGCATTCATGCATGCACATGCACATGAACATGTAAATAAAGGTCAAATCAATGTTTGTGCATTTGAGTAGTTCGAGAACAAAGGTTCTTGAAGATATTTGAGATTCCATGCAAGTCATGCATGAAGATTGAGAAGCCATGCAATTAGTTCATGAAGATTCATAGATTCCATGCACTCAGTGCATGAAGTTGAATTGAAGAGAGACTAAATCCAGACTGAAGTTAAAGACATCATTCATCTGATTTTTCAGAAGATGAGAAGACCAAGAAGATTGAGTGGGAATACTTAGTGCCGGAACATATTTGCCAATCAAGATTTTGAAGACAGTGGTCGGGTCATCCTTAGAAGAAGGAGATAAATCCTGAGCAATGAAGAGGAGTCCTGATCACCACAAGTGATTAGAAGAAGTGAGAAAGGCCAGCAGACCTTATCCAAGGCTGTTGAAGACTCTTGAAGAGCTTCAAAAGAAGAAGAGCTACTCTTGTGACTCGAGGAGCCAGGAGAATACCCCATGTGAGACTCAGGGTGGAGAAGTCTTTGGTGGAAGCTGGAGCAGGCCAGTGGGACTCTGGTAACACTATGTGATACAGTATAAAGAACATCCTGTGGGTCTCAAGAGAGATACAATGTGACTCTGTATCGAGCATTGTAATTACTAACCGAAATATAGTGGAGAAACCATGTTTGGGCATTTAACCAACATGGAAAGGACGTAGGCCTTTGGAGCCTAACCTTGTTAATCCTTGTGTCATGTGCCTTTATATTTACTACATCACTCGAGGAAAGGAAGGGAGATACAAGAAGAGTGGATCAAGGACATAACAAGCCATAGAGGTTTAATTGATAGAGAATAAATTAGTAAAAAGTATTAAAGGATCACTGATTCACCCCCTCCCCGTCTTTGTGATCACACTGATCCGGGAACTTCAATTGGTATCAGAAGAAGGGTGCCTATAAAAGATCTAAGGGAGTCTATATGAAGTGCAGATTAGAGGAAATGAGAGAACATCCTCAAATGAAGATATATGATAAGACTCAGAAAAATAGAAAGAAGAAACATGTCAAGAAGATGAAGAATAAGGTTGCTACTAATAGAGAAACACCTTCCATTGAAGGTAATGTGAAAGTCACAACAGATGTCAATTCCTTTTATCACTCTTCTGATGAAGCCTGCTCTAGCTTTGATGATGATGGAAAAATCAATGATGTTCTAAATTCACTCAAATATCTTTGGAAGACAGTCCCCAGGGAAGTGGAATTGTGAATTACTACAGGTATCCATGATCTTCTAGAAGAAAAATTACAGCTAGAAGAAGAATCCAATTCTATGGAAGATCAATTGGCAAGAAGGGTTGCCATAACCAACACTCTCACAAAGCTGGTGAAGGCTAAAGATGAAACCATTTCCCTTTGTAGTGAATGAATTGATGATGTCAATGAAGAACTACAAAGAAGAATTTGTGAGAAAGAATTCTTTGAGATAGTGTTTAAAGAATTTTTCCATGCACTGGAAAAGAGGTATAGAGTGTCAATGATTGTCAAAGATGCTCAACTAGAAGAAAAAGTAAAAAAGGTAAAGGAGCTTGAAAATTCATTGCAAGAAATGTAGAAGGTGCATGAAGACCACATGAAACAACTGGAAGAGAATTGGGAAGGAAGGCTAAGATTTTTTTAGGATGAGAATAACTCTCTCAACATGAAATGCTTAGAGCTAGATGTGATATTGAAAAATCAGAAATCATCGAAAACTGATGCCTCCCAATCAGCTGAAAGAAGAACTTTTTCCACTCAAGTGTGCTTTGAGAAGGCTGATTCCAAAAGGAGGACATCCCCTAATGAAAGGAAAACATAATCTAAGAAGAAGGTACCATCCATACCATCTTGTACTAATGATTATAAATGAGTTTCCAAAAAAAATTCAGGATGGAAGAATAACTCTAAAAAAGTACGGATGAAGAAGATAAAGAAAGAGAGCTCTCTTAAAAATACACAGCAATTCAAGAGAAAGACTCAACAATCAGAAGAAGTCAAGACGAGAATATTTGTGGGTCAATGTTTGGGTTGCAACAGGTATGGAAATTGTGCAATGGATTCATGGTACAATCCTCTAAATGAAAAGGCACAAAGGAATCCCATGCCAAGGGGGAGCAAGCCAGAGAAGAAGAAGCAACATCCATAGGTCTAGAAACATCTGTTTACTGCAAACAGATTTGGAATGTTTGATAACATCTGGGATGAATGCAAAAGTGGTCACAATAATGATACATACCAATCTCCAAATGTTTTCGAACCTGAAAAGAATAGAAGACCACAGAACTTGGCTAAGAATGAAGAAGTATCCTTGAGAATCCACCAAAATAATGTTGAAAATTCTCCAAAGAAGAACTTGAAAAAGAAAGAGAATTAATTGGATTTCAAATTGAAGAAGGGTGATGCATCCAGAAGGACCACCAAGAAAAAATGCTTCTATTGTGGAAAGACAGGTTATACCATGGATCTTTGTAAACAAACCATGGAACTAAAGAGAAGAAAACCTCACTCAACAAAACAATCAATCCAGAAGAACAAGAATGGATTGATTGAAAATAAGCTGCCTAAGAAAGGTAACTTAAAAGCATCAAAGGAACCATGTGAAACATCCAAATCTCAAGCCTCATTTCCTAATGACATATTAATCATCTGGCCTGAAGATTTGGAAAGAATGTGAAAGGAAGAAAATAAACATGCCAAATCTAGTGCAAAAGAAAACCAAAAGATTTCACGTGAAGATGAAGTTCTGTGTGTGAGGTGCAATAAAGCTGATCATATCAGTAATAAATGCATGACACTCATTCCAGCTAAAAAACAATTCTTCAAGAGAATGAAGATTTCACCAGGAGATTCTTGTGCTCAGAAGGCACTTATAAAGAGAGGAGTCACACACAAAGAAGTTGAAGAGGTGTTAAGATCCACACCAGCACATACATCATTGAATATCAAATGTGCAAGTGTGAAGAATGGAGAAAGTGGAACATCTCGTTTGAGATAATCTTCTCAACCTTTTTGTTCAAACTGATAAACAAAGGAGGTTCCATATTATTCCCTAATCACTAGTATATACATGTGATTACATTTCTGGGAATTGAATATGATGATCATTCTCAAATTGAGAATGGTATGGAAAGAATGGAGTGCACCCCTTGAGGGGGAGCCAATCTGTAGAAGATGATATTTTGAGATACATATCATCTTGTTAAGAATGAAGGTAATCCAATCACACTTTCATCCCTTGTTTCTTAATTGTATTTAACATGTCAATTAAGGGGGAGTATTTGATTTAAGACAAAAGGATTAAAGGGGTATCTTTATCTTTACACTTGAACTTTCTAATGAGTTTGGTGAAGTATGTGTAGGTTTTAGCAATTCATTGATATATCTGAAAAATTTCAACCCCTTCAAGCCTAAGCATGATCTCACATGTGTAGTGAATTGTGAACAACATTGAATTCTTTGGTTACATCACTCTTGTTTTCTACATCGGGTTAGCCCAAGTATACTTAGTGATGATTTACTAAAGGCTCTTTGATAAAGTGAACATGTGACATCATCCCTCTCTTAGTGTTTTTCAAGAAGATTCTATTCAAAGGGAGGAAGTTATATTTTGAAGAGAACCACACCACACCTTTGAATTTGGTTTCCAATAAGGGGGAGAAAAGCATGGAACACATATTGACCCATTCATATGTGCTCTAGTGATATTGACAACAAATATAAAGGGGGAGATTGTTGTGCACTGTGTTGTATTTTTTGTCATGGATTGAACGGATGACAAGGAGTGTCAATATTTTAATGACAGAGGATTTGATGGTGTTGGTGATGTTGTTATTAAGATGTCAAGGATTGAGTGGATATTTGACTGACAAGGTGATGGTGATTGTTGGAGAATAACCATGGTACTTAGAAGCATGTCACATAGGAGAATCACTAAGTGGCATAGAAGGTAATGGTTGAAACATTCTATATACAATTCAGATGATTTTAGAGATGATATTATGTTCAAAGAACGTGTATCAAGAAGATACAATGTCACAACATTATTAGAAGTCCATGCATTGTCTTCACAATTCATGAGGAGATAAAGAAGTGCCATCCACAATTACTAAGTGGATGACAAATGAAGAAGGGTTCCATCCACAATCACTAAGTGGATGAGGAGAGAAAGGTGAACCATCCACAGCTACTAAATGGCCGAAGTGGTTTGAAGAAGACCATGCACTATCTCTTAGTGCATGAGGATTTGAAGATGATCCAACCTCGTCTTTGATTGGATCAAAGAAGAACATTGAAGATCAAGTGATTTATGATTAACGGTTGATGAATATACTTGAGAGAATCTTGGGAATTTCATTCTTTAATAGAAGAAGAAGAAGAGATGTTGAAGAAGATATATGAAGTTATTAAGAAGATAAGGAGGAGAAGATGTATGGTTTGGCATATTTGTACTTGGTTAATTTGCTTTTATACAAAGTACCAACTATGTACTTTAACAAAAAATAAGCCAACCAAGGAGGCCAGCCGGGGTCCCTCACCTCAAGCACTTGCGGGACCCGAGGTTCAACCACGCTCAAGGGAAGTCCTCAAGGACAAGGCCTCCCCGAGGCATGGTGTGGGCCGTGTGTAAGCTCGCGGGTGCCACACGGTGATGAACCCATGTAGCATGGGCACTAGAGCGCGCCTGAAGGAGGCCGAGTGGGCGCTAGAGCGTGCCCAGAGGAGCATAGTGGGTGCAGAAGCGCGCCCGTAGGAGAACCGATGCAGGGTGACACCGGAGGGGGGAGAGGAGATTTTTGAGCCGATGGTGGGAGGCAATGGTTGATAAACCGCGGAAAACCCGCGGCGTGTTTCGATGTGGGACGAGTTTTTTGAGACGCGGAGCTTATCTGGGCTGTCCATCTGATCCGCGCGTAATCGCAGCCGCTTATCTAATCCCGTAGTTCCATGATATAATCTCAGCCGTCCGCGTTCATTAAATGCTGATCCAACAGCGTTGGAGTTGTCTCTTACCTCTCGTTGAGCCGAGGACTCCCCGCGACACCTCCCACGAACCAGAGGCACCCAAGCAATGAAGAGGAAGCTCCCGGCCACCTCTGAAGAACATGAATCCTCCATGGTGATCGTTTTGACGAACCGAATACATGCATGTATTAAAAGTTGCATGCATGCAATGAGATGAAGATTTCGATTGAGGCCGAAGCAAACGGAGTTGCGAGGCAGAGTGTTTGAGCATTGGTAGAACAGGAAGAATCCATGCATGCATTCGAGGACACATGCACATGAAGTATCTACGTCCAAAGAAGTCTACGGTGAATGAAAGATACCGTGATTCTCGGCCATATCTTAATCTGCGTTTGAATATCTCAAATCGCCGCAGATCTCGGGCCTTCAATGATTTGAACCCTGTGGCATTGATCAAACTCCTTGCCTATAAAAGAAGTTGTCTTAGGCCAAAGAAGGCTACTGCTGATCGTTTGAGAGAAAAAGTCCCATGAAGCTCCCAGCCTAGAGATGTTCGATGCTCCGCGCACCACTTGCATGGTAGAGCAGCCCAGAGCCACCTGAGGCTTCGTGAGTTCCTTTTGCGCAATCCCTGCGTGAAAGAAGTAAGTAGGAGGCCTCCCTGCGCACTCCCTTATGCGACAGGGAAGAAGTCGACCGTGCACGCCCGCTGCCCGCATTCTTGCGCGGTAGCAAGTGGCCTCACCCTCTGTGCCAGCTAACTCATGCGGCAGCAGGAAGACACCGCGCCACCTGTGCGGTAGGAGGAAGCCGCCGTACTTGTGCAGCTGTTGCACTCAAGAATCTACGCGGCAGAAGAAGGTGCCTCACCATCTGTGTGGTATAATCCGCTCCCACACCCTCCGTGGTGGTAGACAAGAGTTGGCCGCATCACATGTGCGCCCTCTTTTGATATGGTTTCAGGTGATGTGAATCACATACACATCTCGGGTGAGTGTGTGAAATGAAGAAGAAGTGTGGGTGAAGGTTTCATGCAAGTGCATGTCCAAGATCCTATGGGTTGTGTGCGCACAAGTGAAGTGTGCACACTTTGAAAAAGAATAATTAAATAATAATTTGTGTGTGTGCAAAAGGAGAGGAAGACCACACCATCTTTGAGTGTCTGTGTGCATAGAAACAAGAAGGTCGAAGCCTTAGTGTGTGCACAAGTGAAAGAGTCCATAACTCTTGTGTGCGCCCAAGTGAATGAAGAAGATACATGCATATCCATGCATGTATGAATAATTGAACAAGTGGGTGAACACCTTGAGATGAAATAGAGAAGGAGAAATTCACACTAAAGAACAACACACAATTTGGTGTGTGTGAAAAATAATTAAAAAGTGTGACTCGAAGTAGAAGGTGTGTGTGCTAAAAGAGTTTACACCCTTTTAATGGGTTTTCACACCAAGAAGAAAAAGGGCGTGCATGAATTCATGCATGCACATGCACACGTAAATAATGTTCAAATCAGTGTGTGTGCATTTGAGAAGTCTGAGAACAGTGGTTCTTGAAGATATTTTAGATTCCATGCAAGTCATTCATGAAGATTGAGAAGCCATGAAATCAGGGCATGAAGATTCAGAGATGCCATGAACTCAATGCATGAAGATGAATTGAAGAGAGACTGAAGCCAGGCTGAAGATAAAGACATCGTTCATCTGAGTTTTCAGTAGTTGAGAAGACCAAGAAGATTGAGTGGGCATACTCAGTGCAGGATCATATTTGCCAATAATTATTCTTGAAGACAGTGGTCGGGTCATCCTTAGAACAAGGACATAAAGCCCGAGCAAAGAAGAGAAGTCTTGATCACCACAAGTGATCAGAAGAAGTGAGCAAGGCCAGCAGATTTTATCCAAGGCTGTTGAAGACTCTTGGAGAGCATCAAAAGAAGAAGAGATACTCATGTGACTCGAGGAGCCAGAAGAAGACCCCTCTGAGACTCAGGGTGGAGAAGTTTTTGGTGGAAGCTGAAGCAGGCAAGTGGGACTCTGGTAACACTGTGGGATGCAGTATAAAGAACCTCCTGTGGGACTCAGGAGAGATACAATGTGACTCTGTATCGACCATTGTAATTACTAACCGAATTATAGTGGAGAAACAATGTTGGGGCGTTTAACCAACATGGCAAGGACATAGGCCTTTGAAGCCGAACCTTGTAAATCCTTGTGTCATGTGCCTTTACATTTACTGCATCACTCGAGGAAAGGCTAAGAGATACAGGAAGAGTGGATCGAGGCCTTAACAAGCCATAGAGGTTAAATTGATAAAGAATCAATTAGTAAAAAAATTTAAAGGATCACTGATTCACCCCCTCCCCTCTCAGTGATCACACTGATCTAGGCACTTCAGACCAAAAACACAAAAAAATATACATGATAATGAAATGGACATATTTTTTAATTATAAACGATATGAATGATTTAAATAATACTCATGTAGTAATGCAAAAAGTCGTCATGGTATTCCATGTCTTGTAGAGCCTCATTGTTTATATAACAAAAAAATCAATATATTAATTCATACATATTTTTTTTGAAATAATTGAATTTATACAGAACATGGTTCTATATGGGATATATCATTCCTCATTTAAATGTTTTTTTCCGATTTACCCAAGGAATTATAAAACAATTATTTCATTGGCTGCTTTTTTTATGAGCATTAATGGGTGGAATATTTAAAAAAATTAATCTAGTTTTTTATTTTTGGAAGAAATACAATTCCTCCACTATTAAATAATTTTTATGAACATATATTTGGTTTAGATTCATAACCCAAGGTATTTGAGTGTTATATAGGATATTCTTGCATTGACAACAGATACATGAATCAATGATCTATTTTTAAAGAATATTTCCTTCATCAATATAGTTATTATAACTTTCCAATGTTAATGGTGCATGATTCATTATTCAAAAGTGATCAAACCAATTTAAATGTAAGATTGTTTATTTTGAAGAATAAATCCCAATTTATTAATATCTAATATCATATCTGAAAGAATTCCTTAGTGAATTATTTTTAGATATAATTTTGATTTGTGGTGGGAATTATTTACTCCTGAGATATGACTTGATGGTGAATTTTTATCCTTATTTATTATTCCAAAATCATTATTTACATTATCGAAGGATCAAACCCAACAAAAAATTGTTATATTTGATTTCTCATTTTTCAATTTCATATTTTTATCCCCACATTTATTGATTGTTCAACATCAGTGTTCCATTTGACCGACAGATTAATAATACCAAGAAATATATCAATACACCATCAATCAGTGGTGAAAATAATATTTTTTGTGGTTTCTGATTTGGGATATAATACATGATCATGTTATGATGATAAAAATTTAATATTGGGATTCCTATCGAGTGTTATTGATTGGAAGATATATGTACTTGTGATGTGGTGTGACTGGAGGTGATTCATGAGTTAATGGGTGGCCTAAACATGGCCATTGGTGATGATTTAAGAAAAAATAACCATATATATTAGTTATGAAGATATGAATTCAAGTGGATAAAATTGTGGAGTAGGTGTGGTAGGACCTGTAAAACCAAATAGAATTTTTCGTTATTTTTTATGCATGTTGTGTGTAGCTCAGATGGGATACTCTCCTTGTGAATCCCCTTCTGTGACTACATAGGTTTACATTTTAGAAAATATCACACATTGTGTGACCATTCCCATGTCTTGTAACCATTTATTGGTGACCTAGTGTGTACCCCAGTGGTTCCCAAGAAACCTTATGGCTAGAGTAAAACAACATAAAAAATGTATATGGGAACAAATAGAGTTCACTAGTATGGCTAGTATACACATGAATGACTACTGTACATAGGCATGGGTTAGACGAGTGGGTATGCCAGTGATATGTATATCTCTTATTATGTGCCTTTATAGATTTTGGTTTTTCATCATTGGTATGTTCAAAATCAACCATAAAAATGCTAAAATGATATATGTCATGTCTTATATAGACAAGTTTACTTTCAATAGATCCATAGGAGTTCTTTGAGTATATGGAGAAAATATTCCCTAGATAGAATGTAGTTAATTTCAGAAGTTTCCTCTCGATAGTATCCTACTTCTAAAATATAATTTGGACTAGTTTTTTTGTTTTATGGGTGTTTTACATGGGAATTTTTAAATTTTCATACATTTTTTTTGTATTTTGCGGTATGATTTCTCATATGCATGAATATTTAGTGTTATATGTATATTTATTTTCATATTATATTGGTATTTTGATTGGTTTGTATCTATAAATATACATGAGTGTGAGGCCTCCAATGTATCAGATCTTCATACTCAGTGCTATTTTCAAGCCTTGAGACTATTAAAAGAGATATTAAGGTGACCCACATGGCATGTCATAAGCCAGAAATCCCTTAGTGGATTGGGTTATAAAAAAGTGGTATCAGAGTGGTTTATCTTAAAAGTTGAGTCCGGATACAGTCTTGTTGTGATTCTTGGATTATGAAAAAGGACAATATTTTTAATGTATCTTCAGATGTACTATCCAGCTAGGGAATCTAATGATGGTGTGATAACAAATTTATCCATTCACCATGACTCTCATTACCATCTAGTTAACAAGATATATATATGAGCTTGTCTCATTGAAAATATGAGTACATGATCATATTAGAATGATTTTTGGTTTCTATATTATTCTTGAGTCAATTCCCCTAGTATTCTATTTGATAATGGTGAATTGGGACATATACATAATTCCTATATAAAATAAAATATCAAGGATTATATAGAAGGAATGTAAGGATTATCTTCCAAGAGAGTAGTATTTAGTTAAGAGTCTTATATAGTAGGTGGTTCTTCTAGGTGGTTTATCTATATTACCTCCACCTGTTGGGAAATCAGTTGATATGAAATTACGAAAAGAGGGAGTTCAAAGGAGGAGAACACTCTATGAGTTATAATGGTTGAGAACCCTCTTTTTTAAGGGTGATCCAGTACCCTATGAAGTAATGGATTGGATTATGGATATTTATAATTTTATCATAATTCATTGGCCCCAGTATATCATATTGTGGCACTATTAATGAGGATTCACCATGGAAATATAGAGTTATAGTGGATCATAATGACTGAGAATCATATAAGTAGACTCACACTTAGATAGAGTTTTATCCACTTTTTAATGATGAGTGTTACCTTGTGACATTGTTGTATTTATGTATCCAATAGATTCAATAACATTAGAAATGAAGTATTCCAGTAGTATAGTTTTCACCGATGTTCACTGACTTCTCATAATACCCTATGGACATGGTTTTTGATGGATACCTTCCATAATAGTCATTTTACGATGGCCTTAATTGATATATAAAGACTAATTTATTTTATATTATTATTCAATATTATGTTACGATAATAGAAAATTCCTATGTGGTGGAGACCATTATGGATGAGCAGTCACCAACAATTGGTGTGTGAATTGTGAATCCTAGAGCTGAGACTTCGGAAATAGGTAATCAATAAAAAAATCTGTAATCCAGGAGTGAAGAATTATTTTGACACTATATTAGGATATAGGGTTTACTATACAAGTCTCTCGTATTTTTTTATTTAGTCTACCTAGTGGTGATGATACTCCTATAATGTGAGATAACATATTTTGTAACACCCACAGATTTCACAATACGTCCTCCCTTCAAAGTAATTTATTAACTTGTGCTACACGCAACACTAAGTTTGAGTGCACCACGACATACCAAACTAGTCATTAAAAATGCGGTTATGAATAGTATTAACTGATATTTTAATTCTATATACTCAATATAATTTTACATTCCATATTATGTGTTTTTTCGACATAGTATAATGTCAAATTCATTTTTTAGAAAAAAGAATTTTGTTTGCACAAATGAAATTTTACCCCCTCTTAAAGGAGTACACATTTTTAAAATTAATATTTGATAGTTTTATATATTAAATTTAAAGAATTTTTATTTTAGAATAGGGACATAAAAATTTAGTTTTGATAAATTTTTGGTACTTTTCTGATAACTTGCATATTTTCATGAATACTGAAATATACTAAATATTAATTGAAGACAACATTTTTAATCAAAATAATTTATAATGATAAATTTTGAATTTAAATATTTTTGAAGTATAATTAAATTATAATTTTATCAATTAATACAATTTAGGTTATTATAAGTAATATCCAATTTAAATTTTACATAAACACATATCAATCAATTGACAGTTTTTACTTTTTAAAAACATATTTTATGGTTTTGAAAAAGGGAATTAATTTTAAATTAAATAATGAAAGTTATATGTTTTGAATCTGGTAAAATATAATTCATTCTTGAATTCGTAATATCAAGATTATCAAAGGGTGAATTTCTGGTATTTTTCTGAAAACATTCAATTTTTGATAAATAATGAAAAATAACTATGTTTTTGTTTACAAAGGAATATCTAATTAAATAATTATTTATTATTTTTAAATTTAGGTTAAGTCACAATAGATATATAATATCTAAATATGTTCAATATAAGTCATTGGAGTCATTTTTAGATGTATAATGTTTTATTAAACATTTTAACATCTTTTAGCCACCTACTAGGCACATTTTCAAATTGGCATAAAACATAATTTTTCCTCTTTTGTGAATTAAATTTAAAAAATCAGAGGGACATGGTCATCATCAGTAAGTAATATTTTTTTCAATAAGATGAAAATATGTTTTGGTGAATAGTAACATTTGGCTTTTATTTACCATGATAAAAAGTAAATGGGGTAATTAAAGGTAAAAATGATATTATAATTAGACTAAAACATGTATTAATTCTATTGGATAAAATTATTTTGACCAAAACCAACCTTAGGAATAAAATATGATCATTTTGGTCCAAATTGATTAGATTTGTACATTTATTATTATTTTAATTATATAATTGTTAAAAGTGTTAAATTCAATGTTTAATCACTAAACCATTTTTAATATAGGGTTATACATAAGATAATTTCAACAATAAATTTTCATTAAAATTCTAAAAAAATTTCCTATATAATGGTTTTTTATAATTTGTAGACATTAAATAATTAAATTTAATTATGACACAATGATGATGCAGTAATTACCAAATTAATGAAAGATTAAAATAATAGATATTATAAATATCTAAATAACTGTATATTCTGACTTATAATGCATTCCAAAAAAAATTAGGCTAATATGACATGTTAGGGTCGATTCAATGATGTTTTGTTCAATGAAATCAGATTGATATGACTTTCACAAAAACCAAATACAAAATAGTGTCAAAATTGACAAAAATGAATTTTTTTAAAAAAATAATATATTATTAAATGATATAGTATGCCTATAAATCTATCATTCAGCAAAAGATCATCGATAATGTTATATATATTAATAATGAACCACCTGGGGTTCTCATGGATTTTTATAGTTTGTTTATTAACCATTTATTAAAATAATACATGAATACATGGTAAAAGTTTAACTATTTAACTAAGAGTTAAATCTAAAAGATAAGGTTAATATGGTGACATAAACTTATCTATAACCTATTAGTTGAGAGGTTTTCGACCTATCCCCACCTTATCCTCAAATTAAATCATTTTGGATTCATTGGAAACCAAATATGATCATATAATAAATTAAAATTTTAAGCTTTTTCTAATGTGACCCTCACCTCTCTTATAAAAAGGGAACTCCCCCTTCTCTCAAAATCAAACCTCCAAAGCAATTAGGCTTAGAAAAACGATGCTAAAATATCTTCCATTCTACCCTCTATTCATCCCAGAGGGCATGAATTGATCAAAATACAACCTATGGAGCCCTTTCAATCAAATCAAAAGGAAGCAACCAAATTGGATGTAATAATTTCATCACCTCTTTTGATGTTATTTTTTTCTGCCACATTCGCTTTATTTGTTATTTACATACCAAAATAATAACTCCATTACCTTTTACATAATATGATGTTATTATAAATATGGTACTACCATATTCATTATTTCATCCATCCTATGACTGATAATGAACCCATGAGTGCGTTCGTATAACTTACCGTCTCCACATCGTGCTGTAATTTGTTATTCAACAATATGTTATTTTGTTGCATATAATGATGATTAATATGTATAAAAACAATGAAAATAACCTGATAATTTCTCTGTAAAACTAATATACCATCTAATTCCACACCATTTAATAATTAATGAAATGATATCATTGCTCGTTTGTATGTACGTATTTCCTTCTCCAAAATGTGATCAGATTCATTTCCACGTTCACCATTCAAAAATGATTAAAAAATTATATTATTAATAAGTATGTAATATATGACATAATAATGATACTGGATATATATATATCTATATATGTATGTATGTATGTATGTGTACTTACATATATCTTACTCACTTACTTCCGTTCAATACGATATGCAAAAGGAAACAGCGTTTATGCGTACATAGGGCCGACCATCACCATATACTCTGTTTTTCATTTCATATATCAATATATTATAAATATTTATTTTCTAAATATATATGATATATAAATCATGTTTTATATTCTCGATTTTTTTTAAATCACGATCTAAATGATACGATCAAGAATAACGAGTTAAAACGCGCATGATAAAGAAATTGATTATTACCTGAAATGTTAATTTAAAATGGAAATCATTATTAAATATGTAGTATAGTTCCATAAATGAATCATGTACAATATAATAAATATTAATGTGATTCTGGTACAATTTAACAACATAGTATGGTCATTATAAAAGAGGTTAAACATGCCCTCGACTGAAGGAAAGTGCAAGGTAGGGGTTAATTCCTCAATCTCATTATTATCTGAGATTGTTTATGTGAAAGTAGTTTTAGGGAGATATTTATCATCCCTTTCCATGTTTCATAAAAAAATTCAAAATGATTCATTTAATATACTCTTTAACTAATACATCATTTTAAATGTTTTAAATATTTATTCATGTAAATCATTCTCATTAATATCCATGTTCTCCAAATAGTTTTAAGGATTAATTTATATGGACATGATTGTTTTAAAATGTTAATTCCTTTAAAATGTTTCAAAGTGGTACGTGAAAATTTTTTAGAAAACTAACTTCAAAATGACATCCTTTATAAATGGGTGACTTTTAAATGATTTCAAAAAATGGGATATTTCTCTCAAAAAATTTTACTGATCATTTTCAACCATGTCAACATCCATTACTAAATATTATTTTTGATTGAGGTCAATTTATTATAATTTTAGCTTCCATATTGTATTGAATGAATTATGATATGTTTGACTACGAATGTGATATTTTATACCCTTCATGGTTTATGGTAGAAGTTTTGACATTTGGAATGCTAGTTTTATTATGAATGTTCATGTTATGTTTTAAAATTATCATAAGAGGAATGTAGTGGACTTATTAAGGGATGGTTGTGGCTTGATATAAATCTTAGATGCATTGGTATGTCTCATGATACAAACTAGTCTCTTGGGACAAGGCCTTGAAAAATGTTTTATTTGTAGTCTTGGAATGAGGCCTTGAATATGTGTTAATGATGTTTGGCATTAGGCATTCCCTCATTATGAAAATAATTATTACATGTGATTATTCAACTTGTAGAATATAAATGTGAATATTTATATTGTAATGTTATATTTATTTTCTTTATATTATGTTCAATTTTATGTTGGAGTTTGTTTTTATTATACATCTTTCCTTAATTGTTTATAGCTTCCGCTAAATTATTTACCCTTACTGGGCATTTGAGTTCACCCCTTTCTAATTTTTTGATTTCCTAGGATTATAAGAAGTGTTTTATTTTTGATATACAGGTCTAGGCTAGTGGAATAATGGAAATATCAATTGATTATTTATGGTTTGTTTTATATTTGAATTTATAATGTAACATTCATTTTTGTAATCTATTTTCCCAGAATACTAAACTGATCGGTCTTTCGAGATTTGATACTTTGTAATCATGCCAATCTATTAAAACAATGAACCAGCTCTGGGCTTCTAGGGTAAGGGAGTTATAGTTGGTATCAGTGGATATATAGTTAAAACCTTGGAAACTGGATTTTAAAAAACTCTGATTAGAGAACATAACCCTAAGAAAGACTTTGAGTATTAATATAGAATAACTTCCTAGAATTTTGGTAATTCATTGATTTTTTTACTTTCCATGAAATACATCCATTTTTGGATATGATCTGGTAGAGTTGGATCTGGAATAGTTTTACGTAGGAGTGGAAATATAGAAAATGAGACTTGGGCTTGACCCAGGGTATACTAGTACATGACAACGGGCCTTGCCACACTCTTGGTTATGAGACTCCGGGGGGATATTCTTAGGAGAATTCATATTTTCATTAAAAAACATTATTATGGATTGAGGAGAAAATAATTCCTCAAAGAAAACATTTTTTATGGTTATACATTATATGCATAATATTTGCAATTTATGTTAGGTATTTTATAGGTTTGTAATTATGCATTGTGATTCATTAAATAACTTAGTGTATACCATTGTATAGAAATGGGGCCTAGTAGAAGGAATGAGAACTCTAGTAATTCGAATGATTCAAAGAGTAATAATGATCACATCTTTCATGGTATTAAGCCAACATTTATAAGGGAAATAGTATCTCACGTATTCTCATTATATAAATAAATAACATCATGTGTTTATAAGATATGTAAATAATTATCCGTGTACTATGGCTTTAATGTGAAGCAATAAAAGAAAATGATAGTAGAGAGAATGATGTATAAAGGGAAGAAGGGAAATATAGATTTTCCCAATATGTGATAATTGATTAAAGAATCATTTTTTAAATTGGTTTAATGGAATGAGAGTTTGTTATATGTTTATAGAATAAGAACACCATGTAAGTGATTGAAAGGGTAAGAAAATGTTTCCAATGTATAATGATTCATCTACAAGGAGTTGGGACACTACGCGAATCAATGTCAAAATCATCAAAGTATACCCCAAATGATGCTATTGTATATTAATCAAGTGATAATACTACCATAGATGAAGAGTAATTATTAGTTTTCTTATATTATGTCATTTGAGTGTTTTAACAATGATGTATCAGTTATATTAATTATGGAAATAAATAATGATTGTTTTATAGTACTATTTCATTGGGGATTTGAGATTATATGGTACTATGAGAAGTGGCTCAATAGAATGTTAATATTTATGGAAAATACATGGATGAAGGAAAGATAAACCTTAATATGGTTCTGATACTGGGGCATTAGTTTTTAAATAAGATATTATTGATTTGGATAAATTATATTCGATATTCTTGACTAATTTGAAACTAATTAATTGTTTGGTTTTTCCATTATTGTTCATTTTAAAACATTTTTGGGTATAAGGAGTATATCGTGTATACTATAAGGAATAATGGATAATTATTGAAATCAATAAGGTTTAATGGTATTTCAGGGTGTTACCATGTTTTAAAAGAATACATGATGAAGGTATTCACATTTATTGCATGACAAAAAGGATATTCATTGTGTTTTCCATCCCTTTAAATTTTGGACTATGAGTTTGGAAAAAAAGTATTTTCGATAAGTCAAAAGGATGGAATAGATTAAGATTGGATTTGGATACTATTTTTAAGGTTAATGAATTTATTAATATTACATTTTGATCTTTATAGATAAGAAAACCTGGAGGTCGGGCGTCAACTCATCGCATACGGAAAGGCTGTGAGACTTGAACCTGCAATCGATGGGCAACAAGGGTGCATCACCTACCACAGGCCTACATGATTTCCAGTTTTTTATAATGTAGATGTTTTTAATAGCCTGAAAAATGAATTACAAATTCATTATTTTTGGAACCCTATATTATTAGGATAAATATAATATTTTTTTAATTCTATTATCTGTTGGATTGAAAGATGAGTTTGTGATAGGAATTAGTTGAAGGATGAAAATCTACTTATTGAGTTTATTTTTTCCTATAATTCTATGAATAAATTAATTCCTAATATTTAGGGATGGTATTTTAAAACAAAAAATGTGTTACCCTAATAAATTATTTTTTGTTGACCCTATGAAATTTTAAATCACCACACATTGATGGCTTTGAGGTGCTCAATTTTACACTTGATTGTGATTGATAACATCAATCAATACTTTTAAATATTTATGTTTTTAATCCAATTATATATCTCTAATTTAAACCAATGTTCTCTTAATTGAGATCATAATTTGGTTGTGACATTTTCATTTCACTTTCCCTCTTATTAAGACTAAATTAAATTAACCCAATTTCAAATGTGGGTTTTCAACAAGGGTATTTTTCTATTTTTACCCTATTATATTTCAAAAAACAATTTACAATTGTCAGCATGAAATTTATTAAAGGAGTGGAGAATGTAGCACCCAAAGATTTCATAGTACGTTATCTCTTTAATGTAATTCAATAACTTGTTCTATACACTACACTATGTTTGAGAGTACCACGACTTTCCAAACTAGATGCAACACCGATTACGAGTGCACCATGACTTACCAAACTATAAGTTCAAAAAGTGGTTATGAATAGTATTAACTGAATTTTGAATTCTATATACTCTAAATAATTTCAGAATCCATATTATTTGTTTCATAGACATAACATAAGAACAAAATAATTTTTTCAGATAAAAGAAGTATTTTTTTTAAAAAATCAATTTTACCGCCTCTTAATGGTCAACCCTTTTTTAAAATTAAAAATTGACACTTTTATAAATATAATTTAACTAAATTAAATTCTTCTTCAGAATACGGACGTAAAAATTTAGTTTTGATAAATTTTTGGTACTTTCTTGTTAACTTTCATATTTTGAAGAATAGTGAAATATACTAAATTTTAATTCAAAACATTTTTTTAATAGAAATAATTTATTGTCTTAAATTATGAAATTAAATGGTTTGGATGTAAAATTATATTATAATTTTATAATTTAATATAATGTAGGTCATTGTATGTAATTACAAATATAAATTTGACATAAACACATGTTAATCTTATGATAGTTTTATTTTTTAAATACTCATTTTTTTGTATTGACAATAGGAATTAATTATAAATTAATTAATGAAACATAAATGTTTAAAATTTGGTAATATAATATTCATTATTTAATAATAAATATAAAAATTATCTTAGCATGAATTTTTTGTATTTTTTTGAGTACATTCAATTTTTGATAAATAGTGAAAACACTGCGTTATTGTTTAAAACCGATTTTTTTAAATATATTTTTATTTTATTTAAATTCATTTTAAGTACAAATATATATACAATACATATATAATAACAATTTCATCAATTAGAGTCATTTTAGGAAGTATAAAAAATTATTAAACTTTTTATGAACTTTTACCCACCAACTCAGCACATTTTCAAATTTGCATAGAATGAAATTTTACCACTTCTATGAAATGAATTTCTAAATTTTGAGAGACACAATTGACATCTTTGAGTAAACTTTTGTTCAATTAGATGAAAATAATTATTGGTTAATAGTAACTCTTGACTTTTATTTACAATGGTTAAATGTAAATAGTGTAATTAAATGTAATAATGATATTATAATTACATTCACACATGTCTTAATTCTATTGGATTATAGTATTTAAACCAAAAACATCCTTAGGAATTAAATATGATCATTTTGGTCTACATGGATTAGATTATAACATTTATTATTATTTTACTTACAGAATAGTTAAAAGTGTTAAATTCAAAATTTTATAACCAAATTATTTTTAATATAGGGTTATACATAAGAAAATTTTGACTATAATTATTCATTAGGAAGATAAATAAATTTAATATATCTTGGTATTTTATTTATTATTTTTATAAATTAAATAATTAAATTTATTTATGACATAATGATGATGCAGTAATTACCATATTAATGCAAGATTAAAATAATTGATATTATAAATATTAAAATAAATATAAATTGAAACTTATGATGTATTCCACTAATTTTCAAGGTTAATATCACATTTTAGGATTTATTCAATGAATATTATTTGAAAAAATCAGATTTTTATGACTTTCACAAAAATCCAAATACTAAATAGTGTCAAAATTGAAAAAAATGAATTTTTGAAACAAATAATATATTATTAAATGATATAATATTTCTAAAAATCATTGGTTAAGAAAAATAATACAGATAATGTTATATATAATAATAATTAATTACTTGGGGTTTGATAATATTTTTAAATTATTTCTTTTATCCATTTATTATAATAAAACAAGAATACATGGTAAAATATAAACTAGTTAACTAAGAGTTAAATCTAAAATATAAGGTTAATATGGAGACCTAAACCTATCTATAACATATTGGTTGAGATGTTTTATACCTATCCCCACTTTATCCCAGAATTAAGTCATTTTTGAGCCATTATAAACCTAAGATAATTGTGTACAAAATTAATATTTTAATCTTTTCCCAAAGTGACCATCACCTCTCTTATAAAAGGGTACATCCCCTTCTCTGAAAATCAATCCTACAAATACATTTGGCTCAACCAAACTCTGCTCAAATATCCTCCCAACTAACCTCACTTCATCCTAGAGGCCTTACTTTGATCAGAAGCAAATATAAGGATCCCTTTCAATCAAATCGAAAGGAAGCACCCAAAGGAGAGTTAATAATTTCATCACCTCTTTAAAAGTTCTTTTCTTTGTCCACATTATCATTCTTTGTTATTTCCATACCAAAAAAATAACTCTAGTACCTTCTAAAAACTATGATGTTATTATAAACATGGTACAACCATATTCATTATTCAATCCATCCTATGAATGATAATGTCACCATGCATGTGTACGTACGACTTACCATCTCCACGCCATGGTGTAATTAGTTATTCAAAACTATGTTATTTGGATGGATATAATAATGTGTAATATATATATAAATACTAAACATAACATGATAATTTCTATTTATAATAAATATACCATCAAATTCCACAACTTTTAATCATTAAGGAAATTATATCATTGCTCATGTGTACGTACTGTTTACCATCTCCACGACTCAATGAGATTCATTTCAACGTTCACCATTCAACGATGATTATAAAAATATATATTATAAATAAGTATGAAATATATGAAATAATAATTCTAATAGATATATATATATATATATGTACTTACATATATCTTATTCACTTATTTAACGTCTATACAATATGAAAACAGAAATAATGTTTGTGCGTACGTACGGCCTACCATCTCCATAAATGGTGTTTTTCTATTTCATATGTCTATCTATTATAAATATTTATATTCTAAATATATATGATATATAAATAATTTTTTATATTTTTGAATTATTTAAGTCATGATCTAAATGATACGATCAAGAATAACAAGTTAAAACACATTAGATTAATAAAGAGATTATAAACTGAATTGTTAATTTAACATAGAAATAATTATTAAATGGGTATTATAAAGTCATTAATGAATAATTTATAGTATAATGAATGTGAATTTTGTTCTAGTATAATTTAATAACATTCTATGGCCATTATACACGAGGTTAAACATACCCTCGACCAAAGGAAAGTGCAAGGTAAGGGTTAATTTCACAATCTCATTATTACATGAGATTGTTTAAGTGTAAGTATTTTCTAGGACATATTCATTATACATTTCCATGTTTCAATAATGAAATTTCAAAATTATTCTTTTCTAATACTCTTTTACTAAAACATAATTTTAAATGTTTTAAATATTTAATCTTCTAAACCATTTTCATTAATGTCCATGTTTTCAAAATGGTTGTATGGAATTATTTATATGGACATGATTGTTTTAAAATGTTAATTCCTTTAAATAGTTTCAAAGTGGTATGAGACACTATTATTTTAAAATATATTTTAAATTACTTCCTTTATAAATGTGTTACTTTTTAATGATTTCTCAAAATGGGTTATTTCTCTCATAAATTTTTACTGATCATTTTCAACTATGTCATCATCATTTACTTGATATTATTTTTAAATAAGGTTAATTTATTATAATACGATCTTCCATATTTTATTGAATGATTTATGATATGTTTGACTATGTATGTGCTATTTTTATACCCTTTATCATTTATGGTTGATGTATTGGCATTTCATATGCTATTTTTAATATTAAGGATTATGTTATGTTTCAACATTTTCATATGAGGAATGTAGTGGACTTAGTACGTTATGGGGGGAGCCTGCTATAGCTCCCTGATGCATCTATAGGTCTCATGAGACAAACTAGTGTCTTGGATAAAGGCCTTGACAAACATTTTATTTGTAGTCTGGTCATGAAACCGTGACTATGTGTTAATGATGTGTGACATTTCGAATTCTCTCATCATGAAATTAATTATTACATGTGATTATTCGACTAGTAAAATTTCCATGTGCATGATTATATAGTAATGTTTGATTTATATTATCTATATTATCTTCATGTCTATGTTTAAAAGGATTTTGTTTTTATTACCCATATCCCATTAAAAGTTTATAGCTTCCGAAAAATTATTTACCCTTACTGAGCATTTGAGTTCACCCCTTTCTTTTGTTTTCGTTTCCCAGGATTCCAAGAAGTGTATTATATTTGATATAAAGGGTTAATCTAGAGGAATAATGGCATTCTAAATGGAATATTTATTTTGTGTTTTATATTTGAATGTAAAATTTAATATTCATGTATGTAATCTATTTTCGAAGACTACTAAATTGATCGGACCTTCATGACTTGATTCTGTGTAATCATGCCAATGTATTAAAATAATTCATTGGATCTGGGCTTCTTGGGTTGGGGAATTACATATTGTGCAACATTTTATGACTCTCCATATAATATATGTGGATATAGTCAATTGTCCACCTATATAGAGGAAATTTCATGAATATTGAGGTCTAAAGGGTGGTGGACCTAAAATCAGAGGTAAGAGATTAGTGATATGTTAAATATGTTTTGATGTCTTTCCACCACCACACTAGGTGGTATATTATAGGATAACTGATATGGTGTTTAGGGAAATTAGAAGCAATAGTATGTGGTTTCATATTTCTCAACTACTCTAAGTATAATTTATTGTATGATATGTGGTATCCGTAAATTTTCTAGAGTATTGATAGACATAAGCATTGACCACTCTTTTATTTTCACACTCCTTGATCAGGATATTTTAATAGATCCTTTATCTGGGCCATATCACATAGAGAATCCTACCATGATATATATAGTTGTCAAAAACTTCTTCCAAAAATATAACACGAACCAATAAATAGATATAATACTCTAGGTTCATTTAATGTATATAATGACGTCTTTTGTTATCATTGTAGATATGGACTTGTTATCTATAGTTCCTACTAAGAATTTAAACTTTATAAGGGGGATGTAGTATGACTATATTTATGTAATAGGTGTATTCTTCGTTACTGAGAAGGAAACCCTTGAATAGTATTATGGGATCATATGTTGGAGTACATATCTAATTACTCATATGGTTTCTTGTATTATCCTTGGGGTATTAGCAGCTATATGATTTTAGATTCCTATAGTTGTGAAGAATTATAAAGATGACTTCCTTGGAGATATGTTTGATTTACCTTCCCCCCAAGAGGTTTAATTTTTCATATACATATAGCCAAGGATTACATCTATATTTTTTCAAAAAAAAATGATAGGCCCCTTAGAGATCCAGGAGCTTATAGTATTGTTTTATGAATTAGAGAGGATGAGATTTGTTATGCATTGTGTGTCTCCCTAGGTGGCCCCAATATTTTTCACTAAGTAGGTCGATTAGTGATTGAAGTTATGTTTGGGATATTATCTTCTAAATAATATAACCATAAATAATATGTATCAACATTTAAATTCAATTACCTATTCAACTAGTTGAAATGAGAGAGGTTATCTTAGTTGATTAACCTCTTATTATGTTATCACTAGTTCTATAAAAGTGAGGATGATGTTATAAGGATAGAATTATAATTTCAATATAGTCGATATGATTAACTTTTGATACCCTTATTTTTTATTAAATCCCCAAATAATTTCATGTGTAGTAGAAAATTTATCCTTTATCACTTCTTAGACTGATTTTTTAGTCTCCATCGACATCATCATTGTGTACTCAAAATCATAGGAGGATCACATGGGAAATTTTGGGATAGTCCTAGAGATAGTCTGAGGCCTTCAGTTTTATAGAAATATCTCAAATTATCAATAATTGATTTTTACGGTCGACACCATTGGGCATGTCATGTAAAATTAGTGGGTAGTTGTGGATCAAAAATGGTTTATGTGGTTCTATATTAAGATAAACTCAAGAGTTTGAGTAATGTTTATTGATTCCATTGGATATAAGGATAATATAAAATATTCATATATAATTTAACATATATTTTTTCATTGCTACAAACATTGAAAAAAGGGATATTCTTTCTCATAGAAAAATTACTATTAAGTAGAATTTATAGACTTTCGATAGAAGGTTACATGTGCCCCATTATTATACATCATGTGGAGGGTGTTGAGATTGTGGTGTTATGAGATTCTTCTAGATCTGGGATATGATTTGTCCTGATATAAATGATGGTAGGTATTGTTTACCATGGTACTTGAGATTGCATGAATATAAATACATGACATGAAAAAAAAATCATAAAAATGGAATTTTCCCTAATGATATTGAGACACTACCTTACGGAATAGAATTATTTCAACTAGTCAAACAAAATAATTCATAGGTATATCAATCCACATAAAGGTCATAACATATTATAGATGAAATGAATTAATTTCCTACTAGGTTATAACATTGAGAAATTCAATACAACCTAGAACAGTAACTTTGTGGAATAATATTTTATTAGGTGATCCCATTTTTTATGTACTATGAGGTTTTAAAAAAAATTCCACATTATAGGTGTCCTAAATGGATAAGGGTAGTGTTACTTGCCTCTAGTTGATGGTTGTCGCCCATCCACATCATATCCAAGATAGGGGGGATAATCATAGCGATATTGAATTTGAGACCTTGTATGGATTCATATCTAAAAGTTGTTCCCCTGATATAATTTATGAAGGTGTGGAGGACATTATCACTTTTGATGAAAAATGATGGTACAAGTCATGTTGTGAGGGGATAAAATAAAATAGTTCCATCGACCACAATAGTAGTACATCCATGAGTGAAAAAGTTATACCATTTCCTATGGAATATATTAGGGTCTCCAAGGATTAAGTGGAAAGTATATGATAATATCTATAAATGAATCACATCCCAAAAGGTGAATGCTAATAACACATTCTAGTATGTTTGTCTCAACTCCTTTAGGAGACATATTAGATGTGGGATGGTGACTATATGGTCTTGATTATAAGGATTCAACAATCGTATAGAAGACATGACACTATCGGGTTTATCGTAGACCAACTCACATAGTCATCCCACTTTCTGTCTATCCAATAAAATATTTATATAGAGAGAATATGAATCATTTATATGTAGGGAATATAATAGATTCATGGTATTACCTAGAGAATTATCTTAAAGCATATCACTCTCATCATGTCCTGATTTTTAAGAATATTACCATAGGACATTGGGACTCGATTCTAGTTGAGGATTGTGTTCATCCTCAATATAGACATCATGACTCTGTGGAAAATTCATATTATAGAGAAAATTATTCGTAATATCTTGTAAGATATTGTCCATATCCAGGATTATCACCTAATATTGGTGTATTTTGAATATAATAAAAGTTACCACTCCAAAAATTGTATTCATCCATTCATGATCATGTTTGATAGTCCATACAAGTACAAAATATAGTAGAAATATATAATCGATTTGACATTTGTGGGTATTATGTTGGAAAGAGAAATGATGGGGAATTTTAAAATCATCTAAGATCATATGAGGACATCAAAAACCATCATAATCTATACACTTTCTGATAAAGGGGACATTTGGAGTTTGATGGGGGAACCATATATTCCTAAGGGGTTCACCTTAGTGAGGGTTGGTGTTTTTTTCAAGGGATGCATGTTATAATTGAGATACATTATCCATTTATAGATTCTATATTAGGTTAGTGAGGTGGAATACTAGTTATCCATACCCTGATAGTTATATTGCGTATAAAAACACTCACATGTTAGAGTTGGGGATGTTTGTGCACAACTCATCACATGTTATTAATTGTGGAAGGATGTAAATAGAGGATGTTGATACATTCATAGAGTACCAACTGGAGATATATTATAAGTTGGAGATGATCTATTACTGGAATGTGAATCCCTATGAGTGTGTCTGATGTTAGTTGAAGAATCCATAGGATAATACTATGTAGTGGGATAACCAAAGGAAATATCAATACCCACACCAGTTTGAGTATGTATTTCTTTCTCGGAATAAAATAGTTGTTTTGGGGATAATTTATTACTATTTATTCCTTTTAACTCATTGGAATATGTTATAGAATATTTTTAGAGGTAGTGTGGACTTATTGTGGGTTTTTGGAGACCATGGAATCTTGGTATTTATATAAAAAAAATATTCAATATCTTATATCACATGCATGAAATTTTTCCCTAATAATGGAATATCTCCAGAAAACTATTCAGAATGGGAAATATGATACTACCATTAAATATAGAATATTGTTTTTCCCTAGGAGAAACATACCTATTGTGATCATATATCATATTTTGTTAGAGTTGTAATGGGATGAATAACAAAAAATAAATAAATTAAGTATTTGTAATTATTGGTTCTTACAAAATTACTCATTTATTTAAAATGATTAAATTCAAAATACTATAGTTCTATATATATATACTAATATATTTTAGATGGATGTGGAGGACTAAATTGGGAGGGATTTTTAGATAATGTATTGATGATAAATTTTCCATAGATATTGATATCATTAATTGTGGTCTTCGATATCACCAATAACAATGGTGTAGTATTCATTACTTTTCATATTTTGATCGAATATTGAGTTATAATGTTTTTTTAGTTGGATTAATCCCAGTTTTTTATTATATTACATTAAATGTGAATTGATCTTGTAGTGAATTAATTCATGGATCGAATTTTCATTTGTAGTTCAAATTTATTTCTCTAGAGATGTGATTTTATAAGGATTTTTTAAACCATTATTATTATTAAATTTTTATCATCATTTCTGTTATTAATAAATTAATGATAAATTTGAACAATTGTAAATATAAATTTTATTATGTTTAAATTTAATTACATTTCCCCTCATTAATAGAGAGTTCATCATCACTGTTTCATTGGACATGTGGTTTTCCAATATGGAGAAATCAGCCATTGTAGAATTTATATTTAGTATAATGGATAATTTATGTGGGTTTAGATTCATGATCAACGACATGAACATGGTAATATGAGTGTAAAGGAAAAACATGTTTTCGATTAACATTTCCTCTTCATCAGATTAGTGATATAGTGATGAGGTGTTATAGGAGGTGATTATTACGTTCTTGGGTGGCCATAATCTGGCCACCAATGATATTTTTGGTGTTCTAAATTATATATTCATATAAAATTTTTGTTATTTATAGTGGATAAATATTACATACATGTATTAGTGGGATGCATGAAATAAACTGTAATTTATTTAAATTACTGATGCACACTTCTTTAAGATTACAACAACACACACTATGTGGATACCCTTTCGTTGAAGCTATAGTTTTTGCAAACAGAAAAATACAACTTGATGTGTGACCCATGATCAGGGAACAATGTTGTACCCATGGCTACATGGGATCTATCACCACTTTAATACCCATATCCTAACTAGTGTACATGGTCCTGGATTTAGTAAATGGTCATGACGAATATTCAAGGGAATTTGAAGAGTACATGAGAATGAGATGGAGGGAATGAGAATCGTCATGGTCTTGGTCATGTATGGAAAATCTATGACATGTTATTTATTCTATATAAACCTTGTGTACTCCTTCATGTTCGGGATGAATCCCTCATTCCATTATGTCTTGATGAGTATTAGTATGGAACATTCCCTTAGTCCATATATAATTAGGAAAAAATGAGTCATCATGTCTTTTGAATAGGATGAGTGATCCCCACTATGAGTTAGTTTAGGATACAGTTAGGTAGCCCTCTACAAGGAAGGTATGTGATCCTATACCATTATTCCTTACATTAGGTTATGTATCATGTTATAGAATTCTATGGAATGTGACCCTAATCCATGTGTATTACTCAGAGATGGTTTATGTAAAACATAATGGCTCTAGGTGTGATCCACTATATGTGTATAGATAACATTTTCGTTCTAGAATGTTTTTTTTAATGGAATTTCCTAACACAAATGAACTCTATGATGAGTACCATAAATTATAAAAAATAACCATGAGTGATTTCTCATGGAAAATATATAGTCATAGGATTTTCTTACATGGAAATTAATGTTTTTTAGATGTGTGTTCATTTAATTATACTATCATATTCCTTACGACCATGATATTTAACCAATATTGGAAACATGGAGGCATAATCTTCTATATTTATGCATGATCATAAAAATCTCTCATAAATATCTAGCACTTTATTACACTTTATAATAATTCCCTACATAAATTAAAACATCATAACATGGGCAATGGAAACATAAGAAATGGAGATATCAATTTATTAATAAGTGTATACAAGGATTATATGTTATCCTATCAAAAAAATGAGTACGTTAAGGGGAGCATAACATTGGGATAACATAACCTTCTTATCAACTATCATAAACATGAATCATGAAATAAGTATTTATAGCACCTAAGATATAAATAATATTAATATCATAGAACAAGATTCAGGGAGGAGAGAATTTTCATAAAACATTGAAATTTGGCATAAAAATAAGAATATAACATTATGAACATGTGTGATAATAAATAGTCTCATTCATTATGTTAATTTAATTAAATAACACTCTAATATAAACTTATGTGCATGTAACGAGGTCCACATAAAGAATTGTAAAAATGTAACCATGTTCACTCATAACAATATAAACATGTAATTAGGTTCACAAATAACACTGTGAATATATAATCAGGTTAATTCATAAGGAGATACACCTCCTGGGTAAGGCACACAATAATCCCTAGTGTAATCCTTGTGTTACTATACAATGTTTTCTTACATTTCAAGACATATATTACCAAACCATGTCAATTCCTATTCAATCTGTGTATTTTTTAACCATGTTCACTTCTATTGAACCCATGTATATTTCATGATAAATATAAATAATTACCTCATGCATTGGATTGGGATTTAGATCCAAACCATCAAATAATTACCTCGTTCATTGGATTGTTATTAATCTCCCACTGGGAGAAGATATACCTCAAGATCTTCTGATCCGTTAGACCACAAATCTCTCCATTATGAGCTCATGCCTCCATGAATTTAGTGAGAACATGATGCATGAAAGCTCTATATCATGGATTTCATAGTTACTCTCATGAGGACGTAACTTCCTAGACCCCTAAAAGATCACCCCTGCTATTTCAGATGCAAAAACCCCAAGCCTTAGCTTGAAGCATCACAGAACATTTCAAAAATCACCCCTTATACTGGAAACCTTCATAATGTGGCACTAACCAACATCCCCTTCAAATAAATAAAGGTTGTATAGAACAACTCATTCCATAAAAAGCCTGGTATTTCTTGATCACGGTTGTCAAAAGTGCTACAACTTAGGAGAAATTGGGAGAAAATCTCCGGTAGTAACCAGCTAAACCCATGAAACTATGAACCTCTGCCACATTCATGGGTGATTCCCAAGAAACAACGACTTTGAAATTCAATGTGTCTACTACAATTCCATGCATCGACCTCATGTGTCCTAATAAATTTACTTTTCTTGTGAAAAACGAGAACTTTGAAAAATTTCCATAGAGATGATGCTCTTGGATGACCCCTAAAACCGTTCATAGATGCTCGGCATGATCACCCAATGATCTTGAGTTGATCAAGATGTCTTCAATAAAACAACTATGAACCGGTTGAGATATTCCAAGAATATGGATTTCATGAGTCCCATGACCACAACTAGTGAATTCGTAAATCCGAAAGGCATAACCACAAACTCAAAGTTCCATTATCTACATCTGAA